>CM038676.1:2416097-3016097 GCA_021605205.1 Aegilops longissima | reverse complement strand
ATCCCTAACCCTAACTCTCTACTTGTGGTTACTTGTCTCTTAGTCTTACTTATATCCTACTGTACTTGCTTACTCTCCTACTTGTGTTACTTGTTTACCTTGCTTAGCTCATAGCATCATAATTGCAATTGTTAGGCTAAACTTTATATTCTGCATCATTGCCTAAAATTGCTAAGTAACAATTAAAATTTGTAATTGTACCTATTCACCCCCTCCCTAGGTCCATCTCGATCCTTTCATCGGCAACGACCCAGACCTCGCTGCCGTGCCAGCCGATCTTGTCCACCATGCCGCCAATCGAGCTTTCCACGTTGCCCGGCTGGGTCGGGTTGGTGCCATCAGCTGTGAGGCCTTATTTCACGCCCGAACGAACCGCCGTAGCCTAGCTACGATCGGACTACCGATTGATGGCCCTAGGGCAAGTACATCAGTCTAGACGGTTGCTGTCCGCAAAGTAGCTGTCACCTCACTCCAAAGAGACGTCTAAACAGACACATTATTCGCTGAGCAATCTATTTGAATTTCGGAAACAGTCCTTCTGCCATTTAGGTGCTTCACTATACAAAAGTGAAGCACAAAGAAGATGAACGTAAATAAGGGTATATGCTTGGTTAAGTTGGGCAAGTGAGAAGAACAAAAATTATAACTAGCTAAATGAGTGTGCGTTGTCACAGAATAATAAATAAGAGATGTATAACAATATTAATTAACTATAATTTATATTCTATGAATTTGTGCCTGATCTACAACTTATCACAAAAACAAATATCTTGTTTGTATTGATTTCTTATATATGACGATCCACATGCACCCCTCTATTCTCTTTACCCTAGACAAATGTCATCTAGATACCCGCGTTGGAGGAGAATTTTTGCTCTTTGTTCTTTCTTACTTATGTCTTCATGTGGCTTTGTTGCTCTATCGCTGTTTCGAAGTAAATAAAGGTGTGATGAAAAAAAATCCAGGTCAAAAGTGCGCCTTTTCCTATACCATATACATGTACCCAAAAATGGTGAGCATATCTCAAGAGGTGGTCGCCGACCTCACTCTCTGGCCCGTAGGCATCCTCGCCGGCCGGCTCCTCCAGCAAGAAGGAGACCGTCCTCTCCTATGGCAAGGAGGAGCACCAGGCGCCGTAGCAGCAGCCCGCCTCCTCATGGGATGCTACTCAGACGGACAAATACTTTGTACGTCAGATGGAGATCATGATGGGGTGATCGCTCCATGAGATACGCTCGATGCCGCCATCATCGTCGTCCCTGTTGCGCTACCACGCGAAGTCGGAGCCTTTGCCCGGGTCAAGGACGACCCCTCCTTCCCTGCGCAACCGCGGCGGCACCCAGGTTGGACGCCCCGTCAAGGAGGAGCCAGCGGCTGGCTCCCTGTGCAATCGTGGCATCCAGATCGGATACTGCGTGAAGGAGGAGTCAGCGTCGTCACTGGCGCATAGACGGTACAACTGTATTGATGGGCACGCGCTACCGCCCCGCTACAACAGCCGTGTCAAGGATGAGCTTCCGCCCGTGATCATGAAGGCGTGAGGCCACATCCTCCACTACATCGGAGGCAGCAGTCCCTTGGGATCGAGGGCCATCGTGTCAAAGCAGGAGCGCGCGGGGAGGCAGCAGGCGCGGTACAACCTGCGCAATGTCGGATGCCATTCGATGTTCGGTAAGATGGACGCTGTGCCGGAATGGTCCGCAACGACCCAGACCTCGCTGTCGCGTGGGCCCTCGACCGCTCTGTCACCACCATGGAGAAGGCCGAGAGGCACCGCCGTCACCTTGCCAGCAAGCTCGGCAAGATCGGCCAGGAGTAGTCGCTTACCGACTCCTCCACTATTGCCAGTGTCTAGTCCCCCGCCAAAGGTCCGTGGGAGCGATCGGCATTGGCCTCGGTGGGCCATCTGTACTGTGCAAAAAGAGGCGGAGCAGCCCCTCTGCGTGCGGCAGGCAGTTGCGGCACCCTTCCGCTGCTGGAGGAACAACAACTACGGCACCGATGGTGATGGCGGTGCGGCAGAGCAGGGCAGCCACATATACGAGGTGGTCTTCTGGTACAAGTTGTAGGATTTTTTTTCTTCTAGTTTTTAGTTAGTCGGTCGAAATATCGGCCTTTTGACGATTGTTGTCAAAAGGCCGATATTTCGACCGACTAACTAAAAATGTGATAACATCTTTTAAAAGCAGAAATGTATGTTTTTGATCCGTCAAGTTTTCTAGAAATAGACGTTTGGCCCCTCATTTTCTGTTGGTTGATATTTCATCCCTCATGTTTTAATACCGGGCACACTTTGTCCAAGACCAGAGATGAAGTCGTATTGGGCTGATGTGTCAGCAGTGTTCTTCTACCCACATGCCATGTTAGACGGTCAACACAAAAGTCGAGGGCCGTCGCTCGAGTAATGGCTGAGGCGCCCATACCGTCCGTCTTTGGCGGGGAGCTAAACCTTGACGAAAACGTGCTGCCGTAGCGACCCCACCATGCTCGTTGTTGCACGCTGTCACGTCCATGAGGAGCACCGCCCCGTGCACGTGACATTCTGTCAGCTCATGTTTCACGGTAGTATTTATGTCATTCGTTAAGTTAGATGATTCGCCGTGCGTTGCTGAAAAACACTAGTTATAATTTTTTGTTAAGTTAGCAACCTAATGGTTTGTGAAATAAACTGAATTAATTTTTCTAATTATAAACACTAGTAGTCAACCCGTGCATTCGCACGGCTAGACCCATAGAAGTTAATTGTAGTTGAATTTTATCTAATAATCATTTTAACTTCAAACTATGATCAAAGTTATGCGATGATATATTTAATTTCATTTTGCAACCAACTGAGATGACTTGATTATTCTACTTATTTGTGTTAGGATATGAAGGAAATATTTCATTTATCTGTAGAATACAGTAAAAGATGTGCACGTTCAGTTATAGTACTACTACGGTTGTTCCATCTTAGTAGAATCAACATCGTCATGCAATAGCTTGTGTGGTTCTAAAAGAAACTGCAGTAGATAATTATCATCTTTTCTTCGACAAATTAATGCATCAAGTCAATCTGATCTTAAAGTTTATGCACCATATAAACTGATGCTAGCATTAAATTCTTGAATAATTTAGCACCAAAAATATGCAAGATAGCATGTTTGTGTACAATAATGTTAAACTTTATAAAAGTTGCAATCTTCTCATTAAATGATGCTTTGATGACGATAGTAACCCACAAAGGCTAAACAATTAGTGCTGCTTGACAGATTTCTATATCACTATGTTTATTCACGAATATAAACATAGCAAGAAACTTGTTGATTACTATTATTGAGGAAGTCATCGGTCGTCATCAATTGTGTCTAGTCTATTTGTACAGAAGTATATATTTGCAGCAGAATTTGCGGGGTTGTTGTATATTCTCATATTAGTATGACCAACATCATTCTTCAATAGTTTGTGTTGTGAAAAAATATTTAAAACAATCATAATCTTGTGAAACTTCCTTTGGTAAATATGTGTTAAATTGATACACAGATATAGTGTGATGCCAATATATATATGAAATTCCACCGAAAGATCTACACCGTAATAATTTGGTCCCACCAGATAAATGGCTCTTAATTTTTGATTAATGTGATAATTTTCAGGATAATTACGTGACTACTATTGATTAGTATAGGTACAGATTTCAAGTCAGATTGTCAGATTAAAATATTGTATTCCATTTTTCCATTTCAATAAATGTATCTTCAAAAAGTCTTGTAGCATTGTAGAATTTTTCTTTGGAAACATGCTTTATTATTTATGGATAGACAACATACCAGCCAATACTTATAGGCTTGTATTGTCCTCTTCAATTAATATTTTTTTATTCTTTAATACATCCTAACGATCATTGTCTACAACAAATTCTTGTCAATTTTTCATATCACATAAAGAAGATGACATGCTAATGACATGGGTTTGTGTAAGATGTATGGCATGGATAATTACGTGACTACTATTGATGCAGACAAACATGAATTGCTGAGATAATGTGGGTGAACTATTTAAGAAATAATAAGTGCAGAATTGAGCATAGCTCAGACAGTTAGGTTTTCTGATTCCAAAAAAGAAATAGTTAGGTTTTCCTATGATGAAACAAGCTCACTAGGTCCTAAACTTGGGATTGGTGCTCGCATTTTTTTCTTGAATTTATTTCGGCATTTTCGACGACATTCGTTCAGTGAGAGGTGACATTCCCATCGACTACGAAGGTGTCTGTGGTAACTTCCTCAATACAAGATTTTCTGTTGGCTCGGTATCTCCGGAGTTCTCGTAAAGATAGGGTGTTCGTACATACATTTGTATGAATGACTGTATAGCATGTATGTAGGTATCTGTATTTGTACTGTATTCTTTTGCAATGCAAGCAATCGATCTGTACAACAAGGAAAATGAGGGATTTCAATATTTGAGTGTACCAAGTGGTTAACAAAAGCTACGATTTTCACACCGATGAAGGATAATGAAATCTAACAGTATTGATAAATTTTACTCTTGCCTTACCTTTTCTTTTTGCAGGAGAAACCATCGAACTATTCATTAATTGCACGGCCAGAGACCACCTACCGATGATTATATGCACTGGGGCAAGCCGAAGGCAAACCGCCGTAATTGCTCATTGCTCACTGGAGCCGGGAAAACCTTATTGTAATCAATAATCAAGAAGTTGTCGTGCTAATGTCTTATAGGCCGCCGCCACGAAACACAATCGTATATCAGAAAGATCCAACCTGCAGCCACACGAACACCGACGAATGAAAACCAGATGCATGTGGATCCACTAAAGAAAATACCAACCGGATCCCATGAGGTTCACCCGAGACAAATCTCTACATGCCCTTTGACGATGCTAGAAGCACCACCAGGACGAAGGCAAAGCCAGAAGAAGCTTATTCCATTTTCAGAGAGCCGCACCCGCAACGCCTCGCTGAATGTGACACAAAACCTATCAAAAAAGCACACCAAAAGCACATGAAATCTAGCGCACATCCATGGCGCTAAGGCCACAGGAGACGCGGCAGATCACCGGTTTCGCTGGCGGAGGACACGACAAACCCTACTAACGGTTGGATGCCCTTACATATGACCTACTGCTGTAACTTGACTGTAAGTTTACGCTTGTCTTTGTTAAATGAGAGAACATATTGTCTCTCGCCCATCTGAGACTTTTCGTACCTCTACAACGTGCTTGGTTGAGTAAAATTGGAGGTAGGGAATGTGAATTTATGGGATATAGGATGTAGAATCCTTTCATTGGTTCGTGGAGATGGGAGTTGAAGTGGGTAGGGGAAGGGGAATTAAAACGGTCAACTCTCTCATATTTCTTCCCTGGTGTGACCTGGTAATTCAGCTGTGATAGAGAATTAGAAAAAGATCGGTCTGTTCCGCACTAAGATATAAAAAAGGCAGTAAAGTCCTATCACACAATCAAACGTGGCATAGCGACTAATAATTTATTTGCCAAGTCTAATATCTCATCAAACTACCACTTGTAAACTCCCATTCCCTTTCCTTTCACTACTAGGGAAAAGCCTAGCAATAGCGTGGGTAAAAGGGCCATCACTAGCGCGGGGTGCCGCGTTACTGATACGACGCTGCAGCTAACTATTAGCATTAGCGCCCTGGCATACGCTACTGCTATATAGGCCTATCAGTAACGTCTGTTACAGAAAAGTGCTACTATTAAGTGCTCGCTGCTGCTAAAGTCATACACCTTGCTACTGCTATTAGTTTCTGGAAAAAAATCTGCTGCATATTTTCCTTTGTATTTAGACATCGTTATACAAATTTTGATATAGTAGAAATTAAAGGATTCTTGTATCATTATGATCATGTTGAGTTATTATATTATTAGATGGAAGAAACACGGCTTAGATTCATGTGACCAAAAGTTGAATTAGTAGGACAACTAATCCAACCTCTGGCCACATGAATCTAATCCGTGTTTCTTCCACCCAATGACATAATAACTAAACATGATGATAATAACTCATCATCATATTCATCTAAGAACTCGTACATCAGCATCATCATCATTATAATAACAACTCATCATCATAGTCATGTAGGAACTAGCACATCATTCTAACACAAGGTAGCACATAACTCATCATCATCATCATGATAACAACTCATCATCATAGTCATATAGGAACTAGCTCATCATCCTAGCACAAGGTAGCACATAACTCATCATCATCATCGTCATCATGATAACAACTCACCATTATAGTAATATAATAACTAGCTCATCATTCTAGCACAATGTAGCACATAACTACCTAAGACCTCATACTATCTCGAAGGTAAAATAACATAAAACAGGGAAACTCCTAATTCTCCATTATGGAGAATACAAATGAACCTATCTCCCATTTGTGGGATGCGCTTAAAGTTGCCCCCAAGTAGTTCTCTGCAATCTTTCAGAACTTTTCTCCAGTCTTTGATTGTGAGGATGACATCGCTTTGATGAATCGTGTATGCACTAGGTTAATCGCAGGCCAACTTGGCCGTAAGCTAACAATCTTCATGTCACCATTCATTTGCATAAGACTAGGTATACAATCGGCCGGGAGTTTCTGTTAAGAACATCATAATAACATACTTAGCAAAAAGTAGTTTAGCTTAAGATGAATCTATGCAAAAAATGCACTGGTGACATAATAGGAAACATCTAACCATGATATCTCGATAGATTTTATCATAGTTAAAAATGTGTACTAGTGGCACGTATTGATAATAACTTGGAGGGATATGATAATTCGTCTTAAAAGTCTCAACATCATTAATCGATTAAACAGAAATAAGTTGTCAACTATTTTTAAGTAAACAATATAAATTAATTAATAAATATGTTTGAGAAACTCACATAGAGGTAGAAGTGGAAGAGTATCAGCATCGACCCAAATGTTGATATTATCTTCGTCAATATCATCTTCAGGATCACCAAGATCAAAGGTGACATGCATACGCTCCTGAAAATCATATGCCTTGCATAGTGCTGCCCAATTCGAGCAACCAAAATGGGAGTAGGTCACCGCATTGTATAGCTTTACGTTAAAATCATAGCCATGTTTGGTCCTGGGGTGAACTATCTTTATCTGCATATTCTCATGATGTCCGAAATCCAGCTTCTGGAAGCCATAACGTCTTGCATGGAGGGGATGCACTAGTCGAATTGTAGAAAGCGGAAATTACACGTTGAAGAAACATAAGTCATGCTTAATTACGGAAAAAGACTTGTCGTCGTTGCGGACCGTATGAACGTTGTCGTGGTAATATCTCGACAGATGCCAAGGGGGTGGCTTATCATGGTAGGGGCCATGAGATCGTCGTCGGCACCTGGAAACGAGAGTGGGCACAAGCTCGGACGGACACGAGATCTACCCAGGTTCAAGGCTCTCCTAAGAGATGAAACCTCTACTCCTGCTCTACGGGGTCTCTGCATGGTCACTATATATCAAAGAGTATAATGGTGCTCCTAGAGCTGTTTGGCTAGACGAGGAAGAAGGGCAAGGCTAGCTTTCTTCTCCCCTAACTGTGGTGTGTGGAGGGAACTAATGTGTGAACCCTTTGCATGGGTGTGGCCTGGGGGGTTTTATAGGCCAACCCCCCAGGGGTACAATGGTAATCTGGCCAGGTGGTAGGTCCCGGCTGTCAGCATCTGTGGAGGCCGGGTTCTCCGCCCGCTGCTTGGGCCCGCCTCTGGTGGACCCTGCCAGTTGCCGAGGAACTGGTCGATAGGTGGGGCCCGCCGCCTGCGGGGCCCATTGAATGGTCTTCACTGTTGCGCCGTCCATGCTGATGCAGGCCGTGTCTGGTGCGCCATGGCTACAGTGCCTCGCCGGGCAGGTCGGCGGCCGCTTGGCGGCGCTTTAATGTAGCCATGTGGCCGGTATTTGGGGGAGGCATGGCACATTGTGGCCATACCCCAGCTTGTCTCTTGCTTGGGGTCAGACTCCGAGGGAGGGGGCGGGCCGCCTTCTAGGAGCCGGCCCATGCCCTCGCCGCCTTATGAGCGCACCGTCTTCTAGGAGGCGGGCCTCTGGTTCCCGCCGCGTTCTTGGCGTCCGCTGTCTTCTAGGAGGCGGGCCTCTGGTTCCAACCGCCTTCTTGGGGTCCGCCGTCTTCTAGAAGGTGGCCCTCTGGTTCCGTCTGGCCCAAGAGGCCGGTCTTGCGACCAGTCGAACTGAGGGGCTTGGCCAGCCCCAATGTCGTGAAATATGGTTAAGTGGTGATGAGGCTACCCGGCGTCTATCCCCCCCGACAGTAGTCCCCGAAGCTGGTGAGGTTCTACGGCTTTAGCAGTCGTTGGGCCTCAGCAGTTTCCCCTTCATGAGATTCTCCGCCTTCTGCTCCGTCCGACTGGGAGGAGCCGGGTGCTAGGAGCTGGAATTTGAATTGACAAGGCGGGATCCGCTGTACCTGAGGCGGGCGGTTTCCCTTCTGTGGCGCACTAAATGCGCCATAACCGCGAGGTAAACGCGGGGGCGTGCGGGGCGTGGGACGCAGTTAATCCCAGGCCCCCACGTCGCCTCGGCTTCGCCTCGGCTTCGCCTCCGCCGGCTATAAAGAGGGGGAGGAGAAGGGGCGGTAGAACGAACTCGTGCGCCCTCCCCACTCTCTCTTCTCGCTTTGCCATTGATGCTGCCGTGCTGCTTTGCCGCTGACGAAGTGCTGCCGCCGTTGCCTCCCTTGTCGCTGTCGCCTCACCGCGGTTGCCGCTCCGTCAAAGCAGCCACTCTGCCATGGACACCGCCGCGGCTCTGCCGCCTCACGTCGTCGCCGCGTCGCCCATCATCTTCTTCTGCGTCACCGCAGCGCCCATCATCTTTGTCTGCGTCAAGCTTGTCCTTGCTGTCCCCGCGCCATGGAGAAAATCGGGTGGCTGGGGTCTAATATCCATGATGACAACGTCGACTTCCTCCGCGCAACGCGGAGCCTGCCTCGCTCCGACAACGTAGGCGTGCACGTTCCCCCCAAGCCGGATATCTCGCCACGGCCGGAGCCCGGCGAGTACGTTGTCTTCCGCGCTCACTTCCTTTGCGGCTTCGCGCTCCTGGCCAACGGTTTCTTCCGGGAGTTTCTCCACTTCTACCGACTACAGCCGCACCACCTCACCCCAACACGGTGGTGCGCCTCTTCACCTTCGTCACCTTCTGCGAGGGATACATCAGCGCCTTGCCGACTATCGAGCTCTGGGGTAGGTTCTTCTACCTCAAGTTATGTACGTTGGCAAAGGAGGAACTCTTTGGCAGAAGTCATATTTCTACGTACGGAATCTCCGGAATGTCGACTACATCAACCTGCCGGCCTACGTGCCCGGGCCGCCTCCTGGGCCGCGTGACAACTGGCAACAGAAGCCGCTGAAGCGCCCCCTGCCGGGCCCTATTGTCAGCGTCCTCGCCCGGCTGGAGGAGATGACAAGTCAGGAGGGGCTCAAGACGGCTAACCAACTAGTCGGCTTCATCATACGCCGGGTGTCGCCGCTTCAGTTTCGGCCGCACCTCATCAGCCAGATGAGTGGCCGCCGAGATCCACTGCGGATGTTCACCAAGGAGATGCTGAGGGTGGAGGTGGCCCACCATGTCAACGACATCTCCAACTACAAGCTCAGCGAGGTGTAGTGGCGTATTGGCAAGGAGCCTTACGGTCAGCCCAACCCCCCTCCAGCGGTAAGTGCCAGATCCGGCTGCTTTATCCACAATGTTCTTCATCCCTCCATCTTGACCGGTCTACTTTTGCGGCAGCGCTTCGCGGGCCAAGGCACGCCGGCTCCTTGGCACGAGTGGATGTCGGACCGCGAGAATAGCAACACCAAGGATCCCAAGCTTGGGACAACTGCAATGGAGGAAGGCGGCGAGGAGGAAGTTGCCGGAGGAGGCGACGGAGGAGCAGGTGCCCCCGAAGCAAGAAGCTCCGCGGGAGGCAGCGGAGGAGCAGGCGGCCCCGAAGCAGGCGGCTCCGTGGGTGGTGGCGGAGGAAAAACTGGCGAAGAAGACGGCAAGGAGCAACATTCGCCTGGGGAGGCGTGGGAGCAGGGGGTGGACATTCTACGCCGCAGCCGGCTGCTGCACCCGACAGGCATAAGCGCCGCCTGGCAGGGAGATACCGTATACCTGGACGTGAGCCGAGCCGAGCCGGGCTCGCCCCGAGCCTGCCTTAGCTCGCCTCTTCTCAGATACGGCAGCCACCTGGCTAAGAAGGCCAAGCAGGCAGACGCCACAAGGTGGCACGAGGCCCAGAAGGTGGCCGCTGCTCAGAAGGGGCCCAATCCCATGCCGTTCACGTCCAGGTAAGGCACTTGCCGCTCTGACTTCATCCTTTCCTTCTTTCTTGGATTGTTTTCTTATCTTCGCTCTCTTGCTGAGCAGGGCGGCCATCGCCAACATGAGGGCTTCATCGGCCTCGATGATGGATCCAGTGGACGGCTCTGCGGATGCTCGGCATCTGGATCCGGCTACTGCCCTTGTGAGGTGCACGAGGCGCACGAGGCCGCGGAGAAGGCGCGGGCCGACCCCCAGGCGGAGGAGGCGGCGCAGGCAGAGGCCCGGGCCGTGGCGGAAGAGGAGGCGGAGGCGGTGACGAAGGCGCAGGCGGAGGCCGCGACCAAGGTGTAGGCAGAGGCCGACCCCAGGGGCACGGCGGATCCGGCTAGTGGTGAGGTCCCGGAGACCGTCACCCTTGACCAGCCGGAGGTCGAGGTGGCGGAGAACCGGACGCCGCCTGGAGCGGCCGGGGCCAACCAGTCGGTGCCAGAGCCTGTGGTCCCCAACACCGCCATCCCTGAGGTGGAGGGGACCTAGCGCGCGCCGGATGCCGGCGGACATGGAGGCGGCGAGCCCAACCAGCCGAAAGGGCCGCCAGCCGGCGCTGGGCAAGTGGCGAGCAAGGCCTTAGTGCCGCGTACTCCTGCGTGTAGTCATGCGATGCGGGCGGCGTCGGAGCCAAGGCGGCAGGTGGACACCGCGGCCTCGAGCCCGCGGCGAACCAATGCCGGCCCCACCGCCTTGAACTTGGCGGTGCAGGAAATGGAGGACCGGTTCCTCGCCTAGAACGCCATCCTTCTGAAGGCGAGGGAGGAGATGCTGGCGACACGGTCGGTCGTTCGGGTATGTCCATCTTATTTTTGCTTCTTTGTCTTGTAATCTTCCATGGGGGGTGCCAACGCATCCACTAGGTGTAGCCCCCGAGTTCCGAGCCGGCTGCTGAGTAGGCGGGTTGGAACTCCAAGGTGTTCATTTTGTTTGTTGAAACGCTTGCTCCCGTTAAAAGACCTCCACAACATGTGGGTGGACGCGTACAACACACAGAAACATATGCTCGCCACCCGGACTACTGAGCTGGCTCAGAGCCAAAGTAAGTAAGCGGGCTTCCAGTGGGGGCGCCCCAGTGCACCCACTGGGTGTAGCCCCCGAGATTCGGACCGACTACTCAGCAGTCGGGCTGGATCTTCTCCGGCAGCTTATTATTGGTTTTGCTGAAGTAGATGGTGACGCCCTTGGTCTGCTTTTTGCAGAGGCTGCCGCCCAGCTGGTTCAGCGTGTGGGAGATCTCGAAGGTCAGCTCAGGGTTGTGGAGCATGAGCGCGGCAGACTGGAGAAGGAGTTTGTGGACTAGGCCGTGCGGCAGTCGGAGCAGGTCAAAAAGCTAGAGGCAGATGAGGCGGAGTTCAGGGCCGAGTTCGGGACTCAGCGCGCGGACTGCATCGAGACGGAGAAGCTCCTCTCTGGCGGCTACTCCATGATCGAGGACATGCTCAACGGTATACCCTTTTTCTTCTGTTCCGACTGCTTGCCACCGGCTGCTGCCGGAGGCCGTCTTCTAACACCCTTGTTTTCTCATGGGCAGAGTTCCTCCCAGGCCACTCCGCCACCGTTTGCTTGGCCATCGAGGCTCAACGCAAGGAGTACCGGCGCGAAGGCAAGGTGATCACGCAGGACCGGCCTCCGACCGCGGGCGAACAGCTCGCGGCCGTCCGGATGCGCATCGAGCCAACGCGCCGCCTGCTCCGCCGGCTTCAGTGTGTCGGGTTGCAGGTCTTGGAGGCTTTGTTGCCGGGTGGTCCGATCCCGCGGACTCCCAGTCCGAAGGCTGACTGGGTGGAGGTGGTGGTCAACCGGCTAGAAGCCTAGAAGGGCTCTGCGGCGCGGGCTGGGGCCGCCAAGGTGCTGGAGTTTCAACAAGGCCTAGTACCCTGGCGTGTGCCTAGCACAGCTGTCGACCTTCCGCCAGAAGGCGTTGCCGGAGCTTGCGCCGGAGCGCGAGAACATCGCCATCTAGGTGTCTGCTCTCGCCGACTACGCCGATGTGGACGCCTTCTTCCCAGAGCGGGCAGATGACGGCGCCGTCGTTCCTCCGTCCTAGTTCGGTCTGAACCCGCCAGGCGGGGAGGACTCAGCGGAGGAGATCACCTCCAGTGATGAAGGCGACAAGGGTGATGAGGACGAGGAAGGCAGCTAGGTCATACCAGATGGCGGAGTGACCAACCGGACTCGGCCCGACCCAGCGCCGGCTAACGACCTGCCGGAGACCACATCAGCCGCCGCTGACAGCCAGGCTGAGACACAGCAGCCGGAAGCCCCGCCAGTCGGAGCTATGCCTGCTGCTAACCAGTCCATGCAGCCTGAGGGGTCATCCTCCTAGATGGCATGTTTACAGGTTTTCAAGTTTTTTCTGTCTCCGTTCTTGAAAACAATGTCAGTTATGTGCAATTACACCCACTGGGGGTGTATCTTTAAACTTGATGAATGCTGGCCTTGGGCCCTTTTGCAATGTACAAAGTTTAAATCCCCACATTGTTGCATGTGTTGCCGGGTTCTAGCTTGAATTCACTTTTCTCTCTTTGGCTTTTTGTTTTGCACATTCCTTTGGCCGCCTCCCTACCAGCCAGACAGCCGCTCTACGGTCTGTGGCTGGGTCAAGGACCTGGTTGTTTAGAACGGTTAAGTTTCTCCAGCCGTGTAGAGCGTAGGTATTCGAGCAAGAAGCCAGCCTGCCGGATACTAAGCAGCCGGACGAGGGAGGCAAGAGGCCGGCTTGGAACTAGTTGGCGTTTTCCTTAGTTGGTTTTTTGGTGGACAATGTTTTCTCCTTTGGCTCTTGCCAGTCGGATAGCCGTGCTGCGAGCTGTGACTTGGAACGAAGAGAGGGCTCTGGCTTCGACACACTACTAGTCGCTTCGGTTGGTGCAAACTTAGGCCAAGGTCGCAAGCCCGCAAGCCTGCTGACCGGAACATGGACGGGGCAAGAATATATGAAAAACTCAAATCATGGCATAAGCTTATCTCATAAATAAAAAGGTCACCCTCAGTGTATCTCGGGGGACCTGAGGTCTTTACTTAATACAAAAGTTGGCATGGTACATACGCTCGCATAAACTGTAAAACAGACGGAGTAGGTTTATATTCCATGGCCGCTCTGTCTCTTCGCCGGCTGTGCTTCGCTTGCGCTCCCTGGGCTTTTGGGCGTCGATGAGGTAGTACGAGTTGTTGTCGAGGGCCTTGCTGATGATGAAGAGGCCTTCCCAAGGTGATGCGAGCTTGTTCTGACCGGCTGTCGTGGAAATATCACGTCAGACGTCCTCGTGGAATGACTTAGTCGTGGAGCCATCGCGACGGGTTAGCTTAAAGGGGTTAAACCGGACAAAGGACACGAGGATTTTTATACTAGTTCGGCCCCTTCGATGAAGGTAAAGGCCGACGTCTAGTTGTGATGGGATTATTGGGGTCTCGATAACCAGGGAGCTAAACAAGGTATGCCTGGCTCTTGAGTTGTTGTTTCTTGTCCCTGAACCGCCGCTGGGTCGTCCCCTTATATACACGGGTTGACGCCCGGTCGGTTTACAGAGTCTCGAGGCCGGCTCATACAGGTGTTCCGCTCGGTCTCTCCTTTCCTTTGTTGGGGAACGTTGCAGAAAATTAAAATTTTTCCTACGGTTTCACCAAGATCCATCTATGAGTTCATCTAAGCAACGAGTCATGGGAGATGCATCTACATACCACTTTGTAGATCGCGAGCGGAAGCGTTCAAAAGAACGGGGTTGAGGTAGTTGTACACGGCGTGATCCAATCACCGGAGATCCTAGCGCCGAATGGACGGCACCTCCGCGCTCAACACACACGACGGTCAGCGTGGCGTCTCCTCCTTCTTGATCCAGCAAGGGGAAGGAGAGGTTGATGAAGATCCAGCAGCACGACGGCGTGGTGGTGGATGCAGCAGGATCCGCAGGCTTCGTAGCGTCTGCGGGAGGAGGAGGTGTAGCAAGGGGAAGGAGGTGCCAAGATGTGGGGTCTTGCTGCCCTTCCTCCCTCCACTATATATAGGGGCTAGGGGGCGATGCCCCTTGGAGATCCCATCTAGATGGGGGGGCGGCCCCCGGGGCAACGCCCCCCTTAGGGTTTCCAACCAGGGGTGGGCGCATGCCCCCTCGGGGGGGCAATGGCCCCCTAGGGTTTCCAACCAGGGGGGCGCATGCCCCCTCGGGGGGCAACGGTCCCCTAGGGTTTCCAACCGGGGCGCATGCCCCTCGAGGCAACGGTCCCCTAGGGTTTCCAACCCTAGGTGCCTTGGGCCCTTGGGTGGGCGCACCAGCCCACCAGGCTGGTTCCCACGCCACTTCAGCCCATGGGGCCCTCCGGATAGGTGGCCCCACCGGTGGAGCCAGGACCCTTCCGATGGTCCCGATACAATACCGTGACCCCAAAACTTTCCCGGTGGCCGAAACTGGACTTCCTATATATAAATCTTTACCTCCGGACCATTCCGAACTCCTCGTGACGTCCGGGATCTCATCCGGGACTCCGAACAACTTTCGGGTTACTGCATACTAATATCTCTACAACCCTAGCGTCACCGAACCTTAAGTGTGTAGACCCTACGGGTTCGGGAGATATGCAGACATGACCGAGATGCCTCTCCGGTCAATAACCAACAGCGGATCTGGATACCCATGTTGGCTCCTACATACTCCTCGATGATCTCATCGGATGAACCACGATGTCGAGGATTCAATCAAACCCGTATACAATTCCCTTTGTCAATCGGTGCGTTACTTGCCCGAGACTCGATCGTCGGTATCCCAATACCTTGTTCAGTCTCGTATCGCAAGTCACTTTACTCGTACCGTAATGCATGATCCCGTGACTAACCACTTAGTCACTTTGAGCTCATTATGATGATGCATTACCGAGTGGGCCCAGAGATACCTCTCCGTCATACGGAGTGACAAATCCCAGTCTCGATCCGTGTCAACCCAAGACACTTTCGGAGATACTGTAGTGCACCTTTATAGTCACCCAGTTACGTTGTGACGTTTGGTACACCCAAAGCACTCTTACGGTATCCGGGAGTTACACGATCTCATGGTCTAAGGAAGAGATACTTGACATTGGAAAAGCTCTAGCAAAACGAACTACACGATCTTGTGCTATGCTTAGGATTGGGTCTTGTCCATCACATCATTCTCCTAATGATGTGATCCCGTTGTCAATGACATCCAATGTCCATAGTCGAAACCATGACTATCTGTTGACCAACGAGCTAGTCAACTAGAGGCTCACTAGGGACATGTTATGGTCTATGTATTCACACGTGTATCACGATTTCCGGATAATACAGTTATAGCATGAATAAAAGACAATCATCATGAACAAAGAAATATAATAATAACACTTTTATTATCGCCTCTAGGGCATATTTCCAACAGTCTCCCACTTGCACTAGAGTCAATAATCTAGTTACATTGTGATGAATCGAAAACCCATAGAGTTCTGGTGTTGATCATGTTTTGCTCGCGAGAGAGGTTTAGTCAACGGATCTGCGACATTCAGATCCGTATGTACTTTGCAAATTTCTATGTCTCCATCCTGAACGTTTTCACGGATGGAGTTGAAGCGACGCTTGATGTGCCTGGTCTTCTTGTGAAACCTGGGCTCCTTGGCAAGTGCAATAGCTCCAGTGTTGTCATAGAAGAGTTTGATCGGCCCCGACGCATTGGGTATGACTCTAGGTCGGTGATGAACTCCTTCACCCAAATTGCTTCATGCGCTGCCTCCGAGGCTGCCATGTACTCCGCTTCACATGTAGATCCCGCCACGACGCTCGCTTGCAGCTGCACCAGCCATCTGCTCCACCATTCAACATATACACGATCCGGTTTGTGACTTAGAGTCATCCAGATCTGTGTCGAAGCTAGCGTCGACGTAACCCGTTACGACGAGCTCTTCGTCACCTCCATAAACGAGAAACATGTCCTTTGTCCTTTTCAGGTACTTCAGGATATTCTTGACCGTTGTCCAGTGTTCCTTGCCGGGATTACTTTGGTACCTTCCTACCAAACTTATGGCAAGGTTTACATCAGGTCAGTACACAGCATGGCATACATAATAGATCCTATGGCTGAGGCATAGGGATGACACTCATCTCTTCTTTATCTTTTGCCGTGGTCGGGCATTGAGCTGAGCTCAATCTCACACCTTGCAATACAGGCAAGAACCCCTTCTTGGACTGATCCATTTTGAACTTCTTCAAAATCTTATCAAGGTATGTGCTTTGTGAAAGACCTATGAGGCGTCTCGATCTATCTCTATAGATCTTGATGCCTAATATATAAGCAGCTTCTCCAAGGTCCTTCATTGAAAAACAATTATTCAAGTAGGCCTTAATGCTGTCCAAGAATTATATATCATTTCCCATCAAGTATGTCATCTACATATAATATGAGAAATGCTACAGAGCTCCCACTCACTTTCTTGTAAACGCAGGCTTCTCCATAAGTCGCATAAACCCAAACGCTTTGATCATCTCATAAAAGCGAATGTTCCAACTCGAGATGCTTGCACCAGCCCATAAATGGATCGTTGGAGCTTGCATACTTTGTTAGCGTTCTTAGGATCGACAAAACCCTCCGGCTGCATCATATACAGCTCTTCCTTAAGATATCCGTTAAGGAACGCTGTTTTGACGTCCATCTGCCATATCTCATAATCATAGTATGCGGCAATTGCTAACATGATTGGACGGACTTAAGCTTCGCTACGGAGAGAAAGTCTCATCGTAGTCAATCCCTTGAACTTGCCGATAACCCTTAGCGACAAGTCGAGCTTTATAGATGGTGACATTACCATCCGCGTCCGTCTTCCTCTTAAAGATCCATTTGTTTTCTATCGCTCGCCGATCATCGGCAAGTCACCAAAGTCCACACTTTGTTTTCATACATGGATTCTATCTCGGACTTCATGGCTTCTAGCCATTTGTTGGAATCTGGCCCGCCATCGCTTCTTCATAGTTCAAGGTTCATTGTTGTCTAACAACATGATTTCCAAGACAGGGTTGCCGCACCACTCTGGTGCGGAACGTGTCCTAGTGGACCACGAGTTCAGTAGCAACTTGATCCAAGTACCTTGATCATCATCATTAATTTCCTCTTCAGTTGGTGTAGGCATCACAGAACATTTTCTGAGCTGCACTACTATCCTGTTCAAGAGGTAGTACTTCATCGAAGTTCTACTTTCCTCCCACTTACTTATTTCGAGAGAAACTCTTTTTCCAGAAAGGATCCGTTCTTGGCAACAAAGATCTTGCCCTCGGATCTTAAGTAGAAGGTATACCCTACGGTTTCCTTAGGGTATCCTATGAAGACACATTTTTCCGACTTGGGTTCGAGCTTTTCAGGTTGAAGTTTCTTGACATAAGCATCGCATCCCCAAACTTTTAGAAACGACAGCTTAGGTTTCTTCCCAAACCATAATTCATATGGTGTCGTCTCAATGGACTTAGACGGTGCCCTATTTAAAGTGAATGTAGCTGTCTCTAGAGTGTATCCCCAAAATGATAGCGGTAAATCAGTAAGAGACATCATAGACCGCACCATATCCAATAGAGTGCGATTACGACGTTCGGACACACCGTTACGCTGAGGTGTTCCAAGCGGCGTTAGTTGTGAAACGATTCCACATTTTCTTAAGTGTGTACCAAATTCGTGACTTAAATATTCTCCTCCACGATCCGATCGCAAGAATTTTATATTTCGGTCACGTTGATTCTCTACTTCATTCTGAAATTCCTTGAACTTTTCAAAGGTCTCAGACTTGTGTTTCATCAAGTAGACATACCCATATCTACTCAAGTCATCTGTGAGAGTGAGAACATAACGATATCCTCCATGAGCCTCAACGCCATTGGACCGCACACATCGGTATGTATGATTTCCAACAAGTTGGTTGCTCGCCCATTGTTCCGAGAATGGAGTCTTGGTCATCTTGCCCATGAGGCATGGTTCGCATGTGTCAAATGATTCATAATCAAGAGACTCCAAAAGTCCATCAGCATGGAGCTTCTTCATGCGCTTGACACCAATGTGACCAAGGCGGCAAGTGCCACAAGTATGTGGGACTATCGTTATCAACTTTACATCTTTTGGTATTCACGCTATGAACATGTGTAATACTACGCTCGAGATTCATTAAGAATAAACCATTGACCATCGGAGCATGACCATAAAACATATCTCTCATATAAATATAACAACCATTATTCTCGGATTTAAATGAGTAGCCATCTCGCATTAAACGAGATCCAGATACAATATTCATGCTCAAACTTGGCACCAAATAACAATTATTAAGGTTTATAACTAATCCCGTGGGTAAATGAAGAGGTAGCGTGTCGACGGCGATCACATCGACTCTGGAACCATTCCCGACGCAAGATCGTCACCTCGCCCTTCGCCAGATCTCCGCTTATTCCGCAGCTCCTGCTGTGAGTTACAAATATGAGCAACGGCACCGTATCAAATACCAGGAGTTACTACGAGTAATGGTAAGGTACACATCAATTACATGTATATCAAATATACCTTTGGTGTTGCGGCCTTCTTGTCGCTAAGTATTTGGGGCAGTTCCGCCCAATGACCCTTCCCTTGCAATAAAAGCACTCAGTCTCGTGCTTGGGTCCATTCTTTGACTTCTTCCGGCAACTTGCTTGCGGGCGCGGCAACCTCCTTGCCGTCCTTCTTGAAGTTCTTCTTGCCCTTGCCCTTCTTAAACTTAGTGGTCTTATTGACCATCAACACTTGATGTTCTTTCTTGATTTCAACCTCGGCTGACTTCAGCATAGAGAATACTTCAGAATGGTCTTTACCATCCCCTGCATATTGTAGTTCATCACAAAGCTCTTGTAGCTTGGTGGAAGCGATCGAGGATTCTGTCAATGACCGCCTCATCAGGAGGTTAATATTCAGCTGGGTCATACGGTTGTGCAACCTGACATCTTGAGAATGTGCTCACCGACGTAACTATTTTCCTCCATCTTACAACTGTAGAACTTGTCGGAGATGTCATATCTCTCGACCCGGCGTGAGCTTGGAAAACAAGTTTCAGCTCCTCGAACATCTCATATGCTCCGTGATGCTCAAAACGCTTTTGGAGCCCGGTTCTAAGCTGTAAAGCATGCCGCACTGAACGAGGGAGTAATCATCAAGACGAGACTGCCAAGCATTCATAATGTCTTGGTTCTGCGACGGAGCGCCACCTAGCGGTCCTTCTAGGACATATTGTTTCCTGGCAGCTATGAGGATGATCTCAAGTTCCGGACCCAGTCCGTATAGTTGCTGCCGTCATCTTTCAGCTTAGTTTTCTAGGAACGCGTTGAAGTTCAAGTTGACATGAGCGTTGGCCATTTGATCTACAAGACATATCATTCAAAAGTTTTAGACTAAGTTCATGATAATTAAGTTCATCTAATCAAAATTATTTCAATGAACTCCCACTCAGATTAGACATCCTCTAGTCATCTAAGTGATACACGATCCGAGTCGACTAGGCCGTGTCCGATCATCACGTGAGACGGACTAGTCATCGCCGGTGAACATTCTCATGTTGATCGTATCTTCTATACAACTCGTGTTCGACCTTTCGGTCTCCGTGTTCCGAGGCCATGTCTGTACATGCTAGGCTCGTCAAGTTAACCCAAAGTGTTTTTGCGTGTGTAAATCTGTCTTACACCGTTGTATGTGAACGTAAGAATCCATCACACCCGATCATCACGTGGTGCTTAGAAGTTTACTTAACTTTAGCAACGGTGCACAGTTAGGGAGAACACTTCTTGAAATTGTTGTAAGGACCATCTTATTTACTACCGTCGTTCTAAGTAAACAAGATGTATAAACATAATAAACATCACATGCAATTATATAGTAGTGACATGATATGGCCAATATCATAAAACTCCTTTGATCTCCATCTTCGGGGCTCCATGATCATCTTGTCACCGGCATGACACCATGATCTCCATCATCATGATCTCCATCATTGTGCCTCCATGAAGTTGTCACGCCAACGACTACTTCTACTTCTATGGCTAACGCGTTTAGCAATAAAGTAAAGTAAATTACATGGCGTTCTTCAATGACACGCAGGTCATACAAAATAAAGACAACTCCTATGGCTCCTGCCGGTTGTCATACTCATCGACATGCAAGTCGTGATTCCTATTACAAGAACATGATCTCATACATCACAATATGTCATTCATCATTCATCACAACTTGGCCATATCACATCACATGTCAATTGCTGCAAAAACAAGTTAGACGTCCTCTAATTGTTGTTGCATCTTTTACGTGGCTGCAATTGGGTTCTAGCAAGAACGTTTTCTTACCTACGAATAACCACAACGTGATCTTGTCAACTTCTATTTACCCTTCATAAGGACCCTTTTCATCGAATCCGCTCCAACTAAAGTGGGAGAGACAGACACCGCCAGCCACCTTATGCAACTAGTGCATGTTAGTCGGTGGAACCGGTCTCACGAAGCGTCGTGTAAGGTTGGTCTGGGCCGCTTCATCCCACAATACCGCGGAAGCAAGATAAGACTAGTAGCGGCAAGTAAATTGACAAGATCCACGCCCACAACTAAATTGTGTTCTACTCGTGCAAAGAGAACTACGATAGACCTAGCTCATGATGCCACTGTTGGGGAACGTTGCAGAAAATTAAAATTTTTCCACGGTTTCACCAAGATCCATCTATGAGTTCATCTAAGCAACGAGTCATGGGAGATGCATCTACATACCACTTTGTAGATCACGAGCGGAAGCGCTCAAAAGAACGGGTTGAGGTAGTTGTACACGGCGTGATCCAATCACCGGAGATCCTAGCGCCGAACGGACGGCACCTCCGCGTTCAACACACGCGACGGTCAGCGTGACGTCTCCTCCTTCTTGATCCAGCAAGGGGAAGGAGAGGTTGATGAAGATCCAGCAAGACGACGGCGTGGTGGTGGATGCAGCAGGATCCGGCAGGGCTTCGCGTAGCGTCTGGGAGGAGGAGGTGTAGCAAGGGGAAGGAGGTGCCAAGATGCGGGTCTTGCTGCCCTTCCTCGGGGGGCAACGGTCCCCTAGGGTTTCCAACAGGGGCGATGCCCCTGGGGCAACGGTCCCTAGGGTTTCCAACCCTAGGCGCCTTGGGCCCTTGGGTGGGGCGCACCAGCCCACCAGGGGCTGGTTCCCACGCCACTTCAGCCCATGGGGCCCTCCGGGATAGGTGGCCCCACCGGTGGACCCCAGGACCCTTCCAAGGTCCCAGACAATACGGTGACCCCAAAACTTTCCGGTGGCAAACTGGACTTCCTATATATAAATCTTTACCTCCGACCATTCCGAACTCCTCGTGACGTCCGGGATCTCATCTGGGACTCAACAACTTTTGGGTTACTGCATACTAATATCTCTACAACCCTAACGCCACCGAACCTTATGTGTAGACCCTACGGGTTGGAGATATCTGCACATGACCGAGATGCCTCTGCGGTCAATAGCCAACAGCGGATCTGGATACCCATGTTGGCTCCTACATACTCCTCGATGATCTCATCGGATGAACCACGATGTCGAGGATTCAATCAAACCCGTATACAATTCCTTTGTCAATCGGTACGTTATTTGCCCGAGACTCGATCGTCGGTATCCCAATACCTTGTTCAGTCTCGTTATCGCAAGTCACTTTACTCGCATCGTAATGCATGATCCCGTGACTAACCACTTAGTCACTTTGAGCTCATTATGATGATGCATTACCGAGTGGGCCCAGAGATACCTCTCCGTCATACGGAGTGACAAATCCAGCCTCGATCCGTGTCAACCCAACAGACACTTTCGGAGATACCTGTAGTGCACCTTTATAGTCACCCAGTTACGTTGTGACATTTGGTACACCCAAAGCACTCTTACGGTATCCGGGAGTTACACGATCTCATGGTCTAAGGAAGAGATACTTGACATTGGAAAAGCTCTAGCAAAACGAACTACACGATCTTGTGCTATGCTTAGGATTGGGTCTTGTCCATCACATCATTCTCCTAATGATGTGATCCCGTTGTCATTGACATCCAATGTCCATAGTCAGGAAACCATGACTATCTGTTGACCAACGAGCTAGTCAACTAGAGGCTCACTAGGGACATGTTATGGTCTATGTATTCACACGTGTATCACGATTTCCGGATAATACAGTTATAGCATGAATAAAAGACAAACATCATGAACAAAGAAATATAATAATAACACTTTTATTATTGCCTCTAGGGCATATATCCAACATCCTTATCTTACAATACAAGTTACATGACTACGGCTGTTTACCACTATGGGCCCTAATCCACCTTTAGGCTCCGGGCCTCTAAGCTTCATAGTAAAGCGCCATGTTCTGGGTCTTCATGGGCTTCAATATAGTTGAGTGTGAACCGACCCCTCCTGAGCGGTTTATACTCAGTAGTTATATCCCCAGCATTAGGCCCCAAATTGATTTGAACCTATTCATGTCAATCTTCAGTACTTCGAAAAATCCTGTGAACATCTTCCTTCCTTTCTCGTAAACCGCCATGATGTCTTCTCTTATCAACATTGTTAAACCGCCTTGACGTCATCCTTTGGACACAACAATAGATCATCATGATGTTATCCATGTATAAAAAAGATTCCCTTCAATTAATGATATCCCGGAAATCGAGGCGACAGGCGCGCCCTCTTTTGCCGCTTCAGGCTCCTCAATTCTTGCGCCTGCCACTTATCCCTTTCTCCTTATAAATAGGGCCGGCGGGTCTTTCCATTCTCTCCCCTTGCTTCCTCTTCTTCCTCTCGCAAACCCTTACTGCTCGAGCTCCGCCGCCGCCACAGAGCGCACCGTCGTCTTCGCCTTCGGCCGCTACATCACCCTGAATCGAACCAGAGCTCGCGGCATCCCTCCGCAGAAGATCTGTATTGGTAAGTCTTCCCTTTTCTGCTTCTTTAAATCTATGCTAGGGTTAGCGAGTTCATCTGTACAGTTCGTCGTTCGTCTTCAGTTCTTCGCATTTGCTTCTGTCGTGGCTTTTTTGATCCAACAGTGATGTAGATCTCATGCGGTAGTTGCTCCGCATCCATTTTTATCACTAGTAGATCTTCTTTCTCTGTAAAGAATCCTCAGTAGAACGCACGAAATTCTCTGCTCTGCTTGACACAATTATAGGTCGCTGAAAATTTTCTTTATCGAAGCATGGTAGATCCAAAATAATTTCACCATTGTGTGAGATCTGTTTCTACACACTTAGCAAATTTTCAGCTCTGCTGCTTCCCTCATGGAGGTTTAACTTGTTGAAAATCATAATCCGCCTGGTATCATTAGCCCCCTCTTAAACCGCCATCTAACTTGAGCAGCAATAGTCGATTTAACAGGCATGACTTACCGGTTTAACTCTCAACGTAAACCAGCCTTTGTACTTTATTTTCAGTTTGCTCCACCATGACAAAGCAATTCGCCGCATGCAACTGGGTTCCCTCCCGGATCACTGAAACGCAGCTGAACGGATATGTCATGACCGGCGCTTTAGACAAGAAAGATGTTCTCCACTGGCGAGTTACTAGCCCTGAATGTCCTCAAACACCTCAATTCGGCGAAGTGATTGTGTTCATGCAGCACCTGGACCGGGGGTTTAGCCCGCCCGGTTCAAAGTTTTTCCGGGATGTGCTCGCGAGCTTTAAACTCCATCCTCGGGATATTGGACCAAACTCTGTTTCCAACATATGCAACTTTCAAGTGTTCTGCGAAGTTTATCTTCAAGAAGAACCAACTGTGGAGCTTTTTAGAGACTTCTTCCACTTGAACCGCTAGACCGAATTCTCTGACGGTCCCAACACCGAGCTTGGTGGCATATAAATTCAGAAAAGGAAAGAAAGTGACTTCCCTCATGCAAAACACCACAGCCATCCAAAGGTTTGGAATAATACTTGGTTTTATTGTCTGAACATTGCACCTGCTAATGAAAACCCTCTGCCGGGTTACCGTGCTCATCGGCTTAGCAATACTCATCCACTGCCTCCACGGCTCACCGCTAAAGAGCGGCAAGTTTATGCACCACAAATCATTAAGCTCCGGGCTCTTCTAGCGAACGGTTTAACCGACATTGACCTTGTTTGTTGCTGGGTTTCATGGGGTATCATTCCCTTAAGCCGCCGCTCCGGTTTGATGTATGAATATACCGGAGACGTAAAAGACCCTTTACGGTCCAATGAGATAGAAAAAACTGATGAAGAAGTTACTGAAGTGGTGAAAAAATGTTGGATGAACCGATCGCTCAGTGCAGCAAGACCGGATTGGCTCCTTTCTGTGCTTCTGAAAAAACGCCAGCAGTACACTTTTGACCCTTTTCCACTTTTATTGATCCATTTCCGCTTTAACTTTTATCCTGATAAACCTTTGTTTGTCTTTACAGGACAACAGCTCTTTCTGGAAGAGAAAAACCTCAGACCAACCGGTGAAGACACAACGCCTGAAAACTAAAGTCGTAAAGAAGGCGGGCAAGAAGAAAACTGGCGAGTCTTCTAATCCGCCTGAAGACGTCAACGAATCGGAAAACGAGGTAGAACTTGATTCCCTTGGCTCATTTTTCGTACATCTTATTGACAATGATTATTACCAGGATGATGCGGAAGCCAGTCGTGCAGACCATGTTGAGGTAATCATCCTTTCTTCCGATTCTGAACTTGTGCCGGTTCAAAGATTTCGTCGAGCCATTCGGGAAGTAAAACACTCTCACCCTCTTGCTCATTTGGATCCAAAATTTTCTTTGAAGACACGGCAACATGAATATCGTCGCACAACCCGGCACAGCGGCCAACATGTCACTTCTTCTGGTTTACTAGATACACCAAACCGGAAGCGTCGTCCAGAGGTTGCCTGTTCTCCCGAAAGTCTTTATCCCTTGAAGGGTTGCTTCCGTGACCCTCTCAATCCGTCCGACTCAAATTACCATGTATCTTCCAATTCTTCATCTGGCGGTTCATCTAGCACTCAGATGCCTCCCCTCAAGACCGTCCCCGGGTAAGGATACTATTCTTAACTTTGTCTTCTTGCACCGGCTTACCAACTGACCTCTTGTTTTTAATATCACAGCGCCAAAGCTCGTCTGAGCAAGAAAGCAAAGCCCACTATCCCTTCTGAAGAAGCTGAACCAGACAGAATTTCAGAGGGTGCTGACAAAGAAGCTGATATTGCTATTGATGATCCTGTACCTCAAGGTCAGGATACATATGTTGAAGTGCAGAAGTTAATCCGTCCAGTCCGCATGAAGTTAATCCGTCCAGTCCGCATGCTGATCCTCCAAACCAATCCA
This sequence comes from Aegilops longissima, assembly GCA_021605205.1. Lineage (NCBI taxonomy): Eukaryota > Viridiplantae > Streptophyta > Magnoliopsida > Poales > Poaceae > Aegilops > Aegilops longissima. The sequence goes on along the minus strand of CM038676.1, from coordinate 2,990,417 downwards.
TGAACGACGACGTATCAAGCCCGGCCAGGGATACTGTTAATCCCAACCCCCACCAAAGGTGGCGATGATGATGTCGTTATCACTGGTCACGGTTTCACTGCCCCTGGCAACCTAGTTATCTTGGCAAAGCATACTGCTAAGGAGGAATTTGCTATGGGCAAGAGGAAAGGGAAGACCGACTTGTCCAGCTTTGTTGGCCTTCGTGCCAAGGAGCTTCATTCTAGATTCTTAAACCGCCTCTTCACAAACCGGGATTATGAGACCGGTTTGGTTAACTTAATGAAAGAGCGTTATGAGGTAATCTTCAAAACACTTCAGATTTGCTTACAATGTATATCCACTCCATAGTAGCCCCCAAGGGCCGGTTTATCTCTTGTAGACAAACCGGATCTTCTGATATTAAGAATACTTCAACTGAGTAGCCCCCAAGGGTCGGTTTACCTTAGCAAGATGAACCGGGACTTTCTGTTAACTTTTTGTCTTTATCGAGTGCCTTCAGCAGCAATGTAATTGATCGATTAGGCATTAGCCCCCAAGTGCCAAGTTTTAATACTTGTATTGAACCTTGGGACTTTGAAAACATCCGGCTTAAGAAGCAATCCGCATTAGCCCCAAAGTGTCAAGTGTATAACTTGTTATGCACTTGGGACTTTAAGAGATATTAACTGCTTTATCATCTGACTTTGCAGGCTGATATAAAGACCAAAGAGTCTCAAATCACCGATCTTCAAGAAAACATCAAGTCACAGCAAGAAGAGACCTCTAAGGCCAAAGAGCAGCTAAAGGGCGCTTTGAATGGCATGGAACAGCTGAAAGAGGGCTTCAAAACTGAATGCGCCAATTGGGAAACGGAAAGAACTGCTTTGTCGAAACAGGCTGAAGACGTTGAAGCAGCTCTGAAACCGGTGGAGGAAGAGCTGATGGGTCTGAAACATCAAGTGAATTCCATGACAGCCGCAGTTTTTGGTATGTACTTTATAATAACTTGCTCTGCAGTACTATCAACTTCGCCGGTTTAACATTAAATTCTTAAACCGTCGCAGGCAATCGCATTGCTCATCTTGGAGCGGATATGCGGATGAAGTTGAAGGCAGCTTATACGTTGATTGAGCAACTATACACTGGTGCAAAACGGGTTATCTCTTGCAGCTTCATATAACAAACCGGCACCCGCCTTGATCAAGGATACCTTGGCCAGGCTCTCAATGACTCCTGCTCAGATAGAGGAGGTGAAGCGATCGGCTGCTAGGGCGGGCGCTTTGCTAGCGCTGACTCGTGCCAAATCATGGATAGCTGACCTGGATCTAGTTGATATCGCCAAGGGCTATCCGGATGAACAAGAGAACGGATCAGCATTCGATAATGAAGCCCTCAAGGCCCTGACAAAGGAGATGCGTCCAATAGCAAGTCAGTTGGCGGACAAGGTGAATTTGACCTCGCACCGGTCCTTCTATGGTGCCAACAACCATGGAGATGACATGGCTGTGAAGGAAGTGCATAATCTCATTCCGCCAATTCGTAAGCACACTTATGCTCCTAACGTTGAACCGTCAAATCTTATAAGCAAAGAAGCTGTCTTTCAAGCGTTAACCCGGATTGATTGGACCATCGTTGACTTCCAGCCACTGGGTGGAGAGGAGGAGCTTGAACCTACGCCTGAAGATCCATCAACTTCCACTAGTTCAAAAAGGGTCAAATGTGAGACACATTAGTCCCGGTTTGTAACAGAACCGACACTAATGTGTCCATTAGTGCCGGTTCCAACGGCTAGCCGGGAGGAGCTCTTTAGTACCGGTTCGTGGCAAACCTTTAGCACCGGTTCGTGCCACGAACCGGTACTAATGAGATTGGTGGCAGGATGTTGTCAGAATGGGGCCCTTCCAGCACCTTTAGTACCGGTTCGTGGCACGAACCGGTACTAAATGTCGTCCTATATAAATCCTTTGTCCACCCGCACTCTGTTCTTACCCCTTTCCCCTCTCCCTCTCCTCTGTTCTTCCCTTCTTCCTCTCGAGTTCATCACAAAATTTGCCCCAAATTTGTCAAGATTTGCAGGCCCTCATCCATTCAAATGATCACCAAGGTTAGCAACTTTGTCCTTTCATCTCTCATTGCTAGATTAGCTCTTGCATTGGTTTATATAGTGATTAATTGTGGGTTTTAGTAATTTGGGAGGAATTATATGTGGTAGTATTTGATTCATATGCAATTTGAGGTCAAAATAACACTTAGTTTCCATATGTAGGTGTGGTTTACTTAGTGCCTTCTAAATCTCTGTCGTAACCACCGTCGATCGCCCGCACCGTCCCGTCGCCGGCACCACCTTGTGGTGAGCCTCTTGTTCATGAAATTTTATATAAAAAATTGATGTTTGTGTGACACTACTGGAATCAGCTACTTTGCCATCTGCCAGATCTTTGCCGTCTGCTAGCGGACGGCAAATAAGCTCTTTGCCATCAGCTACACAAAAAGCGGACGTCAAAGAACTGGCTGATGGCAAAGACCAAGGTTACCATCAGCCAGTTCTTTGCCGTCCGCTCGCGGACGGCAAAGATTCGTTGCCGTCTGCTAGCGGACGGCAAAGAGGGAGGGGGCCCCACTGAAATGTTGGAGTCTTCGAAACGTCCGCTCCACGAGCACACTGAGCTTTGTCAGTTGGATGTCATCTCACAAGTAATGGCTCAAGGCTCAGTTCAACTTGGGCAGAGAATGCTATGACGCAATTATGACAGATTTGGACGCTTTCTACCCAAAGGCCATGTAATGCGCAAACCTGTACCAGTCGGACAAAATCCTCCGCAATCAAGATGCCCTATGAGAAGATACATGCCTGTGAGAAAGGATGTGCCTTATTTAGGCTTGACTATGCGGACTTGAACTATTGTCCCATTTGCAAGTCTTCCGGTATATTGTGGTAGACAACGGTATGGGTGAGAAGACATGCACCAAAATCCCGTTAGTGTTCTTCGGTATATGCCAATCGTATCAAGACTTCAACGCCTTTTCATGGTCGAAGAGACGGCCAGACAGATGACATGGCACAAAACAGGCAAAAGAACCGAACTAGATGCAGATGGGAATCTGATGATGGTACACACATCGATGGTGTTGCGTGGAAAAAGTTTGATGAATTACATGTCGACAAAGCGGCAGATCCGAGGCATCCTCGAGTCGGCATCAAGACGGATGGGTTCAGTGTGTTTGGTATGACGGCAGCCCAATACAGCTTGTTGGCCCGTGATTTGTCTTTCCACTCAATCTCCCCGGACAGATTATGCAAAGAAAGAACATTTTCCTGACGTTGATAATTCCAGGACCCAACTATCCGGGCAAAAATATGAATGTGTACATGCAGCCGCTTAAGGACGAATTGCAAGAAGCCTGGGATAATGGGTTCAAGACATACGACGCCTATAGCAAACGGAACTTCATAATGCGGTTCCGGTACATGTACTCGACGATGACTTGCCGGGCGTATGCGCTTATTCGTTGGCTGGTGTGTGCATGGAAGGTTCCCGTGCCCCACATGCAAGGGAGCTCTTGAGTTTCGTTGGTTTCAGGCCGGTCGCAAGTTTTCTTGCTTCGACATGCATAGACAGTTCCTGGATCCTCGCCATAAGTTCAGGAAAGACAAGAAGAACTTCATCAGGGGTAGAGTTGTCAAAACTCGCACCACCTGCATTGACAGCCAACAGACCCTGGATCGGTTAAACGCCTCGAGCCAGATCCACAACGCCCGTGGTACTTCAAGGGTATAATACTAAGCACGCGTGGACTCACAAAACATGCTTATGGGATCTGCCTTAATTCAAAGACCTCCTTTGCCCACACAACATCGACGTGATGCACATCGAGAAGAATATCGCCGAGGCACTTTTTGGTACATTGTTCGGCATAGATGGGAAGTCAAAGGATAATACTAAGGCTAGAGTCGATCTGGAGGCACTATGTGATAGGCCGTTACAAAACATGAAAGAACCGAAAGGAAAGCAGAACTGGACGAAGCCAAAGGCATGGTTCAATCTTGGAAGGCCAGCTATGAGGGAAATTCTCTTGTGGGTGCAACAGCAGTTGATGTTCCCCGATGGGTATGCAGCGAATCTAAAGAGGGGAGCGAATCTTGATAAACTGAAGATATTTGGTCTCAAGAGTCATGATTGGCACATATGGATTGAGCGGGTAATGCCGGTGATGTTGCGTGGCTTCATCCCTGAGGATGAATGGCTAGTACTGGCAGAACTCAGCTATTTCTTCCGTGTTCTTTGTGCGAAAGAACTATCGCCTGGCGTGCTAGAAGAAATGGAAGAGTTGGCGCCGGAGTTGATCTGCAAGTTAGAGAAGATCTTTCCACCGGGCTTCTTTAATCCAATGCAGCATTTGATTTTGCATCTCCCGACCGAGGCAAGATTGGGGGGGCCCGTGCAAAATCGTTGGTGCTACCCAACTGAGAGAATGCAGAAGACGCTCGACAAAATGTAAAATAAACGAGAATTGAAGCATCGATGGCTGAGGCATTCATCACAGAGGAGGCGGCAAACTTCGTAATAGCGCACTCACGAAGCCAAAAATCGTCATTTGCATAATCCAAGCCTCGTACAATCCGACGAGCCTAAAAAGGGTGGATCCAACCTCAGCCTATTCAAAGGGAATCTCGCACCAGCTAGTGTTTCACATCCAAGATCTTTGAATAACGAAGAATGGCGGACCATTTCGTTGTATATCTTCAACAACCTGATAGAAGTGCGGCCGTACATCGAGTAAGTTCTCGGTACATTGTTTCGCAACTTCTATTTCCTTTGAACTACTCTTATTCCTGGATATGTCATACAGTCGATACGCCGCCATATTTTCGTATGGAGCGGAGATCCAAAAGGATTCCGTCAAGAGTATGAGCTTCTCGCAAAGCAAGGAGGTGGCTATCCGGTTTCATCTCTTGGTTCAAACAAACGGTAATTTCTATTACACAATTTCATTTCATTTGCTAATTTGTGCATAATGCAACAATCCTTTCATATTAAACTTGTAGGCTAATTCAGAGTCTATGGACGCGAATTGAGACAAGTCGCTAATGGTTTTGACTATAAGGTCCGTTCATTTGACAAGTACGACATCAATGGGTATCGCTTTCGCACCTATGGCAAAGAGCTATCTATAGCCAATCGAAAGTCAACAAATTGTTGTGTATCTGCTATCGGCGAAGGAGGTACCGAGTATTATGGGAGAGTTGAAGCAATTTATGAACTTCTGTTCTATGGTGAAAACCCACCGAATGTCGTAGTCTTCAAATGTTATTGGTTTCAGCCGAAGGAGACTAGAAGGACTCATGAACATGTAGGGCTAGTTGAAATCAACCAAAGCACTCATTTAGATGTTCTGATGTCTATATTATGGCTCAACAAAGCACCCAAGTATTCTATCTACCGTGGGCCTGCCAAACTAATCCAAATCTGAAAGGTTGGGATGTCGTTTATGAAGTGCCGCCGTGCTAGACTTTCTCCCCAAAGGAAGAGGATTATGAACCTCACATTAACCTGCACACATATGAAGGAGAATTCTTCCAAGAGACACGTCTTTCCAAAAGCGTTTCAAGAACCGCTATACTTCACCCCAAAACATTGAAGTAGACAGCGACAATGAATCCGACATCACCCGGAGGAGGAACAAGAAGAGCCGGAACAAGAAGAGGTTCTGCTGCGGATGACCTGTCAATGCTTGACCGACACGTCAAGGTGGCCTTGCACATGTTGATGCCAATGAACCCTATGAGCCCGTCATTGATTATAGTGATGATGATGATTATGCATTTATTGATGATCTTGATCTAGATTATTAGTAGTGTCGTATTACATTTTTTATGTTGTACTTGATGATAATACACTTAAGTGATACACATATTATTATTCATGTCGGTCTTTTTTATGTTGTACTAATTTTGTTTACTGTTTGTCATGGCAGGTGTTGAAAGATGGTGGGCGCTGGTCGGGAGCGTGGTCCGAGGTCTTCCATTCCAGACGCACCTCCGCCGAAGCGTTGCTGGACAGTATGACCACACCGCGGGCCCTTCTTCGCCGACCGCGGTGCCCAGCAGGGGACGAGGTAGGAAGAGAGGAGGTAGGGCACGTGGTCGTGGGAGAGGAGGTAGGGTGACTGCACGGCGCCTTCCTCGCCGCCACCCCAGCTGTTTCACCCGAGCACGTGATCGCTAGGGTGGACTCGCCCGAGGAGGAGGCTGCACGGACTCCGGTCCACGAGCCTGCGGTCCACGGGTCTTGGGACTCGAGTTCGGCCCACGTGACCCCGGAGGAGCACACGTCCGGATGGGGTACCTGGCCGGATCAGCCCGAGGAGCCGAGTGGCCATGCTGATGATGGCGGGGAGCCGACTGATCTTGAGGAGGAGGGGGGCACCGTCTACCAGCGTGGTGCTACACGGCTCCCGTCCGTGCCGGTGACCTGCGAGCAGAGGTGGTTGATTTTCCCTGATGGGGAGAGGTACGTAAGTGCATTTAATATTTTTGTACCTTGTGCATTCAAGTTTTTTCAAATAACTAATGCGTTGGCCTTGTCATGCTGCAGAGGTTGGGACCACCATCATAGTGTCCGCCGGCCCAACTCCGTCCTTGGAGTTCTTTGCCGGCAAAACTTCCCGGGGTTTGTCACGTTGCCTGGTGAGGGTCGGCTTCCAGAGCTTGGATTGAGCTGGGAGCACTACGTGGCTGCCCCGGCCCCGCCGGATGAGATTATCGACGGTGTCGTAATGCGACACGAGGGCGCATATGGTGATCGAAAGTTAGGTAATTTCTCCTACACATTTAAAATCTTCAACTAGCTAGTTATTAATTGTACTAATCAATATTGTCTCATTTGATTGCAGACATTCTACAGGTGTGAGGAGGGATACGAGGAGGACGCGGCACATGTTATCGAGAACGTCTGCAAGCGCCTACTCCAGAACTTACGACACGAGGCTCGGGTGCAGGCTGTTCGAGACTACTACGCCTTGCGTGGTATCAAGAAGACCAAGCCGGCGTGCCGCGATAAGTTCCTGAGTAAGGAGCAGTACATGAAGGTAATTCTTAAGGCCTTCTCTACTTAAGTTCCTTCATTTAGTAATTCTTAGCCAGAGCGCCAAGTTTCTATTTGCTAACTTAGGCGCCTCCGAGATGGTGTCTTGGATCGGATGGATTGTTGGGAGGTGTTGGTCGATGAGTGGTGCTCAAAACAATGGCTAGCCCTCCACAACGAGGCCAAGGACAAACGTGCCCAAATGGAAGGTGTGCCACACCATCAAGGCAGCTCCAACTTATATCAGTTCAGGCATGGCTCGGTATGTGGTTTGCTTCATGATTCATGCAATTCATTCATCATGCTAGCTTGAGCCCTTTAATTACTAATTTTCATTGTTTCTCTCTTTCAGCACGCTACAATAAGGTGGATAAGGTGCCGAGGTGTACGACCTGTATGCCATGGCCCACACCGCCTCTTTCAAGAAAGTCAAGGCTTTCTCTCGGCCGACCTCGATGATGCAAACAACTTCACCAACATCTCCTCCCACAACAAGCTCGTGAGATATAGAGATGAGGGAAGGCGAGGAAAGGGAGGACTTTAACCCAGCCGTGGTCCCATTGATCCGAGCTGTTGATGATATCTGGTGGCGGGAGGTCCCATGGCTCCATAGCCATTGGAGATGGACTTATCCGTTGTCCTAGCACTCTCTCGGAGATCAAGGCGCGCCAGTCGAGCTCCGCTCCTGAGATAAGGCCTCGTGAACGGCCAGTGCAACTCGCCATCAAGGTTAGTGATACATACTCAGTTATCTTTCTCTATTACATTGTGTGCGCTTCCATCAATGATTACAAATGGTCATGTGAGTGGTGTTGCAGGCTGCTATACAGAGTGAGAGAGATAGAACGGAGAAACTTGGCGGAGGCGGCGGAGAGGCAGCGGGAGTTGGAGGAGAGGACGACAAAGATGATGGAGGAGGAGAGGCACGGAATGACATGCAGGCAAGGGCCATGTACGAGCTCCTTGTGGTAAGTTTCTTCTGCAGATTAGCCAAAACATTCATGTAGTGTTTGTCTCATTACTAACTAGTATGACTGAGTCGTCAAAACCAAATGTGCAGTCTGTGTGCGAGAAGACAGGTCAGACCGCTCCGCCGATTGCTCCTGGGACCACGGTGAGTTTTATTTGAATGGACATTACTTGCTAGTCTTAACATTTGAGTGTCATCATGCTAACAAGACATTGGAAATGATCTTTGGTGCAGCGTAACTCCTGCACAAGCATCGCACGATCCTTCTCCACTACCGACACGAGCCACCCCGCTTCTACACCTCCTGGATCTTGGTAAGTTTATCTAGTGTTTTGCTTAACACATGCATAAAGACCTAGACTTAGCTTTATTTCCTCCAATGCTTACCATAATGACCTAGACTTAGCTTCTTCTCCTCCAAAATGACTTAATAAGCTTACTGACCTCCAAAACCATCCATTTTACCTAAGTTAGCTCTAAACGATCTGCACTTAGCTTACTTATGTCAAAAATTGCATAATTAGCTTAGTTAGCTCATAGGCGATCCATTTTACCTAAGTTAGCTCTAAATGACCCATTTTACCTAGGTTAGCTTATAAATGATCCAGTTCATCCAAGTTAGCTCAAAAATGACCCATTTCACCTAAATTAGCTCTTAAATGATCCATTTCACCAAGTTAGCTACAAAATGATACATTTCACCTAAATTAGCTCTTAAATGATCCATTTCACCTAAGTTAGCTCAAAAAGATCCATTTCAACTAAATTAGCTCATAAATGATCCATTTCACCTAAGTTAGCTCAAAAACGATCCATTTCAACTAAGTTAGCTCATAAAAGATCCATTTCAACTAAATTAGCTCATAAATGATCCATTTCACCTAAGTTAGCTCAAAAACGATCCATTTCAACTAAGTTAGCTCATAAAAGATCCATTTCAACTAAATTAGCTCATAAATGATCCATTTCAACTAAGTTAGCTCATAAATGATCCATTTCACCTTAGCTAGCTCATAAACGACCCATTTCAACTTAGTTAGCTCATAAATGATCCATTTCACCTTAGCTAGCTCATAAACGACCCATTTCAACTTAGTTGGCTCATATATGATCCATTTCATGTAAGTTAGCTCATAAATGGCATACTCTTCTTGTTCTAGTCTTCTTCTTGTTCTACTCTTCTTGTTCTAGTCTTCTTCTTGTTCTACTCTTCTTGTTCTAGTCTTCTTCTTGTTCTACTCTTCTTGTTCTAACTTTCTTATTTTTCATTTTGCAGATTTCTTTCACTTGATGAAAGCTTGCATAGATGGAGTGCTCCTTATCCCTTTCTCTGTTTCTTTTGTATCGTTGAACTATGCATGTATCGTTGGATGAAACTATTGTAATATATATGGTTGGATGCCTCTATGTTGAACTTGTTATGTATGATGGAACTATGCATGTAATATATATGTTTGGATGATGAAGTTATGTGTTGGATATCTTATATGTTTGCTCAGAATGGCCTTTTGAAATATATCTATATATGTCATATATATTTGTGATGAAAATTGTTGGATTTAATAAAAACAGATAAAAGAGCCAATATGCGGGCTCTTTGCCGTCGCCATCGACGGTAACGCGCTTTTTGCCGTCTTCCATGGACGGCAAAGAAGACACGTGGCATCTAGCTGTGCTTCCGGAAGCTGACCCATTTGGTCACTTTGCCATCGAGAGTGACGGCAAAGAACCTGCACTTTGCCATTAGTGGCGACGGCAAAGAACCTGAAATTTGCCATCGATGGCGACGGCAAAGACACTAGAAATTTTGCCGTTAGCGGCGGCGGCAAAGGCCTGCCGTTAGACACTTAACGGACTGACGGCGCAATTATTGCCGCCCGCTCTCTTTGCCGTCCGTCGCGGGACGGCACAGGCCTTTTGCCGTCAGCCACCGTGAAGCGGACGGCAAAGTAGTTGCCATCGTAGCCTCCGCTGCGAGCTGTTGCCGTCCGTGGCTGACGGCAAAGGATTTTGCCGTCCGCCATTCGTGCCTTTGCCGTCCGCCATGGCAGACGGCAAAGTAGCTGATTCCTGTAGTGTGATTTGGATATATAGTTACTCGTATAATAATTATCTTACCCGTACGTTGTTTGTTATACATAGTGCCATGGTTTTGATATCCGTCCCCGTCGGCTCTCATCCTTGTTATGATTCGGATGTCGTATATTCTCTTTTAAACTATTTGTTGCATTTCGTGTTTATGACAAATTATGCCCATCAAGTTGACATAGATATTTTTATCTAGGAGGTATGTGAACCGGAAATTCCAGCCGACCCTATTGTCGAGAGGTTAAATTTAGTTGAAAGAGAAAACGAGTACTTGAAAGAAAAATTGAAAAGAATTGAGGGGAGAAGATGGAATTGAGTTGCATGTTGCCGATGTAAATCGATGATCACAAGATCAAGATGGAGAAAATGCTCTTGAAGATTAGAAAGATTAGAAAATATGCCATCGATAGTGAGGCTTGGTATCATTATGTTGTTGGATCAATTGTTACCTTAGTTGCGATCTTGATCGCATTTGTTGTTGCATTTAAATGCTTTAGCTAGAGAGTTATTTGTTTGTTGCATTTAAGTGTTGTATGAACTTTATGTATGAACTTGTATTAATTTGTTCTATTCGTGTTGTGTAATGAAGATGAGCCGCAATGGATGTACGATGACCGATGCTCTCCCAGTTCGTTGAGGGTGTGCATACTTTTACGCTTATGGCTGAGGCAAACAAGCGGGCAGATGGTTTTATGCCTTGTCCATGTGCTGGCTGTAGGAATGGTCGCAATTACTCTACGCCAAGAACCATTCACGTCCACCTGTTTGAGTCCGGTTTCATGCCCCACTATAATGTTTGGACCAAGCACGGAGAAAGAGGGGTTATGATGGAAGACAATGAAGAAGAAGAGGACGACGACAGCTATCCTGGCCATGGGTTCCCTGAATACGATGATACAACAATGGGGGAAGAAGCTGAGCCGGTAATGCGGAAAGAAGCTGGGCCGGCAATGCGGGAAGAAACTGAAGAAGAGGCATCAGATGAGCCCGTTGATGATCTAGGTCGGGCCATTGCCGATGCAAAGAGAAACTGCACAAGTGATTTGGAGAAGAAGAAGTTGCCGTGCATGTTAGAGGATCACAAAAAATTGTTGTACCTGAATTGCGTAGGTGACAAGAAAAAGCTGGGCACCACACTGGAATTGCTGCAATGGAAGGCAGAGAATGGTGTATCTGACAAGGGATTTGGAAAGTTGCTGGTAATGATAAAGGATATGCTTCCAAAGGACAACGAATTGCCCGAGAGTACGTACGAAGCAAAGAAGGCCGTCTGCCCTCTAGGGTTAGAGGTGCAGAAGATACATGCATGCCCTAATGATTGCATCCTCTACCGCGGTGAGTACGAGGATTTGAACGCTTGCCCGGTATGTGGTCCATTGCGCTATAAGATCAGCCACGATGAGCATGGTGATGTCAAGGGCGAGCGCTCAAGGAAGAAGATTCCTGCCAAGGTGATGTGGTATTCTCCTATAATACCACGGTTGAAACGTTTGTTCCAAAACAAAGAGCATGCCAAGGCGATGCGATGGCACAGAGAAGACCGTAAGAAAGACGGAAAGTTGAGAGTACCAGCTGACGGGTCGCAGTGGAGAAAAATCGAAAGAAAGTACGGGAAGGAGTTTGCAGATGACGCAAGGTGTGTCTGGTTTGGTCTAAGCGCAGATGGCATTAATCCTTTTGGGGACCAGAGCAGCAACCATAGCACCTGGCCTGTGACTCTATGTTTGTATAACCTTTCTCCTTGGTTGTGCATGAAGCGGAAGTTCATTATGATGCCAGTGCTCATCCAAGGCCCTAAGCAACCCGGCAACGACATTGATGTGTACCTAAGGCCATTAGTTGAAGAACTCTTACAAATATGGAATGGAACAGGTGTACGTGCGTGGGATGAGCACATGGGGGAAGAATTTGACCTAAAGGCGTTGCTGTTCGTGACCATCAATGATTGGCCTGCTCTCAAGAACCTTCGTGACAGACAAACAAGGGATACCGCGGATGCACGCACTGTTTGGATGATACCGACATATATATTTGAATAGTTGTATGAAGAATGTGTACAGGACATCGTCAATTTCTTCCGAGCAGGCATCCCGTAAGAAAGAAAGGCAAGCATTTCAAAGGTGAGGCGGATCACCGGACGAAGCCTCGCCACCGCATCGGTGCTGTTGTACATGATATGGTCAAGGATTTGAAGGTGATATTTGGAAAGGGTCTGGCGGACAACCTGTTCCAAAGGACGCTGACGGACGCGACACCCATGTGGAAGAAGAAATCTATATTTTGGGACCTGCCATATTGGAAAGACCTAGAGGTCCGCTCCGCAATCGGCGTGATGCACGTGACGAAGAATCTTTGCGTGACCCTGCTTGGCTTCTTGGGCGTGTATGGGAAGACAAAAGATACACCCGAGGCACGGAGGACCAGCAACGATGCACGGAGAAGACGGCATATATCAGGGTCATGCAAGCTACGCTCTTACCAAAGAAGAGAAGGAAATCTTCTTTGAATGCCTGTTCAGTATTAAGGTACCGTCGGCTTCGTCGAATATAAAGGGAATAATAAACATGGCAGAGAAAAGTTCCGTAACCTAAAGTCTCATGACTGCCACGTGATTATGACGCAATCGCTTCTGTTGCATTGAGGGGCTTCTACCGAAAACGCTCGATTAGCCATTGTGAAGCTATGTGCATTTCTCAATGCAATCTCTCGAGAAGGTAATCGATCCAGAAATCATATCAAGGTTACAGAATGATTTGGTGCAATGTCTTGTCAGATTTCGAGTTGGTGTTCCCACCATCCTTCTTCAACATCATGACGCACGCCCTAGTTCACCTATGCGAAGAGATTAACGTTTTGGGTCCTGTATTTCTACACAATATGTTCCCTTTGAGAGGTTCATGGAGTCTTAAAGAAATATGTTCATAACCGTGCTAGGCCGAAGGAAGCATCTCCAAGGGCCATCAAAATGAGGAGGTCATTGAGTTTTGTATTGACTTTATTCCTGACCTTAAGCCGATTGGTGTTCCTGAATCGCGGCATAAGGGCAGACTGGATGGAAAAGGCACGCTAGGAGGGGAACAAATAATATGTATGGACGGACATTCTCTCACTGAAGGACACTACACAGTTCTACAGAATTCCGCCTTGGTGGCTCCGTATATGGATGAACAAAAGAATTTGCTACGCTTCAAACACCCGGAGCGGTCTGATGATTGGATTACACGTGAACAAACCAGGAGTTTCGCCAGCTGGTTGCAGACACGTACCATGCATGACACCTCTATTGAAGATGACTTGTACTTGCTGTCCCAGTTACCATCTTCGAATATAATGACTTTCAAAAGGTATGAGATAAATGGTAATACATTTTACACGATCGCCCAAGATAAGAAGAGCACCAACCAAAACAGTGGTGTCCGCTTTGATGCAGAAACCAAGACGGGAAAGGAAACATATTATGGTTATATATAGGACATATGGGAACTTGACTATCGACGTGGTTTAAAGGTCCCTTTGTTTCGGTGAAATGGGTCAATATGACACGAGGCGGGGTAACGGAAGACCCGCAGTATGGAATGACAACAGTGGATCTCAACAATCTTGCGTATACAGACGAACCATTCGTCGTAGCCAATGATGTGGCACATGTTTTCTATGAGAAGGACATGTCTACCAAGCCAAGAAAAAGAAAAGATAAGGAAGCGAATGCATCGTACGATGAGCCAAAGCGGCACATAGTGCTTTCTGGGAAGAGAAACATCGTGGGAGTGGATGACAAGACAGACAAGTCAGAAGATTATGAAAAGTTTGATGAAATTGCTCCATTCACAGTGAATATTGACCCGAGCATCCCGTTAAATGATGAAGATTTTCCATGGTTACGGCGCAAAGGGACACACGCGAAGAAAAAGTTTCACACCCAAAGATCTGGGATGTGATCGGCTTCACTAGCTATCATCACTTTCTTCTGTGTTTCGCACCGAGAGGGGAATCTCTGCAATAGTTAGGGTAGTTATGTGTTTTGGCATTTGAAACGCGAAGAAATTTTATGTGCAAACAAATTCACACTAATTTCAAATAATTCAAAATTTAAACTATTCAAATTTGAAAACTACGGGCACTAATAGAAAGTTTGTAATTTTATGTACCTAAAGAGGCTGTGTCAGCCTCCGGTCAGGCTATGGCCCCACCATCACCATTTAGTGCGGTTCGCACCATGAACCGGTACTAATGAGGTTATGTCGTAAGGCTGGGGCCCCACGAGCACTTTTTAGTACCGGTTCATGGATGAACCAGACGTAAGTTGTTTTTAGTCCCACCTCGCAAGTGAGAGGGACTAGGAGCGTTTATAAGCCCCGAGTGCGAGAGCGATGAAGAAGAGGATCAATGCTCACGTTGTTAGCTTCAAGCCTTCAGAATACGGTAGACTGCACGGAGCTATGCGTAGTGCAGTATACACTATTCCGAAAGGCTTGAAGCAAATTAACGAGCATTGCACCTCTTTTTTATTTTTAATAACTTATTACAACTCCGGACTTCTTCTGTTATGGCAAAAACTAATTGCACGTCGATATTTCTTTTTTTTAAGTTATAACTCTAGACTTTGACCATCAAGTTTTGCAGAAAAGAAAAAATAGCAGAAAAGAAAGAAAAACTATAGCTGAAAAAAAAACTATATAAAAAAAACTACTCAAAAATAAATAGAAGAAAATAAATATAGCAGAAATGAAAAACTACTCAGAAATAAATAGAAGAAAAATAAAGCAGAAATGAAAAAATTATATTTGCTATTTTTCAATCGTTTACAAAATGACCGTGAAATTGAAAATCACTACAAAATGAACTCTGAAAATGGTGAATTTTGGCAAACTAGATGAAAAACTACTCACAAATAAATGGAAGAAAATAAATATAACAGAAAAGAAAAACTATACAAAAACTACGCAAAAATAAATCAAGAAAATAAAGCAGAAAAGAAAAAACTATAAAAAATTAGCGCTGCCTGTGGGCCTGATAGGCCACTGTGTGTAATTACATGCCTTAAAGGCCCAGCAGACTCACAGGCAGCAGCGTAGAGTTTAGGCCCACAAGCCTGCTATCTACAGAGGAGTTGAAGTGGTAGCCGCGGCTGGGTTTATAAACCAGTGCGGCTGCCCTTCGCCCGACGAGGTGGGACTAAACTTTGGGGTGGCAGCGAGGCCTTTAGTACAGGTCGTGGCACAAACCCGCATCAAGGGGGGCCTTTAGTACGGTTTGTGCCACGACCCGTACTAAAGGGGTCGCTCCCGCCGCTTGGCTGGCTAAAACAGATTTTAGTACCGTTGGTGGCTCCAACCGTAGTAAAGGTGCCTTCTATATATACAACACTTCAAAAATTTCATTCTCCTCTGTTTCTTCCTCTGTTTCCCCATTGAACCGCCCGCCCGATCGATCGACGCCGTCACCGACCCGTCGCCCGCTCGCCGCCAATCCCGTCCCCGCGCCGCCTCCGTCGCCGCCTGAGCCCGTCCCCGTCGCGCCGTCCCTGCGTCGACGCCCCGACCAGTCACCGCCCCCGGCCGTCGCCTCGCCGTCTCCATCGCCCCGCTGTGAGCTCTCCCCCTCTAACCCCTCTCCCTCGCCCCCGGCGGCCACCATGGGCGCCGCCCCTCCCCGAGCCCATACACACACACACACACAAGCATGATGAACACACACACACACACATATGTATGAATTAATGCATGTATATATTAGTATATATGTATTTTGTATGTTTAATTAGTTTAGATTATTTATATTATTATTTTCACTATTATATATGTATGAATGCATGATAGATGGATATAATTAGTGTTTAATTAGTATGGAAATTTTTATATAATGTTGTTTTTCAGTTTTTAATGGTTGTATAGAAGTTGTGTTTTCTGTTTTAGTGTTAGATGCTTTAGTATGAAATAGTATATAGATTTTTGAAATAGTAGAAATGTTAGAAATTTTAGTTATCAAAATCCAATCATTAAAATAATATTACTTTTTATGGGCATATAGCTAGTATTTGTTCTCAACGATGCCCGCCCGCATCCTCGCTGCCGACGACCCGTCATGACGACGCCCAGCCGACCCATGTCCGGGACTGGCTCCTGGCTGGCACTGGAGGTGCTGCTGGAGGGCGCGCCGCTTGATGAGGAGCCCGCCCGGGTCCCGTCGTCGACCCTGATCTCGTTTGGTGGCGTTCGCGTGGGCCAGTTTCGGTGCGGAGGGACCCGACCCCGCCGGAGGAGGTACGTCGCCGTGTCAGGGAGGACGACGAGCACGTCCATTGCTACATGGTTGCGTTCGAGGGCGGCATGTTCTCAAATACCTGGCAGTATCTTCAGGGATCTCACTTCAGCTATGATCCTGTGAGGGTTCCTTCTCTTTGGGTGTCCACCGCCCGCGACGCAGGAACCGCGAGTGTCCTAGATTCTTCTGTAGTATTCGATCTTTAATTAGCTAGCCAGTGATGTACTATTCAATATTATATATTATTCAAGACGATGTATTCGAGATTATATCTATTATTCTAGACGAAGTATTCGAGATTATATCTATTATTGGAGACGATGTAATTTGAATACTAAATTGTTTTATATTTCTTTTGAATTAGTTAAATAAAAGCTATGGCAGACAATACCGACAGAGAGGGAGAACAGACCATGTTCGATATGATACACGGGCCAGATGATAATCAGAATGAATAAGATTATGACGGCTCCGAATTTCTAAACAACACCGGAGAGGGTGATATGATATTCGATCGCGACGACCGAATTGATGAAGTCATGAACTACGATTATGACGATGACGAAGAACATGTTGATCCTGAAACAACAAAGACCGGCGAGGTATATATATTTATATAAGAAGGTATCTGGTGATCATCAAATGTTTTAAATGACTTGAAGATATATTAACAAATCGATCTTTGTTCTTTCAGCCATCCGGATGGAGCAAATCTTCAGGCAAAAGGACGAAACCAGGCCCGAACAAAAAGTTAAAGGAGGGCGTAAAGTACAATATCGAGGCAGTCAGACCTAATGGCGAACCATTAGCGCCTAAGAAGATTGCGGACAAGTTCATTCGTTAGTGCGGAGTTCTTGTGAAGGACCAACTCCCGATCTCCCTTCAAGAATGGAGAGAGCCAGCAAAAGACAAAGGACAAAAAGGCAAAGAGGACGCTGCTCCACTTCCAGATGTTACTTTTGTCGACAAGAATCAAAAAGATCTTCTTTGGGATACTCTCATGGAACATTTCACCCTACCAGATCATTTCACAGAAGGAGATGTGCAGAAAGTCAAGGACGCTGCTCTTAGGAAGATGGCGGTTGCATTCAAGAACCACAAGAATCGTGAATGGGACAAGTACGTCAAGGGAGGAAGGAAGACTCAGATATTCGAGGGAACACTAGAGAACCAACGTGCTCATTGGGACGATTTCGTGAAATTCAAGGATTCGGAATTAGCTAAGGAACGGTCGAGAATAAACAAGAAGAATGCGAAAAAAGGATAAGTTCCATAAGCTGGGGCCAGGTGGCTGCGCGGTGGCAATGCCTAAGTGGGATAAGTCCGAGAAAGAGATGGAGGATGCAGGTGCCACTCCGGTTACTAAGAGCTGCCCCTGTGGTCGGGACTTGGTTCTATGCGCATGGGGGAGTTGGACCCAAGACATGCAATGTTTCGACGAGGGCAAGTCTGAAGGGAGCCGACGATGCGATACTTGTTGCAATAGAAGAGGCACGATTGGGGGTGTTCCAGCCCAACAGAGAGAACGACGAGCTTACGCTGCGTGCCTCGGGAAATCTTGAACACCCGGAAGAACACGAGGCAAGGTCGCTATTCCGTGGTATGAGGGTTTTCAGACTCGAACACCGACTACGTAACCCGTGCGAGAAAGAAGATTGCGCAGGAGAAGAAGAGGAAGATGGAGGAGGAGCAGAGGAAGCGGGACTATGAACGCCTTCAAGGCCTAGAAGCAAGTCAAGCGGAATTGGTAGTCAAATTCCAGCGGCAGCAGGAGCAGATCGACTCACTTACCCAGCAAAGGGGGTATCAGTAGCTGCAGCAGCTAGCGAATGATCCAGCATTGGATAGCACCGCCCCATCCATGCCGAGAAGCAGCGTGGGTTCCGCCCCGGATGATGCAATGCTGGGTAGATACCCCGTGGATGACATCACGGAGAACACTAGCTGCGAGCTACACGTCAAAATGAAGATAATATCCGTGAAGGTGGCGGACGGCGTTGCTTTTCCAGTTACCCCCAAAGCAACCTACCATTGCATCCCGATTCCAGAGGGCTATGCTCGTCTCATGGTTGACGAGGTGGTGCACCCATATTCGGGGCTAGAGCTTGACATTCCTGGAGGTGACGACGAGCGCTTTCTCGGAGACGCCAACCATCGTATCATCCTATGGAAAAAGGATTGCATCATCTTTCAAAGGCCACCGACACCGTGTCATCCGACTCCTCGTCGAAGTCCGCCACCGAGTCAGCAGTCTCCGCTCCTGCAAGTCCACCAAGTCCGCAAAGTGTCGCCACCTCCTCCAAGTCCGCAAAGTGTCGACACCTCCTCCTCCAAGTCCGCCACAGCGCCGACGCCCACTCCTCCTCCAAGTCCGCACAACCTCGGGACACTCCTCCTCCAAGTCCGCACAGCTTCAGCGGCTCCTCCTCGCCCAACTCAGCCCGTCAGCCGGCGTCTCCGCCGCCTCAAGAATCGCAGAAGAGACACCCGCAGCTATGGTGCGAAGCGGCACGAAGTCGAGGTAGTACAGGAAGTACAGGCGGAGGCAAGCGATATAAATATGGTCCAAGCCTCACGCCTCTTCCGCAGAGGTCTTATGACAGGCCCGAGGAGGAAGTCGCAGCCATATCAAGTCCGAGGTAGAAGCCCATTTTGCATCAAACCGCCACAGCCGCCAAGGGAGAAAGTGCCTAAGGAAACGATTGACCACTTCATTCAGATGGTTTCAACCACCAGCTCCCAAGCCTGTTGACACAGACTATGAGCGCCACATTAGGAAGTTAAATCGAGCACGCCTACGTAAGGAGGCGAGCTCGGGATCGAGCAAACAAGAAGCAGCTGTCAAAAATGCGGAAAACCATTCCCAGCTGGGAGAACAGCGTATAATCGATCCCTCGCTTGTTGTGCCAACAACACGTGATAAAGACGCGCCCAATATTATTGTGGGCAAACAGTTTTCGTTCCTGAGGTGGGCAATGTGGTAATAACGGAGGACCATATAATGCAGGCTGAAGTTCTCAAAACCACGGTTGGACAACTCCTCGAGATCGAGCCCATGCCTGTGCTTAGAGAGGATGAAATAAAACGGAAAGATGTCCGGGGCCAACCTTTGGTCGAGCCAGACAAGGTCAAGAACCTCCCAACGAGAATGTATGAATTGCATCAATGGTACATGAACATTACCAAGATTTCCGATCGATTGTCCCTCATGGTGAATGTCAAGGAGGAGCATTACTTCCATGAGAAAGCTGTGTCCGTTGAGTATTCTGAAATGTTTCAGTTATACAATCAAGACGCACTCGACAAATCTATCGTCAGTTGCTATTGTCTATAAGTGATTTCTTTCTCTAATTTAAGTCTCAAGCTAGCTGTAGTGATCCTTTTGATCAATCATTAACTGTAATTATCCTCACTATATTCTTTTCTGTGGTATTATATGCAGTATGAAGATGTATGAAATGAGAAAAGGTGGACGCTTTGCCATTGGGTTCATTGACCCAAACACCGTTAATGAATACACATGGAAACTAAATCCACGTTATCAAAAGGACGTAGAGGACAACATGCTAGAGTTCTTGAAGCGCCTCAAATACAATGAAGATATACTACTTCCTTACAACTTCCAGTGAGTAACACTGTCTTGTACTACAAATTCTCTGTTTTTGCCTACTAGCTAGCTACATATTTTTGCTTATATATGTCCGCTTAATTAAGACATGCAAACGTGTGTGCATGCAGATTTCACTGGGTCTTGTGTATCATTAAAGTTGACGCCGGAACAATTGAAATACTGGACTCACTACTCAAAGAAAAAACTGACTATAACATCTTGTTTGGGATAGTCAACAGGTAATTTCAATCATTATTAACTATATATCTCGGCCTATTTAGTTCGTAATTTTTCATGATATGAACTATTTAATAACCCCTTTATTCATTTTCTTTGTCGGCGGGAAGGGCTTGGGCAAGGTTCATCAGCGTGACCCCAGGAGAATGGAAAAAAACGCCATCTCTTTAATTATCATGCTTGATTAATTATTATCTGATCAAATTTCATTCTCGTAAAGGCCCTAAAGCAGGCGTAGGGACTGATCTGTGTGCATTCTGCTTATGCGAGAACATTCGCATGATGGCGTCCAAAGGAGCAGATCTCAAGACAGGAATGGGTACGCTTGTCAAAACACAATTCACAATTTTACACCATTATCGATATCTAGTCACACAACTAATACACATGCATATTGATCTCCTTCTTAACAGTTCACAGAGGTGCGGGCGAAGCTCCTAGAACGGAGCGAGAAGCACTTCAAGAGGAAATAGCGGGATTTTTGCTCGACCAGGTCATAAATCCGAAGGGAGAATACTATTACCCGCTACCCACCCCATCGTGCTCCGAAGGCACCAATTAAAATACCAGCAAACGAAAAAGAATTAAAATGGAAACACAAAATTAAATGAAAAATAAATCATAAAACTAAAAACCCCCCAAACCTTATAGTACCGGTTGGTCTTACCAACCGGTACTAAAGGGCTCCAGGCCCCTGGAGCTGGCTCGTGCCACGTGGTTTCCCTTTAGCACCGGTTCGTGCTGAACCGGTACTAAAGGGGGGGGGCTTTAGTGCCGGTTATGGAACCGGCACTAAAGGGCCTTATGAACTGGTGCTATTGCCCGGTTCTGCACTAGTGTTCACGTCAAGCCGGCGATGAATCTTGATCCGGCAATCTGTTTATCGTCAAAAGACTTTGGTCTGTAAAAGCAATCAGTATTTTGGGCTGCAAAGTGCCTTGTAATAGGCTAGTTCAAATACTTTGCTCTATGGTATTGATACATGACTTTGTTGATCCGCCATGATATTTGCTGTGCTTGATTACACTTTGATGATTTTGATGCGATTATTATATATGCATAAAAAGAATTGTCGTGGCGGTTTACCGCCGGACGGGTCATAATGTCCAAGATAAAGCCTGATTGATAATCAAACTTGAATAAATATGAAATAATTCATACCTGTGATATGACATCACGTAGTTGGTTTACCAACTTTGATTGTAGTAAGGGTGAAGACCAAAATCATGAGTTTTAATAACCCTCACCATGCCGTGATGGTGTGTAATAATTCATGCCGGGTTACGATGAACACCAGATGATCAAACTGGCGACATGTAGTCAAAGCCAGGCCGGGTTAACAAACGCCGGTTTGATAATAAGGTCTGACAACTTGTCGTTGACAGCCAATCCGGGTTAACAAAAACTGGGTTATTATGATGACTGAAGAGCCATACCAGGTCTATAGACACCGGTTCAACATAAAATTCATCAAAAGAGAACAAATCTTGACAAAGGTAAATAAAACCATGTAGTCGAGGCTTTTCAAGGGCCGCCAGGCCCAAATTCGAGGCTTTTCATGGGCTGCCAGGCCGCTGAGTTAAACCATTTGACAAAGCCTTTTAAGATGGGCCTCCAACTAACCAATCATCGTTTTAACTTTGACAAGTTCAAGGTCTTGGTGAGAGTAACTGTCGAACGTTCGGCGGGTCATGCCAAGATTACCTGGATAGGAGTGGCTTACTTGATGAAAGGTAGGTTAACCCGGGGTTTTAGGTGAATACAGCAGGCTTCCAAGCCGTGGGTCGATACCCAGCTACAAGGGTCCTTTCAAACTCTTTGTTACTTTACACAAAGAGCCCCCAAGTAACTTTGTGAGCTATGCTCATTGGGTGCCTATGTTTGAGCTGTGCATAGCATCCAGACTCTCTTTGGCCCCTTGGTTGTGAAGCTCCCAAGCTGTATTATGGCATGATAGCCGATTTAACAGGTAGTACTCCGCTTTGTCAGCTGAAGCCCCCATGTAACTCAAAGGATATTTGAGAAAAAATAGCAGAGGCCCTGCTTATAGCAAGGATGCTGGTTTATTTTATTGATCATAATATATACATTATCAAAATATGTACATAAGAGAAGCCTATGGCTCAAGTATAGTAAGGCCGTAGGAGAGCTATGTTCCACGGCCGCCGGGTCTCCTCCTCAGAACTGTGTGAGTTGTCTCGAACGTCAATGAGGTAGTATGATCCGTTGTGCAGATTCTTGCTGACCACAAAGGGTCCTTCCCAAGGTGGGGAGAACTTGTGCATATCGGTGTGATCCTGGATGAGCCGGAGCACTAAGTCGCCTTCTTGAAAGGTTCTTGTCTTAACCCGACGGCTGTGATAACGCCGCAGGTCTTGCTGATAAACCGCCGAACGAGCCAAAGCCATATCCCATTTTTCATCTAACAGTTCCAACGCCTCCTGGCGTGCTTGCTCATTCTCCGCTTCAACATAATTGGCAACCCGGGGCAAATCATGACGAATATCACTTGGGAGGACCGCCTCTGCCCCGTATACCATGAAGAAAGGTGTGTAACCCGTCGATCTATTGGGGGTGGTGTTGATGCTCCATAACACAGAAGGCTATTCTTCCACCCAACAACCCGGCGTCCGCTTTAAAAGAACCATGAGCCGGGGCTTGATACCTTTCAAGATTTCTTGATTGGCTCTCTCAGCTTGACCATTGGACTGGGGGTGCGCCACGGATGCAAAGTCAAGCCGGATGTGCTCACTCTGACAGAAGTCCTCCATCTCACCTTTAGAAAGGTTTGTACCATTATCTGTGATGATGCTGTGTGGAAAGCCAAAGCGGAAGATAATCTTTTTGAGAAATTGAACCGCCGTAGCCACATCACACTTGCTGACAGGCTCCGCTTCAACCCATTTGGTGAATTTATCAACCGCCACCAACAGGCGGGTCTTCTTATCCTTGAAGCGCTTAAATGGTCCCACCATATCAAGCCCCCTAGTGGCAAACGGCCAAGTTATAGGAATCATCCTTAATTCTTGAGCCAGAACATGAGCTCGGCGTGAAAACTTCTGACAAGCGTCAGACCACTTTACCAGATCCTCCGCATCAGCATGAGCTGTCAACCAGTAGAACCCATGACGAAAAGCTTTAGCAAACAGGGACTTTGAACCGGCATGGTGACCACAATCCCCTTCATAAATTTCCCGTAGGATCTCTTGGCCTTCTTCAGGAGAAACACAACACTGAAATACGCCTGAAACGCTATAGCGGTGTAACTCGTCATTTTGAATAACCATGGACTTGGATCGCCGGACTATCTGCCGGGCCAGAACTTCATCGTCTGGTAACTCGCCCCGGTTCATATACGCCAGATATGGAACCGTCCAATCCGGCACAACATGTAAAGCGGCCACCAATTGGTCCTCCGGATCAGGAACAGCCAAATTCTCCTCTGTAGGCAACTTAATAGACGGGTTATGCAAGATATCTAAAAAGGTATTGGGAGGTACCGGTTTACGCTGAGATCCCAGCCGGCTTAAAGCGTCCGCCGCTTTGTTTTTGCGCCGATCAATATACTCAATCTGATACCCTTTGAAGTGACCCGCCAGAATATCCACCTCGCGTCTGTAAGCTGCCATGAGTGGATCCTTAGAATCCCAAGTGCCAGAAACTTACTGGGCCACCAGATCAGAGTCTCCAAAGCATCGTACCCGGCTTAAATTCATCTCCTTGGACACACGGAGCCCGTAGAGTAAAGCCTCGTATTCGGCTGCATTGTTAGTACAGGGGAACATTAAACGGAGAACATAACGAATTTTATCACCTCGAGGGGAAGTAAGGAACACTCCAGCCCCGAGCCCTCCAATTGCCTGGATCCATCAAAGTGAATAGTCCAGTATGTGTTATCCGGTTTGTCGTCTGGTGCCTGTAACTCGGTCCAATCATTGATGAAGTCAACAAGTGCCCGAGATTTGATGCCTTAAACCCATGTGGACCAAGCTCAATTGCCCACTTTGCAACACGGCCAGTTGTCTCCCTGCTCTGAATTATATCACCCAAAGGAGCTGAACTGACAACTGTAATGGGATGGCCTTGAAAGTATTGTTTGAGCTTCCGACTTGACATAAAAACTCCATAGACCAGCTTCTGCCAATGCGGATATCGCTGCTTTGACTCGATAAGCACCTCACTGATATAGTACACCGGCCGTTGAACCGGATATTCCTTACCAGCCTCCTTGCGCTCTACCACAATTGCCAACCTGACTGCACGGGCATTAGCAGCCACCTACAATAACAAGGGCTCTTTGTCAACCGGAGCAGCAAGTACCGGCGGTTCAGCCAATTGCCGCTTGAAGTCTTAAAACGCAGCATTAGCCGCATCACTCCAGAGAAAGGTGTCTGTTTTCTTCAACATCTGATACAGGGGGATCGCCTTCTCTCCCAAGCGGCTAATAAACCGGCTTAGGGCTGCAATTCGACCCGCCAAACATTGAACATCATTGATGCACGCCGGTTTGGACACCAGAAAACCTAGAAGCTTGCCTGCCGGAACACCGAAAACACATTTGTCCGGATCTAGCATCATCTTGTAAACACGCAGATTGTCAAAAGTTTCCTTGATATCATCTATCAATGTGTCCTTCTTCCCGGACTTTACCACAATGTCATCAACATAGGCATGAACATTGCGCCCAATCTGATTGTGAAGAAAATTTTGCACACAACGTTGATAAGTTGCCTGGGCACTCTTGAGCCCAAAGGGCATAGAAACATAGCAGAAGGCTCCAAAGGGAGTAATGAAGGCGGTCTTCTCCTGGTCCTTAACTGCCATTTTGATCTGATGATAGCCTGAATAAGCATCTAAGAAACTCAAATGCTCACAACCCGCCGTCGCATCAATGATCTGATCGATACGCGGGAGATCAAAAGGATCGGCCGGGCAAGCTTTGTTCAAATCTGTGTAGTCCACACACATGCGCCAAGTGTCGTTTTTCTTAGGAACAAGCACCAGATTAGCCAACCACTCAGGGTGAAAGAAACACTTCAACGATAAACCCGGTAGCCAACAGCCGGGCTACCTCCTCACCAATTGCCTTGCATCACTCCTCGTTAAAGCGGCGAAGAAATTGCTTGACCGGTTTAAACTTGGGATCAATATTGAGAGTGTGCTCAGCGAGTGCCCTCGGTACACCTGGCATGTCAGAAGGCTTCCATGCAAAAATGTCCCAGTTCTCACGGATGAACTCGGTGAGCGCGCTTTCCTATTAAGGATCCAGATTTGTGCTGATGCTAAACTATTTGGATGAATCGCCAGGAACAAAGTCAACAAGTTTAGTCTCATCAGCCGGTTTGAATGTCAGGTTCGGGTCATGCTTAGTTGTGGGCTTGTTCAGAGGGGTCATATCTGTCGGATCAACATTGTCTTTATAGAACTTCAACTCCTCTGTAGCACAAACTGACTCAGCGTAGACCGCATCACCTTCCTCACAATCCAAAGTGATCTTACGACTTCCATGAACTGTGATGGTCCCCTTGTGACCCGGCATCTTGAGCTGCTAATAAATATAATAGGGCCTTGCCATGAACTTTGTATAAGCCGGCCGTCCAAACAGTGTGTGGTACGGGCTCTGGATCCTCACCACCTCAAAGGTCAACGTTTCATACCGGGAGTCATGTTCATCACCAAACACAAGTTCCAAAGTGATCTTCCCAACCGGATATACCGATTTACCTGGTACCACACCATGGAAAACAGTGTTTGATGGTTTAAGACTCTTGTCTGTCAACCACATGCGACGGAAGGTCTCATAGTACAGAATGTTGATACTGCTCCCTCCATCCATAAGCACCTTGGTGAACTTATAATCTCCCAATTGAGGTGCCACCACTAAAGCCAGGTGACCCGGATAGTCAACCCGGGGCGGATGATCCTCTCTGCTCCACACAATAGGTTGCTCGGACCACCGCAAGTAGTGTGGTACTGCCGGTTCAACAGCATTGACTGCCCTCTTGTGAAGCTTCTGATCACACTTGGGGATGCTGATACGTCTCCAACATATCTATAATTTATGAAGCATTCGTGCTATATTATTATCTGTATTGAATGATTATGGGCTTTATTATACACTTTTATATTACTTTTGGGACTAACCTATTAACTGGAGGCCCAGCCCATATTGCTGTTTTATTGCCTGTTTCAGTATTTCGAAGAAAAGGAATATCAAACGGAGTCCAAACGGAATGAAACCATCGGCATCGTGATTTTTTGGAAGCTTATCATCCTGGAGGCTTGGAGATGAAGTCAGAAGATCCTCGAGGAGCCGACGAGATAGGAGAGCGCGCCCCCCCTACTGGGAGCGCCCCCTGTCTCGTGTTCCCCTCGAGCACCCCCCGACCAACTTCTTTCTCCTATATAGTCCCACGTACCCTAAAAACATCCACAGAGAAGATAGATCGGGAGTTCCGTCGCCGCGAGCCTCTGTAGCCACCAAAAACCTCTCGGGAGCCCTTCCCAGCACCCTGCCGGAGAGGGGATCCATCACCGGTGGCCATCTTCATCATCCCGACACTATCCATGATGAGGAGGGAGTATTTCACCCTCGGGGCTGAAGGTATGTACTAGTAGCTATGTGTTTGATCTCTCTCTCTCTCTCGTGTTCTCTCTCGTGTTCCCTCTTTGGCACGATCATGATGTATCCCGAGCTTTGCTATTGTAGTTGGATTTATGATGTTTCTCCCCCTCTACTCTCTTGTGATGAATTGAGTTTCCCCTTTGAAGTTATCTTATCGGATTGAGTCTTTTATGAGAACACTTGATGTATGTCTTGCCGTGATTACCTGTGGTGACAATGGGATATCATGTGCCTCTTGATGTATGTTTTGGTGACCAACTTGCGGGTTCCTCCCATGAACCTATGCATAAGGGTTGGCACACATTCTTTACTCTCCGGTAGAAACTTTGGGGCAATCTTTGAAGTACTTTGTGTTGGTTGAATAGATGAATCTGAGATTGTGTGATGCATATCGTATAATCATGCCCACGGATACTTGAGGTGACAATGGAGTATCTAGGTGACATTAGGGTTTTCGTTGATTTGTGTCTTAAGGCATTATTCGAGTACGAACTCTTTTATAGATTGATCCGAAAGAATAACTTTGAGGTGGTTTCGTACCCTACCATAATATCTTCGTTCGTTCTCTGCTATCAGCGTCTCTGGAGTGACTCTTTGTTGCATGTTGAAGGATTGTTATATGATCTATCTATGCTATTCTTGTTGAGAGAACTTGCACTAGTGAAAGTATGAACCCTAGGCCTTGTTTCCTACCATTGCAATACCGTTTACGCTCACTTTTGCCATTAGTTACCTTGCTGTTTTTTTTTAATTTCAGATTACAAATACCTTTATCTACCATCTATATTGCACTTGTATCACCATCTCTTCGCCGAACTAGTGCACCTATACAATTTACCATTGTATTGGGTGTGTTGGGGACACAAGAGACTCTTTGTTATTTGGTTGCAGGGTTGTTTGAGAGAGACCATCTTCATCCTACGCCTCCTACGGATTGATAAACCTTAGGTCATCCACTTGAGGGAAATTTGCTACTGTCCTACAAACCTGTGCACTTGCAGGCCCAACAATGTCTACAAGAAGAAGGTTGTGTAGTAGAGATCAAGCTCTTTTCTGGCGCCGTTGCCGGGGAGGCTAGGTAAAGGGCACTCACTCACACCCCGTCAACTAAGCTCTTTTCTGGCGCCGTTGCCATGGACGTGAGTGCTTGAATGTATATCTTTAGATCTTGCAATCGAATCTTTTTCTTTCTAGTTTTATCACTAGTTTAGTTTATAAAAGAAAACTACAAAAAAATGGAGTGGAGTTTGTCTCATACGCTTCATCTTTTTAATATCTTTCGTGAGAATGAGGGAAAGGAAAATTGTGCTCAAGTGCTAGAAAAAGAATTACATAGAATGATTGGCATGAAATATGTGAATGATGAGCATGATTGCAATGTTGTTAGTATGAATTCCTTGAATATCCATGATGCTAATGATATGCAAAGCCACAAGCTTGGGGAAGCTATGTTTGATGAGGATGATATTTTTTGTCCCCCAAGTTTTGATGAGCAAATTTATTTTGATGATAGCATGCCTCCTAATTATGATAATTACATTGATGAAAGTGGGTTTGGAAGAGTGTCAACTTTAGGTAGTATTGATCCCACTATTTTGGAGGATATTGAATCTTATTGTGATGAATATGAAAGTGGATTTGGAAGAGTGTCAACTTTATTTAGTTATGATTCCACTATTTCGGAAGAGGTTCCAATTGATTATGAGAACAAATTTGCTATCTATGATGATTATTGTGATGACTTGTATGCTTTTAGGAATAATGATAACCATGAAATTTGTCATCATGATTTTAGTTTTCAATTGGATTATGCCTTGCATGATAATTATTTTGTTGAGTTTTCTCCCACTACTATTCATGAGAAGAATTTTTCTTATGTGGAGAGTAGTAAATTTTCTATGCTAGTAGATCATGAAAAGAATGCTTTAGGTGCTGGTTATATTGTTGAATTCATTCATGATGCTACTGAAAATTATTATGAGGGAGGAACATATGCTTGTAGGAGTTGCAATAATGTCAAGCTTCCTCTCTATGTGCTTAAAATTTTGAAGTTATGCTAGTTTTACCTTCCTATGCTAGTTGATTATTGTTCCCATAAGTTGTTTGCTCACAAAATCCCTATGCATTGTAAGTGGGTTAGGCTTAAATGTGCTAGTCATATGCTTCATGATGCTCCTGATATGTTTCAATTCTTATCTTCTATGTGAGCATCATTGTCATCATCATGCCTAGCTAGAAAGGCATTAAAGAAAAGCGCTTGTTGGGAGACAATCCAATATTTATCCTTACTTTTTTTGTGTGTTCATATGATTATGCTACTGTAGTAATCATCTTTTATTGCTTTTGTTTCAATAAAGTGCCAAGTAGAACCTTTGGGAAGACTTGGGTGAAGTTTATGTGATCTTGCTGTAAAAAACAGAAACTTTTGCGCTCACGAGAATAGCTGCCATTTTTTACTGGAGAGTGCTTTTAGGTTGATTCTTTTTGCAGATGATTAATAGACAAATTCCTCAGGTACATAAATTTATTTCATAATTTGTGCGGTTCCAGAAGTATACGTTTATACAGATTACTACAGACTGTTCTGTTTTGGACAGATTCTGTTTTCATTGTGTTGTTTGCTTTTTTTGATGCATCTATGGCTAGTATTAAGTGGTATGAACCATAGAGAAGTTATAATACAGTAGATATTACACCAATATGAATTTATAATGAGTTCATTACAGTACCTAAGTGGTGGATTTATTTTCTTATACTAACGGAGCTTACGAGTTTTGTGTTGAGTTTTGTATGGTTGAAGTTTTCAAGTTTTGGGTGAGGATTCGATGGACTATGGAATAATGAGTGGCAAGAGCCTAAGCTTGGGGATGCCCAAGGCACCCCAAGGTACTATTCAAGGACAACCAAGCAACTAAGATTGGGGATGCCCCGGATGGCATCCCCTCTTTCGTCCTCGTTCATCGGTAACTTTACTTGGAGCTATATTTTTATTCACCACATGATATGTGTTTTGCTTGCAGAGTCATTTTATTTTGCTAGTTTTTGCTTGCTGTTAGTTAGAATAATGTTTTTCATCTTTAGTTTCAATAAAAAAAGTCAAGGATAGCCTTTGCCATGCTTATTTTGCTAGTATACATGTTGCTGTTTGAAAACAGAAAGTTTACCGCTGTTGCCAAAATTCCCTAGAAAAGTCAGAGAATGGTATAATGTTGAATCGTTTTGCATTTAAGCTCTGATAAATTTATTACAGTGGGAATTTTAGTTCATAATTTTTGGAGTCAGGGAAGTATTGTTACTCTTGCATTCTTTAGAGACTGTTTTATTTTGGAAGATTGCTGTTATGTTTGCATTGTTTGCATATGTTTGCTTGTTTAATGATTCTATTTGAGGATAGGAGTATTAAATATGCATAGGCATTTAGTATTAAATGTTGAATAATAATTTTAGTGATTTGTTACAGTAAAAGATGATATGGTTTTGCATTGGTTTATACTAACCTATCTCACGAGTTCTTGTTGAGTTTGTTGTGAATGAAGCTTTTGATAAAAAGAGAAACCGTGATATGAGAGGAATTAAGGAGACATAAAAGCTCAAGCTTGGGGATGCCCAAGGCACCCCAAGATAATCTTTCAAGAAGTCTCAAGCATCTAAGCTTGGGGATGCCCCGGTAGGCATCCCACCTTTCTTCTTCGACAACTATCGGTTAGTATCTGTTGAGCCTAAGTTTTTGCTTCTTCACATGAGTTGTGCTATCCTCGCAATGTCATTTTGTTTTGTTTTGCTTGCTGCTTGAATACAATACCAAGATCTGAAATCCTTTAATAAGAGAGAGTCTTTGCATAGTTGCATAATTATTTAGCTACTCATTGATCTTCACTTATATCTTTTTGGAGTAGCTTTTCATTTACTCGTGTGCTTCACTTATATCCTATGAGTAAATGGTTGAATAAGTTGAATGTCATAAATCTAAAATTATATATGTTTCATTTGCTTATCCCATGGGAGTAATGACTTTACATCTAAGAAGTAGAGGTTGTAAATTTTTTGACGGTTAGCAAGCATTGTATTAGTCATTTGAACAATTCACGAAAGAATATTTAAGGGAGAGAGATTTCACATATAAATATATTATCATAGACACCTTTTATAATTGTGAGCACTTATTAAGTATGACATGCTAAAGAGTTGATGTTGGACAAGGAAGACAACGTAATGGGTTATGTTTTCTCACATCTCAGTTAAAGTATATTGTCATGGATCATTCAAACATGTTGAGCTTGCCTTTCTCCCCTTGCTAGCCTAAATATCTGTACTAAGCGGGAATACTGCTTGTGCATCCAATATCTTTAAACCCAGTTTTGCCATGAGTGTCCACCATACCTACCTATATGCGGTATTTACCTGCCGTTCCAAGTAAATTGGCATGTGACAAATTCTAAACCTTCAAATTATAATCTGTTTTGTATGCCCGAATTGCTCATGTAGCAACTAGGGGCTGTCAGTGTCTTCCATGCTAGGTGGGTTATTCTCAAGAGGAGTGGACTCCGCTTCTCATTCACGAGAAAGTGGCGGTAACTGGGATGCCCAGTCCCATGATCAAAAAGATCAAAATCAAATCAAAATGATTAAACAAAACTCCCCCAGGATTGTTGTTAGTTGGAGGCACTCGTTGTTTCGAGCAATGCATGGATTGATGCTTGTTGGTGGTTGGGGGAGTATAAACTTTTACCGTTCTTCGTGGGAACCGCCTATAATGTATGTAGTATCACTACTAGGGAAAACCCTATACACAGAACTTTAGCAGTAGCGTGGGTCAAAAAAGCACGCTGGTGCTTATTAGCAGTAGCGCGCCTGAGGTTACCGCGCTGCAGATAAATATCTAGCAGCAGCGCGTCTTGCTGTACACATGTTACTACTAAAATTCCCACGGCTTAGCCCATAGGCTACACATAGTAGTAGCGATCTATGACGAACCGCGCTACCGCTACGTTGTTTGTAGTAGCGCGTTTAAATATAAACTCGTTGCTACTAAAGGTTATAAAATTAAATGGAAAGAAAATGGAAAGGTAATTGAAAATGAAAGAAATAGAATAAGGTGAAAGGAAACAAATAAAATGTGAAGAAAACTAAATGGAAAAGGGAAAAAAGAGAAAGGAGTAGCAATAGCGTGCATCAGAGAACGCACTGTAGCTAAGATAGCAGCAACGCTTTTCCCGGAACGCGCTACTGCTGCTTCTGACTTAACCACGGGGTTCGTCCTTCCCCACGCCACTTTCCCCCAAATCCAACTCTCTCCACTCTCGCCTTGCCGCTGCCGTCGCCGCCGACGCCGCCTCCAGACCTCTACGCCGCCGACCCCGACCTCAACGACGCCCCGCCCGACCTCAACGCCGCCCAGACACCGCCCGACCCAGATTCAACGCCGCCCGCCCCGACCTCAACGCCGCCCAGACGGCCCCGACCTCGACCTCGACGCTGGCCGCCATCCGTCAGCGCCCGAGCCCGACCTCGACCTCGACGCCCCTGCCCCTCCCTCGTCGCAGGCACCCGAGGTGAGCACGCCCGCTCCTCCCTCTCCCCTAGCTCTGCCTAGGGTTTCTTTATATTTTAGTTGCATATTAAGTTTATTTTTATTTATAGTAAGTTTATTTTAGTTGCATATTAAGACTAGGTACTAATTAGGTACTAAAATATTTTTATTTATAGTAAGTTTATTTTTAGTAAGAACTAGTTGATTTAATAGAACTAGTTAGTAAGAACTTGTTTCTATTTTTTAGTTAAAGCAATTTTTCCCGCCTCGACGTGGAAGATGCCTATCCCGCATCCTCGTCGTCGAGTCGGCGGAGGACGACACCTGCTTGACATGGCGCACTGTCCACAGGTGCGCCATTACTAACAATTTTTTTTATTTTATTTTTACTTTTTTTTCAAAACTACTAATGGCGCAAGGCGGGTGTGGTGCGCCATTACTATGTCAACTAGTAATGGCGCACTATACAATGGTGCGCCATTAGTAACAATTTTTTTAATGTTTTTTCTAAAAACTACTAATGGCGCACCACACACCAGGTGCGCCATTAGTAATATATTACTAATGGCGCACCAAGACATGGTGCGCCATTAGAATATAGTAATGGCGCACCACATGTCTGGTGCGCCATTAGTGGCCATATCATCTATAGCCCTTTTCCTAGTAGTGAAGTATTGCATGAGTGTTAGCAATTGTAGAAGACTATATGATAGTTGAGTATGTGGAGTTTGCTATTCCAGAAAATAAGATGAATTGCAATTGTTTTGATAACTAAGAATGAAGTTTGCTTGTTTTCAAGAAAGTTTATTGTCGGTGTACTAGAGTAGGGGTACCCTAGTATCCCGAACTCGTGCACGGGCAGTCGCAGCACCCTGCGGCAAGGCTTGCCTGGTGACCGCCAAGGTCCTCCGCGGCTCCATTAGAGCCATTCAAGAGCAAAGTATTTAAGTCAAGGAGACAAGGCCCCGGCAAGAGGAGCTTGCCGGGAAGGCCAACCAAGGCACCTGGGAGGCAAGGCCCCGGCAAGAGGAGCTTGCCGGGAAGGCCCGGTGAGCGACAAGCTTCCGGGCGCGACAAGGCAACGACCGCGGCAAGGCGCTTGCCGCGGCAGACTACCACTCCGTTCCTCCGCTCTAGCTCATCCACCAACGTGTCGCCATGGGACCTTTCCAGGCGCGCGTGGCAAGAGGCTGTGCGGCGAGGGGAGCGCGGTGGTAAGCGGCGCTGACAAGATTGCCATCGTGGCGAGCAGTG
Organism: Aegilops longissima; assembly: GCA_021605205.1. Lineage (NCBI taxonomy): Eukaryota > Viridiplantae > Streptophyta > Magnoliopsida > Poales > Poaceae > Aegilops > Aegilops longissima. The sequence goes on along the minus strand of CM038676.1, from coordinate 2,956,775 downwards.
GCGCCCCTGATGGTCCTTTTCTGCACTGTTTAGTCGACTTAGACGGGCATTTAATGCCTTTGTCCCTAGCCGTCAGGGTTAGGTATGATACACTGTACAAGTAGCTGTACCAACCACGACTCCTTTTATGTTTTTGCCCTTGTCTACGTTGCCACCTGTCGGAGACCCCCTGAGCATATAAAAGGAGGCCCATGCGCAACGTAGGAGGGGGTCGGTTCATTCGAAACCAGAGAACACTCATGCTAGGTCTGGTAGCTCTCAGCGCTCCCTAGCGAGAACACAATACAATCAGACAAGCAGCAGTAGGAGTATTATCTCTCGGAGAGCTCCTGGGTAAACTGCTCGTGTGCTTCGCCGATCTGCTCTTCAGGCGACCTCCGCCCCCACCGAACGAAAGGGCTCGGTCCGCCGTCCGATAGGTGTTCGTGGGCCCGATCAGCTTCCCGACATCTTTGGCGCGCGGTAGGGCGTCGAGGCTGTGTGAACCTGATCCGGCGTTCACACGAGCAACATCTTCATCATCTTCATCGACATGCCACCGATGAAGAAGGCTTCGGCGGCAGCGGAGCCGTCCACATCGATCCCACCACCACCGGAGCAAATGGGTGGTGCGGTAGACACCGGCGGAAGAACGGGCGCCGGCGAGGGAGCTCATGATGCTGCCAAGTCCAAGGACAAGGCTGCAGACCTCGGCGTCTCAGACACGCACCGCGCCCATCTCAGAGGCGCGGACCGACAGCGTCATGGTATTCACAGTACCATACGCTCGTTGGATCAAGATCGAGCTAGTGGATCCCGAGGCCCTCAAGACCAGCGTGCACGCCAACATGCTGGCACGAGCGAGGCACGGTCGCCTGGACGGGATACTGCTCCTTCTAACATAGATAGAAGTCCGAGTATATCCCGCTCCTCGCGCCGTTCGCCACTGCCACCCACCACTCCAGCAGAAGCTTTGGCGAGAGCTCAACTGCTCCTAGATTACCCTCCAACGGCCGACAAGGTCGATGAATGGAGGGCCACCATTCAGAGTCTCATCGGCTTTGCCAACGGCAACACTCCGCGGCAACCAAGTACATTGCTGCCGAGGCGAGACTGCCAAGCACGAGCCGGTGGCGACGAGACCGGTGGAGGTGCAACCACCATGCACTCTCCGCCCCGAAGGCCAAGATCGCCGACTCGCCGGACCCACCTCGACAGCGACTCGACCGCGTCATTGGATCCACGAGCTCTTCGCGATCAGCGCCAAGTTCTTCATGAACGACAGCAAGAAGACGCTCGAACTCGCATGGAGCGCCGAAGAGAAGCGCGACGTCAATCCGACCAGCGCGCGGGGCCCTCTGTCGACATGCATGTGCCAGGGGAACCAGGCGACTTGTTGTACGCAGTAGGTTGCCCTGCGTTCACTCGTGAGCTGCGGCAAGTCCAGTGGCCCAGCAAGAAGAATTTCAAGCCAGACGTGCCAGAGAAGTACGACAGCAAGACGCATCCGTCAGAGTTCCTCAGCATATACACCATTGCAGTGCAAGCTGCCGGGGGGCGAGACGACAAGATCCTGGCCAACTACTTCCCGCTGGTACTCAAGCCCAATGTCAGATCCTGGCTCATGCACTTGCCGGACAACTCCATATCCTCTTGGGCGGATCTATGCCATCAGTTTGTTGGCGCCTTCATAGGCGGCCACAAACCTCATGGCCAAGAGAGCGACCTTCATCTGCTCGCCCAGAAGGAAGGAGAGCCCCTGCGCAAGTTCATTCAGAGATTCAGCCATGTACAGCACAACATCCCAAATGTCCACCCTGCCGCGGTAATCAGCGCGTTCCGTCAGAACATGCGGAACCGCAGGATGCGGGAGGAGATGGCGATGTACAAAATCAAGGACGTCAGTGAGCTATATGCCCTGGCCGACAAGTGTGCACGTGCTGAGGAAGGGAGGAGACTCCCCCGAGAGAATGTAGAAGCAGAAGTCGGATCTGATAGTGAGGAGGCTGCCCGGCAACGGAGCAATAGAAAGAAGAAAGGCAGAGATGTGCTAGTTGTCGAGCAGTCCGGCAACGGAGTTGGCGCCAAGAAAGCCAAAGTTGGTAGCTCCGGCAAGGAGGTTGCCGCGGGCACCAACTGCCAGGCTGTGGCGGTCGCCGACAAGCAGGACGGCTCCAACAAACAGTATTGCAAGATCCACCGCACCAAGGGCCATGACCTCCAGAGCTGCAAGAAGGTCGAGCAGCTTGTTGAGCAGCAAAAGGCTGAGTACGAGCGACGCGACAAGGAGAAGGCCCAGGAAGGCGCTGGAGCGGCTAGCAAGAAACGCCCCGGCCGGGGAGGACGCCACGGCAAGGCCAAGCAGAAGCAAGGAGACAGACCTCCCCGTGGCCGCGACAAGGATGAAGATGACGACCACGATGAAGACATGGAAGATGACGAGACGGACGAGCAGGAGTTCCAGAAAGCCACAGAGGTCTTGTGCGTTGACGGCGGTGCTTCTCTACATACTTCACACCGCCAACTCAAGCAGTGGATGCGGGAAGTCAATGCGGCAGAACCATCTGTCGAGTTGCGCAAGCCTCTGAAATGGTCCAGCACGCCTATCGTCTTTGATATTGAGGACCACCCTGATCGCGTCACTGCGGTCGGGTGCTTGCCGCTGTTGGTTTCACCAACCATCCGCAACCTCAAGGTCACTAAGATGCTAGTTGACGGCAGGGCCGACTTGAATCTGATCTCCTCCGTGGTGCTCCAGAAGCTTCAGATCCCCGATGGCGAGCTCGAAGAGACCGGCACATTCCAAGGAATCAATCCAGGAAGGAGCAAGCCGAAGGGAAAGATCACGTTGCCGGTGACGTTTGGCAGCGAGTTGAACTTCAGGACTGAGAGGGTCACTTTTGACGTTGCTGATTTTCCATTGCCTTACAATGGAATACTTGGCCGTCCAGCACTCGCCAAGTTCATGGCAGCCTCTCATTATGCATACAACATGCTCAAGATGCCAGGCCCGATAAGTGTCATCTCTGTCCCTGGCGACAAGAAGGATGCTCTTATCTGCGCCGACAAGATCTACCGGGAAGCAGCAGCTGCAATAGATAGCAAGTCACTTGCCGCTGAAGCTCCCGGGGGGGAAGAAGAAGACCAAGTCCGGCAAGAGTTCTGATGCCCACTCCGGCAAGCGCACCTCTTCGGAGTGCTGCGCTGCCGTCGAGGACGCACCATCGAGCTCCACCGGCAAGTGTAAGAAGACGATGGCAGCTCCGCCAGAGACCAAGAAGTTGTCCGCCAAGGAGGACGGCACTGGTGGTACCTTCACCATCAGTGCCGCTCTCGACCCCAAATAGGAAGGCGCGCTCGTTGCTTTCCTGCGGGCGAAAGTCGACGTGTTTGCATGGCAACCGTCTGACATCCCCGGTGTTTCCAGGAAAGTAATTGAGCACCATCTTGCCGTCTGTCCTCACGCGCGGCCCATCAAGCAGAAAGTCAGAAAGCAGGCAGTGGAGTGCCAAGAGTTCATCGCAGAAGAGATCAAGAAATTGGAAGCAGCAGGCCTTGTTAGAGGAGTGCTCCATCCTACGTGGTTGTCCAATCCTGTAGTCGTGCGTAAGGAAAACGGAAAATGGAGGCTTTGTATCGACTTTACCGATGTTAATAAAGCTTGTCCCAAAGACCCATTTCCCTTGCCACGTATCGACTAGATTGTTGACTCCACGGCCGGATGTGATTTGGTTTCATTTGTTGATGCGTACTCAGGATATCATCAGATCTTCATGGCAGAAGAGGAAGAGGAGAAAACCGCATTCATCACCCCATGTGGCACATATTGTTTCGTACGGATGCCTTTCGGTTTAAAGAATGCTGGTTCAACATTTGCAAGAGTAGTCCATGACGCTTTTGAGCCGCAAATACACAGAAATGTAGAAGCCTACATGGATGACATAGTGGTCAAGAGCAAGGACAAGGCAACTCTGATTCAAGATTTAGATGAAACCTTTGCAAATCTGCGCAAGATCAACCTCAAGCTCAACCCCGAGAAGTGCGTGTTTGGAGGCCCCTCCGGCAAGCTTCTCGGGTTCTTCGTGTCTCAGCGGGGAATTGAAGCCAATCCCGACAAGATCAAGGTCATTGAGAAGATTGAAGCACCAAAACGCGTCAAGGATGTACGAAGACTTGCCGGTTGCGTAGCTGCTCTCAGCATGTTTATCTCTAGATCTGCTGAGCGCGCCCTGCCGTTTTTCAAAATTTTGAAAAAGGCAGGTCCAATGAAATGGTCTCCCGAAGCGGAGGCTGCGCTGCAGGACTTAAAGAGATACCTATCCTCCACTCCAACACTTGTCGCACCTAAGCCACAAGAGAAGTTGCTGCTATATATAGCGGCAACCAATCAAGTGGTTAGTGTTGCGTTAGTAGCGGAGAGGGAGGTGGATGATGAGCCGGCAACCACGGCAGAGACATCCAGCGACAAGCAAGGAACTTCACGGGCAAGCTCTGGTCCCGACAAAGATGGATCTGTGCAGACGTGTGAGAAGATACAGAAAAGGATGGTGCAGCGCCCAGTTTACGTTGTCAGTTCCCTTCTACAGGGGGCTAGATCAAGGTACTCTGGTATGTAGAAATTGCCTTTCGGCCTTCTCATGGCTTCGAGAAAGTTGCGCCATTACTTTCAAGCACATGAGATCACAGTCGTCACTCGCTTTCCGCTGAAGAGGATACTGCAAAATCCAGAGGCAACAGGCAGGATTGTCGAGTGGGCACTGGAACTGTCAAGCTTTGGTCTCAAGTTTGAGAGCACTTCAACTATCCAAAGCAGAGTGTTGGCGGAGTTCATAGCAGAATGGACGCCAACACAGGATGAAGAAATTCCAGAAACGAGCATCCCCGTCAAGGAAGCGAGCAAAGAGTGGCTGATGTACTTTGATGGTGCCTTCTCGCTACAAGGCACCGGTGCTGGCGTGTTGCTTGTCGCACCCACCGGAGAGCACCTCAAGTACATAGTCCAGATGCACTTTCCCAAGGAGCAAGCAACAAACAATACTGCAGAGTATGAAGGTTTGCTTGCCGGTCTCGAGATCATGGTAGACCTTGGGATCAAGAAGCTCATTGTCGGGGTGACTCACAGCTTGTCGTCCGCCAAGTGAACAAGGATTATCAGAGTCCGTTGATGGAAGCCTATGTTGATGAAGTGAGAACGCTAGAAGAGCACTTTGACGGCCTACAGATGGAACATGTTCCAAGAGCTCAGAACGATATTGTTGATGGCCTGTCAAAGTGCGCCGCACTCAAGTTACCTGTGGAACCAGGGATTTTTGTGCTCAAGCTGACTCAACCGACTGTAACGCCATCAAATCTGGACAGAACAAGAAGAGGAAGTTGATTTCTGGTGACTATTTTCCGCAGAGCTTCCCAAGCCGCCGCCAAGAAGGTCCCCAAGATCAACACCAAGAGTCTTGAGGAGCAGTCTGCTCCGACAAGCCCTAGGGTTTGTTTCGAAGAAGCACGTTCCCGACAAGTTTTTCTCCGGCAAGCTTGTCGGGAACATCAAGCTCCGCTGAGCCGCAGGTTCTTGCCGAGAAGTGGATGTTCCGCAGCAGCAGATGTGCCTTTAGTCCTTGTTGTCGAGCCGCAAGCTCCAAAGATGGGCGCAGCAGATTGTCCATTTCCTTCAGACAGGAGAACTTCCCGAAGAGCAAGAAGAAGTGGAAAGAGTAGCCCGGCAGTCAAGTATGTACCAGTTTGTCGACAACACACTGTATAGAAGAAGACTCAACAGTGTGAAATTGAAGTGTATTCACCGTGAAGATGGACAGAAGCTGTTGGCAGAGATACACGGAGGCATATGTGGTCACCACATTGGCGCAAGAGCACTTGCCGGCAAGGCGTTCCGGCAAGGTTTCTTTTGGCCGACAGCCCTCCAGGATGCAACTACACAAGTAACCAAATGTGAAGCGTGCCAGTTCCATTCCAAGCAGATACACCAGCCAACTCAAGCTCTCCAGACGATCCCTTTATCCTGGCCATTTTCGGTCTGGGGTCTCGACATCCTTGGACCTTTTCCCCGAGCTGTCGGGGGCTTTGAGTACTTGTACGTGGCAATCGACAAGTTCACAAAGTGGCCCGAAGTGGAAGCAGTGAGGAAGGTGACAACACAGTCAGCAGTCAAGTTCTTCAGGTCGATTGTTTGCCGTTTCGGGATTACTAACAGGATCATCACCAACAACAGCACGCAATTCACGAGTCGCACCTTCATGCAATACGTCCAAGATCTTGGCGCCAAGGTCTGCTTTGCTTCTGTTGCTCATCCAAGAAGTAACAGTCAAGCGGAGATGGCAAATGCTGAAATGCTGCGTGGGCTCAAGACCAGAACTACCGACAGGCTGCACAAGTGTGGAAGAAACTGGATTGAGGAGCTGCCGGTGGTTCTTTGGTCGATCAGGACGACGCCAAATCGAGCCACCGCCGACACCTTCGCCTAGTCTATGGAGCAGAGGCAGTTCTCCCCACAGAACTCGTATTCGGATCACCTCGAGTGCTCGCTTATGATGAGCTTGAGCAAGAGCAGCTGCGACAAGATGACGCGCTGCTCCTTGAGGAGGACCGTCTTCAGGCCGCTGTACGAGCTGCTCGTTATCAGCAAGCTTTGCGCCGCTACCATAGCCGCAAAGTTAATGCCAGAAGTCTCGAGGAAGGCGACCTTGTTCTTCGGCGCGTTCAGTCCGCCAAGAATTCCAACAAGTTGACGCCGAAGTGGGGCCCTTATCGGGTGAAACGAGTCACTAGGCCTGGCGCTGTCCGCCTTGAGACCGAAGATGGCATTCCGGTGAGCAACTCCCGAACATCGAGCATCTTCGTAAGTTTTACTCAGAGCGCGGTTGCGAACCTGTTCCGGCAACCACCTTTTGTACAAGTCTTGCCGATGTTGCATGTTATCCTTTGTACAAAGCCGGGCGCAGATCCCGTGCATAAGTAAAGCTCATGTGTTTCGCACAACTTGTCAATTTCATGCTTTCATCATTTTATTGCATGTGTTATCTGACACTTTGTGCAGCACCTACACCCGGTAAGCAATAACGAGCCGGAAGGCTCCATGACTTTATTTTCTCTTCTTTCTCTTTCTCAAAGAAAGGAAGGTTCCCTCGCACACAAGTTAGCCGGGGGGAAGGATAAGATAATGGTCTGGACCAAGCGTCGCTCGAGGAAATTTCGCCTTACCAGGAAGCAAACGACAAAAAAGCTAAGTTACCAAAGTTTGAGCAATCAGTTTTTAATTTTTTTTAAGTTATCTTCCTCGAACGACCGTGCTTTGTATGGAAAACCTGTACGCGGAGGAACCAACTCGTAGCTAGTTGCGCCCTTACTTTGTTTCGAGTCCGCTCAACAACTTAAGTGAGCTGCAACTAGTTGCGACAAGGTTGCTTGTTGGAAGCGGCACCGCCAACAGGCTCTTGACGTTCAAGACTCGGCGCCATGCAAAGGTGCCTGCGCCGACAAGTTCCCTAAAAGCGTAGGGCAAAAACATACAAAGGAAGGAATTAAGTAAAGGAAATAACATTGCAATCATTGCCCGAGATAGAGTTATATTACAAAATAGCTTGTCGCAGCTCTAATAGATTGTTCTCCTAACATGACCAGCAGCGACAAGGAAAAGATAAAATTGGCGGCCTAATCTACGCGGTCGCCATCAACCCTCTTGATCTTGCCCACCTTGTCCACAATGGGTGTGACAAGGGCCTTGAGTACCTCCACATCGGCATCCGGCGGCAAGGACTTGAGGACGCCGGTGAGGTTGAGGCCTGGATTGCGGAAGGCCACCTTCATCAGCACCTTCTGGAGAGCTCCCGCGCAGATCTGGCGTGACTCCTCGGCCAGCTGCTTTGGAATCTCTTCCCGGAGTCGCTGGAGAGCCGTCTCCACGCCCTTGAAGAACAAGCTGAGCTTGGCGCTGGGTTGGAGGTGCTCATCGGAGGAATATCCAAGATCCACCATCCCTAGCTCCGCCAGCTCCCTGTCGATGGCGGCGGCAACGTTCACGAGACCCTCGGTCTAGTGCTCCACATTCTCTCTGAAGGTGTTCTGGGCGGCAACAGCACTCGCCAGCAGCGCCTCGTCGGTTTTGATCTTCTCCAACAAGGCCACCTCCCGCTCCCAGGCGCCTTCCAGCGTCTGAGTCAAGGTGGTCAACTTCAAATCGAGATCTGCTTTGGAGTCCTTGGCGGCGCTGAGCTCGTTGCTCCTCTCAGCGAGACGGCCCTGTAGCTCGCCAAGAGTGTAGGCATCCTTCTCTCGCTCATGCTTGAGCGCAGCAAGCTCTTCACCGCCCTTCTTCAGACTGGCCTCCAGCTGCGTCACTTTCGTCTCCAGCTCCTTCTTGGCGGCCTCAGCAGCTGTAGCGGCGTCCTTTGCTTCCTTGAGAGCCCCGCCAAACGTTTGCTCGCGCGCGGCAAGCTCCTCCTCATGGCTGTCAAGATTGATCTTCCGCTGCGCCAGCTCGCCTTCCTGCGCAGATAGCTTTTCGGCGGCAAGCCGTTGTTGCTCCTCAACCTCAGCCTTCTCGAGGATGAAGGCTTTGCGCGCCTCGACGATTTGCTCCCGCTCCTCTGCCAAGGCCCGGAGAGCTTCCTGATTGATGCCCCGGAGCTCCTCCGCGCGTTTCTCTATGTCTGCTCCCGCCTTCGCCACAAGCACTTCCCGGGATTCCAGCTTGGCTTGTCGGGTGCGGTAGAGCGACAAGCTTCCGCAACAGCTGCTCCTCCTCGCACTTCGCCGCCATCTGCTGCTTGGCGCGTCGACCAGCGTCAGCCCGGCGGAGGCGAGCAGCTCTTCGTCAAAGGTTTCTCCTTCAACCGGCGCCCTGGAGCTCGACGCCCAGGGAAGCTTGATGAAGACGCCATCGCCGACCTTCAAGTAGGCGCCGGGCTGGGGCTCTTCGGAGCCTGGCGCTGCGGCAGCGGCAGAGGGATCGGCGGTCGGTGTAGCGCCTGGCGCTCCTGCGGCCTCGGGGCCGTCAGTGCGATCGCCGGACCCCTCGCCAGCCTCTGCGGCAGCAGCCTTGGCGGCCTCTTCACCGGCGGACTCATCGGCGCCAGCCTCTTCCTCAATGGCGGCGGCTTCGTCAATATTGCCGCGCACGTCCTCCTTGCCGGCGACCTCAATCTCCATCGGCTCTGCGGCGGATGGATCTGACGACCAGAAAAAGAAAGAACAGTCAAGCAAATGTTCAAAAAGAAAATAAGAAGAAAAAGAACCCAAGGGATATTTTCAGGCAAGAGGATTACCTGCGATGGGATCTGCAGCCGCGGTCACAACCACCGGAGGGTCGCTGGCGCTATCCCTTGCCGGAGAACTGCCCCTTGCTGGAGAAGCCTCCCTTGCCGGAAAACGCTCCCTTGCCGGGGGATCCTCCCTTGGCGGTGTAGTCGACGTAGATGGCACGTCAGGAGTGGCTTCCGGGCACTCTTGGTGATGCTGCTCTGCTCCTACACAAACCAACAGTCAGATATCAGCCAAGAAAGAGCACCCATGTACACTCAACAACAAAAAGTAAACCATGTACTTCTTACTGGGGGCTGCGCTGGGGCTGCTTTGTGGAAGAGCTGCAGCGTCCGATAAGGTGGTCTCGACGCGCGCCTCGCTGCCGCTGGGGATCGTCCTCGATGACAACCACCGGGTCTTGGCTCTCTTCGACGCTCTGGGCCAGCGTCACTGAAAAGGAAAGAGTTGAGAATGAAGCAAATCAGATACAAGACAAAGCAACAAAATTGAAGAAATACAAGTACGACATGAAGCTTACTCTTCTTCTTCCTCGTCGGAGCTGAGCGGAGAGATCACCTGGCTCGCCTCCGGTGCGACGAGGCGGAGGAGTGGGTTCCCTTGACCGCTTGGTGGGAGTAGCAGCGGTGGCCTGGGAGGGCCCCGCTCCAGTTGCTGCAGCGGCGTGAGGTGCTCCCACGGCAACAGTGCTTGCCGCCGTGGAGCGCGTCGCGCGGCGCGGCGGCTGTTGGCCCGTCTGCCACCCCGTTTCGCCTCCAGCCTTGCGGAGACGCCTTCTTGGTGGAGCTGGGGGCTCCGCTCGCGGCAAGCTGCTAGATGGTGGGGAGGAGGCGCCCTCGGCGGGCTCGCTCGACTCGGCTTCAGGTTCGGGAAGCTCCTCCTCGTCGGCAAACTCCCTTCGCTCGACAAGGCTTGCCGCCTCTGCTGCCTCTGCCTCCTCCACGGTGAACCCGAATTCGCCAGCAGCAGCAGCTGCCGCCGCCTCTTCCAGCCTGGTGGCGATGCGCTGCATCTCGTCGTCAGTGGTCTCGCGGATGAGGCCCTTCTGCTCATCGGGGCGGATCGGCACTTCTTCCAAGCTGTCGAAGAACACCCGCACGATGTCATCTGCAGGCTCTTGCCAGGTTGGAACAATTCCATGCGAGTCGCACAACGGCATCATTGCACGGATGCGGTCGAGCGAGGAATTGTTGCACAATGGAACGACTCCCCTCGGCAACCTGAACCATTCGGGATGATTAGGGTCGTGCTTGAACAGCTCCAGGAGCATCGCATCCAACTCCAAGACGGTGAAATTGAAGTTGAGGCCCGGCGCAGCCTCATGATATCAGCCGCATTCTCGAACTCCCAAGCAGGTCTCCTCTCTCCGCAAGGAGGCGTCTGGCGGCGAAGGAAATCGCGCCAACGGCACCTGATGTGAGTCCGCAAGCCCGAGGCGCAGGATCCGGTGACGGCAATCTTCAATCTAGCATCTTCCGCGCCAAGTTGCTCCAATCGCTGCAGCAAGACTATTGGGGTTTGGCGCTGGCGGTAAAGAGCTGCGGGTTCTCCTCAACAATCCAACACCAATCTGCCCTCCACTCTTCCCACTTATCATGGAGCTCTCCTTCCAGATAGGCTTCTTTCTTGCCGATCCTTGAGATCCAAGCGATTCCTCCGGCAAGGGGCTCTCCTCTCTCAACTCGATGCATGAAGAAGTGGCGGAAAAGGGCTACTTTTGGGTGGACTCCGACAAAATTTTCGCAAAGATGTCCGAAAACTGCCATGGTCAGGACAGCATTGGGGGTGAAGTCAAGGAGGCGGAACCCGTAGGTGTTCATGATATCGCAGAAAAATTCAGAGAAGGGCGGGCAGAGCCCGCAATAGAAGAACAGTGCGAAGAAAGGGTACCCAGTTGGGGCTAGTTCCGAAGCAGCGGCTGGGAGTACCTTCGTGCGTGGATGCGCTCGCGTCTCCGTCGACCAGAAGAGGTAGTAGTTCTCCCTCAGCTCCCTTGCGGCGAGCTGGGGGGGAAGATGGCCCGCTCCTTTTGCAGCACCTGCTGAGCCGCTGCTCGGCCGACTTCACGCCCTTCCCCTTGTCGGCTTTCGGAGCCATGGCGGAGGCGGTGGGGGAGACCGACGGCGTTGGTGGTACTGGTGGTGATGGGGGGCGGAGCGCTGCTCTCTTCGGACTTGGGAAGAAGGGGGGAGCAGCGGTGGTTTTTTCGAGATTGGACAGCAAATGGCGAGGTGAGCGAACTGCCCCTGTTTCCCCTGCTTATAAAGAGGGGGGGAGGGAGCGGACGTTCCGCTTTTCCGAATAAAGAAACCCCCCACGATCTCTCCCACGACGCCGCATTCGACCCGTGCCGTTCGTGGGGGGCGTGGTGGGTCCGGAGTGAATAACGACGTAATTCCAGGCCGCTGCGTGTCTGCACTGCTTTTGGGCCTGGCCCAACAGCGCTTCGGCACTGCGTGTGTGGCCCAGGCCCGGGGGCTCCTGTCGGTGTACTAGAGTAGGTGTACCCTAGTATCCCGAACTCGTGCACGGGCAGTCGCAGCACCCCGCGGCAAAGCTTGCCTGGTGACCGCCAAGGTCCTCTGCGGCTCCATTAGAACCATTCAAGAACAAAGTATTTAAGTCAAGGAGACAAGGCCCCGGCAAGAGGAGCTTGCCGGGAAGGCCAACCAAGGCACCTGGGAGGCAAGGCCCCGGCAAGAGGAGCTTGCCGGGAAGGCCCGATGAGCGACAAGCTTCCGGGCGCGACAAGGCAACGACCCTGCAAGGCGGTTGTCAGAGACTACCACTCCGTTCCTCCGCTCCAGCTCATCCACCAACGTGTCGCCATGGGACCTTTCCAGGCGCGCGTGGCAAGAGGCTGTGCGGCCAGCGGAGCGCGGTGGTAAGCGACGCTGACAAGATTGCCATCATGGCGAGCGGTGGCGCCCCTGAGGGTCCTTTTCTGCACTGTTTAGTCGACTTAGACGGGCATTTAATGCCTTTGTCCCTAGTCGTCAGGGTTAGGTATGATACACTGTACAAGTAGCTGTACGAACCACGACTCCTTTTACGTTTTTGCCCTTGTCTACGTTGCCACCTGTCGGAGACCCCTTGAGCATATAAAAGGAGGCCCATGCGCAACGTAGGAGGGGGTCGGTTCATTCGAAACCAGAGAACACTCATGCTAGGTCTGGTAGCTCTCAGCGCTCCCTAGCAAGAACACAATACAATCGCACAAGCAGCAGAGGAGTATTATCTCCGGAGAGCTCCGCTGGGTAAACTGCTCGGTGCTTCGCCTTGATCTGCTCTTCGTGCGACCTCCGCCCCCCACCGAACCGAAAGGGGCTCGGTCCGCCGGTCCCATAGGTGTTCGTGGGCCCGATCAGCTTCCCCAACATTTATGGTCTATGCTTTGACATGTGAATAGCTTGTTACTTGATCATGAATTTTTTTATGAGATGAACTATTGTTATGACATATAATCATGCTAGAAAAGGTGATTGAAATTATCATTGATAAAAATTGTGCACCTTCTAGCATTCACACTTCATAAATTCTTTCTTTTATCATCTACCTACTCGAGGACGAGTAGGAATTAAGCTTGGGGATGTTGATACGTCTCCAACGTATCTATAATTTATGAAGCATTCATGCTATATTATTATCTGTTTTGAATGATTACGGGCTTTATTATACACTTTTATATTACTTTTGGGACTAACCTATTAACCGGAGGCCCAGCCCATATTGCTGTTTATTGCCTGTTTCAGTATTTCGAAGAAAAGGAATATCAAACGGAGTCCAAACGGAATGAAACCTTCGGCATCGTGATTTTTTTGAAGATTATCATCCTGCAGGCTTGGAGATGAAGTCAGAAGATCCTCGAGGAGCCCACGAGATAGGAGGGTGTGGCCCCCTACTGGGCACGCCCCCTGTCTCGTGGGCCCCTCGAGCACCCCCCGACCGACTTCTTTCGCCTATATAGTCCCACATACTGTAAAAACATCCACAGAGAAGATACACCGGGACTTCCGCCGCCGCAAGCCTCTGTAGCCACCAAAAACCTCTCGGGAGCCCTTCTCGGCACCCTGCCTGAGGGGGGATCCATCACCGGTGGCCATCTTCATCACCCCGGCGCTATCCATGACGAGGAGGGAGTAGTTCACCCTCGGGGATGAGGGTATGTACCAGTAGCTATGTGTTTGATCTCTCTCTCTCGTGTTCTCTCTCGTGTTCCCTCTATGGCAAGATCTTGATGTATCCCGAGCTTTGCTATTTTAGTTGGATCTTATGATGTTTCTCCCCCTCTACTCTCTTGTGATGAATTGAGTTTCCCCTTTGAAGTTATCTTATCGGATTGAGTCTTTTATGAGAAAACTTGATGTATGTCTTGCCGTTCTTATCTGTGGTGACAATGGGATATCATGTGCCTCTTGATGTATGTTTTGGTGACCAACTTGCGGGTTCCGCCCATGAACCTATGCATAAGGGTTGGCACACGTTCTTGACTCTCCGGTAGAAACTTTGGGGCAATCTTTGATGTACTTTGTGTTGGTTGAATAGATGAATCTGAGATTGTGTGATGCATATCGTATAATCATGCCCACGGATACTTGAGGTGACAATGGAGTATCTAGGTGACATTAGGGTTTTGGATGATTTGTGTCTTAAGGCATTATTCTAGTACGAACTCTTTTATAGATTGATTCGAAAGAATAACTTTGAGGTGGTTTCGTACCCTACCATAATCTCTTCGTTCGTTCTCCGCTATTAGTGTCTTTGGAGTGACTCTTTGTTGCATGTTGAGGGATTTTTATATGATCTATCTATGTTATTATCATTGAGAGAACTTGCACTAGTGAAAGTATGAACCCTAGGCCTTGTTTCCTACCATTGCAATACCGTTTACGCTCACTTTTGCCATTAGTTACCTTGCTGTTTTTATAATTTCAGATTACAAATACCTTTATCTACCATCTATATTGCACTTGTATCACCATCTTTTCGCCGAACTAGTGGACCTATACAATTTACCATTGTATTGGGTGTGTTGGGGACACAAGATACTCTTTGTTATTTGGTTGCAGGGTTGTTTGAGAGAGACCATCTTCATCCTACGCCTCCTACGGATTGATAAACCTTAGGTCATCCACTTGAGGGAAATTTGCTACTGTCCTACAAACCTGTGCACTTGCAGGCCCAACAACGTCTACAAGAGGAAGGTTGTGTAGTAGAGATCAATGTGTTGATGGAACCTCTTTGGTCCCATGCTTTGGGCAGGGCTGGTTTAACAAATGCTCCAGATTCATTCCGCCACCACGCTGGGGCGGTTTACCTTTACGACGCTGCACATTAGCGTTAGCCACAAAATTTGAATCTGCTTTACGCTTACCATTATTCCCATGGCCTCCTTGGTTGTGCTGCTGTCCCTTTGCACCGCCGTTCTTCTTTCCCTTCTCCGGTTTCTCCTCATCAGAATCAGGATCCTTGGTATTATCAGAATCGGCATATTTGACCAAGGCGGCCATAAGGGTGCCCATATCATTGCAGTGGCGCTTGAGCCGTCCCAACTTCATCTTCAGTGACTTAAACTGGCAATTACGTTCCAGTGTGATGATTGCTTGGCCATCATTAATCCGGTCTGACGAATGCAAAACTTCTGAAACTCGGCACACCTAATGAGTTGTTGACTCGTTCTCCCCGTGAACACAAGCATCCAGATCCACAATGGACATAGGTTGTTTACATGTGTCCTTGAAATTGGCTATAAACCGGGCCTTCAACTGGTCCCATGACTCGACGGAGTTAGCTGGTAAGTTCTTCAACCATGTATGGGCTGTTCCCTCCCACATCATCGTGAAGTACTTTGCAGAAGCTGCTTCATCCATGTCCTGCATCTCCATTGCCATCTCATAACTTTCCACCCATGCCTCGGGCGGTTGATCAGCGGTGTAATTAGGCACCTTACGTGGACCCTTGAAATCTTTAGGCAGCCACACATTACGGTGAGCCGGAATGAGACATGGCACTCCCCACGAGGTGAAGGCAAGCCCGGTGCCTCGGTCTACCGACGGCACTGGCTGAACCGTGGCGGGTTGATAACGACCCATATGCTGCGCTGCTAAAGTGGCCTCCATTCGTGCTCTGCCATTATCCACCACGTCCTGAGCGTTCACCTCACCACGCGCCGGATTGGGTCCTTGAGGGACAACACGGTACCGCGCACTGCTGGACACCTCCGGTTCATCTATGTGCCTGCTATAGCTTTTGCTCAGACGTGGGGTCGTGTGAATCTTGTCTCGGCTATACGAGTAAGCTTGCTCCTGCGTCATAGTCGTTTGAAGAAGATCCCTGGCCCGCCGTGTCTCAACCACCGCTGGCGATTCACCCTCTATCGGAATAGCTGCCAGCCGGGATGCTGCTGCTATTATATTGTCCAAAGGGGTAGAGAAGTGACTCGGCGGGGGTGTGGTATACCGTGGAGGGTTGTCCGTTCATCAAGGTGGACCCATCACCTGAGGTTGATCTGGCGCTCCGTCCCTTGGCACAATAGTCCGGTTCAATGCAGCCAGATTGCTAGTCCCTGCTCCTGGCATATCAAAGAGGTTCATCGCATTGTAATCCGCCGGTAAGCGAGATTGATGTCTCCTCCTGAATACTTCATTCGAAGCATTCTGATCCATCAAAAGTCGATAATTCTCGGCTTGAATCCTCTGCGCCTGGGCATCTAAAGCGGCCCGCTCCTCAGCCATCCTGATCTCCTCAGCCGCTAAATCCTCTTTGGCCTGCGTTATCTAATCCTTTAGCCTCGCAACGTCCGCATTGTGCTGATCCTGCGTCACTGGAGTAAATGCCGTGTTCAACAAGGTCGCCCAGGCATCCATCAAACCGGAGAGAACTTGAGCCCGCCGGCGCGCGGAGCCTCCTGCCCCTGCTACCGGTCCGGACGCCGCCGCAGTAGAATTTTTGCAAATTTGTCTGTGTTCCGGCCATGAAGATTCTGACTTGGTTCGCCGGTTCAAGAAATTCCAGAATACTGGTGCCATTGAAATACCCTTCGAACACACCGTCCTGAACATGATACAGGGATTCGGTTTCACCAACAGATGACTCGCCGTCAGAATAAGCGACCGTCTCACCTTCAGATACCGGTTCAGATCCGATCCCGTGGACACATCCTACGAAAGCGCGCTTCATGGCGATCTGAATCCGGGCGGGGCTTGCATTCTGAGCCGTCTCGACGAGGTCGGTGCAGATGTCCGGCTCAGGGCCCGGTTCGCCGATCTTGCCAATGAAAACGTGAATTCCACCAAAGGGGACCTGGTACCCGTACTCAATTAAGCCGGCCTCGGGGCTCCATCCAGCGTTGTCGATGTAGAGCTTGCCGCGACGACTCTTGGTCATCCGGCCAACCACGTACCCTTTGAGTCCTTCAAAGTTGCCCTTCAAGAACTCGAAACAATCGTGCGATAGCACCATGGTGGTCGTCAGATGTCCTCGTGGAAGGACTTAGTCATGGATCCATCGCGACGGGTTAGCTTAAAGGGGTTAAACCGGACAAAGGACACGAGCGTTTTTATACTAGTTCGGCCCCTTCGATGAAGGTAAAGGCATATGTCTAGTTGTGATGGGATTATTGGGGTCTCGATAACCAGGGAGCTAAACAAGCTATGCCTGGCTCTCGAGTTGTTGTTTCTTGTCCCTGAACCGCCGCCGGGTTGTCCCCTTATATAAACGGGTTGACGCTCGTCCGGTTTATAGAGTCCCGAGGCCGGCTCATACCACTATTGGCCCTTATCCGCCTTTGGGCTCCAGGCCTCTAAGCTTCATAGTAAAGCGCCATCTTCTGGGTCTTCATGGGCTTCAATATAGTTGAGTGTGAACCGGCCCCTCCTGGGCGGTTCATACTCAGTAGTTATATCCCCAACACCACCTGATCGCTAGATCAGGCGGAGCACAACATCGCATTTCACAGAATGTACGCGGCTTAACCTTCTCGTTGTGGTAGCGATGCAGGCTCTGCTGGTAGATGGCGGACCAGCTGCATGCTAACAGGCATGCCTCTTCCAGCAGGTCTACGCTGTTGAAAGGATCGAGAAGAGGTGTCTAGAGGGGGGGGGTGATTAGACACTAAGCACGAAAAGTTGCAGTTTTTAATATCTTTAAGTTGAAGTGGAGTTTTGGCACTAGTTTAACAATCATAATACATATCAAGCAAGCATGCAAAGAGTATATGAGTGGCGGAATGTAAAGCATGCAACTTGCAAGAATGTAAAGGGATGGAATTAGAGTGTGCAAACGCAATTTGGAGACATGGAGATTTTTGAGACGTGGTTCCGATAGATGGTGCTATCGTACATCCATATTGATGGAGACTTCAACCCACGATGGGTAACGGCTGTGCGAGTCCACGGAGGGCTCCACCCATGAAGGGTCCACGAAGAAGCAACCTTGTCTATCCCACCATGGCCGTCGCCCACGAAGGACTTGCCTCACTAGGGTAGATCTTCAGGAAGTAGGCAATTTCCTTGCCCTTACAAACTCCTTAGTTCAACTCCACAATCTTGTCGGAGGCTCCCAAGTGACACCTAGCCAATCTAGGAGACACCACTCTCGAAGAAGTAACAAATGGTGTGTTGATGATGAACTCCTTGCTCTTGTGCTTCAAATGATAGTCTCCCCAACACTCAACTCTCTCTCACAGGATTTGGATTTGGTGGAAAGAAGATTTGAGTGGAAAGCAACTTGGGGAAGGCTAGAGATCAAGATTCATATGGTAGGAATGGAATATCTTGGCCTCAACACAAGTGTAGGTGGCTCTCTCTTAGAAAATGTATGTTGGAAGTGTAGGTTCGTTCCGATGGCTCTCTCCACGAATGAAGAGTGGGTGGAGGGGTATATATATCCTCCACACAAAATCTAACAATTACACACAACTTACCAATCTCGGTGGGACTGAATTCAGAAACTCGGTCGGACCGATTTAGCAAATGATGTGACCGTTAGGATTTTCGGTGGGACCGATATGCAACTCAGTAGGGCCGATATGATTAGGGTTAGGGCATAATGTAATCTTGGTGAGACCGATTACACAAACTCGGTGAGACCGGTTTTGGTAATAAGCTAACCAGAGAGTTGGTCAGGCAAACTAGGTGGGACCGATTCGCTCATCTTGGTGAGACCGAAACATTATGAAGAGGAACAAAGAGTTTGCATTGTAATCTCGGGAGGACCAATTACACAAACTCGGTGAGAACGATTTTGGTAATAGATACGTACAGAGAGATTACAATTCCATCTCGGTGAGATCGAGATCCCTATCAGTGAGACCGATTTGCCTTGGGTTTGTGGTAGTGGCTATGACATCTAAACTCAGTGGCGCCGGATAGAAAGAATCGATGGAGCCGAGTTTGACTTTTGGTTTGGGTCATATGTGGATGTGAGAAGGTAGTTGAGGACTTTGGAGCATATCACTAAGCATTTTGTGCAAGAAAGCCATTAAGCAACACCTCATCCCTCCTTGATAGTATTGGCTTTTCCTATGGACTCAATGTGATCTTGGATCACTAAAATAGAAAATGTAGAGTCTTGTGCCGTGAGCTTGAGCCAATCCTTTGTCCTTATCATCTTGAAGGGGTTCCACATCCTCTAGTCCATGTCACTCCATTGTTGAACTTATCTAAAACATACTAAGTAAAAATGTTAGTCCAACAAGAGATATGTTGACATTAATTACCAAAATCACCCATGGAGCACTTGTGCTTTCAGTCGTCTTCTCAAGCCTCCTTTGCTTCCGCCTCCGTGTACATAGTGACGCAAGGCGAGTGGAACTCGATATCCGTGGGAATGATAGCCTCGGCACCGTACACGAGCAACAAGGGAGTAAAGCCGGTTGATCTATTGGGCGTGGTCCGAAGACTCCAGAGGACGACCAATACCTCGTCGATCCAGCAGCCGGCTGATCGTTCCAACGGCTTGATCAGGCGGGGCTTCATGCCAGAAAGGATGAGGCCGTTTGCTCGCTCCACCTGGCCGTTTGACTGCGGATGGGCAACGGACGCTAGGTCCAATCGGACACCCCGGTTTGCGCAGAAAATGGCCAAGGCGGCTTTGGCGAAGTTGTTGTCGTTGTCGGTGATGATGCTATTGGTAACGCAGTATCGAAGGGTGATGTCGGCGATGAACGTGACGGAAATTGGACCGTTCATCTTCTTGATTGGTTTGGCTTCTATCCACTTGGTGAATTTGTCCACGGCGTCCAGCAAATGCGTCATGCCACCACGTGCTTTCTTGAAAGGACCCATCATGTCCAAACCCCACATGGGAAATGACCTGGTGATGGGGATGGTCTTGAGCACAGAAGCCGGCTGGTGTTGCTTGGTGCTGAACTTCTGGCACCCTTTGCACTTCTTGACCAACTCTTTGGCATCGCCCAAAGTAGTCGGCCAGAAGAAACCATGGCGGGAGGCTTTTGCTATGAGAGCTCTGGAGGTGGCATGGTGGCCACATCCGCACCGACGAATGTCTCTGAGGATCTCCATGCCCTTCTTCGGTCCATGCAGCGCTGATAAATGCCGGTCATGCTCCGCCTGGCGAGATCTTTGTTGATGATTGTGTAGGGGCCCGCTCGGTGCTGGATCTGTCGGGCTAGCACTTTGTCAGCTGGTAGCATGCGGCTTACCAGATATTCGCGGATGGGTTGCACTCAAGATGGGGCAGCCACCACTGTGAGGACAGCAACTGGCACAAGGGTGGCCGGGTTGGGAGGCGGCGGGCTGGAGCCGGTGGCTCCTGGTAGTGCTGATGAAGTCCCCGGGCCGACTGTAGCAGCCCCCGGGCCGCCTGGTGGGGTTCCTGGGCCGGGTGGTGGAGGTGCAGCACCCAGGCGGCCTACTAATGTCCCCGGGCTGACTGTTGAAGTCCCAGAGATGGATCCGACTGTTCCGGGATCAGCCGACACGAAGATGGTGTCAGACTCCGGCGAAGGCTTGATGGACGGCTTGTGCTGGCACTCGAGGGAGACACCGGCTGGTATGGCCTGCCGGGTGGAGCCAATGCAGGCGAGGGCCTCCGTTGCGTCGTTGTCGGCTCGTGGCACATGGAGGAACTCGCACCCGTCAAAGTGCCCGATCATCTGTTGGACGAGGAAGTGGTAGCTTGCCATGTTGGCATCCTTGGTGTCCCAGTAGTCGGAGACTGTTGGACCACCAAGTCCGAGTCGCCGTAGTAGAGGATGCGGCAGATGCCGATTTCTTTGGCCAGTCGGACCCCAAAGATGAGTGCCGCGTACTCGGCTACGTTGTTGGAGTCGACAAAGTTGATCTGCAGCGTGTACTTCAACTTGTCACCTTTCGGGTAGGTGAGGACGATGTCGGCTCCCAAGCCGGAGCGCATCTTTGAGCCGTCAAAGTGCATCCGCCAGTGCATAGAATCCAGCGCTGGCGGCAAGTACTGGGACTCGGCCCAGTCGACGAGGAAGTCGGCCAATGCTTGGTACTTGAGGGTGCTGCGGGGCTGGTAGAGTACGGTGTGGAGAGCCAGCTCCATGGCCCACTTTGCCACCCAGCTCGAGGCATCTCTATTGCCCATGATCTCGGAAAGGGTGGCGGTGCAGACAACCATGATGGAGTGATCTTGGAAATATTGCTTCAGCTTCTTGGCGGCAAAGTACACGCTATAGCACATCTTCTGGTAATGGGGTTAGTTCTGCTTGGAGGCTGACAAGACCTCGCTCAGATAGTACATCGGCCTCTGGAACGGCTGCACCTTGCCGGCTTCTGGCACTCGACTATGATCACCATGCTGATGACTTGGTTGGTGGCGGTGATGTAGAGGAGCATCACAACCTTAGCAGCCGGAGCCGCCAGGATAGGCGGCATGGACATCATGCACTTGAGCTAAAGAAACTTTTCGTCCACCTAGTCGTTCCACTCGAAGCAACTGGTTTTCTTCATGAGCTTGTATAGGGGGAGTACCTTCTCGCCCAGCCGACTAAGGAAGCGGCTGAGGGACGCTAGGCACCCGGTGAACTTTTGGATGTCACGCACCTTGGTGGGTCTCTCCATCCGCTCGATGGCCTTGATCTTCACGGGGTTGCACTCGATGCTGCATTCAGAGACAAGGAGGTGGCTGGCTGGTACTCCGAAGACACACTTCTCTGGGTTGAGTTTGACTTGAAAACATCACAGATTTCCATGAGATCCTCCAGGAGGGTGCCACGCTTCTCCATCTTCACCACAATGTCATCCACATAGACATGGGCATTGCGGCCGAGTTCCTTCAGCAAACACTTTTGCATGGATCGTTGGAAGGTGGCGCCGGCATTCCTCAAGCTGAAGGTCATGGTGATGTAGCAGAAGGCGCCAAATGGTGTGATGAAGGCGGTCTTCAAGCGGTCAGTCGGATATAGATTGATCTGGTCGTAGCCGGAGTACGCATCCAAGAAGGACAAAAGCTCGTAGTCGGCCGTGGAGTCTATCACTTGGTCGTTCCGTGGCAGGGCGAACGGATCCTTGGGGTGGGCCTTGTTGAGGCTTGTGTAGTCGATACACATGCGCCACTTGTTATTATTCTTCAAGACAAGGACTGGGTTGGCAAGCCAGTCCGGGTAGAACACTTCAATGATGAAGCCTGCTGCAAGAAGCCGGGCGATTTCTTCACCAACAATCCTTCTCTTCTCTTCTGATAGTCGGCAGAGGGGCTGCTTGACTAGCTTAGAATGCGGCCTCACATGTAGTTTGTGCTCAACGAAATCCTTTGGGACACCCGGCATGTCTTTGGGGGACCATGCGAAGATGTCTCGATTCTCATGGATGAAATCGACGAGCTCGCCTTCCTATTTGCTGTCGAGGTTAGTCCCCACGACATCAAACCTTTTCAGCTGCGCCCGGTCCAAGGTGATCTTGGTTTCCTTGGACGGCTAGAAGGAGCCCCCTGCTGCCGTCTCCCTGGGATCAGTCGGCACGGGCGGCTGCTCGCCAACCGTGGCTACCATCCGGTCAAGGAGACGCTTCTCTTGAGCAACGAAGAGGAACTCGGCCAGCCGACTGCTGGTGGGGGCACAATCTAGCGACTTTTGGTAGTCATCGGCAATGCTGATGATGCCCTTGGTACCTAGCATCTTGGCCTTCTTGTAGGCATACTGCGGCACCATCATGAATTTGGCCAGCGCAAGGCGGCCCAAGAGCTCATGGTAGGGGCTGTCCAGGTCGACCACCTCAAACCAGATTGGCTCGTGGCGGAAGTGTTTCTTGTCGCCGAATAGGACATCGATCTTGATATTGCCGATTGGAGATCAGGAAAGGCTGGGAACTATGCCGTGGAGGACCGTCCGGCTGGGCTGAAGCTGCTTAGCCTTGATGCCCAACCGCTCCATGGTCTCGCGGTACAGGATGTTGATGCTGCTGCCGCTATCTATCAGCTCTCCATTGAGAAGGTTGATTCTAGCACCAAGGTGTATGCACTTGGCGAGGGCATCACGGCCGGGTGGTCAGCTTGGCCCCAGGTGATAGGCCTCTCGGACCAGCGCATGAAGGTGGGAAACTCTGAGCTGACAGCATTCACCTCGCGGTGCTGCTGTCGTTTGATGTGCTTGTCATCAGCTTCGCTCAGGACGGTTGCTGAACAACCAGAGCTAGCTGGGCGACTAGGGGAGGAGGTGGCAGGGCCTCACCCTTGGCAATGAGGGCGAGCCAGTTGCACTTTCGGGTGGTGTGGTTGGATGGCTTCACGCCCTATGAAACTTGCACAGGGGCATTGTCGGTGTCAAAACCGGCGGATCTCGGGTAGGGGGTCCCGAACTGTGCGTCTAGGCGGATGGTAACAGGAGACAAGGGACACGATGTTTACCCAGGTTCGGGCCCTCTTGATGGAGGTAAAACCCTACGTCCTGCTTGATTGATATTGATATTGTGGATGTTTACAAGAGTGGATCTACCACGAAATCAAGGAGGCTAAACCCTAGAAGCTAGCCTATGGTATGATTGTAAGGGTTGTTGTGATTTTTGTCCTACGGACTAAAGCCATCCGGTTTATATAGACACCGGAGAGGGCTAGGGTTACATAGAGTCGGTTACAATGGTAGGAGATCTACATATCCGTATCGCCAAGCTTGCCTTCCACGCCAAGGAAAGTCCTATCCGGACACGGGGGGAAGTCTTCAATCTTGTATCTTCATAGTCTTGGAGTCCGGTTGATGATGATAGTCCAGCAAATGATAGTTCGGCTGATGATGATAGTCCGGCTATCCGGACACCCCCTAATCTAGGACTCCCTCAGTAGCCCCTGAAGCAGGCTTCAATGACGATAAGTCCGGCGTGTATATTGCTTGGCATTGCAAGGCGGGTTCCTCCTCCAAATGATAGAAGATTGGGAACACCAGGATAGTGTCCGGCTCTGCAAAATAAATTCCACATTCCACCGTAGAGAGAGTAATAATATATACACAAGTTCAATCTGCTGACGTTTTCCGTGGTATGACGTCACACCACTACCAAGCCATTACTCGAATCGTTTTTTACTTTACCACCTCAGCGATTTAGGAAGCGGTTTCCTTGGCACGCCTTTGTCAAGCAGAGATCGTGTTTCCCTTAATCCGGGATTCTCATCAATACGGGCGGGTAACCCCACGCGTCATTGATGGTGACGCTGGGAGATAAGCGAGTTTTACCAAGCGGTGGGGACGCGTAAGACTTCGCCGCCCATATAAGGGATAAGGATTCACCTTCTCACCCACGCCTTCTTCCTCCTTTGCTTATCCATCTCACGCTTTCGAGCTCCAGCGCCCAAGTTCGCAAGATCTCGTCTCAACCTTCCCGACCATGTCCGGGCGGAGGTAAATGGTTGGCCTCCACCGTTAAGGAGGAGCAATCGCCAAACTGCGCGGGCGCGGATACCTCTCCGGCGACATCGCGCACCGCCTGCCCGACGAGGGGCAGCTCATCCCCACACCCAGGCCCCATGAGAGGGTTGTCTTTCTTTCCCACTTCCTCCGCGGACTGGGCTTTCCACTTCACCCCTTTGTCCGGGGGCTCATGTTCTACTACGGCCTGGATTTCCATGATCTGGCGCCGAACTTCATTCTCAACATCTCGGCGTTTATCGTCATGTGCGAGGCCTTCCTCTGCATCCAGCCCCACTTCGGCTTGTGGCTCAAGACCTTCAATGTCAAGTCAAGGTAGTGAAGGGCATTCAAGCGGAGTGCGGAGGCGCTATGTTGGGCAAGATGCCCAACGCCCTTGGTTGAAGGGCCTTCGTGGAATCCGTCAAGGGGTGGCAATCGGGGTGGTGCTACATCACCGAGCCGCGTGACCCTAAATGGGCGGCGGCCCCCGAGTTTAGATCTGGTATCCCCACGCAGCTCACCTCCTGGAAAGAGAAGGGCGTGCTGTGGGGCAGTTTGAACGAGCTGACGGGACTCCAGACCTGTATCAAGAAGCTGTTGAAGAAGCTTAGGCTGGTTAACGTGGTCCAGGTCATGCTCGTCCGCCGGATTCTCCCATGCCAAAAGCGGGCATTCAATCTATGGGAGTTCGATCCGGAACAGCACCAGGCGCTGAACAAGCTCTTCGACACGACGTACGAAGGCACCTGGAAGGTGCTGTTCAAAGCGCCGAAGTTTCGCATCCGCGATCAAGATCGCGGATTTCGCCGCAGCGCCAAAGCCGACGAGGTAAGTGATTCTGCCCCTTTACGGGACACTTGTTTTCCATAGTTTGACTCTATGCGGGTTTTAATTTCCCCTTTTCCTTTGACAGGACTGGATGAAGAAGGCGGAGCAGATTACCTGTCTGGCTCCTATGCCAGAAAATCCAGTAGACGCTCGTCTAGCGAGGCTGCTGGTTCCGGCACCGCACGTGGTGCTGGAGAAGAAGGCCAAGAAGGAGCCCACGGGTGCTCGAAAGAGTGCCCATTTTCAGGTGTCCGATGACTCCGGGGCTCACTCCTCCCCCGAAAATGAGGAGGAAGAGGACTCTCTCCCAGAGGAGGGAGAGAGGAAGAGGAAGGCTTCCCCAACTGGGGAGGCCGGTGGGTCCAAGAGGGGAAGGACTATTCCCCCGGACAGCTCTGCCAACATCAACAATGGCGAGGAAGAATGGCCTTCGAGGGCCAGGCCTCCGGCGAGATCGTAAGTATCCGGATTCCTGAATGATTTATAATTTCTTTTTCTGCGTCACATAGTGTCATTCTAATGCCGCATACTGCCTGTAGTCCGGCCAGTGATGATCTCCCCGCTTCATCGAGCGGGTCGTTGGCTTCGTCGGATGTAGACTCCATCCCGACGACCTCCACCTCTCGCGACGCTGAAGACGCCGAGGTGGGGTCCCTAGAAGGGACCTATCAGGGGGAGGCTCCGGAGGCGCCACAAGGCGCACTCCCGGACTTTGCACCGGACTCCACAACAGAACCCGTAGTGGTTCCGGAGTCCGGCCAGCGGCCCCTTCGAACGAAGGGCAAGACCGTGACGCCGGGCGGCTTCCGCCCAACCGAGGCGCGGGTAACTTGTTGAGGCGCTGCAGAGCGCCCATCGAGGAAGAACACCGCACTATTATGAGTGCGGTGATTCAGAAGGTGCAGCTCGCCAAAGGCGGGCTGACCGAAGCCTGCAATAGCCTTCTATCAGGCTTTGAGGTAAGAAGTTAAAAATATGCAATGTAATACCACATAGACAGTAGCCCCTGATGCTCGGTTCGGTGTTCGGAAAGAAAAGCCGGACTGAGGATCTAAAAAGATATACGCAGGGTTGCTAAAAAATTATGTCAATATGGGTTGCAGGCTGCGCTGCTGACCTCTGCCGCCAGACCGATCATGGAGGTCGGTCGGTGCTGAAGCAGGAGCTCGAGCGGTCCGGGCAAGAGCTCGGCCGCGCCAGGAAGCAGCTCCAAGTAAAGGAGGTGAGTAACACCAGTTTGAATTTGTACCTTACAGAAAAGGATTTAGGTTGCGACAAAAAATAACAAGGATAACATGGGTACTGCAGGGGCCACGAACGAGGTGGCGGCCCTGAAGGAGGCCGTGTCCGCGGCCGAACGCAATGCGGCCACGGAACGGGCAGAGCGAGAAAAGCAAGAGGCGAGGGTGGCGGTGGTTCAGCAAGAGCTCCAGGCTCTCATGGAAAAGCATGAGAGTTTGGAGCGTATCTCAAAGACTCGACAGTCCGAGCTTGCCTCGGCTCTCGAAAGTGCCAAAACCGCCAAGGCCGAGGCCCATAAGTCCCTTCAGGAGGTTGAATTGATGAAGAAGATAGTGGCGGGTAAGGCATTTTTCGTGCAAAGCAAGCATGAGAATGTAAATTACGTGATACTTACCCGAATTCGGAGCTCTCCAGGGGCGTTTGCAGATATGCCCGCAGCGTGTCTGATGCCGCCGCATTCTACCGAGCAGAGGAGGGGAGCTCAACGGAGAAGGTCTTCGGTCTCAAGATGTCGAGGCCGCCATCCAGTGTTTTAGCGACCAGTGAAGCAGCTGGTCGAACTTCACAAGGTGGGCGAGCAGGCCATGAAGGGCTCATAGTCCGCTGTGGCTCGAGAGGTTATGCCTGGAGCTACTTCGCCTCGTGCGATGGCTGGTGGATGCGTGCCCCTGGGTGGAGGTTATCAAGCGCTCCGCCTGTATTGAAGGTGCACGTCGGGCCCTTGCCCGCGCAAAGGTGCATTGGGGAAAGCTGGATGCGGAGAAGCTAATCACTGACGCGCCACCAGCGGGCAAGGAGCATCGTAAGACCGAACTTTACTATAAGGCTGTCCTGAAGGGTGCCCGCAAGATTGCGGATGAGTGCCCCAGGGATGTAATTATTGAGTGAATTCGCAATGTGTTATCCTGTGCGCTGAAAACTTTGTTCATATGCGCTAAGCAACGCTTGTTTAATTTAAAATATTACCTTCGAATAAATCGGCCGTTTATTAAATCTGAGAGATGGCAAGTCGTCGGCTTCAGCCCCCATGCCACGAGTGCTGGGGTGTTCGGGATAAACTTGAGCACTCTTGTTCCCATTTTTGGGTCCATCTAGGGAGGCGCTCAACACAACGAACGAGGCAACCGGACTTATAGTGCTTGAACACTCTCACTTAGCCATAGAATTCTATAATTTTAAATTTGGTGAAGCCCCTAGTATTCGAAGACCGAATTGGGGCGCTATCCACGCCTTCATCGGACATAATCTGGAACTTCGCTCAAGCGGCGAGGTCTTTAAGGACCCGAAGGACCTCTCGAACATCGACCAGTCTCTCGCCTTATCGTGCGGTCAGTTTTAGCTTTCCATCGAGGCGTTAACCGGCTCAACCGGGTGCAATCGCAGTGGTTCTCCCAGTGCTACCTTAGCCGATAGAACGGAAACGTAAGGTGCCAAACGTGGGAGCCGGGCAAACCCAACTATTGACCCAAGGCATGATTCGGAGCTGATTCATATAATGCTATAAGTTTGGGGTGCCGCACTTGTGAAAGTGTGCGGACTTTATCACACCATAAAGCGGAGGACATAAGCCCCTGGTGTGTTTGGCCGTACCAGGATGCACGGGTGCAACATGTCGTAAATGAACATATATATATATATATATAATAATGCAATTAAAGGCAAAAAGTGCTGCATTTTATTCGAGAAGATATGCTATCAGTGCGGAATGATACAAATAGTGCGGAAAGCAAGGGATTGGACGAATTAAAGGCGTCTCCCTCCAGGGGTAGGCCATGGAATGTTGTATTTTAACAAGTTTAATGCTCGTGATGGAGACCACCTGAGTGTTCGTCGTGGCCTTTGTCCTTCCCTGGCTGTTGCATCATGAGTTCGGCAGGTTCGCCGACGGACTGAGTTCTGTATAAAAAAGAGAAAAATGAAAGAAAAAAGAGCGACACACTTGGGAGCCCCTGGTGTGGTTGAACCGCACTCTGGGTCTGTTGTGGTTGTGCCCTTCCCCCTATGCCCATGGTATCTCCAGGGCGTAATGATGTACGCGGAGAGTTTGTCTTGCAATTTTGCGAGGGCTGGGGTTGTGGCCGCATTGCTACGCGTGTACGGAACGTGCCAGGTGGTCTTGGTTGATGTTGCTCCGGGCGCGTTTGGTCGTGTCCGGTCGTTTAACGGCCAGACTCGAGAATTGCCTTAAAAGGCTGCTCTGTACTTCTGCCGCGGGAGTCGCTGTATGTTCCTCCGTTCGGAGGGAGCGTTCCGTGTTTCCATTGACCGTGATGACTCCACGAGGGCCTGGCATCTTGAGCTTAAGGTATGCATAATGCGGCACCGCGTTGAACTTTGCAAACGCGGTTCGTCCGAGCAGAGCGTGATAGTGTTGGAAATATGCCCTAGAGGCAATAATAAATTAGTTATTATTATATTTCCTTGTTCATGATAATCGTTTATTATCCATGCTATAATTGTATTGACAGGAAACTCAGATACATGTGTGGGTACATAGACAACACCATGTCCCTAGTAAGCCTCTAGTTGACTAGCTCGTTGATCAATAGATGGTTACGGTTTCCTGACCATGGACATTGGATGTCGTTGATAATGGGATCACATCATTAGGAGAATGATGTGATGGACAAGACCCAATCCTAATCCTAGCACAAAGATCGTAGTTCGTATGCTAAAGCTTTTCTAATGTCAAGTATCATTTCCTTAGACCATGAGATTGTGCAACTCCCGGAACCCGTAGAATGCTTTGGGGGTACCAAACGTCACAACATAACTGGGTGACTATAAAGGTGCACTACAGGTATCTCCGAAAGTGTCTGTTGGGTTGGCACGAATCGAGACTGGGATTTGTCACTCCGTGTGACGGAGAGGTATCTCTGGGCCCACTCGGTAGGACATCATCATAATGTGCACAATGTGATCAAGGAGTTGATCACGGATGATGTGTTACGGAACGAGTAAAGAGACTTGCCGTAACGAGATTGAACAAGGTATCGATACCGACGATCGAATCTCGGCAAGTACAATACCGCTAGACAAAGGGAATTGTATACGGGATCGATTGAGTCCTTGACATCGTGGTTCATCCGATGAGATCATCGTGGAACATGTGGGAGCCAACATGGGTATCCAGATCCCGCTGTTGGTTATTGACCGGAGAACGTCTCGGTCATGTCTGCATGGTTCCCGAACCCGTAGGGTCTACACACTTAAGGTTCGATGACGCTAGGGTAATAAAAGAAGCTTGTATGTGGTTACCGAATGTTGTTCGGAGTCCCGGATGAGATCCCGGACGTCACGAGGAGTTCCGGAATGGTCTGGAGGTAAAGATTTATATATGGGAAGTCCTGTTTTGGTCACCGGAAAAGTTTCGGGGTTTATCGGTAACGTACCGGGACCACCGGGAGGGTCCCGGGGGTCCACCAAGTGGGGCCACATGCTCCGGAGGCTTGCATGGGCCAAGGGTGGTGAGGGACCAGCCCCTGAGTGGGCTGGTGCGCCTCCCACAAGGCCCAAGGCGCAACAAAGGAGGAGAAGGGGAAACCCTAGGCTTAGATGGGCCCTAAGGCCCACCCTAGGGGCGCCCCCTCTCTCCCCCTCTTGGCCGTCTCCCCTTTCCCATCTAGGGCTGCGGCCCGCCCTAGGGGTGGGAACCCTAGAGGGGGAGCACCCTCCTCCCTCTCCCCTATATATAGTGAGGCCTGGGGCTGCCCATAAGATGAGAACTTCTCCTCTTGGTGCAGCCCTGCCTCTCCTCCTCCTCCTCTCCCTTGGTGCTTGGCGAAGCCCTGCGGGATTGCCACGCTCCTCCACCACCACCACGCCGTTGTGTTGCTGCTGGATGGAGTCTTCCTCAACCTCTCCCTCTCTCCTTGCTGGATCAAGGCGTGGGAGACGTCACCGGGCTGTACGTGTGTTGAACGCGGAGGTGTCGTCCGCTCGCACTAGGATCTCCGGTGATTTGGATCACGGCAGCACGACTCCTTCAACCCCGTTCTCCTGAACGCTTCCGCTTAGCGATCTACAAGGGTATGTAGATGCAGTCTCCTTCCCCTCGTTGCTAGTCTCTCCATAGATAGATCTTGGTGACTCGTAGGAAAATTTTGAATTTCTGCTACGTTCCCCAACAGTGGCATCATGAGCTAGGTCTATTGCGTAGATTCTTTGCACGAGTAGAACACAAAGTAGTTGTGGGTGTTGATGATGTTCAATATGCTTAACGTTACTAGTCCAATCTTGTTTCGACGGTATTGTGGGATGAAGCGGCCCAGACCGACCTTACACGCATTCCACGTGAGACAGGTTCCACCGATCGACATGCACTTGGTGCATAAGGTGGCTAGCGGTGCCGCCTCCCACTTTAGTCGGAACGGATTCGATGAAAAGGGTCCTTATGAAGGGTAAATAGCAATTGGCATATCACGTTGTGGTTTTGCGTAGGTAAGAAACTTTCTTGCTAGAAACCCATAGCAGCCACGTAAAACATGCAAACAACAATTAGAGGACGTTTAACTTGTTTTTGCAGGGTATGCTATGTGATGTGATATGGCCAAGAAGAATGTGATGAATGATATGTGATGTATGAGATTGATCATGTTCTTGTAATAGGATTCACGACTTGCATGTCGATGAGTATGACAACCGGCAGGAGCCATAGGAGTTGTCTTTATTTATTGTATGACTTGCATGTCATTAAACAACGCCATGTAATTACTTTACTTTATTGCTAACCGGTAGCCATAGTAGTAGAAGTAATAGTTGGCGAGACAACTTCATGAAGACACGATGATGGAGATCATGATGATGGAGATGATGGTGTCATGCCGGTGACGATGATGATCATGGAGCCCCGAAGATGGAGATCAATGGAGCTATATGATATTGGCCATATCATGTCACTACTATATAATTGCGTGTGATGTTTATTATGTTTATGCATCTTGTTTACTTAGAACGACGGTAGTAAATAAGATGATCCCTACAACAATTTCAAGAAGTGTTCTCCCTAACTGTGCACCGTTGCTAAAGTTCGTCGCTTCTAAGCACCACGTGATGATCGGGTGTGATAGATTCTTACGTTCACATACAACGGGTGTTGACGAGCCTAGCATCTACAGACATGGCCTCGGAACACACGCAATACACTTAGGGTTAACTTGACGATCCTAGCATGTACAGACATGGCCTCGGAACACAGAGACCGAAAGGTCGAGCATGAGTCGTATAGTAGATACGATCAACATGAAGATGTTCACCGATGATGACTAGTCCGTCTCACGTGATGATCGGACACGGCCTAGTTGACTCGGATCATGTAATCACTTAGATGACCAGAGGGATGTCTATCTAAGTGGGACTTCATAAGATGAACTTAATTATCTTGAACATAGTCAAAAAGGACCTTTTGCAAATTATGTCGTAAGCTCGCGCTTTAGTTCCACTGTTTAGATATGTTCCTAGAGAAAATATAGTTGAAAGTTGACAGTAGCGATTATGCGGACAGAAGAAAGCTTATGTCCTTAATGCACCGCTCAGTGTGCTGAACCCCAAACGTCGTCTGTGGATGTTGCGAACATCGGACATACACGTTTTGATAACTACGTGATAGTTCAGTTAAACGGCTTAGAATTAAGGCACCAAAGACGGTTTCGAAACGTCGTGGAACATATGAGATGTTTCGAGGGCTGAAATTGGGATTTCAGGCTCATGCCCACGTCAAGAGGTATAAGACCTCCGACGATTGTCTTAGCCTGCAAACTAAGGGAGAAAAGCTTAATCGTTGAGCTTGTGCTCAGATTGTCTGAATTGCAAAAATCACTTGAACCGAGTGGGAGTTGATCTTCCAGATGAGATAGTGATGTTTCTCCAAAGTCATTGCCACCAAGCCGCTAGAGCTTCGTGATGAACCATAACATGTCAGGGATAGATATTATGATCCTTGAGGTATTCGCGATGTTTGACACCGCGAAAGTAGAAGTCAAGTAGGAGCATCAATTGTTGATGGTTGGTAAAAACCACTAGTTTCAAGAAGGACAAGGCAACAAGGGATACTTCATGAAACGGCAAAACAGTTGCTGCTCTAGTGAAGAAACCCAAGGTTGAACCCAAACCCGAGACTAAGTGCTTCTGTAATGAGAGGAACGGACACTGAAGCGGAACCACCCTAGATACTTGGTAGATGAGAAGGCTGGCAAGGTCGATAGAAGTATATTGAATATACATTATGTTAATGTGTACTTTACTAGTACTCCTAGTAGCACCAGGGTATTAGATACCTGTTTGGTTGCTAAGTGTTAGTAACTCGAAATAAAAGGCTATGGAATAAACGGAGACTGGCTAAAGGAGAGCTGACGATATGTGTTGGAAGTGTTTCCAACTTTGATGTGATCAAACATCGCACGCAACCTCTACCATCAAGATTAGTATTAAACCATAATAATTATCATTTGGTGTTTGCGTTGAGCATAGACATGATTGGATTATGTCTATTGCAATACGGTTATTCATTTAAGGAGAATAATGGTTACTCTATTTATTTGAATAATACCTTCGATGGTCTTGCACCTAAATGAATGGTTTATTGAATCTCGATCGTAGTGATACAAATTTTCATGCCAAAGGTATAAGATAGTAATGATAGTATCACTTACTTGTGGCACTGCCATGTAAGTCATATTGGTATAAAACGCATGAAAAGGCTCCATGTTGATGGATCTTTGGACTCACTCGTTTTTTGAAAAGTTTGAGACATGCAAACCATGTCTATTGGTGTATACGCATGAAGAAACTCTATGCAGGTGGATCGTTTGGACTCACTTGATTTTGAATCACTTGAGATATGCAAAACATACCACATGGGCAAGATGACTGAAAAGCCTCGTTTCAGTAAGATGGAACAAGATAGCAACTTGTTGGAAGTAACACATTTTGATGTGTGCAGTCCAATGAGTGCTTGAGGCATGATGAATATCGTTATGTTCTTACTTCACAGATGATTTGAGTAGATGTTGAGTATATTTACTTGATGAAACACAAGTCTGAATTATTGAAAGGTTCAAGTAATTTCAGAGTGAAGTTGAAGATCTTCGTGACAAGAGGATAAAATGTCTGTGATGTGATCATAGATATGAATATCTGAGTTGCGAGTTTGGTACAAAATTGAGACATTGTGGAATTTGTTTCACAACTAATACCGCCTGGAACACCATAGTGTGATGGTGTGTCCGAACATCATAGTTGCACCCTATTGGATATGGTGTGTACCTTGATGTCTCTTATCGAATTACCACTGTCATTCATGGGTTAGGCATTAGAGACAACCGCACTCACTTTAATAGGGTACCACGTAATTCCGTTGAAACGACACCGTTTGGAGAAACCTAAGTTGTCGTTTCTTAAAAGTTTGGGGCTGCGACGCTTATGTGAAATAGTTTCAGGTTGATAAGCTTGAACCCAAAGCGGATAAAATGCATCTTCATAGGACACCCAAAACAGTTGGGTATACCTCCTAATTCAGATCCGAAAGCAATAGGGATTGTTTCTTGAATCGGATCCTTTCTCGAGGAAAAGTTTGTCTCGAAAAGTTGAGTGGGAGGATGGTGGAGACTTGATGAGGTTATTGAACCATCACTTCAACTAGTGTGTAGCAGGGCACAGGAAGTTGTTCCCGTGGAACCTACACCAATTCAAGTAGAAGCTTATGATAGTGATCATGAAGTTTCCGATCAAGTCACTGACGTACCTCGTAGGGTGACAAGGATGCGTACTACTTGAGTGGTACATAATCCTGTCTTGAAGGTCATGTTGCTAGACAACAATGAACCTACGAGCTATGGAGAATCAGTGGTGGGCCCAAATTCCGACAAATGGTTAGAAGCCATGAAATCCGAGATAGGATCCATGTATCAGAACAAAGCATGGACTTTGGTGGACTTGCCCGTTGATCAGCAAGCCATAGAGATAAATGGATCTTTAAGAAGAAGACGGACGTGGACGGTAATGTCACAGTCTATGAAGCTCGACTTGTGGCGAAGTGTTTTTCACAAGTTCAAGGAGTTGACTACGATGAGATTTTCTCATCCGTAGCGATGCTTAAGTCCATCGGAATCATGTTAGCATTAGCTGCATTTATGAAATCTGGCAGATGGATGTCAAGACGAGATTCCTTACCATTTTACGTAAGGAAAGGTTGTATGTGATACAATCAAAAAGGTTTTGTCGATCCTAAGGATGCTAAAAGGTATGCCAGCTCCAGCGATCCTTCTAAGGACTGGAGTAAGCATCTCGGAGTTGGAATATGCACTTTGATAGGATGATCAAAGATTTTGGGTTTATACAAAGTTTATGAGAAACTTGTATTTCCAAAGAAGTGAGTGGGAGCACTATAGAATTTCTGATGAGTATATGTTGTTGACATATTGATGATCAGAAATGATGTAGAATTTCTAGAAAGCATATAGGGTTATTTGAAAGATGTTTTTCAATAGAAAACCTGGATTAAGCTACTTGAACATTGAGCATCGAGATCTATAAGGATAGATCAAAAATGCTTAATAATACTTTCAAATGAGCATATACCTTGACATGATCTTGAAGGTGTTCAAGATGGATCAGTCAAAGAAGGAGTTCTTGGCTGAGTTGTATGGTATGAAGTTAAGACTTAAAGCTCGACCACGGCAGAAAAGAGAGAAAGGACGAATGTCGTCCCCTATGCTTCAGACATAGGCTCTATAGTATGCTATGTTGTTTACCGCACCGGAAGTGTGCCTTGCCATGAGTCAGTCAATGGGTACAAGAATGATCCAGGAATGGATCATTGGACAGCGGTCAAAACTGTCCTTGGAGTAAATAAGGACATGTTTCTCGATTATGGAGGTGATAAAGAGTTCGGCGTAAAGGGTTACATCGATGCAAGCTTTAACACCTATCTGAGTGACTCTGAGTAGCAAACCGGATACGTATAGTGGAGCAACCATTTGGAATAGATCCAAGTGGAGCGTGGAAGCAACATTTACAATATGACATAGAGAATTGCAAAGTACACACGGATCTGAAAGGTTCAGACCCGTTGACTAAAACCTCTCTCACAAGCAAAACATGATCAAACCTCAGAACTCATTGAGTCTTAATCACATGATGATGTGAACTAGTTTACAGACACTAGTAAACTCTTTGGATGTTGGTCACATGGCGATTTGACCTATCAGTGTTGATCACATGGCGATGTGAACTAGATTATTGACTCTAGTGCAAGTGGGAGACTGTTGGAAATATGCCCTAGAGGCAATAATAAATTAGTTATTATTATATTTCCTTGTTCATGATAATCGTTTATTATCCATGCTAGAATTGTATTGACAGGAAACTCAGATACATGTGTGGGTACATAGACAACACCATGTCCCTAGTAAGCCTCTAGTTGACTAGCTCGTTGATCAATAGATGGTTACGGTTTCCTGACCATGGACATTGGATGTCGTTGATAATGGGATCACATCATTAGGAGAATGATGTGATGGACAAGACCCAATCCTAAGCCTAGCACAAAGATCGTAGTTCGTATGCTAAAGCTTTTCTAATGTCAAGAATCATTTCCTTAGACCATGAGATTGTGCAACTCCGGATACCGTAGGAATGCTTTGGGTGTACCAAACGTCACAAGCGAATCGGGTGACTATAAAGGTGCACTACAGGTATCTCGAAAGTGTCATTGGGTTGGCACGAATCGAGATGGGATTTGTCACTCCGTGAAGGAGATGTATCTCTGGGCCCACTCGGTAGGACATCATCATAATGTGCACAATGTGATCAAGGAGTTGATCACGGGATGATGTGTTACGGAACGAGTAAAGAGACTTGCCGGTAACGAGATTGAACAAGGTATCGATACAACGATGGAATCTCGGGCAAGTACAATACCGCTAGACAAAGGGAATTGTATACGGGATCGATTGAGTCCTTGACATCGTGGTTCATCCGATGAGATCATCGTGGAACATGTGGGAGCCAACATGGGTATCCAGATCCGCTGTTGGTTATTGACGGAGAACGCCTCGGTCATGTCGCAGATGGTTCCCGAACCCGTAGGGTCTACACTTAAGGTTCGATGACGCTAGGGTTATAAAGGAAGCTTGTATGTGGTTACCGAATGTTGTTGAGTCCGGATGAGATCCCGGACATCACGAGGAGTTCGGAATGGTCCGGAGGTAAAGATTTATATATGGGAAGTCCTGTTTTGGTCACGGAAAAGTTTCGGGTTTATCGGAACGCATCTGGGACCATCGAGAGGGTCCGAGGGGTCCACCAAGTGGGGCCACATGCTCCGGAGGCTTGCATGGGCCAAGGGTGGTGAGGGACCAGCCCCTGAGTGGGCTGGTGCACCTCCCACAAGGCCCAAGGCGCAGCAAAGGAGGAGAAGGGGAAACCCTAGGCTTAGATGGGCCCTAAGGCCCACCCTAGGGGGCGCCCCCTCTCTCCCCCTCTTGGCCGCCTCCCCTTACCTATCTAGGGCTGCCGCCCCCCCTAGGGGTGGGAACCCTAGAGGGGGCGCACCCTCCTCCCTCTCCCCTATATATAGTGAGGCCTGGGGCTGCCCATAAGATGAGAACTTCTCCTCTTGGTGCAGCCCTGCCTCTCCTCCTCCTCCTCTCCCTTGGTGCTTGGCGAAGCCCTGCGGGATTGCCACGCTCCTCCACCACCACCACGCCGTTGTGTTGCTACTGGATGGAGTCTTCCTCAACCTCTCCTCTCTCCTTGTTGGATCAAGGCGTGGGAGACGCCACCGGCTGTCACGTGTTGAACGCGGAGGTGCCGTCCGCTCGCACTAGGATCTCCGTGAT
This sequence comes from Aegilops longissima, assembly GCA_021605205.1. Classification (NCBI taxonomy): domain Eukaryota; kingdom Viridiplantae; phylum Streptophyta; class Magnoliopsida; order Poales; family Poaceae; genus Aegilops; species Aegilops longissima. The sequence continues at coordinate 2,919,794 of CM038676.1, read as the reverse complement.
TTGGATCACGACGAGTACGACTCTTTCAACCCCGTTCTCTTGAACGCTTCCGCTTAGCGATCTACAAGGGTATGTAGATGCACTCTCCTTCCCCTCGTTGCTAGTCTCTCCATAGATAGATCTTGGTGACTCGTAGGAAAATTTTGAATTTTTGCTACGTTCCCCAACAGATAGCCGCGGCGGAACGGGACTCTGTCGAAGATTAACTCCTCGCTTCGGAAATTATCCGAGGATCCGAAGACCACTTCCAGTGTAACGGAGCCTGTACAATTGGCCTCGACACCTGGTATGACGCCTTTGAAGGCCGTCGTTGTAGGTTTAATCCTCGAATGGTCTATGCCCATCTTGCGCACTGTATCCTGATAAAGCAGGTTCAGGCTACTGCCGCCGTCCATCAGGACTCTCGTGAGGTGAAATCCATCAACGATTGGGTCTAAAACCAATGCGGCGAATCCGCCATGGTGGATACTGGTCGGATGGTCTCTTCGATCTAAAGTGATCTGGCAAGAGGACCATGGGTTGAATTTTTGGGCGACTGGCTCCATCGCGTATACGTCCCTTAGTGCACGCTTCCGGTCCCTCTTGGGAATATGCGTTGCCTATATCATGTTTACCGTCCGAACTTGAGGGGGGAATCACTTTTGTCCTCTGTTGTTCGGCGGCCGGGTCTCCTCCTCGTCATCGCTGTGTAGCCCCTTGTCACTGTTTTCGGCGATTAATTTGCCTGCCTGCTTGAATACCCAACAATCTCTGTTGGTATGGTTAGCTGGCTTTTCGGGGGTTCCATGTATTTGACAAGAGCGGTCGAGTATTCGGTCCAAATTGGACGGGCCCGGAGTGGTTCTTTTGAATGGCTTCTTCCGTTGACCGGGTTTGGAGCCTCGGAATCCAGCATTGACTGCCGTATCCTCATTGCTGTCGCCGTTAATGCGGTGTTTGTTTTTGTTTCGACGCAACCTTCCATTGCGGTCCTTGGTATCCGGACTGCCAGCGTTTTTGCTGAGGTTGTTACTGCGAGCGAGCCAGCTATCCTCTCCCGCAAGAAGCGAGTCATGAGGGATGTGAGGGCTGCCATGGATTCGGCTTCTCTGTCCTAGGTGCGGGCCAGCCACTCGTCGCGGATGTTATGTTTGAAGGCAGCGAGTGCCTCGCATCCGGACAATCGACGATTTGATTTTCTTTGTTAAGAACCGTGTCAGAATTGCTGGCGGATTAAATGCGGCTGCTGGATTATGTGGCTTAGGTCATCTGCGTCCGGTGGTCGCACATACGTGCCAGGAAGTTGTCGAGGAATGCGGCTTCCAGGTCTTCCCAGCATCCAATTGACTCTGCGGGCAGGCTGTTAAGCCAATGCCGAGCTGGTCCTTTAAGCTTGAGCGGGAGATATTTGATGGCGTGAAGATTGTCGCCGCGGGCCATGTGTATATGGAGGAGATAATCCTCAATCCAGACCGCTGGGTTTGTTGTGCCATCGAGGATTCGATATTAACGGGTTTGAACCCTTCAGGATTTGATGATCCATTACTTCGTCGGTGAAGCATAGTGGGTGTCTTGGCGCCTCAGATTGAGCAATATCGCGGCGTAGCTCGAGAGAGCGTTATCTGCTGTGTTCGCCCGGCCGAGTAGTTGTATCCGTGCGACGGTATTCGCGTGGGTCGTGGGCGCCCACATGATCCATAGATAGATCTGGATTGTCTTGCCTTGTCCTCCAATATATCTCTTAAGTCCGGCGCATTCCCGTGGCTTCCTGCTTTTAGAGCGATGCCGGGGTACGGTTTTGGTGGAGGGCTTGGACGCCTCTTTATCGCGGCCGTGAGGTGGTTGGTCTGCCGTATTGTGCGCTGGTGATGCTGCCTCCTCTAATCGGGGGAGCAACTTGCGTTTTGGGTAACTTTTGGAGGGGCGTTCGAGTTCATACTCTTCGGCCGCGAGGACCTCGGTCCATCTGTCGGCCAGTAGGTCTTGATCAGCTTGAAGCTGTTATTGCTTTTTCTTTAGGCTGTTTGCCGTGGCCATTAGCCTGCGTCTGAAACGCTCTTGTTTGACGGGATCCTCAGGCACGACGAATTCGTCGTCGCCGAGGCTTGCCTCGTCTCCGGAGGGAGGTAAGTAATTGTCATCCTCGACCTCTTCGTCTGCCGCCCTCTCCTGAGGGCTTGCTTCTGACTCCTCCTGCGCTGGATCGTACTGGAGTGAGTTGTCTTCGGCACTTGATGGGGTGTTATTATCTCCTGTTCCGGAATCTCCATTCTTGCCGTGGCGGGATTTAGAACGGCGCCGCTGACATCGGCGCTTGGGCTGTTTCTTTAAGGAATCGGCCTCCGCTGCTTCTTCGCTGTCCCCATCTCTTGGGGTGTCCACCATGTATATGTCGTATGACGAGGTGGTCTTCCAGTGTCCTGTAGGCACTAGTTCTTGGTAGTCTCCGGCATCGTCGTCCATACCGTCGATGTCTTCGGAGTCGTAGTCGAGTACGTCGGTTAAATCGTCGACGGTGGCTACGAAGTGGGTGGTGGGTGGGATCTGAATTTCTTCGTCATCCGCGTCCCAACCGCCCTGGCCGTAGTTCGGCCAGGGCTCTCCGGATAGCGAGAGATGCTTCAATGAATTTATGATATCGCCGAAGGGCGAGTGCTGAAAGATGTCCACAGCGGTGAATTCCATGATCGGCGCCCAATCGGATTCGACTGGCAGGGGCGCAGGAGGTTCGGAGTCTGGAAGGGAGTCCGGCACCTCGGAGTCATGGCCTTTATGTGGGACAAGGTAAGTGTTTGGCTCCATCGCCGTAGGAATTGCGGCTCCCGAGGCGGTGTCCAGCCATCCATCCTCGATCCGAGCGATCGGCTCCGGACTATGAGTCGGAGCGGATCCGGGTGCGGCCTCCAAGGTGCTGTCCGGCGGCAGAGTTAGGTCATGCCCATCGTGACAGCGGGGCGCGCTCGGCTGTGGCTCAGATCCATCGAGGATCAAGTCCCCGCGGATATCGGCCGTGAAGTTTAAGCTTCCAAACCTGACCTGACGGCCAGGGGTGTAGCTTTCGATCTGCTCCAGATGGCCAAGGGAGTTGGCCCGCAGTGCGAAGCCGCCGAATATGAAGATCTGTCCGGGGAGAAAGGTCTCACCCAGGACTGCGTCGTTGTTGATTGAAGAGGCCATCAAGCCTATCGGTGACGACACAGAGGAACTCTCAATGAAAGCACCAATGTCGGTGTCAAAACCGGCGGATCTCGGGTAGGGGGTCCCGAACTGTGCGTCTAGGCGGATGGTAACAGGAGACAAGGGACATGATGTTTACCTGTGTTCAGGCCCTCTTGATGGAGGTAAAACCCACGCCCTTCTTGATTGATATTGATATTGTGGATGTTTACAAGAGTGGATCTACCACGAGATCAAGGAGGCTAAACCCTAGAAGCTAGCCTATGGTATGATTGTAAGGGTTGTTGTGATTGTTGTCCTACGGACTAAAGCCATCCGGTTTATATAGACACCGGAGAGGGCTAGGGTTACATAGAGTCGGTTACAATGGTAGGAGATCTACATATCCGTATCGCCAAGCTTGCCTTCCACGCCAAGGAAAGTCCTATCCGGACACGAGGGCAAGTCTTCAATCTTGTATCTTCATAGTCTTGGAGTCCGGTTGATGATGATAGTCCGGTAAATGATAGTTCGGCTGATGATGATAGTCCGGCTATCCGGACACCCCCTAATCCAGGACTCCCTCAGGCATCTAGGGCTTGCTCAAAGGAGAAGGCAGGCTGCCAGGCACCCTTGCCGCCCCGCTGACGCTTGGGGCCGGGCTGACCGACCAGCTGCTGAACCTCAACTGCTGCCACTTGCTGGCTGTTAGAAGTCGGATGCTATGCCTTGCGCTTGTTGTCATTCGACTGGCACCGGTTGGTGTCTCCTGTCGGTGTTTGGGAACCCGGCTGGACCACCTTGCCGGACGTGTCAATCCAGATCTCCAACTTCATGGGGGAGTAGGCCGTGGCGTACTTGTCGGCCATGACCAGGAGCTCGTCCAAGGTAGCCGGCTCATCGCACATAAGCTTGTGCTTGAGCAGGGTGTCCTCTTTGCACCAGTCAGTGAACTACTCAATGGCCTGCACCTCGTGGACCCCCTCACAGGAGTTGCGCAACTCGGGCCAGCATGTAAGGTAATTGCGAGTGGACTCTGTTGGCCCCTAGACGCACATGGAGAGTTGGCGATGCTTGGGGGCGCTTGTATGTGCTGGTGAAGTTGCGGATGAAGACGTCGCTGAAATTCAACCAGCTGTTGATGCTGTAGGGCTTTAGGCTGTTCAGCCATGTCCGGCCGGTGTCCTGGAGCATGAGCAGAACGTACTTCACGACAACGCACTTGTTGCCGTTAGAGATGCTGACGGATGTGGAATAGTCGGTCAGCCAATCCTCTGGCTTCACGAAGCCGGTGCACTTGGGAGTGTCTCAAGGGAGCGTGAACCCTTTGGGAAAGGGGTCATCACGGATGCGGGGGCCGAGGCAGGCCGGGCTGATCGTGTCCTCCTCCTCTACTTCGAAGGACTGAGCCAACAGCTCGATCCAGCGATGGGTGTTGTTCTCGCCGACCGCTTCACCGGGGCCTAGCCGGCCACTGAGCGTCAGGTGATTAGGATGCGGCGGCGGAGTTGCCGCCCTCTCCCTTCGAGGAGGCGCGCGTTCCTCCGGCTGGCGCCGGGTCTCCGGATCCTAGAGCACTTGTTGTCTGTCCACCACCGTGCGGCGAGTGCACCGGCTGTTGCTAGCAGCCGGCTCCGGGTTCTCCTGCTCGCCGCCTCCGCCGCTAGGGTACTGAGAGGTCGCGCCGTTCCCGCGACGGGGAAAGTGGGTGTTAACCTGTCGGCCTACTCCCGCCATAGGGTTTCCCGCATCTTGCTGCGTGTTTGAAGCGTCAAGGAGCTGCTGGAGGCGCTCCAGTTGCACGCATAGCTCGTCGCCCTCCAAGTGCTTGAGCTCGTCTATGGCCGCCAGGGCGGCCCGCATGTTCTGTGCTGGGGTCCCGTAGACCGGGCGTCAGATTCATAGCATGCTGGCAATCGTAGCGACGCGTTGCCAGATGGTGCCGGCCTAGCTAGGCTTAGCCGCAGCAGGCATCCCACCGACCATGCGTTTGATCTCGCTCTAAGTGGCTTCAGCACGGTGCTTGAACGCCGTCATCTTGGAAGCACGGTCGAGAAGCTTGGCAAGAAACTACTCCATCTCCTCCAAGCTGGCACCGGCAGGTGGAGGGGTCACCAGGGCGTGTATGCATGCAACCATCAGATCATCGTGGGATCCACCTGCGTCTTGGCTGCCGCCAATGACCATCACCTCCGCGGGGCAATGGCGCCGGGCGCACCGACAGGGCCGTCGCAAGCAGTAGGAGGGAGGGGGTCATCGACGACCTCCACGTAGCAGGCGAAGTCATCGGTGGAGGCGGTGTCAGTGCGGGTGAGCTTGCCAAAGAGCTCGGTGAGGGAGTCTGCCACTCGCATATCGGAGGCGGGCTCGTCAAAGAGGCTGAGATCGCCGAAGAGGTCAGCGAGGCGACCCGCGGGGAAGGCGGCAGAGACGTGGCAGATGATGCGCTAAGGCCAGGGCGGGCGGGCGCATCGGGCCAGATGATCTTTCCAGCCACGGCACGCGCTCCGGAGAGGAACAAGGTTCCTGTCTAGAACGCATGTCTGGCTGACGTTGCTACTGGCCCCACGGTGGGCCCCAATTGCCGTGGTAATATCTCGACAAATGTGAGGGGGTTTGCTTATCGTGGTAGGGGCATGAGATCTTCGTCGTGTCCTAGAAGCGGGAGTGGCCACAAGCTTGAATGGATACGAGATCGACCCAGGTTCAGGGCTCTCACTACAAAAAAAATACACATCCGTGATGATACGTGTTTGTCACAGTAGGTCACGTTTCTGTCATGCATGTACATGCATGACAATTATTATAGAATCAAGATAGTCATACCTGTGCTGTCGTAGAAGTGTTCCATGACATTACCAAAATTATCATCACGGAAGTGTCCACTTCCATGACGATAAATCACGTGTCATAGAAGTGCTTTCGTCAAGGGTGACCGACACGTGGCATCCAACGTAACGGGGCGCCGTTAAGCTATGGTGTCCGGTTTTGGCCGACGGAACCACATGTCAGCTCCACGTTGGCACACGTGGCACTCATCCAATGGGCGATGCGCCTATGATATGTTGACACGTAGACCGGCCCAAAAGTGGCGCATAAATATTAAATGGGCCAGCCCAAATAAAAGCCCACAAGATTTAGCAGCCATAATGGACTGGCCCAGCTAAAGGCCCACAAGATTTTGCAGACCATAATGGGCCTGCCCAGCTAAAGGCCCATGAGATTTCGCCGACCATAACGGGCCGGCCCAACTAAAGGCCCACAAGTTTTTGAGGACACTAGTGGGCCATCCCATCAATAGGATGCCATGTTTTGGCCCAAATGTCGGCCCATATTTGATCCAGTCCATTAATAGTCTGCCATGTTCCAGGCCTAATAAAGGCTCATATGAGATCCGGCCTGCTAAAACGCTACCACATTCATGGCCAAATTATGGCCCAGATCAGATACGACCCTTTAAGAGGCTTTGGGCTAAATTATGGCCCATATCAGATTCGGCCCGTCAATTGGACGCTATGCTTTTGGGCCCACTTGCTAAAGGCCCATTTAGTAATTCGGCCTGATGTTAGTTTCGGCCTGTTAAAGGCTCGTTTAAAATTTCGGCCCTATATTTATTTCAGCCTGTTAAAAGCCCGTCATATAGTTAGGCCTAACTATGGCCCGTCTTTGCATCCGGCCTGCTCACAGCTGATAATCTGATTGGTCCAAACAAGGACCGAGACAATTTTGGAATGTTAACGGCCCATGATGTGATTGGCACAATCATGGGCTGGGGTCTATTTCAGCCTGCTACCGGCTCGTGAGCTGTTCGGCACATTTCAGGCCCAACCTACTTTTCAGCCTCCTAAAAGCCCATTGAGTTTTCTTGCGAAAATAGGGCCGGCAGTTTACACGGGCTATTAAAGGCCCGAATCTACCAGTGGGCCAGTTTACATTTAGGCCTATTAATAGACCAAGATGACTGGGCCCATGATGCGGATCATACATAGTGATTTGCATGATGACCCGATTATGTACCGTAACTTTATGGTTTGGCGATTTACTACGAAGACAGGATATATATATACATAGTGAAATAACTGCAGCATCGTGAATGAGAAAAAAACCTAGACTATACAATAAAGATATTACGGCATATTACATCCACTGGGCGTCAAAGTTCCCCACTATGATAATAAAGCACAAACACACATCAGATTACATACACTTGGCATCAAAGATCGCCTCAAGTGCAAATAAACACGCCGACAAAATAATATACAAAATCGACAGCACTTCAATAGAATTCAAAAGGTTAGCCCTGCTCGGGAGCTGCAGTTCAAGCAGCTGAGCAAGCTGATGAGACTGTGCTTGTTTGACACTTATATCTTCCTCGCTCTGAAAGATAAACAAGCAGAGAGATGACATGTTTTACACATATAACTATCAGTGCTGACAATTCATCATATTTCTTACTGACGAATAAAGTGACACAGTTTAAAATAGCATTAACACAATATGGTATTGTTCAGGTCAAGACATGGCTTGAAATGACATTGTGAAGGAGTTGGCAGCTTCACGACACCACTGGATTACAGATCAAGAACTCGTAAGTATCAACGGTTAGTGTGTTGTCAATTTATCCCATTTCAGATTGGCAAATAAAGAGATGTTTTAAATAATAGTAGAATGTTATGACATTGTTCATAGTTAAGACATTGCAGAATATGACATTGTGCTGTAGTGGATAGGTTCACCACACCACTGGATTACGGATCAAGAACAGAAGCATACATGTAGTGAAAAAGAAGATCACTTGCTCTGTATAGTTTAATTTACATGGTATTAAGAAGGAACTTGGTTGTACAACTGAAAACTTAAATTGAGAAGGACAAACTTTTGTTTATGAACTACATAATAAACTTTAAACATGCAATTTGATGCAAACACAAAAAATAAACAGTTGTTGCAGTCATGCCTAACCAAATATACACAACAAAGTTTGAAGGCTTGAGAAGGACAAACTTACATTATTGGTGAAGACAGGCTCTATAAAGCCCTTGCCCATGCTGATGGGGGTGGGGGGGCTATTCAAGAATTTTACCACAAAATCTTCTTCATAAGCATTGCCTTTATTCTACATTTTGTTAAGAGTAAATAGAGATCTGATAATATAAGAAAAAATGGATAATATTTAATATAAGATGAAGAGTGTTGCTACATAACCAAGTAGATATAAATGTAAGTAAATACAGGCAAAAGGTACAGCAAAAAGCAATGCGGAGCTAAACTCCTTCAGTACCATCGGTGTTATCCAACCTTATGGTAAGTGTAAATATAGATCTGATGTGTAGAAAATGGAGGGCAAAGGAAAATAAGCTGTAGAGTGATGGTACATGAACAACTACCTGTCAATATAAGTACACTGATAAAGGACAGCAGGTACTTATAAGAACAATGAAGAACTAAAATTTTTCATTGGCATTGGATATATTCTACACTAATGTAACCATTCATACAGATCAGATAATTTGAAGCAAACAATTGATAACAAGCCATGATGCATACTTCTGTCACATAATGAACCAGATATGTATGCAAGTACAAAGATACAGGACAACAGGTACTAACAAGAGCAAAGCAGCTGGCAGCATATTTGCGATATCATGTCGTTCTTTTCTAACCGGAATTCTTCTTCGAGCAGATTTCCTGCAAAAAAGTTCCGTAAGGCACATGCGGAAACGTAGAAGTTCAAATTTTCATGTGATATCATAGACAGTATCTCATCCTGGGAATGAGACCAATGCATAATAAGGTTTTTCCATTCAATGTCTTCTAAATTTAGCACAGGAGACTTCACCAGAAATTCTTTTATAGACTTGCCATCAAAGTGTGATATCCTCAGGTAACACCGATACTGCTGCAATGATTCCTTGAAAAGCGCAAGCAAGCTTTGCTCGTCATGACTATCCAGATTGACCCTCGCCTACTTACAAAAATGTAATGTAAATCATTGATGTTTTCAATCAGCAGAAAACATGAAAATAATCACCATGAATAATAGTACTTACATGTAAGTGGGACAGGAAGATGTGAAAATGATGTTTGTCTTCACCATAATCTTCCCATGATGGGGATATATGCACGTAGTCCCCAACAACATTGAAATCATTGTCTTTTAAACTGGGAATAACTGGAATTCGGTTCCAATCTGCAGGAATTGGTCGTCTATGCATTTGGGATAGGTCTTCGGCCGGTTGACTTGTTGTAGTTTTTGCTGGAGTGGGATTTTTTTGTGGTACTGTTGGTGCTATGGCAACTGAATCGGCATACCTTTTGTTGGAGTGCAGGTCCTGTATGGTGGGGCTAGTGGTGTGGCCAGTGAAGTATGGGTACAGTATGCTGGTGTCGGTCCTACGTTTTGTGTCACTGGTTGCCAGCCAATATAAGTGGGGTGTTGTCTGATTTTTTTTGACTATTTACGGCAAGGCAACAACCTCACTTTCCTTTATTAATAACTAAAAGGAAGAACAGTTACAAGTTTAAAAATTTACAGGAAAGATAAATATACTTACTAGAAAAGTGCCTAAGTAAGGATAGCTATCCAAGACAGTAAACTATCTTTATAATTATATCTAATCCTATGAGACATAAGAGAAATGTCATGGATAAAGTTCCTTCTCCAAGCTCTAAATGAGGGTTGCTCATTTATGAAGATCTTCACATTCCTTTGTGTCCAAATATTCCAAGTAGTAGTGAAAACAACCTCAGAGAAGAAAGGATGACCGAAATCCCTCCTAACTGATTGAGCCATATCATATGTGGATTGGTTCGGTTGAACGGACCAAGAAATCCCAAGATAGTTCCAAACCCTTTGGCTAAAATTGCAAGCAAAGAAAATATGTGCCCGATCCTCATGTTGAGAAAGGTTGCATAGCACATATGTGTCATCCTAGATAATCCACTGACGACGTTGCATCATATCCCTAGTGTTCAAACGATCCATTAAGAGCAGCCAACCAAAAACTTTAAGCTTGAGCGTGCATGCACACTTCCAAATCAATTTGAATATGGGATCAACCACTAGGTGTGAGAAGCAAGAGTCATAGTATATCTTTGACATAAAAACACCAGACTTCGAAGGCCACTTCCAAATGTCTTTGCTCTCACCATCCAGGTTGATCAAAGGCAGCAAGGCCTAGAGATGTGTGAATTACGAGTAGGCCTCCTGTGACAGAGGCAAATGGAAATGATCCAAGATATCAGGCTGCTCCATAAACTCCTTGACTGTGATTGCATCATCAACTACAAATGAATGCAGCCTCGGGAATCGGTCGTGTAAAAGGACAACACGATTTCCCAGCTGCCAACGGTCAAGCCAAAAAAGCACCGTGTCGCCAACATGAACTTGTGGTACAGCTAGCTTGCAGAAATTGGGATATAAACGCATGATATCATGCCACCAAAAGGAGCCACAGATCTGGATGCTTTGGGGTGTTGTCTGATTTCTCGGGAACCACCATGTTTTTCAAGGACTTTGGTGGTGCTCCTTCAGCTTCGGCAATCACCCTCTTCCTTTTTGATGTCTGATGCACAAGAACAACATTTGAGTGGAAAAACATGGTATGATGAGAAATGGAATATGTATTGATAACTGATGGACATGGCGTCTTGACATATATGATGAGTCAACTAAGCAGATGGCGGTGCAACAAAGTAAAAGAAATGCAAGACAACATATGCAAGATACGCGCAATCAATAAAACCTTGCCAAATTAGAACAGGCACCTTGATGGGTGAACATGATAGGCCATCTGCCTTTGACTCCTTGAGCTTAGAATAGTTAATAGGATCATATTCTAAACAAGAATCTATAGGTGGGGAGCGTATGAGTTCCATTGCATCCAGAATGGCACTCAATGACTTGGTGCCAATTTTGCAGGTCATTGCAGTGTTCCACAATATTCTTCTGATGCACGGATTCTGATATTCATTGTAATTACGTATAATATATGTGAACCATGAAAACATGAATAGTAGTGAGATTATCTTTGTAATGCAGATGATATTCTAATATAGGGGCGCCCCTATAAACCCTTGTGTGATATCACATGATTCTGATGAAAGAGCTCACGTGTGTTGTAATATGGTGTGTGCATTAATATACTTTATAGAGAGTTTATTGCAAAACCATGATAACAAGAGCACACAACAACTAGGCAGATTATAGTGTACATAAAAGGCGTACACCATAACCACGATATATAAATCGGGAAGGTGGAACTGGCTGGAAAGAACGGTGTAATATTGTCGTTACTAATTGAAAGCCTATCGATCACGTACAGGCCAGGTCTATCAGTTGTTGACTGTAGATGTCCCTGTTCCCCTTCCCGACAAGGAACCCACTCTACGTACTAAATACAGAATAACAAAACACTACTAGGAAAAACCTTAGCAGTAGCGTTGGTTTTTGGACTACTAGTAGCGCAGGTTCCCGCGCTACTACTACGAAGCTACAACTATTTTTTAGCAGTAGCATGTGTTTTACCCCATGCTACTGATAAACAGACATACCAGTAGCGCTTGTTCCCCGCGCTACTACTATTCCAAGCCCGCGCTACTACTAACGCAATAGTAGGAGCGTCTCTATCAGACACCCACGCTACTAGTAAGTAATTAGCATTCAAAAAAAATAAAAATCTACCTATTCCAGTTTAGACATACAGTTCATAGTGCTCACATAGATGTTATGCATACAATCAATCGTACATATCTGACATAGATAATTAACACCCACCCACCCACCCGCACACGCACACGCATGCGCGCACACACACATAAAATATGTGCCACCTGTATAGGTCGTCAGCGTCGGGCGCCTCGGTGTGGATGTCGTCGTCGTCGTCGCCACCACAGCAACGTGACAATGTCGTTTTCGCCGCCGCCGCAACACCGTGATGATGTCGTTGTTTACGCAGCCCCGTGTCAATGTCGATGTCGTCATCATCGTTGCCACCGCAGCCCCGTGTTGATGTCTCATGTCCATGTGTTCCCTACTAGGAACTCATAAATCCTAGAATTAAACAATGAACCAAGACCACTACTAGGAACTCACAATGAACCTGGAGCATTAGTCAATATAGCAGTAACCTATAGAGCACTAAGTAACAATAGTAGTAACAAAAGCATATAGCAGCAGTATAGTACTCCCTCTGTTCCTAAATATAAGTCTTTTTAGACATTTCAAATGGACTACGACATACGGATGTATGTAGACATATTTTAGAGTGTAGATTCACTCGCCGAGCTCCGTATGTAATCACTTGTTGGAATCTCTTAAAAGACTTATATTTGGGAATGGAGGGAGTACATTTGAATTATAAGCAGTACCATACTGACCAATCCTAGAAATTTGGGAAAACCCAACTTAAGAAGGATACAGTGCTAGGCATGACCACAAGTGAAAGGAGATAAGGAATTCAAAGGCAGTACCAAATCTTATTATAGATTCTGAATCCAAGCTTTTGAGGAAAATTGCAACAAGCAAAGAATATGCACCAAGTAGAAGTAATTCCTAGGGCATTCGCAAGCAAGCAAGAAGGCATCAGCAACACCAGATGTATTACCAACATTGTACCCTTTAGACTATTGAGACAATCCTTCAGACTATTGAGACAGATGGCTCATCTGCTGCCAGTCAATGTTCATAGGTCAGTTCTAAAGCATACCAGATAATTCAACTAGCTCAACCACCATTTGAGTTGGAACTTGATCAATGGCTGGCTGGACATGAATAATGCATGAATCATATATTACTAGATACCTGAGCAGCATCAGCATACCCTCTGGTCCTTTGGTCCTGCTCCTTCCGTGTAATCGAGTGCTGATCAGCACACATCCCCATAGGGAAATCATTGTACACATGTTGGGCGTACCCAAAGACTTGGGTTTGCTGGATGCCCGACAACGATGGATGAAGAAAATATAAAAGGACAAAGTATACTACACAAATATACTTTATTTTTTATGAAGTTAACTTTGCAGGCATTCACAAGGAAGAGATGAGTAGCAACCAACTCTATCTATCTATCTATCTATCTATGTGTATGTGTGTCCCACGGACCTTGCTGCAGTTCAAGTGCAAGTAGGCTGTGCTAATCATCGGTTTGGTCTTTACAGTTTATTTTCCTTCTCTGCCGATGCCATCTTCAATTAAGCATAATTGGAAAATTTTGAATTTTAAACTGTGTGTGTGATCAACCATGTACACGCAACTACAGGCAGGGTGTGTACAGAAGTCCAACTGCGTGTTTCTTTAGAGAAGGAGGATGACCCCCGTCCAACAGTACATAGGCCTAGTGGAAATTTATTCAAGGACCAAACAAGAGCATCTTTTAGTTTACTACAATATGCAATTTAAATTGCACGAAGCAAACAACTATAAAATGAGGAGTGAACTATGATCCATTTTTGTGCAGAATATTAATATGAAGGTGGATTTTTCATATTCGAGATTATCTTAATATTAAGTTAAAAAATAAATGAATATATACATCACGTGGATTGTCACATGCAACATGTAGAAGTTTCAGTTTGCGTTGGCTTCAATTGTCACTCCAAACCTTTATTTCTCTTGTGGGCAACTCAAAATTGTTTACAATATGTTCGGAGGGGGGTGCACACGCTCAGGGCTCCACACGGTCGTGGATTGGGAGAGGAGGTGGGACATTAGTTTCGTGTTAGAAAATCCGCACCAACAAGAAAACAGGTTGCAGTTTATATATAACTGACCAATAATCAATAACAACAACAACAAAACTTGTGGTCCATGTGCTACAGCAGGGAAGAAAAATAACTAAAAACACAAAATCTTTACCTTTTCGATCGTAGGCTGGAGCCATTCAGCTTCTCAGAGGACGGCGTGGGCCTTCCTGGTAGAGGTATGAACAATGCCTTGTGCGCATACATCTGGCTGTCATTCACAAGACTATTCGCCGTCTTGATGTTAGATATATACACACGAAGAAAGTAATTTTAACACGGTAACCAAACTCACTATATGTGCACTTGAGAGGAAGGCGGCCATAATAATAACTCCAATTAAGTAAACCACCACGATGAACATGAGGTCTGAATCTGCAACGCAGATACAGAAATGTTTCTGTCGCACGCCACGATAAGCACGACACCCTGAACTTAGTAAGTATTTTGCATCGCATTACGTGATTGCATCGCCATGAACAACATAGTTTACTGAGTATTGTGAAGAGGAGCAAGATAAAGGCTCAGCACTGGGCAGCTGCAAACTATGGAAAATATAAGTGAATATTTGGATCTTGTCACAGACAAGTCCTCCTCTCTTCTCTCATGCCGGCACTCCATATCCTTTTCTCCTACCAAAACTAAAAATCCCTTCATGATACAGTAGTATTGTTCCTTATATTTAGGAATAACAACATGAAGCACACAGATCACCGCCGCTTTGTAGGTGTAGCTCAGCACCAGCCAAATCATAGCAAACCATACCAGAGGCACAATCAGGGAATGAGGGAGAGAGAATTACCTCGACACTGCACTTGATGGCGATGCCGGCAAAATTGTCCATCCGGGACACCTCGTGTTGGAGGAAGTCCTGGCCGTCCCCGGGCGAGTAGCAGGACGGAGGTGGCGGCGGGGTCCGCTCCGACGACAGCAGCAGCGTGCTACCCCAGCCCTCCTTGGTGCGGCCCTCCGTAGAACTGGTCCGACAACAGGTGCGAGATCCCCCTCCTCGTCGGCGGGCCCAAATCACGCAGGGGAGGGAGATCTCTCCCGTCCCAGCGGGCGGGAGGTGCTCAGGCCTCGGGAGGGGAATGCGGAGGAGGGACGAGAGGTTGCACGGGCGGCGACGGTGGTTGGCCTTTGCTTGTCGACGGTGGAGGGGATCTGGATCAGGGGCTGGGTGAATGTCATAAACGGGGGCTGGTGGTCGGTGGAATACTAGTAGCGCGGTCGTCTCCCCTGCGCTACAACTATCCAAATAGTAGTAGCACAGATTTTAGAACCCGCGCTTCTACTATGGTTTGTTCGCGGGGCACGGTTAGAGATATTTACTAGTAGCGTGGTTTTTGGCCACACGCTACTATTAAGTAGCAGTAGCGCGGGGCAATATAGCACGCTGCTAGTAAGTGTCTGTCTATAAGCTTTTTCCTAGTAGTGAAAGAGGAACATGCTAAAGAAAAGAAGAGGAAGCATATTCTTGAGGTTCCGCTTCATTGCATACAATGTTTGCTGCCCACTCATGATGAATCACGGCGCCCAAAGAAATGCAATTCCATGTTGTCTCTCTATATGTGGCCACATGCACTTGGAAAATCAAGTGGGAGCACTACCTGACCAATTAAATGTGTGTCTGTTAACTAATATCAGTATCATATCACAATTCGTATTTGAAGCAGTAAGCTTTGGACTTATGATTGGTGTGCTTAGCTTCAAGAGTGGACTGCTGCTAGTGCGACACAAAGCAGCTACACAGATCATAGTGTAGATATAATGGGAAAACCGTAAGCACCAGAGTAAAATCAGCAAAGTGGAACTTGCTGGAATATATGTGCTAGTATTGCCGGTACGGCTAGAAAGGCTTCGGATACTAGCTCTCCTCAACTGAAGGTGCAGTACAATTAGTATCAGTGTAACTCTCAAAGGAGACACAACTCCCTGCATTTCCTTGCTATTCCTATAGGGTTCAATTGGGCAGGCCACTGCAAATCCTATTCATATGTTTACAAAATCCTACGAATCAAAGAGGCCCGAAGAGTTAAAAGTGTCCATCACAACCGACCGTATAGACCTCTACACTGCAAATGTCCCTGCTCGTCTTCACTACAAGGAACATATTGTACTACTATCATACTCCCTCCGTTCCAAAATATGGATCACATACAGATATATACAAATACATTTTAGAGTGTAGATTTAATAATTTTGCTCCATATGTAGTCTATGGTGGAATCTATACAAAGACTTATATTTAGGAATAGAGAGAGTACTTATTAAAGAAGAACGGAAGAGGAACATGGCAAAGAAGAGCAAGCATATTTTGGATAATAAAATGTTCGTTGCGCAGTGCCCACACATGGTGAACCAGAGCGCATTAAGAATGCAAATCCCTGTTGTCTCTCTATATGTGGTGCACGTGATTTTTTAAAGTAAATTAGGAACATTAGCTGACCAATTAAACGTTATCTCTTTTAATAATATCAGCATCATATCATATTCATATTTGAGCAATAAGTTTTGAATTATGAGTGGTACGTTGTTTAGCTTGATGGATTCAGGAGCAGTGCTAAGCAAGTACGATGATGGTACTGAATATAAAGGCATGTCTGCATGCATGTCGCGTGACTTTTGTCATTTGGGTTAGTCGACCATTTTAGACGGTTGGATGAAGGTCCTACGTCTCCTAACCCTTCTTCTTCCTCGTCTCTAATTCTTCCCATACAGAACATCGCACGTGCCGCCGGCTGAACCACCGGCCCCCACCTCCTGTATTCCTCCACCACCCCCACCCCCACCCCCGCCCCCACCCGCATCGAGTTTTCTTCGTTCAGCGAGGCCCCACCACCGCCCCCCACAACAATCGTCCCCACCCGAGCCCCTTTCTTCGCACCGGCGAACTTCGGCGAGCTCTGAAAAATCGACTGACCCAATTTAGAAATTTAGTCTACTGTCATTTAACTAGTGTGTAATATAAAAGGGTAAAACCATAAGCATTGCGAGTATAGTGTTGAGCGTGCCATGGCGGATCTGAAGGTGCAAACCGGACAAAGGCAACATTGCAACCAATGTTTTCTTTCAACTAGCAAGTAAGTGATGGACAAGAAATCAGAATAAAGCAGTGGCGATCTATTTTCTTGCTACGATAAATAAGTTGAGCAGATACGAAATAGTACCGCCTCTGGTGCGGCGCCGTGTATGCATCTGTTGAGAATTTGACGGTGTTGCGGTAGTGATGGCTGTCAGCGGCGTGGAAGAAAATTTAGGCGGGTAGATGATGGCGGCAGGGGCACCATGGACGAGACGGTCATAGGAGCGTCGCTGGCAAGGTGGACAGCGTCGGGGATGAAGCGAGAGGACGGGATGCAAGGATCCCGGTCAGAAGCCGTGGATGAGATAGGTCGATGGCGTCGGTGTATCAGCTCCGGCATGGAGGTGGAGGACGGCGGTGGATGGGGTGGCAGACAGAGGAGGCTGGGGTCGAGAGGGAGCCCACTGAGTACGAATGGGGAAATGGAGGGAGAGAGGAAGGGGGGAACCATGTCTTCAGGGCACGCTTGTCTCAAATATGAGGAAATTTACAAACTTAGTGCCTGTTTCAAATTTCCTACATCACAACAATATTAGTCGGCTGGGGATAGGACGGTAATCTCGCATACACCGAATATTTGCCGACGAGAGTTTGTTTTTGGTGCTCATCGTGTATGAATCGGGGAGGCAGACGATTTAGGCCGAGGAGATACTGTGTTTTGGCGCTCACCATGTATGAATCTGGGAGAGAGGCGGTTATGTCATGTTTGAGTGAAATTACAAACCTACCCCTATCAAAATCTATAGAAATCAAGCCGATAGGCTTTGCGTGGCAGGGATAGGCAGTAATTTCCATCTCGCAGATTTCGGTTTTGGGCGGTTACTGTGACTTTCCCGGCTTCATTCAAATTTTTGCAGAGTGCATGTTTACCGTGCCAACTCAATTTGAATCCGGTTTGTATTCTATTTTTGTTCAGGTAGGATCCACTTTCGATCGGAATAAAATTCTATATACATCATTTTTTATTTCTACTTTCAAAAGCACGACATCCTTTATACATAAATCTGGTTAAAAAATGGAATGATCTCAGATTCATAAGGTTGTATCCATCTTAATTTGGATTTTCAAATATTTGAAACCACTTTATGTTGAAATCCAATGCATGTATTCCTCGCTAACTGTTTCCAATTAATGTGTGTTTCATGCGGGTCTTTTACTTCTTAGACATGAATAATGTATTTCACACACGCAACATATAGTGTAATCCCGTTTAGACATTAATTGCATATAAACCATGCATTGTCTCTAATTAAAGAATATATGGATCACTAATATTGAAAAACTATATAACATTACAAGTGTCCCCAAATTCAATTGAATATGCACATTCGATACACCAATTTGCGTTATGATATTATCGATGTCGTGATCTCCAGTTTAAATATTTGAATCCCCTTTAATCCAGATATTCGTCTCATATAGCTATCGCATGCTTATATAGGAGTATCTCTCTAGACCTATACGCTTTCATCGTCTCTCGGGTATCTCTCGTGCTACCTATATGTCGCCAATGATCTTTTATCTTCGTAACACAATGACGGTACGCTCTCCCTCGACCTTCATCACTCTATCTGTCTCTAAGTATATCTCGCTCCCTGCTATGTGTCTCTAACTATGATTCTCCATGTGAAATCTCTTTCTCTCACACAAACACAAACTTCGTCTCCCGGGGTCTCATTTCTCTCTATTGTTCCCCTGTGTGCCACTCGCAAACCCCCTCTCACATAGAGATGTATTTCGCTCCTTAGGTATGAGAAGCTACAACTCTTCCTCTTAAATATCTCTTTCTCACACACAAACACAAACTCTGTCTCCCAGGGTCTCATATCTCTCCACCATTCTCTTCTATGTCGCTGACACACAATCTCCCTCCCTAGAGATATCTTGTGTTCCCTCATATGTCTCTCTAGCTATCACTCTCGTTGTGAAATACCTTCCTCTCTCGCAGACACAAAACTCCGTCTCTCGGGATCTCTTTTCTCTCTGATATTTGTTTGTATGTGACTCGTATGCACCCTCTCTCTATCTCTCTCACACCCACACACATAACTCAGCCTTCTGATCCATTCGACTCCTATCTCTAACGCACACTAGCTAGCATCTATATGTTTCTATTTATCTGTTTCTCCTTCAACCTTCTTTCTCGCCCTCGCTCTTGCTTCCTATCATGCACACTACATATGTTTCTCTCTACATGCAGTCAACTGCCCTATTTTTATCTTTATCTCACACACACATAACTGCACCCTCTCAACCACCCGGCGGTCATCTCCAACACTCAAACTAGCCGGTGTCCCTCTAGCTAGCATCTCCATCTCTGTATCTATCTGTAGTTTCTCCGTCAACAATTCTTTCTCGCACGCACTCTTGCTTCCTATCACCCACACTATATATGTCTCTCCATACATGCATTTATAGGTTGATCTGTTTTGCACAATCTTTGTGTCTCACTACCTCTGCTCGACATAGATGCATGCTCCAGGCCATGCCACTATCTCTTATAGACAAAAACAGCTGCTCAATTGCCGGGCCTTGTTCACTGCACTCTCACATGCATGCATATTGTCATAGTGATCCGTCTCTCCCATTTCGTTGATCTTATGACTTATGTCTTCTTTCTTTTATGTCGATCATGCGCGCGCACACACACACACACATCCAACGTATACAAGTATACCTCTCGCACATGCACGTTCAAGGTCTCTATGTCTTCATACGTAGTTAATTACCCTCAACCCTAACACCACATCGAATCGTTCTCTTCTTGTGTGCACATAACTTCCAGCTGAATGGGTAAAACACACACTCACACTATATAATCTCCTTCTAGCTACCCCCCCCCCTCACTCTTCCCCTAGATCCTCCAAACCAACAGGACCATCCCTTCGTTTAATTCCCTCCTACATGCACCATCGATATATAGTAGTCTTCCTCGTTGTCTCCCGAACAAACACGTTCTCTCGATGTCGACTCCTCTCACGTGCACACATCTTTTCTTCCCTCTCTACGGGCCTTTTCTCTTTGGCACCCCATCGTTGGCGGCCTCTATATGGTGAAGCCACACACACTTAAATTACATCCACCACCGAGGACCCCGCGTCACACACACACACACCCCTCCCCACATACACACGCATGCACGCACCCACCCACCCACCCCCCCACACACACTAAGAGTCCATCTCACTCGCTCACACACACACACACACACACACACACACCCACCCACCCACCCACACACACACACTCACTCACACACACACACACACACACTTAGACTCCATCTCACACTCACATGCTCTAGGCGGAGCATTTGTTCCTACCATCCTTCATCCAGCCTTAGCCGTATGATAAACAATCACCTTAATTTACTTGTATAACATGGACAAAGTCCACTTTACTTAGGCAGTTAGCAAACTTATCATCTCTACTCTTATAAAAAAACCGAGTTGGTGATGATGGTGTGCCTGCCATCTTGTAATATAGACCGTTCGATCTACATCTGACGGATAGAAAGCAAACTATGATAATTTTACAAAAGGTACCCGCACCTCTCTCCACATCCTTGTCTCCCACAACCTCATTGCTGAGAAAATTAAAAAGGATGTCTCTGGAACAATCTAGCATGGTGGCCGCTGCTGCCTGCTGGAGCCGTCCATCCCCATGCCTCCGCCCAGTCCGACCACCAGTCGCCACCACGCTCCACTCCTCACCTGATCTCTCATCTTTCTTTTTTTCGATGAAATTCTCAAGATACCAGTTTTCCTATAAAATTCTCAAGATATCATTAGTTTTTACACATGGGATTACTCCTGCATGGGTTAATCACAAAAGGTGTTTGTAAAAAAAATGCTTATTGATGTTCCGTGCAATGCACGAGCATCTTTCTTGTAATTATATAACGCAAGTCACGAGCAGGAAGTGACATTTTTTTACACAACCACGTTAACATGGCCACGTAAATCACTAGCTAAAGTGTAATACCATTATACTTATATCCCGATACAAAAGGTTGAGTACATGTCCGAAGAGTAGAGTCGCACACACACACTCTATCTCTCAGAATCACACACACACACCAGTTACGTGATGCCCACTTAAGCAGACACGTATGTTACAATTTGTGCACCCGCGCGTACACGTGATGGTGCACATATATTTAAGTTGGTCTCTGAACCCAAACAATAGCTGCATTCATTCCCCTCCCGCCGCCTCTTCTCTGGTCGCTGTCGCCCGGTAGCCATGGCCCGGCTAAAGGTAACGACATATGCCATACTCCCGCCGGAGCGGCGCATAAATCTGGAAATTTTAGTGGTCATGCATGCATCTTTTTGTGCTAGCATTCCTATATAAGGGTTGACCGGTCGCTTCCCGCGGACGTGTGCGGGCGATGGAAGAGGAAGGAGAAGGGAAGCGGGTTGTGGAGTAACGTTTTTTACCACAATTTCTTAGGAAACTGAGTGCAATAATTTAGTAGTTTTGCAAACTACCAGTACTACACCTAAAACATTTCAAAACTAATACTCCCTTGCCAGCGCGTGCATCCCGCGTGAAACGGTTAGCGTCGCCTTGGAGCGTTAGTGCTGCATTAATGCCCTGCCAAAGCGGAAGCGACCTCTCACTTGTGCTGGCTTTGAAGCAGCGCGACGGATGAGAGAGCGCCGCTTCCCGGTGCACACGACTACTCCGCGTTGAGGCTGGCCATAGTTTCAATGAGTCTCCATCATGGTAAGCCACACTAACTGCGATGACATGGATCGTTCCATCTATGAAAAACATGTGGGACTGGAACTACGAGACGGCCATGTACCCAGGAGTGGATGTACGAACCTGAGAAATGTAGCGCAGTAAGTGAAGTAGAAAAGAACAAATAGTATGAACATGCATGGCATATAGGCATTTGTCTCTTACTGCGTACCACTAAATGTTGTACGTGCAATGCGCGGTGATGTTATGGAGTATGTGCCTAAGTACTCTACTACTACTATATTAATTGGAGGCACATATTAGGTTTTATATTTGTTACGTGTATGCCCCGAGACCTTCCAACTAGATTTGTCTTTCTCTCCGGGTCACACTTTGTATCGTTCATCTATACCACTATATAGTGTGCCAATAGCTTCAAATATTAGTCGTTGGATATGCCCATCCAACGGCTAAGAGATGGCGAATCCGAGCATTATCATCTGTTGGATAAACTTTTCAACTCATAGGATTCTGCCACGTGGACTTCTAATTGAACCACCAATTCTACCATCTCATGTGCTCTATAAGCATTTATCCACATGCTTATCTGATACTCTAACGTAGGAGAGTACATTCAAGGGAGGTAAGAACCAAGTTGGATCTTATCAAATATGATTTAGGAAAGGGAATAGATATGAATATGTACTTTCCCATGTGTGTGTGTATATATATGACGTGCAAAGCACGTACAATTTACTAGTACTACTACGTCGTAAGGGTTTGATGCATAGGATAGAAATTTTTCCATTGAGTTGAAACTCTAGCATTCATCAGAAATAAAAAATAAATATTAATCAGCAGTGATACTATACCATGCGGTTTCCTTGCTCCTCGATATCGGAAAGAATTAATACTTCCATTCGCCAACATGTGGAACGTTGACCATCCTGGTCCACTTGGCATGCATGCAGAACTCCAAGGGAGAGTCACCCCGGTCATCGCGCCGCAGTAGTAATGACTAATGAGCCGTCAAATCATAGGTTCAACCTTTCCGACTGTGAAGTTGCTCGGATGAATGAACCATCATGACTTTGTTGAATTTTGATTCTTGAAGAAAACGACTGTACCATCTTCGACTGTTACGATTTGGAAAGGATACGAGATAAATAGGAATACATTTTACACGATTGACCAAGATAAAAAGATCACCAACCAAAACAGCGGTGTCCGCTTTGATGCAACAACCGAGAGGGGAAAGGACACGTATTATGGTTACATAGTGGACACATGGGAACTTGACTACGAACATGATTTTAAGGTTCCTTTGTTTAAGTGCAAATGGGTCAATCTGTCAGGAGGCGGGCTACAGGTAGACCCACAGTATAGAATGACAACAGTGGATCTGAAAAATCTTGGGTACACTGACGAACCATTCGTCCTAGCCAATGATGTGGCACAGGTTATCTATGTGTAGGACATGTCTACCAGACCGAGAAAAAGAAAATATAAGGAAGCGAATACATCATGCGATGAGCCAAAGCGCCACATAGTTCTTTCAGGAAAAAGGGACATCGTGGGAGTGGAGGGCAAGACAGACATGTCTGAAGATTATGAAAAGTTCCATGAAATTCCTCCCTTCAAAGTCAAGGCTGACCCCAGCATCCTGATAAACGATGAAGATTATCCATAGTTACGGCGCAATAAGAAAATGACACAAGCGAAGAAAAATGAAGACTTTCTCCCGCAACTATTATGATGATACCATGCCAACTTTGTAACAGACGATATTATGATACCATGCCAGCTTTCAACTTTCAACTTTTTCGGAGTTCATTTGAAATGCTTTAATGTCTTATGGTTCGGCCCTCGTAAGAAAATAAATAATGCAGAAAACAAAACAAAAAAACTGGAAAAAAATAAAAATAGCAACAATAAGTATTTTGTTGTAAGTAGAAACAAAATAAAATAAATAAAGCAAAAAGAAAACAAAAAAAGTTTATTCAGATTTGAAAACTAATGGCACTAACAGAAAGTTTATAATTTTCTAAAACTGAAAGCAAAAAGAATTAAAAAATAAAGCAAAAAACAAAATAAAATAAATAATGCAGAAAGAAAAACAAAAAACTGGAAAATAAAAAAAATAGCAACAATAAGTATTTTGTTGTAAGTAGAAACAAAATAAAATAAATAAAGCAAGAAACAAAACAAAAAACAAAAAAAGTGTCTTCAAATTTGAGAACTAATGGCACTAATAGAAAGTTTATAATTTTTCTAAAACTAAAAGCAAAATGAATCAAAAAATAAACCAAAAAAACAAAAGAAAATAAATAATGCAGAAAACAAAACAAAAAAACTTGGAAAAAAATAAAAATAGCAACAATAAGTAAAGAAAAAAAAGTGCCTCCTACTGGGCCCCCACGGCCTCAATACGACTAGAAACCCACAATGGGCCAGGATTCAGGCACGCAAGATGCCCAGTAGGCCCATCAGGCAAAGCAGTAGTAAGTAGGCCCGTAAGCCTGCAGTGGAGAGGAGCTCGAGAGGGGTGCGGCAGTGGGGCTTATAAACCACTGCGCGCCCCTCTCAGCTAGCGAGGTGGGACTAAACTTTCGTGCCGCACCGTGCCAGCACACGACCATTGGTCCCGGTTGGCGGCACCAACCGGGACTAAAGGGGGGCATTGGTACCGGTTCGTGGCACCAACCGGTACCAATGCCTACCCTTTAGTCCCGGTTGGTGCCACCAACCGGGACCAAAGGCCGCCGCTTCCCGCCCTTTGGGCTGCTGAAAAGAGGCCTTTGGTCCCGGTTGGTGGCATGAACCGGGACTAAAGGGGGGCATTGGTACCGGCTGATGCCACGAACCGGGACCAATGCTCTTGATATATATACAACACTTAGCAGTTTTCGACCAAATCCCCCACTTCTCCCCCGACGCCCCCTGCTCCTCCTCGTCGCCGTCGCCGCCCGACGCCCCTGCTCGACCTTGCCGTCGGCCGCCACCGACGCCGTCAGGCTCTTCGCCTCGCCGTCCCCTCCGCCACCGGGACGCCGTCGCCGTTACGCCGCCCCTGTGAGCAGTCCCGCCCCTCCAGTCCAAGCACTGCATGAGGCAGCGCGCCACCGCCTGCGCCTGCCTTGTGACCGCCTGACCCTGCCTGTGACCGCCAGCCGCTACCCATGCCCTACATTTTTGTGTGTATATGTGTATATATGCATTTTGTGTGTGTATATGTGTATATATGTGTATATATGTGTTTGTATGTGTATATATGTGTATTTGTTTTTGTGTATATATGTATATGTGTGTATATATGCATTTTTTCATATATATAATGTATATATGAATGTGGTAGCTATATGATGAATGGATGTGGCTATCTATGTATGAATATAATGTTCATAGCATTTTTTGTTTATATTTTTTTAATATATGTATTAATTTTTTATTTAGGTTGTTAGTATTAGGTTTTAGGTTAGTGCATTTTTAGGTTAGTGTAGAGCAAAAGTAAAATAAGAAGAGGAAAAAAGAAGAAAAAGAAGAGGAGAAGAAGAAAGGAATAGAGGTGAAGAAGAAAAAAAATAGAATTTTCTATTTTTTCTTCCTCTCCTCTATTCATTTCTTCTTCTCCTCTTTTTTTTCTTATTTTTTTTCTTCGATCTTCTCCTCTGTCGTCGTCGATATACCCCCCCTCGGCCCTCTCGCTTGACAAAAACTCTTGAGGACACCCAAACCCTAGAGAAAAAACGATGTTGGTCTCCTACCCCCTCCCGCTGCGCCCCTACCCGACAAACTCTCTTGATGCCACCCAAATTTACCAAGTTAAAAGAGCGTTGTCGTCGAGGCCACCCCAAACCCTTGAAGCATTGTGTCGAGGCCACCCCAAACCCTTGAAGCGTTGTCTAGGCCACCCCAAACCCTTGAAGCGTTGTCTAGGCCACCCCAAACCCTAGAGAAGCAGCATCAAAGCCACTAACATGATTCCTTATTGTGATTAGATAGCTAGTTCTACGTTTGCCACTAATATATATCCATCAGTACCATGTTTGAATAATAATTGACATGTTGTAAATATTTACAGAAACTATGGAGCACTACCGAGACGAAGCAACAGAAGCGATGTCGGGGGAGATAATCGCAGAAGGAAATGATGTCGTTGCGTCATTTTTCAACGACGCTGTTGGTCAGCTGGAAGGACTGGGTGAGGAAGAGGGCTATGTTCATGATGGCTCCGGCCCATTAATGCCGGTACAAGAAGAGGGCTATGTTCATGATGGCTTCGG
Source organism: Aegilops longissima (assembly GCA_021605205.1). Lineage (NCBI taxonomy): Eukaryota > Viridiplantae > Streptophyta > Magnoliopsida > Poales > Poaceae > Aegilops > Aegilops longissima. The sequence goes on along the minus strand of CM038676.1, from coordinate 2,893,865 downwards.
TGATGACCCAATGGAGGTACAAGAAGGAGACCGTGCTGACTGCTCTGGTGACCAAACCGAGTCCGACCAGGTATATATATATATATATATATATATATATATATATATATATATATATATATATATATATATATATATATATATATATATATATATATATATATATATATTAGTTAAGCCCGTGCTGACTAGTTAATTGATGCATTGATTGTTTTGGTATATGTACACATATTAATTAACTCTCGTCTTTCTTCCTTTTTCTAGCCCTTCGGATCGAGCACAACTTCGGTAAGGAGACGAGGCCCGAAGAAAAAGTTGAGCTCGCATGAAAAGTTTGAGATCTCATCAATCGCGCGCGACGGCGAACCGAATGAACCCATCCAGACAAAAATGCTGCGAAGAAGAAGTTTCACCATCACACGGGGTCAGGTGGCTACCTGAAAGCCCGGCCTAAGTGGTCCAAGGCTGAGAATGATCTGCTTGATAAAGGGATCGAACCGGAGACAATGAGATGGCCAGACCGTTGACGGACTTGGTTCTTTGGGGCTGGCGGAATCTTGGACCCTGTAACAGGGGAGTGCCGTTGGACGGACGAGCAACTGAAAACACCAATCACAAGGCTTCGGCAGTATATCCATGCAGCGCAGCAAGGGACACGAGGCACGCCTGGCTCCATTCCGTGGAAGGTTGGTTTCCCGGACGCAGGGGGTTACAAAACCCACGAGAGGAGGAAGAAACTGGAGCAGAGCCAACTGCAGGCGCTGCACGAAAGGGTAATGGGGCTAGAGGAACAAGAAGCAGATCGCGAAAAATGACCTGCCGAAGCTTCCCCCGAAGCTACCCTGCCATATCAGCGGAGAAGCAGCGTGGCTTCCACGGAGCTACTTCAACCAGAGCATTCTTGACGGCTCCTGCCAGCTATCCCGTGGATGCTATCACGGGGACTCAAAATTGCCACCTAATGACGCGATGGATGAATTTGAAGGTCAAGGCGGCTGTTGACTCTGTTTATTCTACTGAAAAAGGTGCAACTTTTCACTGCCGTCCGATTCCAGAAGGATATGCCAGGGTGATGGTGGACGAAATAACGGAGGGATTTGAGGACCTCCAGCTTGACTACCCTACCGGTGAAGGGGGGACTAGGCTGGGTTCTGCTCTGAAGACTCCATGCCTATGGCGGAAGGAGCTCATCAACCTTCCGAACTGGACGCCTCCGCCTCCTCCTCCTCCTCCGGTAAGTCAGGGCACTCCGCCTCCTCCACCGCCTCCTCCTCCCGTGAGTGTCGATCAGGGTACTGGGCCTCCTTCTCCGGCGTGTGGCCGCACTCCGCCTCCTTCTCCGCTTGCGCCGGCCTACCCGAGCAGCCAGCAGCCTCCTCCTTCTCTGGCCCATGGTGGCACTCCGCCTCCTTCTCCGCCTGCGCCGGTGTGCCCGAGCAACCAGCAGCCTCCTCCTTCTCCGGCGCGTGATGGCACTCCGCCTCCTTCTCCGCCTGCGCCGGCGCGCCTGAGCAGCCAACACCTTCCTCCTTCTCCGCCTCGCCAGCAAGGGCGGAAGAGACCCGCCGCCGCCCGGGCTGCTCCGGCGCGTCATAGTCCTTCTCCTCCGCCTAAGCAAGCACGAAAGAAGACAGGCGCCACAATCGCTCCGTCTGCTCCGGCGTCTAGTAGTACAATAGCCAGCAGAGGCGGGAGGCAATACAGATACGGTCCACCTCTCAAGCCTCTAGAGAAGTTACCGTACGAGAGGACCGAGGAGGAAAACGAGACGATCGTGCAGGCCGACGTGAAGGACTTGTTTGAAGGGGTGAAAGCAAAGAGACATCCACCTCCAGAGGAGAACGTAGATCCGGTGAAAGCAAAGCGCACTATTGATGCCCTGAGGAAACCACCAAAGTCTCCGTCGAGAACCAACTATCAGCGCATTACTGAACAGACATATCTCGAAGCCCAGCGGTCGGGAAGTACTGTCAGTGATAAAAGGTTAAAAGAACGAGCAGCTGGGAAAAAAATTGCCCACCACGGCGTACAAGCACAGCAATCGTGCCCCCCTCTCAATGTGTCTAATGCTCCGGGGACGGTGGCCGGTTATGGCAAGCTTGGAGATTACCTGCGTGACGATCAACTTCCTGATTTCTTGGAGGTGGACGAACACAAATACGATTACGGGAAGCCTCTCGTCAAAGATGAAAAATTTCTTTACAACTATGATGCTAAGATTCCATAATTGGTACATGAAAACCTGCAGAGAGTCTGGGGGGACGAATGCTTTGTATCTAAATATTAAAGAGGAGCACGACCTCGTTGCAAATGATCTGTTGAATGTTCCAATTGATGAGTTCTTCGCGTTCTTCAATCAAAAGGCCCTCGATAAACCAATGGTCTTTTGCTACTGTCTGTAAGTACTATTTCTGTCATTAAGTCTCTCTATATATATAGCTCGGCTCTTTCATTGCATATATTTATAATTAATTATCCTCACTATATTATGCAGATTGAAGATCGTCGAGTGCAAAAAAAAAAGAAATGTATGAATTTCTGGTTAAAATGCACCCCGCAGAGGCCGAGGAGAACTTGCTACAATCATTGATCAAAAATCAAAACAAAGATTTAATACTCTTTCCTTACAACTCCAAGTGAGTGTTATTGTCGTGTGCATATTCAGTTTCCCTTATTACTCGAGCGACGTTATAGTAATGTAATTGATGAGTTATGCATGCGTGCGAAGATTCCACTATGTTCTTCTGGAGATTAAGCTTGAGCGGGTAGTAGTAAACGTCTTAGACTCGAGAAGAAAAGATCCCCAAACCTATGCGGACATGACTGAAATACTCAACAAGTAAGTTCAATCGATCATTTATCGCACCATATCGGCAACTTTTAGTTCATTTCCTGATATCTCAAGTAATAATATTTATTTTCTTTGTCTTGCAGGGTTTGGAAACAATTCATCACAGAAGTTCCGGGACTGCCGAAGGAGCTGCGGTATACATACCCGAAAGTAAGTACTACTAGCTAGCTAGCTGAGCGCATCTCCCGTTGATTCTATAGCTGTACTTTCATCAATGCCATTTATAATGCTTCATTGTCAGTTTGATTGAACTCTATTTCTCGTAAAGTGCTTGTGGCAGGAACAAGGAAATGATTTCTGTGGATACTACGTGTGCGAGTTCATCTACAACGCGACTTTAAAACATAAGCGGGGCTACTCTAAAAGACAATATGAAGTGCGTAAGCAATAATATTCACAATTTCAATTTATTACACCATCATTTATGTTGAGTTTTATTCATATATGTATTAACCCCCTTCTTCAAATTAGATGTGGCAGATGCGGGATGAACTCCTAGAACAAGATCGCATGAAAGCAATTCAAGAGGAATTGGCGGGATTCTTTCTTAACCACGTCATCAATAAAGCCGGAGAATATCATGTGGAAATTCATTTCAATTGCTAGGGGATTGTAAGAGATTTTACATATTGTATATGTATGTAGCCAGATAGCGTCGGATAGATAATCTGAAAACTTGTTGTTCGACCAATCTCTCGGAGAAGGAGAGGTCGATCGATCACTTCTCTCGGTATGCATGGCGAACTTCTGTACTTAATGGTTCCTTCATTTTCTTACTAGCTAGCATATCGAGGCCTCTCTATATACGATGCGAAGCGTCGACCAAGCACGGACATAAGAGAGGACTCTTCTCTCTATTAATTAGCTAGCTAACACAATAAATTAAACACCTAAATTAACCCCCAAAACCCCAAACCCCCTCCCCTTTAAAAAACCACGGCTCTTGAAATGTGTGGCGTGGATGGATTTTTGTCGGTTGGTGCCACCAACGGGACCAAAACCCTCTGCACTGGGCTCGGCGCACCGGCCACGTGGAGGCACATCTAAAGGGGTGAGGCATTAGTCACGACCCTTTAGTCCCGGTTCAAAAACCGGGACTAAAGGCCCTCACGAACCGGGACTGATGCCCCCTTTTCTACTAGTGCATGTACGCCGCTAGATGGGCGAAGAAGGGGGATTCAGGGGCTGGACGTGCTTGTGCTATACCGGCGCTCCACCTTGGAGGTCGAGGAGGAGAGAGAGCACCGGCGTTTGCCGCCACCGCCGACGAGCAGGACAAGGCCGTCGTGCCCGCCCTATCCCGGGACCAGCGTCTGTAGGGTGCGTTGCGTCAGTGGATCCTGAAAGAGTAGCTCCTCCACGCCGCCCTGCTAGACGTCGACCATCAGAAAGATAGGTCGCCCGTGGGGGCGTTATAAATGATCGAGAAGAGTCCCCGAAGAAGCGCCGACAATGAAGGCGATGCCGGAGGCCGAAACCCTAGAATGGGTGTGGGTTTTGGGAGATCGGTAGAGGTCGGGAAGGGAAAATCGTGCCAGAGGGGAGGATGGAGCCGACCGAGGAGAGCTTGGCGGTGTGCACCGCGTCGGCGGTAGCCGCCGGAATCAGGAATGGGGGTATTAGTGGCAGCTGAGGGAACAGAGGAGAGAATGGGGATTAGAGTTAGAATTGCATGGACTGTGACTTAAATCGGCTCATAAAATTTTGCCACAGCCACGTCAGCTTCTTAAAATTTCGATGCCCACGCGCGCTCTCGAAATTTTTAGCGCGTCCGCCTTTTATTTTTGGCTACACATTCAACTAACATATGGGCCAACCAAGCCAACCATACGCCACAGATCAGCGGGAGCCATCGATGACGGTCCAGATGGTGCATAAAAAAACAAATAGACTAGACCAACATGTTGATGTGTGACGGATTCGGCCCATCAATGTCTATCATAAATGGGCTATCTTTTTTGGAGGGCAGTCACATCTTGCTCATCCATGACGCTCTCCGTGAAGAATAAGAGAAAACCATTATTGTCCGTGACAATTTCTGAGAGCGTCACCAGAAATCCATCATGTCTTAACAAGTTTCTTGTAGTTAATCGTGAGCGACCAATCATAGTGCCACACCACATGAGTGCTTGTCTGGATCGATTCGTCCATTATTCATAAGTTATGCATGGTTGTGTGGTGTCTAATGGTGGTCGTTGAAGGCTAGCTAGCGACAAGAGCGGTTGCATGGACGCCTGGTTGTCAATCCGTGGCGCATACGCTTCAATGGCTCGTCATCCATGAGTTCACATTTTATTACCACGCCAGCGTCTGACCGCCCTGGCCTATCGAAACCCCTTCCATCGCTAGAGAGCGCTTTCCGCCTGAAACGGTCACCGTCTCTCCAGAACGTCCATGCCACATTCACCGGACTTAACTGCATGTGCAGTTGGTGTGTCACTGACATGCGGGCCAGATGCTCGTTGGGCCCACATGTCAGTGACGCAACACACATGCAGTTAAGTCCTTGAAGCAGTGTGCGCATTCACGCCCGACGAACCTACTCCGGCACCTGCCGTTCATCCGTCTGTCGCGGCTCATTACCATTCGCCCACTATATTAACTTGAACCCCAGCTCCCAGCCATAGCCAAAGACCCACACTCATTCTCCTCCGGTCCCTTCCTGCTGTCAGCACCACTCCAACCATGGCCTCCTGGCGCTCCAAAGGTCTCTTGGACGTACTGTGGAAGGAGCAGACGAAGGACATCGACGGGTCCGCTCCGGGCGCGCTCCAAAGCTCTCTTGGACGTACTATCGCAGGAGCAGATGAAGGAGATCGCCGACTCCCCCACCCCGGCCGCCTCGCCCGGCACGACCCTGGCTTGGCCGCTGGTGTGTGGCGCAACGAAGCGATGCCAAGCTTGGTGGGATAAACATAGGTGGCCGATTAGCCGCTTGACGGCGACATAGAGGCGGAAATCTTCAAAACCTTGTGCTCCGAAGGAGGAGGTTATCGAGGCGGATGAGGAGGAGGCAAAGGCAATGGCCGGCTTTCTCGGGTTCATGGCCGGGCATGGTGGTCAGGTGCCAGTGGTCGTTTAGATTAGGTTTACAGTAGGTTTTAGTACGGTTTGTGCGAAATATGTAATGAATTTTGTCTAGTTTTTAGGAAAAGTTTTCGAAATGTAATGAACTTCATCCGGTTAATTTGAAATTTGCTTTGTTTGCACGAATTTCGTCCGGTTAGTTCATATAGTTGTCGAAAGGTATGCGGGCAGCATTGTTGGGGAACGTAGTAATTTCAAAAATTTTCCTACGATCACGCAAGACCATGGTGATGCATAGCAACGAGATGAGAGTGTTGTCTACGTACCCTCGTAGACCAGCAGCGAAGCGTTGGCATAGCGTAGAGGAAGTAGTCGTACTTCTTCCCGATCCAACCGATCCAAGTACCGAGCGTCACGGCACCTCCGAGTTCTGCACACGTTCAGCTCGATGGCGTCCCTCGAACTCCGATCCAGCCGAGTGTTGAGGAGAGTTTAAATCAAGACGACGGCGTGGTGGCGATGTTGATGTTCCACGGCGCGAGGCTTCGCCTAAGCTCCATAGCGGTATATTCGAGGTGTAGTTTGGTGGAAGGGGCACCGACACGGCTGAGGAACGATCTCAATGATCAACTTGTGTGCCATGGGGTGCCCCTGCCCTGTATATAAAGGAGGGAAGGGAGGGGCTGGCCGGCCACCTATGGCTGCGCTGGGAGTCCTACTCCCACCGGGAGTAGGATTCCTCCCCAATCCTAGTCCAACTAGGGTTTGACCAAGGGAAAGGGAGAGAGAGCCACCCCTTCTCCTAATCCTAATAGGACTAGGGAAGGGGAAGGCTGCGCCAGCATATGGCCCCCTTTCTCTTTCCCACTAAGGCCCATCAAGGCCCATTGACCCCGGGAGGTTCGGTAACCCCGGTACTCGGTAAAATTCCCAATTTCACCCGGAGTGATTCCGAGTCAAACATAGGCTTCCAATATATCAATCTTTATGTCTCGACCATTTGAGACTCCTCGTCATGTCCGTGATCTCATCCGGGACTCGAACAACCTTGGTACATCAATATCATATAAACTCATAATAACTGCATCATCGAAGCGTTAAGCGTGCGGACCCTACGGGTTCGAGAACTATGTAGACATGACCGAGACACCTCTCGGTCAATAACCAATAGCGGGACCTGGATGCCCATATTGGTTCCTACATATTCTCTGAAGATCTTTATCGGTCAGACCGCATAACAACATCGTTGTTCCTTTGTCATCGGTATGTTACTTGCCGAGATTCGATCGTCGGTATCCAATACCTAGTTCAATCTCGTTCTTGGCAAGTGTCTTTTCTCGTTCCGTAATACATCATCTCACAACTAACACATTTAGTTGCAATGCTTGCAAGGCTTATGTGATGTGCATTACCGAGAGGGCCAGAGATACCTCTCCGACAATCGGAGTGACAAATCCTAATCTCGAAATATGCCAACCCAACATGTACCTTCGGAGACACCTGTAATGTACCTTTATAATCACCCGATTCGTTGTGACGTTTGGTAGCACCCAAAGTGTTCCTCGGGCAAGCGGAGTTGCATAATCTCATACTCATAGGAACATGTATAAGTCATGAAGAAAAGCACTAGCAACAAACTATACGATCAGGTGCTATGCTAATGGAATGGGTCATGTCAATCAGATCATTCAACCAATGATGTGATCCCATTAATCAAATAACAACTCCTTGTTCATGGTTAGGAAACATAACCATCTTTGATTAACGAGCTAGTCAAGTAGAGGCATACTAGTGACACTCTGAGGTTTATGTATTCACACATGTATTATGTTTCCGGTTAATACAATTCTAGCATGAATAATAAACATTTATCATGATATAAGGAAATAAATAATAACATTTATTATTGCCTCTAGGGCATATTTCCTTGAGTCTCCCACTTGCACTAGAGTCAATAATCTAGATTACACAGTAATGATTCTAACACCCATGGAGTCTTGGTGCTGATCATGTTTTGCTCGTGGAAGAGGCTTAGTCAGCGGTTCGCAACATTCAGATCCGTATGTATCTTGCATATCTCTATGTCTCCCACCGGACCAAATCCGGATGGAGTTGAGGCGTCTTTTGATGTGCTTGGTTCTCTTGTGAAATCTGGATTCCTTTGCCAAGGCAATTGCACCGATATTGTCACAAAAGATTTTCATTGGACCCGATACACTAGGTACAACACCTAGATCGGTTATGAACTCCTTCATCCAGACTCCTTCATTTGCTGCTTCGAAGCAGCTATGTACTCAACTTCACATGTAGATCCATAGCGACGCTTTGTTTGGAACTGCACCAACCGACAGCTCCACCGTTTAATGTAAATACGTATCCGGTTTGCGATTTAGAATCGTCCGGATCAGTGTCAAAACTTGCATCGGCGTAACTGTTTTCTGACGAGCTCTTTGTCACCGCCATAAATGAGAAACATATCCTTAGTTCTTCTCAAGTACTTAAGGATGTTCTTGACCGCTGTCCGATGATCCACTCTGGATTACTTTGGTACCTGCCTGCTAAACTTACAGCAAGGCACACATCAGGTCTGGTACACAGCATTGCATACATGATAGAGCCTATGGCTGAAGCATAGGAACATCTTTCATTTTTCTCTATCTTCTGCGGTGGTCGGGCATTGAGTCTTACTCAACTTCACACCTTGTAATACCGGCAAGAACCCTTTCTTTGCCTCGATCCATTTGAACTTTTTCAAAACTTTATCAAGGTATGTGCTTTGTGAAAGTCCTATTAAGCGTCTTGATCTATCTCTATAGATCTTAATGCCCAATATGTAAGCAGCTTCACGAGGTCTTTCATCGAAAAACTCTTATTCAAGTATCCCTTTATGCTATCCAGAAATTCTATATCATTTCCGATCAATAATATGTCATCCACATATAATATCGAAATGCTCTGAGCTCCCACTCACTTTCTTGTAAATACAAAGCTTCTCCAAAAGTCTGTATAAAACCAAATGCTTTGATCACACTATCAAAGCGTTTATTCCAACTCCGAGAGGCTTGCACCAGTCCATAAATGGATCGCTGGAGCTTGCACACTTTGTTAGCTCCTTTGGATCGACAAAACCTTCTGGTTGCATCATATACAACTCTTCTTCCGTAAATCCATTCAGAATGCAGTTTTAACATCCATTTGCCAAATTTCATAATCATAAAATGCGGCAATTGAAAAACATGATTCGGACGGACTTAAGCATCGCTACGGGTGAGAAGGTCTCATCGTAGTCAATCCCTTGAACTTGTCGAAAACCTTTTGCAACAAGTCGAGCTTTATAGACAGTAACATTACCATCAGCGTCAGTCTTCTTCTTGAAGATCCATTTATTCTCAATTGCTTGCCGATCATCGGGCAAGTCAACCAAAGTCCACACTTTGTTCTCATACATGGATCCCATCTCAGATTTCATGGCCTCAAGCCATTTTGTGGAATCTGGGCTCACCATCGCTTCTTCATAGTTCGTAGGTTCATCATGTTCCAGTAACATGACTTCCAAAATAGGATTACCGTACCACTCTGGTGCGGATCTTGCTCTGGTTGATCTACGAAGTTCTGTAGAAACTTGATCTGAAGTTTCATGATCATCATCATTAGCTTCCTCCCTATTTGGTGTAGGTGTCACAGAAACTGTTTTCTGTGATGTACTACTTCTCAATAAGGGAGTAGATACAGTTATCTCATCAAGTTCTACTTTCCTCCCACTCACTTCTTTCGTGAGAAACTCTTTCTCCAAAAAGTTTCGAATTTAGCAACAAAAATCTTGCCTTCGGATCTGTGATAGAAGGTGTACCCAACTGTCTCCTTTGGGTATCCTATGAAGACACATTTCTCCGATTTGGGTTCGAGCTTATCAGGTTGAAGCTTTTTCACATAAGCATCGCAGCCCCAAACTTTCAAAAACGACAACTTTGGTTTCTTGCCAAACCACAGTTCATAAGGCGTCGTCTCAGCGGTTTAGATGGTGCCCTATTTAAAGTGAATGTAGCCGTCTCTAAAGCATAACCCCAAAGCGATAGCGGTAAATCAGTAAGAGACATCATAGATCGCACCATATCTAATAAAATACGACACGACGTTCGGACACACCATTACGTTGTGGTGTTCGGTGGCGTAAGTTGCGAAACTATTCCGCATTGTTTCAAATGTAGGCCAAACTCAGTAACTCAAATATTCTCCTCCACGATCAGATCGTAGAAACTTTATTTTCTTGTTACGATGATTTTCCACTTCACTCTGAAATTCTTTGAACTTTTCAAATGTTTCAGACTTGTGTTTCATTAAGTAGATATACCCATATCTGCTCAAATCATCTGTGAAGGTGAGAAAATAACGATATCCGCCACGAGCCTCAACATTCATTGGACCACATACATCAGTATGTATGATTTCCAATAAATCTGTTGCTCTCTCCATAGTTCGGAGAAGCGGTGTTTTAGTCATCTTGCCCATAAGGCACGGTTCGCAAGTGCCAAGTGATTCATAATCAAGTGACTCCAAAAGTCCATCAGCATGGAGTTTCTTCATGCGCTTTCCACCGATATGACCTAAACGGCAGTGCCACAAATAAGTTGCACCATCATTATCAACTCTGCATCTTTTGGTTTCAACATTATAAATATGTGTATCACTACTATCAAGATTAAGTAAAACAAACCATTCTTCAATGGTGCATGACCATAAAAGATATTATTCATATAAATAGAACAACCATTATTCTCTCGATTTAAATGAATAACCGTCTCGCATCAAACAAGATCCAGATATAATGTTCATGCTCAACGATGGTACTAAATAACAATTATTTAGGTCTAATACTAATCCCGAAGGTAGATGTAGAGGTAGCGTGCGACTGCGATCACATCGACTTTGGAACCATTTCCCACGCGCATCGTCACCTCGTCCTTAGCCAATCTTCGCAATCCGTAGCCCTGTTTGAGTTGCAAATATTAGCAATGAACCAGTATCAAATACCAGGTGCTACTGCGAGTATTAGTAAGGTATACATCAATAACATGTATATCACATATACCTTTGTTAACCTTGCCATCCTTCTTATCCGCCAAATACTTGGGGTAGTTCCGCTTCCAGTGACCAGCCTGCTTGCAATAGAAGCACTCAGTTTCAGGCTTAGGACCAGACTTGGGTTTCTTCTCTTGATCAGCAACTTGCTTGCCGCTCTTTTTGAAGTTTCCCTTTTTCTTTCCTTTGCCCTTTTTCTTGAAACTAGTGGTTTTGTTAACCATCAACACTTGATGCTCCTTTTGATTTCTACCTCCGAGGCTTTCAGCATCGCGAAGAGCTCGGGCATTGTTTTGGTCATCCCTTGCATATTATAGTTCATCACGAAGCTCTTGTAGCTTGGTGGCAGTGATTGGAGAATTCTGTCAATGACGCAATCATCCGGAAGATTAACTCCCAGTTGAATCAAGTGATTGTTATATCCAGACATTATGAGTATATGCTCACTGACAGAACCGTTCTCCTCCATCTTACAGCTATAGAACTTATTGGAGACTTCATATCTCTCAATCCGGGCATTCGCTTGGAATATTAACTTCAACTCCTGGAACATCTCATATGCTCCATGGTGTTCAAAACGACGTTGAAGTCCCGGTTCTAAGCCGTAAAGCATGGCACACTGAACTATAGAGTAGTCATCAGCTTTGCTTTGCCGGACGTTCACAACTTCGGCGCAGCCCTTGCACCAGGCCTGGCACCTAACGGTGCTTCCAGGGCGTAATTCTTCAATGCAGCAATAAGGATAATCCTCAAATTACGGACCCAGTCCGTGTAATTGCTGCCATCATCTTTCAACTTTGCTTTCTCAAGGAACGCATTAAAATTCAACGGAACAACAGACGAGCCATCTATCTACACATCATAGACAAGCAAGATACTATCGGTACTAAGTTCATGATAAATTTAAGTTCAATTAATCATATTACTTAAGAACTCCCACTTAGAAAAATATCCTCCAATTCTCTAAGTGATTGCGTGATCCATATCAACTACACCATGACCGATCATCACGTGTGATGGAGTAGTTTCAATGGTGAACATCAATATGTTGATCATATCTACTATATGATTCACGCTCGACCTTCGGTCTCCGTGTTCCGAGGTCATATCTTATATGCATAGCTCGTCAAGTATAACCTGAGTATTCGCGTGTGCAACTGTTTTGCACCCGTTGTATTTGAGCGTAGAGCCTATCACACCCGATCATCACGTGGTGTCTCAAAGACGAAGAACTTTCATAGCGGTGCATACTCGGGAGAACACTTCTTGATAATTTAGTAAGGGATCATCTTATAATGCTACCGTCAATCAAAGCAAAATAAGATGCATAAAGGATTAACATCACATGCAATCAATATAAGTGATATGATATGGCCATCATCATCTTGTGCTTGTGATCTCCATCTCCAAGCACCGTCATGATCACCATCGTCACCGCGCGACACCTTGATCTCCATCGTAGCATCGTTGTCGTCTCGCCAACTATTGCTTCTCGACTATCGCTACTACTTAGTGATAAAGTAAAGCAATTACATGGCGTTGCATTTCATACAATAAGCGACAACCATATGGCTCCTGCCGATTGCCGATAACTCGGTTACAAAACATGATCATCTCATACAATAAAATATAGCATCACGTCTTGACCATATCACATCATAACATGCCCTGCAAAAACAAGTTAGGCGTCCTCTACTTTGTTGTTGCAAGTTTTACGTGGCTGCTACGGGCTGAGCAAGAACCGTTCTTACCACGCATCAAAACCACAACGATACTTCGTCAAATAGACTCCGTTTTAACCTTCTCAAGGACCGGCGTAGCCACACTCGGTTCAACTAAAGTGAGAGAGACAGACACCGCCGATCACCTTTAAGCAACGAGTGCTCACAGCGGTGAAACCAGTCTCGCGTAAGCGTACGCGTAATGTCGGTCCGGGCCGCTTCATCTCACAATACCGCTGAACCAAAGTATGACATGCTGGTAGGTAGTATGACTTGTATCGCCCACAACTCACTTGTGTTCTACTCGTGCATATGACATCAACGCATAAAACCAGGCTCTGATACCACTGTTGGGGAACGTAGTAATTTCAAAATTTTCCTACGATCACGCAAGACCATGGTGATGCATAGCAACGAGATGAGAGTGTTGTCTACGTACCCTCGTAGACCAGCAGCGGAAGCGTTGGCGCAGCGTAGAGGAAGTAGTCGTACTTCTTCCCGATCCAACCGATCCAAGTACCGAGCGTCACGGCACCTCCGAGTTCTGCACACGTTCAGCTCGATGGCGTCCCTCGAACTCCGATCCAGCCGAGTGTTGAGGAGAGTTTAAATCGACGACGGCGTGGTGGCGATGTTGATGTTCCACCGCGCAGGGCTTCGCCTAAGCTCCGCAACGGTATATTCGAGGTGTAGTTTGGTGGAAGGGGCACCGCACACGGCTAAGGAGCGATCTCAATGATCAACTTGTGTGCCATGGGGTGCCCCTGCCCTGTATATAAAGGAGGGAAGGGAGGGGCTGGCGGCCACCTATGGCTGCGCTGGGAGTCCTACTCCCACGGGAGTAGGATTCCTCCCCCAATCCTAGTCCAACTAGGGTTTGACCAAGGGAAAGGGAGAGAGGCGCCACCCCTTCTCCTAATCCTAATAGGACTAGGGAAGGGGAAGGCTGCGCCAGCATATGGCCCCTTTTCTCTTTCCCACTAAGGCCCATCAAGGCCCATTGACCCCCGGGAGGTTCCGGTAACCCCGATACTCGGTAAAATTCCCAATTTCACCCGGAGTGATTCCGAGTCAAACATAGGCTTCCAATATATCAATCTTTATGTCTCGACCATTTGAGACTCCTCGTCATGTCCGTGATCTCATCCGGGACTCGAACAACCGGTACATCAATATCATATAAACTCATAATAACTGTCATCGAAGCGTTAAGCGTGCGGACCCTACGGGTTCGAGAACTATGTAGACATGACCGAGACACCTCTCGGTCAATAACCAATAGCGGGACCTGGATGCCCATATTGGTTCCTACATATTCTACGAAGATCTTTATCGGTCAGACCGCATAACAACATCGTTGTTCCTTTGTCATCGGTATGTTACTTGCCCGAGATTCGATCGTCGGTATCCAATACCTAGTTCAATCTCGTTCTTGGCAAGTCTCTTTTCTCGTTCCGTAATACATCATCTCACAACTAACACATTTAGTTGCAATGCTTGCAAGGCTTATGTGATGTGCATTACCGAGAGGGCCAGAGATACCTCTCCGACAATCGGAGTGACAAATCCTAATCTCGAAATATGCCAACCCAACATGTACCTTCGGAGACACCTGTAATGTACCTTTATAATCACCCGATTCGTTGTGACGTTTGGTAGCACCCAAAGTGTTCCTCGGGCAAGCGGGAGTTGCATAATCTCATAGTCATAGGAACATGTATAAGTCATGAAGAAAAGCACTAGCAACAAACTATACGATCAGGTGCTATGCTAATGGAATGGGTCATGTCAATCAGATCATTCAACCAATGATGTGATCCCATTAATCAAATAACAACTCCTTGTTCATGGTTAGGAAACATAACCATCTTTGATTAACGAGCTAGTCAAGTAGAGGCATACTAGTGACACTCTGTAGGTTTATGTATTCACACATGTATTATGTTTCCGGTTAATACAATTCTAGCATGAATAATAAACATTTATCATGATATAAGGAAATAAATAATAACATTTATTATTGCCTCTAGGGCATATTTCCTTCAAGCATTGGATGGCATCCATCAGTGTCCTCGGACAGATGCCGGTGTGAATTTCTAGGTCAGCGTTGGAGATGCCCTAACTCTCATGATATAATCGCTAACATTGCTCCATTATTTGGAAAAGGCTGCACACTTACGACTCGTATGCGGCGCACCCCCGACAGTACGGCTCGCACGCCGCTCATGAGAGGGGACACACGATGTCTTGCAATTTCAATGAATGTCGGACTGCAATTCAATAAACCGTCGATACCCGAAATCTAATCGCTCGACGGGCGTCGGCTGAGAAGAGACACCGGAGGGAGAAGAGATCGCCTGTCCACTGCGCACGGACTCCAAGAAATATATGGCGATAATGTGAGGTGGGTCATGCGGGAGTCCTGGCCGCTTCCAAGCCCGCTTCTGACCGCCCTGGCCCACCAGAAATCTGTCCCCACCTCCCCACGCGCACTCCCCCCTCAGACGCCAGCTGCCCGCATTCACAGCTAGTACCAGAAAAATACTAGGCTATAAGCCCGCTTATGTGGAGGAGAGAGAGGCATTGACAAAGTCAAGGAGTGGGGTCTGCTAGAGCCCGTCTCTACACGTACTCCTAGGTATAAAAAAACTAACTTTAAAAAAAGAGGCATAAAAAACAACTGTGTCTAAAAAAATAAAGGTAAAGAACATTTGAGAGAAAGTGAGAAAAAGTTGTAACCTTATAGCCAACCTTATAGTCAACACATGGTAGTATTACATGAGGAAGGAGGGCGTGGTGCACATGCCAAGTTCACAGGGCTGCCGTGTTTCACACTCCTCCGTCGTAACAGTGGAGACAATAGCTTTCATAAAAAAACAAACAATAAATACTCGTTGCTCGTCCTCTACATCGGAAAGAATACTTTCATTCGCCAACATGTGGGACGTCGACCATCCTGGTCCACCTGCCATGTACAAAATTATCCTGGTCCACCCCGGTCATAGTGCGGGCCCAACCTTTCCCACTATAAGTTGGTCGGACGAAGGAACCATCATGACTTCATTGAATTCCGCTTCTTCAAGAAAACTTACTGTACACGCAATACTACTACCACACGCGAAGACTGGATGGCACTGTACCACCTCATATCACTGAAACCCACTAGGCCAAACTAGCCCGCCTAGGATTTATACTCCCTCCATTTCAAAGTTAGTAGTACAAAGTTGAGTCATCTATTTTGGAACGGAGGGAGTAAGTCTCTGTATTGCTATGATTTTGTGTTGTGCTCTCTGTACTTTTTCTACGATTTTCCTACCCTATGAACCAAATGAGGCCTCAATGTATCTGTGTCGACTATTGTCTGATCGATCGCTAAGCCTACAAATTTAGGAGCTTGGGCTATTGGACGATCGACGATGGATAAGTATAAGCATATCACGAGCTCATCAGCCCCAACGTATCTCCTCGGTGAGTGTTTTGCAAGTACTATAGATCGCATAGTAGCTAGCCTACTAACACCAAGAATCATCAAACAAGCCCGGCTAATATGATAAACAGTTCAAACTTACATCTAAGGATGCCATATATTACATCAAAAGCTGGTGACGATACAACTTTTTCCATAACTCGGAGAGGGTTCGCATGATTCACTATCACACAAAAGTAGCAAGTGCAGCCCATCCAAGATAGTGCACTAGCCCTAAAATGGTTTGATAACACGCATCGTTCTGGTAATTAAACATAGGGCAATGCAAACTACCCTGAAGGTGCACGACCAACTATTTCATGTCATCGATCTCTCGGGCAATGACCACGGCACGGACTGTGGCATGGGAATCGATCTCTGGGACGATGTCCATAGGATGGATAGCCAGATCGAAATCGATCTCTTGGGCGATGTCAATAGGACGGACCGCGACATCGAAAACAATCTCTGGGGCATTGTCCAAAGGACGGGCCGTGACATCAGAATCATCTAGGACGTCACCGGGGGATCCCATCCCTCCCGGGGACATCTCCTCGTCCTCGATGGGGGCCATCACCTTGCCAAGGGAATACTGCCTCTCAACGACGACTATCTCCTCAAACTCGGCCTTGAGCCTCGCATAGGTGGTCGTTAGAGTTTCTGGGGTAGGCACGGTGGGGCCCTTGTTGTTCTTCCAACTTTCTTTGAGGAGTTTGTCCGCCAACATCGACAACTCTTTGGCCAGTGCTTGTTTCTTGGAGTTCTTCGTCTCCATGGGTTAGCCCTCCAACATGGTCAACTCGTTGGTCAGTGCTCTCTTCCTGGAGATCGCTGTCTCCAGTGGGTTGTCCGCCGACAACAATTTGCCTAGTGCTCCAGGATATATCAATGAACTGAGAAACAAAAAGCAATCGAAAGGAAACCACAATCGCAATGAAAACGGGAAAAGAATAGGCTGTGAGAATCCGTCGGTGCTTCGGGAAAAGAAGATTCTTGGAATGAAAATATTGCAGCATCACTGATTGGCCCACCTTTCCTTCGTCGGTACAGAAGAAAAACCAGCAGAAGTGAGAAGCCTGGAGTGAGGTTTTCTTCAAGAAAGGGGAGAAAGGGCTTCAACGAGCGTTCCAGTGAAATGATGGTTGCTTCGTCCAGTCCAACTTCAAGGCCACTTTACCACTGCTGGTAAAGGTGTTGGTTTTATGATATGAGATGTCATGATGGCCACAACGAGGTGACCGATGAGTCTTGACTGTAACACGTCGCTGAGATTTTGTGGATGGCACGCGGGCCCGGATGCTTTGATGTCCCGCATGTAGATAGAGCAGCAAGTCATATAGGAGTGCTCAATATTGTGCACCGCGACCAAGGCAGAGAGTAAAACGAGAGAACTACATAATTAATGCATGAGTTTAATTAGGGTAGTTTTGTAAAGTACGAGATACATTCCTCCAATAAGAAAATGCCTTGTTTGATTAGATTTGAGATTTGAGCCCTGCGAACCGGAAGGGAGGGAGTACTGCACGCGGTGTAGTCTTGTCACTTGCTGAAATCTCTAGAAAGGCAAATACTCCTTTCCGGTTTACGGGGCTATACTAGAAAGTACACGTACTACAATAGTGGGGTCAAATAGCAATTTTGTATCATGCAAGAGCCTACAAGGCACCGCACCACGCCCCACCCCTACACATAGACTGCCACGCGAGCGTTCACAACTGCCACGTTCGGGTTGCGCTTGGCTCTTTGCCTCTTCGAGAAGACAAACAATGATGTTACTACCACTTCTATAGTATCGAATCCAGTGCTACATGTCCGTCCAAAACATGCGGGAGGGATAGCCACTGCGTGCATGGGCGAGGGAGAACACGTGTATAGTAAAGTCTAGCTTCTCCTTGTTGTACAAGTTGACGCGACACATCATAGCACTGGCCCCATATGCTTGCCTCTGAACTTGGCTGAAAGACCCACAGTGTACAATAAATTTGCTGCAACCTCTAACATTTACCCACCTCAAATTAAAATATATATTCCTGGCTTGACCAGATGAGCGTGCAAACTACAATCACCAGGATGACAGGTAGGGCCAGAAGATATTTTAATAAAAAAAAGCTTCGAGACAGCCTCATAGCATGGAGCCGACCCCAACGATTTTAAGCTAACAGGCACAATACACGCTATCCTAGACTACTCTACACATGAAACTGCCACACGAGCGTCCGGGCTGCGCTTGGCTCCTCGCCTCTCCGGGAAGTCGAACAATGATGGAGTACTACTACGGCGGAGGAGTACTACAGTACTCCCTCCGTCCTTGAAAGAGTGTACTTCCAACTTTGTTGGAAAGTTACAGTTCTATATGCTTGACCGTATTTATACAATAATAGACCAACATTTATGCCATCAAATTAGTAGCATTAGATTCATGATAAAATATTTTTTCATATACCTATTTGGTTTCACAAGCATTGACATATATTTGCACAAAATCGGTCAAACTTTGAGATATTTTAACCCTCCAACAAAGTTGGAAGCACACTCTTTCAAGGATGGAGGGAGTATGCTTCTGGCCCTCTGACACCGATTGAACTGCTGCATGTCCTGAAGGAAATAAGCCCTAGAGGCAATAATAAAGTTTTTATTTATATTTTCTTATATCATGATAAATGTTTATTATTCAAGCTAGAATTGTATTAACCAGAAACTTAGTACATGTGTGAATACATAGACAAATAGAGTGTCACTAGTATGCCTCTACTTGACTAGCTTGTTAATCAAAGATAGTTAAGTTTCCTATCCATAGACATGTGTTGTCATTTGATGAACGGGATCACATCATTAGAGAATGATGTGATTGACTTGACCCATTCCGTTAGCTTAGCACTTGATCGTTTAGTATGTTGCTATTGCTTTCTTCATGACTTGAACATGTTCCTATGACTATGAGATGATGCAACTCCCGAATACCGGAGGAACAATTTGTGTTCTACCAAACGTCACAAGTAACTGAGTGATTATAAAGGTGCTCTACAGGTGTCTCTGATGGTGTTTGTTGAGTTGGCATAGATCGAGATTAGGATTTTTCACTACGGTTGTCGTAGAGGTATCTCTGGGCCCTCTCGGTAATGCACATCACTATATGGCTTGCAAGCAATATGACTAATGAGTTAGTTACATACCGATGACAAAGGGAATAATGTATGTTGTTATGCGATTTGACCAATAAAGATCTTCATACAATATGTGGAAGCCAATATGAGCATCCTGGTTCCGCTATTGATTATTGGCTGGAGACATGTCTCGGTCATGTCTACATTGTTCTCGAACCCGTAGGATCCACACACTTAACGCTCGGTGACGATCGGTATTACGATTTTATGTGTTTTGATGTACCGAAGGTAGTTTGGAGTCCCGGATATGATCACGTACATGACGAGGAGTCTCAAAATGGTCGAGACATAAAGATCGATATATTCGATGACTATGTTTGGACTTCAGAAGGGTTTCGAGTGAGTTTGGACAAATACCGCAGTACCGGGGGGTTACGGGAACCTCCCAGGTTGTGTAATAGGCCTCATGGGCCTTGGTGGAGAGAGGAAGGGGCGGCCCGGGTAGGCCGCGCGCCCCCTCCCCCTCTAGTCCAAATTGGACAAGGAAGGGGGGCGGTGCCCCCCCTTTTTTCCTTCCCCCTCTCTCCTCCTTCCTTCCCTCCTACTCCTATTCTTGGAAGGGGTGGAATCCTACTCACGTTGGGAGTAGGATTCCCCTTGAGGCGCGCCTGGGAGGCCGGCTTCCTCCCCCTCCTCCACTCCTTTATATACGGGGGAGGGGAGCACCCCATACACACACAAGTTGATCATTGATCTCTCTTAGCCGTGTGCGGTGCCCCCCCCACCATAATCCACCTCGGCTATATCGTTGCGTTGCTTAGGCGAAGTCCTACGTCGGTAGCATCATCATCACCGTGATCACGCCATCGTGCTGACGAAAATCTTCCGCAACACTTTGCTGGATCGGAGTTCGTGGGATGTCACTGAGCTGAACGTGTGGAGATCGCGGAGGTGCCGTACGTTCGGTACTAGGATCAGTCTATCGTGAAGAAGTACGACTAATTCAACCGCTTCGTCATAATGCTTCCGCTTTATGTCTACGAGGGTACATGGACAACACTCTCTCCTCCTGTTGCTATGCATCACCATGATCTTGCGTGTGCGTAGGAATTTTTTTGAAATTACTACATTCCCTAACAGTGGCATCAGAGCCAGGTTTATGCGTAGATGTTATATGCACGAGTAGAACACAAGTGAGTTGTGGGTGAGACAAGTGATACTGCTTACCAGCATGTTATACTTTGATTCGGCGGTATTGTTCCATGATGTGGCCCGGACCGACATTACGCATACTGTTACGCAAGACTGGTTCTACCTACGTGCTTCGCACACAGGTGGCTGGAGGGTGTCAGTTTTTTCAACTCTAGTTGAATCGAGTGTGGCTACGCCCGGTATTTGGGAAGGTTAAAACAACACATACTTGACGAAATATCATTGTGGTTTTGATGCGTAGGTAAGAACGGTTCTTGCTCAGCCCATAGCAGCCACGTAAAACTTGCAACAACAAAGTAGAGGACGTCTAACTTGTTTTTGCGGGGCATGTTGTGATGTGATATGGTCAAGAAATGATGCTAAATTTTATTGTATGAGATGATCATATTTTGTAACAGAGTTATCGGCAACTGGCAGGAGCCATATGGTTGTCGCTTTATTGTATGCAATGCAATCACCCTGTAATTGTTTTTACTTTATCACTAAGCGGTAGCGATAGTTGTAGAAACAATAGTTGGCGAGACGACAACGATGCTACGATGGAGATCAAGGTGTCACGCCGGTGACGATGGTGATCATGATGGTGCTTTGGAGATGGAGATCAAAAGCACAAGATGATGATGGACATATCATATCACTTATATCTGCATGTGATGTTTATCTTTTATGCATCTTATTTTGCTTAGTTTGATGGTAGCATTATAAGATGATCTCTCACTTTTCAAGGTACAAGTGTTCTCCCTGAGTATGCACCGTTGCGGAAGTTCGTCATGCTGAGACACCACGTGATGATCTGGAGTGATAAGCTCTACATTCACATACAACAGATGCAAGCCAGTTTTGCACATGCAAAATACTCGGGTTAAACTTGACGAGCCTAAAATATGCAGATATGGCCTCAGAACACTGAGACCGAAAGGTCGAGCATGAATCATATAGTACATATGATCAACATAGTGATGTTCACCATTGAAAACTACTCCATCTCACGTGATGATCGGACATGGTTTAGTTGATTTGGATCATGTGATCACTTAGATGATTAGAGGGATGTCTATCTAAGTGGGAGTTCTTAAGTAATATGATTAATTTAACTTCAATTTATCATGAACTTAGTACCTGATAGTTTTTTGCATGTCTATGTTGTTGTAGATAGATGGCCCGTGCTGTTGTTCCGTTGAATTTTAATGCGTTCCTAGAGAAAGCAAAGTTGAAAAATGATGGTAGCAATTACACGGACTGGGTCCGTAACTTGAGGATTATCCTCATTGCTGCATAGAAGAATTACGTCCTGGAAGCACCGCTAGTTGTAAGACCCGCTGCAGGAGCAACGCCGGAAGTTGTGAACGCCTGGCGGAGCAAAGATGATGACTATTCGATAGTTCAGTGTGCCATGCTTTACGGCTTAGAACCGGGACTTCAACGACGTTTTGAACATCATGGAGCATATGAGATGTTCCAGGAGTTGAAGTTAATATTTCAAGTAAATGCCCGGATTGAGATATATGAAGTCTCCAATAATTTCTATAGCTGCAAGATGGAGGAGAATAGTTCTGTCAGTGAACGTATACTCAAAATGTCTGGGTATAACAATCACTTGATTCAACTAGGGGTTAATCTTTGTGATGATAGTGTCATTGACAGAATTCTTCAATCACTGCCACCAAGCTACAATAGCTTCGTGATGAAATATAATATGCAAGGGATGAACAAGACAATTCCTGAGCTGTTCGTTATGCTAAACACTGTGGAGGTAGAAATCCAGAAGGAGCATCAAGTGTTGATGGTCAACAAGACCACCAGTTTCAAGAAAAATGGTAAAGGGATGAAGGGGAACTTCAAGAAGAACGGCAAGCAAGTTGCTGCTCAAGTGAAGAAACCCAAGTCTGGACCTAAGCCTGAGACTGAGTGCTTCTACTTCAAAGGGACTGGTCACTGGAAGCAGAACTGCCCCATGTATTTGGCGGATAAGAAGGATGGCAAGGTGAACAAAGGTATACGTGATATACATGTTATTGATGTGTACCTTACTAATGCTCGCAGTAGTGCCTAGGTATTTGATACGGGTTCTGTTGCTAATATTTGAAACTCGAAACAGGGACTACGGATTAAGCAAAGATTTGCTAAGGACGAGGTGACGATGCGTGTGGGAGATGGTTCCAAAGTCGATGTGATCGCGGTCGGCACACTACCTCTACATCTACCTTCCGGATTAGTTTTAGACCTGAATAATTGTTATTTGGTGCCAGTGTTGAGCATGAACATTATATGTGGATCTTGTTTGATGTGAGGCGGTTATTCATTTAAATCTGAGAATAATGGTTGTTCTATTTATATGAGTAATATCTTTTATGGTCATGCACCCTTTGAAGAGTGGTCTATTTTTATTGAATCTTGATAGTAGTGATACACATATTCATAATATTGAAGCCAAAAGATGCAGAGTTGATAATGATAGTGCAACTTATTTGTGGCACTCCCGTTTGGGTCATATTGGTGCAAAGCGCATGAAGAAACTCCATTCTGATGGACTTTTGGAATCACTTGATAATGAATCACTTGGTACTTTGCGAACCATGCCTCATGGGCAAGATGACTAAAACTCCGTTCTCCGGAACAATGGAGTGAGCAACAGATTTATTGGAAATCGTACATACTAATGTATGTGGTCCAATGAATATTGAGGCTCGCGGTGGGTATCACTATTTTCTCACCTTCACAGATGATTTGAGCAGATATGTGTATATCTACTTGATGAAACTTAAGTCTGAAACATTTGAAAAGTTCAAAGAATTTTAGAGTGAAGTGGAAAATCATCGTAACAAGAAAATAAAGTTTCTACGATCTGATCGTGGATGAGAATATTTGAGTTACGAGTTTGGTCTTCATTTGAAACAATGCGGGATAGTTTCGCAACACACGCCACCCGGAACACCACGGTGTAATGGTGTGTCTGAACATCATAACTGCACTTTATTAGATATGGTGCAATCTATGATGTGTCTTACTGATTTACCACTATCATTTTGGAGTTATGCTTTAGAGACGGCTGCATTCACACTAAATAGGGCACCATCTAAATCCGTTGAGACGACGCCATATGAACAATGGTTTGGCAAGAAACCAAAGTTGTCGTTTCTGGAAGTTTGGAGCTGCGATGCTTCTGTGAAAAGCTTCAACCTGATAAGCTCGAACCCAAATCGGAGAAATGTGTCTTCATAGGATACCCAAAGGAAACTGTTGGGTACACCTTTTATCACAGATCCGACGGCAAGATATTCGTTGCTAAGAATGGATCCTTTCTAGAGAAGGAGTTTCTCTCGAAAGAAGTGAGTTGGAGGAAAGTAGAAATTGATGAGGTAACTATACATGCTCCCTTATTGGAAAGTAGTTCATCACAGAAATCAGTTCTTGTGATCTCTACACCAATTAGTGATGAAGCTGATGATAATGATCATGAAACTTCAGATCAAGTTACTACGGAACCTCGTAGGTCAACCAGAATAAGATCTGCACCAGAGTGGTACGGTAATCCTATTCTAGAGGTCATGTTACTTGACCATGACGAACCTCCGAAATATGATGAAGCGATGATGAGCCCAGATTCCGCGAAATGGCTTGAGGCCATGAAATCTGAGATGGGATCCATGTATCGGAACAAAGCGTGGACTTTGGTTCACTTGCCCAATGATCGGCAAGCCATTGAGAATAAATTAATCTTCAAGAAGAAGATTGACGCTGACGGTAATGTTACTGTATACAAAGCTCGACTTGTTGCGAAAGAGTTTCGACAAGTTCAAGGAGTTGACTATGATGAGACCTTCTCATCCGCAGCGTTGCTTAAGTCTGTCCGAATCATGTTAGCAATAGCTGCATTTTATGATTATGAAATTTGGCAAATGGATGTAAAGACTGCATTCCTGAATGGATTTCTGGAAGAAGGGTTGTATATGATGCAACCTGAAGGTTTTATTGATCCAAAGGATGCTAACAAAGTGTGCAAGCTCCAACAATCCATTTATGGACTGGTGCAAGCCTCTCCGAGTTGGAATAAACATTTTGATAGTGTGATCAAACAATATGGTTTTATACAGACTTTTGGACAAGCCTGTATTTACAAGAAAGTGAGTGGGCTCCGTAGCATTTCTAGTATTATATGTGGATGACATATTACTAATTGGAAATGATATAGAATTTCTCGATAGCATAAAAGGCTACTTGTACAAGAGTTTTTCAATGAAAGACATGGGTTGAGCTGCTTATATTTTGGGCATTAAGATCTATAGAGATAGATCAAGACGCCTAATTGGACTTTTACAAAGTACATACCTTGATAAAGTTTTGAAGAAGTTCAAAATGGATCAAGCAAAGAAAGGGTTCTTGCCTGTATTACAAGGTGTAAAGTTGATTCAGACTCAATGCCCGACCACTGCAAAAGATAGAGAGCAAATGAAAGATGTTCTCTATGCTTCAGCCATAGGCTCTATCATGTATGCAATGTTGTGTACCAGGCCTGATGTGTGCCTTGCTATTAGCTTAGCAGGAGGTACCAAAGTAATCCAGAGTGGATGTGACAGTAGTCAAGAACATCCTGAAATACCTGAAAAGGACTAAGGATATGTTTCTTGTTTATGGAGGTGACAAAGAGCTCGTCGTAAACGGTTACGTCGATGCAAGATTTGACACTGATCCGGATGAATTTAAGTCACAAACTGGATACATATTTTTATTGAACGGTGGATCTGTAAGTTGGTGCGGTTCTAAAGAAGCGTCGTGGTGGGATCTACATGTGAAGCGGAGTACATAACTGCTTGATGAAACTTAAGTCTGAAACATTTGAAAAGTTCAAAGAATTTTAGAGTGAAGTGGAAAATCATCGTAACAAGAAAATAAAGTTTCTACGATCTGATCGTGGATGAGAATATTTGAGTTACGAGTTTGGTCTTCATTTGAAACAATGCGGGATAGTTTCGCAACACACGCCACCCGGAACACCACGGTGTAATGGTGTGTCTGAACATCATAACTGCACTTTATTAGATATGGTGCAATCTATGATGTGTCTTACTGATTTACCGCTATCATTTTGGAGTTATGCTTTAGAGACGGCTGCATTCACACTAAATAGGGCACCATCTAAATCCGTTGAGGCGACGCCATATGAACAATGGTTTGGCAAGAAACCAAAGTTGTCGTTTACGGAAGTTTGGAGCTGCGATGCTTCGTGAAAAGCTTCAACCTGATAAGCTCGAACCCAAATCGGAGAATGTGTCTTCATAGGATACCCAAAGGAAACTGTTGGGTACACCTTTTATCACAGATCCGACGGCAAGATATTCGTTGCTAAGAATGGATCCTTTCTAGAGAAGGAGTTTCTCTCGAAAGAAGTGAGTTGGAGGAAAGTAGAAATTGATGAGGTAACTATACATGCTCCCTTATTGGAAAGTAGTTCATCACAGAAATCAGTTCTTGTGATCTCTACACCAATTAGTGATGAAGCTGATGATAATGATCATGAAACTTCAGATCAAGTTACTATGGAACCTCGTAGGTCAACCAGAATAAGATCTGCACCAGAGTGGTACGGTAATCCTATTCTAGAGGTCATGTTACTTGACCATGACGAACCTACGAAATATGATGAAGCGATGATGAGCCCAGATTCCGCGAAATGGCTTGAGGCCATGAAATCTGAGATGGGATCCATGTATCGGAACAAAGCGTGGACTTTGGTTCACTTGCCCAATGATCGGCAAGCCATTGAGAATAAATGAATCTTCAAGAAGAAGATTGACGCTGACGGTAATGTTACTGTATACAAAGCTCGACTTGTTGCGAAAGAGTTTCGACAAGTTCAAGGAGTTGACTATGATGAGACCTTCTCATCCGCAGCGTTGCTTAAGTCTGTCCGAATCATGTTAGCAATAGCTGCATTTTATGATTATGAAATTTGGCAAATGGATGTAAAGACTGCATTCCTGAATGTATTTCTGGAAGAAGGGTTGTATATGATGCAACCTGAAGGTTTTATTGATCCAAAGGATGCTAACAAAGTGTGCAAGCTCCAACGATCCATTTATGGACTGGTGCAAGCCTCTCCGAGTTGGAATAAACATTTTGATAGTGTGATCAAACAATATGGTTTTATACAGACTTTTGGACAAGCCTGTATTTACAAGAAAGTGAGTGGGCTCCGTAGCATTTCTAGTATTATATGTGGATGACATATTACTAATTGGAAATGATATAGAATTTCTCGATAGCATAAAAGGCTACTTGTACAAGAGTTTTTCAATGAAAGACATCGGTGAAGCTGCTTATATTTTGGGCATTAAGATCTATAGAGATAGATCAAGACGCCTAATTGGACTTTTACAAAGTACATACCTTGATAAAGTTTTGAAGAACTTCAAAATGGATCAAGCAAAGAAAGGGTTCTTGCCTGTATTACAAGGTGTAAAGTTGATTCAGACTCAATGCCCGACCACTGCAAAAGATAGAGAGCAAATGAAAGATGTTCTCTATGCTTCAGCCATAGGCTCTATCATGTATGCAATGTTGTGTACCAGGCCTGATGTGTGCCTTGCTATTAGCTTAGCAGGGAGGTACCAAAGTAATCCAGGAGTGGATGTGACAGTAGTCAAGAACATCCTGAAATACCTGAAAAGGACTAAGGATATGTTTCTTGTTTATGGAGGTGACAAAGAGCTCGTCGTAAACGGTTACGTCGATGCAAGATTTGACACTGATCCGGATGACTTTAAGTCACAAACCGGATACATATTTTTATTGAACGGTGGATCTGTAAGTTGGTGCGGTTCTAAGGAAGCGTCGTGGTGGGATCTACATGTGAAGCGGAGTACGTAACTGCTTCCGAAGCAGGAAATGAAGGAGTCTGGATGAAGGAGTCCATGTGTGATCTAGGTGTCATACCTAGTGCATCGGGTCAAATGAAAATCTTTTGTGAGAATACTCGAGCCATTGCCTTGACGAAGGAATCCAGATTTAACAAGAGAACTAAGCACATCAAGAGACACTTCAATTCCATCCATCATTAAGTGTCAGAAGGGGACATAGAGATTTGCAAGATACATACGGATCTGAATGTTGCCGACCCGTTGACTAAGCCTCTCTCACGAGCAAACCATGATCAGCACCAAGACTCCATGCGTGTTAGAATCATCACAATGTAATCTAGATTATTGACTCTAGTGCAAGTGGGAAACTGAAGGAAATATGCCCTAGGGGCAATAATAAAGTTGTTATTTATATTTCCTTATATCATGATAAATGTTTTATTATTCATGCTAGAATTGTATTAATCGGAAACTTATACATTGTGAATACATAGACAAACAGAGTATCACTAGTATGCCTCTACTTGACTAGCTCGTTAACCAAAGATTGTTAAGTTTCCTATCCATATACATGAGTTGTCATTTGATGAACGGGATCACATCATTAGAGAGTGATGTGATTGACTTGACCCATTCCGTTAGCTTAGCACTTGATCGTTTACTATGTTGCTATTGCTTTATTCATGACTTATACATGTTCCTATGACTATGATATTATGCAACTCCCGAATACCGGAGGAACACTTTGTGTTCTACCAAACATCACAACGTAACTGGGTGATTATAAAGGTGCTCTACAGGTGTCTCCCATGGTGTTTGTTGAGTTGGCATAGATCGAGCTTAGGATTTGCCACCACAATTGTCGTACAGGTATCTCTGGGTCATCTCGGTAATGCACATCACTATAAGCCTTCCAAGCAATATGACTAATGAGTTAGTTATGGGATGATGTATTACGAAACGATTAAAGATACTTGCCAGTAACGAGATTCAACTAGGTATTGAGATACCGACGATCGAATCTCGGGCAAGTAACATACAGATGACAAAGGGAACAACGTATGTTGTTATTCGGTTTGACCGATAAAGATCTTCGTAGAATATTGGGAGCCAATATGAGCATCAAGGTTCCGCTATTGGTTATTGGTTGGAGACATGTCTCGGTCATGTCTACATAGTTCTCGAACCCATAGGGTCCACACGCTTAACGTTCGGTGACAATCGGTATTATGAGTTTATGTATTTTGATGTACCGAATGTAGTTCCGAGTCCCGGATTTGATCACGGACATGACGAGGAGACTCGAAATGGTCGAGACATAAAGATCGATATATTGGATGACTATATGTTTGAACTTCGGAAGGGTTTCGTGTGAGTTTGGACAAATACCGGAGTACGAGGTGGGTTATCGGAACCCCCGGGGAGTGTAATGGGCCTCACGGGCCTTGGTGGAGAGAGGAAGGGGCGGCCAGGGCAGGCCGCGCTGTTGGAAATATGCCCTAGGGGTAATAATAAAATGGTTATTATTGTATTTCCTTGTTCATGATAATTGTCTATTGTTCATGCTATAATTGTATTAACTGGAAACCATAATACATGTGTGAATACATAGACCACAACATGTCCCTAGTGAGCCTCTAGTTGACTAGCTTGATCAATAGATGGTTATGGTTTCCTGAACATGGACATTAGATGTCATTGATAACAGGATCACATAATTAGGAGAATGACATGATGGACAAGACCCTATCCTAAGCATAGCACAAGATCGTGTAGTTCGTTTGCTAAAGCTTTTCTAATGTCAAGTATCATTTCCTTAAACCATGAGATTGTGCAACTCCCGGATACCGTAGCAATGCTTTGGGTGTGCCAAACGTAACAACGTAACTGGGTGGCTATAAAGGTGCACTACGGGTATCTCCGAAAGTGTCTGTTGGGTTGGCTCGAATCGAGACTGGGATTTGTGACTCCGTATGACGCAGAGGTATCTCTGGGCCCACTCGGTAATGCATCATCATAATGAGATCAATGTGACTAAGTAGTTAGTAACGGGATCATGCATTATGGAACGAGTAAAGTGACTTGCCGGTAACGAGATTGAACGATGTATTGGGATACCAACGATCGAATCTCGGGCAAGTAACATACCGATTGACAAAGGGAATTGTATACGAGATTGATTGAATCCCCGACATCGTGGTTCATCCGATGAGATCATTGTGGAACATGTGGGAGCCAATATGGGTATCCAGATCCTGCTATTGGTTATTGGCCGGAGAGGTGTCTCGGTCATGTCTGCATGGTTCCCGAACCCGTAGGGTCTACACACTTAAGGTTCGGTGACGCTAGAGTTGTTACGGGAAATAGTATGTGGTTACCGAAGGTTGTTCGGAGTCCCGGATGAGATCCCAGACCTGATGAGGAGCTCCGGAATGGTCCGGAGGTGAAGATCGCTATATTGGACGAAGGGTATTGGAGTCTGGAATTGTTCCGGGGGTACCAGGTGATGACCAGCGTGTCCAAAAGGGGTTTCGGAGGCCCCGGCAAGCGTTGCGGGCCTTATGGGCCAAGGGGAGGCCCCGGCAAGCACATCAGCCCATTAAGGGGTTGAGCGCCCCTCCCACCCCATCTCACGTAACCTAGAGAGGTGGGGGTGCCACCCCTAGGGCAGCCGCACCTCCCGGCTTGGGGGGCAAGTTTCCTAGGGGGTGGGGGCGCCCAAACCCATCTAGGGTTTCCCCTTTGGCCGCCGCCCCTCCCCTAGGGAACCCTAGGGCGCCTCCTCCTCCTCCCTTCCCCTATATGGAGTGAGGGGGTGGGAGGGCTGCAACACCCTTCCCCTCGTGCAGCCCCTCCCTCCTCCAACACCTCCTCCTCCTCCGTAGTGCTTGGCGAAGCCCTGCCAGAGAACCATGAGCTCCATCACCACCATGTCGTCGTGTTGTCGGAGATCTCCCTCAAATTCTCCTCTCCCCTTGCTGGATCAAGGAGGAGGAGACGTCCCCGGGCTGTATGTGGGTTGAACACGGAGGCACCGTTGTTCTGTGCTTAGGTCAGATTCGGCCGCGATTTGAATCGCTTCGTGAACGACTCCACCGACCGCGTTCTTGTAACGCTTCCGCATCAGCGATCTTCAAGGGTATGAAGATGCTCATCCTCTCCCTCTCTTGTTGCTATAATCTCCATAGATTGATCTTGGTGATGCGTAGAAAATTTTGAATTTCTGCTACGTTACCCAGCACGCGCACCCCCTCCCCCTCTAGTCCGAATTGGACATGAAAGGGGGGGCGGAACCCCCTCTTTTTTCCTTCCCCCTCTCTCCTCCTTCTTTCCCTCCTACTTCTACTCTTGTTAGGGTTGGAATCCTACTCCCGTTGGGAGTAGGACTCCCCTTGTGGCACGCCTAGGAGGCCGGCCTCCTCCCCCTCCTCCACTCCTTTATATACTGGGGAGGGGGGCACCCCATAGACACACAAGTTGATCATTGATCTCTCTTAGCCGTGTGCGGTGCCACCCTCCACCATAATCCACCTCGGTTATATCATTGCGGTGCTTAGGCGAAGCCCTGCGTCGGTAGCATCATCATCACCGTCATCACGCTGTCGTGCTGACGAAACTCTCCCTCGACACTTTGCTCGATCGGAGTTCGTGGGACGTCACTGAGCTGAACGTGTGCAGATTGCGGAGGTGCCGTACGTTCGATACTAGGATCGGTCGACCGTGAAGATGTATGACTACATCAACTGCGTTGTCATAACGCTTCCGCTTCCGGTCTACGAGGGTACGTGGACAACACTCTCTCCTCTTGTTTCTATGCATCACCATGATCTTGCGTGTGCGTAGGAATTTTTTTGAAATTACTACGTTCCCCAACATGTCCACCGCGTGCGGGAGGGAGAGCGTGTAGTAAAAGCTTCTCCTAATCCTGCCAGCCGCCACGCTCATGCACGAGGGAGGACGCAACTTCATTGACTTACTACTCCTGCTTTTGCGTCTATGACAGGTGGGCCCAACAGGTGGGTGGCCCACCTGCCATGCAGCCAAAGGCAGGTGCAGTTAAGGCACCGGAGCTCAGTCCGCGAGGGAGAGGGCTTTTAGTAATCAATCTTCTCGGTCTTGTACGAGTTGACGCGACACATCAAAGCACTAAACTTGATATATTTCAATAATTTGCGTTTAGCAATGCATTAATTACTCCCTTCGTTCCTAAATATTAGTATTTTTAGACATTTCAAATGGACTACAACATACCGATGTATCTAGACATATTTTAGAGTTTACATTCACTCATTTTTCTCCGTATGAAGTCACTTGTTGCAATCTCTAAAAAGACTTATATTTGGAAATGGAGGGAGTACAACGCATGCATGCATGCCGTGACTTTCCTTTTGATACTTCCATGTGTTGATTTGATGCACCTTGCCAAATTTTGACTATAAATTTAACTAACCAAATGTTCATGCATGTCATAAAAAATTACGGGGCTGTTTGGATTGTGACTACGTTTGTCTTATGTTGCCACATTATTTTTGACACACTTGCCACACTTGCCTAACTTGAGTTGCTCAAATTGTTAGACACACTTTCGCTTGCCTAAGGGAATCTTGGCACACGTTTTATAACTATGACATGTGGGGTTCACTGCTAATAAAAAAAATCTTGTCTTGGGTGTGGCTAGAAACAAACAACCACCTAACTTGGTCAAATTTGCCTAAGGTGAGGTGTGGTAAAGTGTGGAAATATGTGGCTGGAAACCAAACAGCCCCTACATCATTGAAAACTATGTTGAAATTTGAATCAAATGATATAATTTTTGTTAACATGCACCAACATTTCGTAAATCTTTGGTCAAAATTTAGCACCAGTTACAAAGGGGCCCAATAAATATTGTACTCTCACATTTTGTTTTGAGGATACTCCCACATACTCCCTCCGTTCCCAAATATAAGTCTTTTTAGGGATTGTAACAAGTGACTAGATACGGAGCAAAATGAACGAATCCATACATTAAAATATGTCTACATACATTTATATGTTGTAATCCATTTGAAATGTCTAAAAAGACTTATATTTAGGAATGGAGGGAGTAGAAAATATAAATAGTAATGCATGTTGGGGCAGCCCACGTTTCCAATAAATTTAGCCATGGGCTTGTTCACAATTTTTACGAGGGGGTGGTTGTTCATTTAATGGAGGGTCTTGTACCAGAAGTGTGACCTGGCACACCGTAACAGCACTTGGAATAAGCGGGCAGCTATCTCAAAAAACAATCAACAACTTAAAAAACGGCGACCTGGCATGCACACAATTTTAAAAGATTGTTTTGATGGAGTGAAAAAGGAAAACTACCCCACAATGTATATATAGGCTGGAGCCTCTGCGCTTGCTTGCTAGGGTTGCTCTATTCACACACTCTCATCCTGTCCAAATCTAAACAAGATAGCGGTGGTAACACTGTCTTTCTCCCTTCATAAAACACTGTCTTTTGATCCTCACAATTGGTTACAGATCCGGACGTATCCCCCTCGGGCGGTTAACGTGAGGAGGGGCAGCGTTTAGGCCGCGTCGACAGCGAGGGAGGAGACCCACTGTCGGCCGCACCATTATCTCTGGCCGAGCGTTGGCGTAGGAGGTCCTCCGATCCCTTCGTCGTTGCCCTAGTGTGGGCGGATCCGGCCTCCCGCTGCCCACCTATCCACATCCTGACGACCTTCAGGTATATCTTCCTTCGAAACCGCCTTAGCTCAACTTCCCTAGCTCGCTACGTTGCTGCATGTGCATCATTTTCTACCTCTCAGCCCCTCTCGTTCGAATGGTCCAATGTCACCTATTTTATTTCTATTGTTAGATGTAAAGCTATTTCATGGAGTCGAATCATGTACTTGGTTCAAACAAGAAATAAAGTGGGGGTGGGGGAATTTATTATGTACATCGGACTTTGTAGAAACAGGAAGGGATCGGAGGGAGGTCCTCCGATCCCTTCGTAGCTCGGGTTCAGTAGGAGAATGCATCGCTCGGGTTCAGTTAGAGCCCAACATCTCGCACCCACACGCGTACGTGTATGAGAGAAACGTACATCGCTCGGCCCCCGACCACCGACCGTAACAGGGAACTCCCCGATATTTTCCTCGCCCATGGTTCTACCACTGTATTTTCCATCATGGACGGCCCAAAGAATGTCATGCAGCTGCGTCTCCGGCCCCCCCAGGATGAAAAGCCCATTTCTGTCATGATTTTTTGTCATAGAAGTAGGAGCCCACCACATCTATGATGATACCGGGTTTTGTCACAATTATCATCATAGAAGTGTCATAAGCATGATAGAAAAAAAATTTGTTCGGCCCAAAATGTCACGGATGTGTCTTTTTGTTGTAGTGTCTCCTAAGATATGAAACCCCTACTCCTTCTCTACGGGGTCCCTGCATGCTCACTATATAGAAAAGAGAACAATGGTGCTCCTAGAGCTGATTGGCTAGAGGAGGAAGAATGGCAAGGCTAGATCTCTTCTCCCCTAGCTATGGTGTGTGGAGGGAACTAATGTTTGAGCCCTTTGCATGGGTGTGGCCTGGGGCAGTTTATAGGCCAAACCCCAGGGGTACAATGGTAATCTGGCCGGGTGGTAGGAACCAGCTATCATCGTCTATGGAGGCAAGGTTCTCCACCGGCTGTTGGGGCCCACCTCTGGTGGACCCTGCCGGCTGCCAAGGAATTGGCAGACAGGTGGGGCCCACCGCCTATGGGCCCCATTGACAGCTCTTCACTGTTGCGTTGTTCATGCTGATGGAGGCCGTGTTGGGTGCACCATGGCAACAGTGCCGCGTTGGGCGGGTCGGCGGCTGCCAGGCGGCGCTTTACTGTAGCCATGTGGCTAGGATTTGGGGGAGGAATGGCACAATGTGGCCATACCCCATCCTGTCTCATGGTCGGGCTCGGAATACGAGGGAGGGGGCAGGCCGCCTGCTAGAAGCTGACTCGTGCCCTCTCCGCCTTTTGTTGCGCACCGTGTTCTAGGAGGAGGGCCTCTGGTTCCCGCCGCCTTCTTGGGGCCAGCCGTCTTCTAGGAGGCGGGCCTCTGGTTCCAGCCGCCTTCTTGGGATCCGCCATCTTCTAGGAGGCGGCCCTGTGGTTCCGTCCGGCCAAGGAGGTCGGCCTTGCGACCAATTAGACTGAGGGGCTTGGCCAGCCCCGATGTCTTGAAATATGGTTAAGTGTTGATGAGGCTAACCGGGCTCTATCCCCCTGACAAATGTCCAAGGTCTCTCGAGCTTAATACTAAAGCGCTGACCGCTTTCCAAGTGAGGCATGTCGCATAGACCCTGGTTGTCGCCGCATTACTCGCACTCGGGTATCCTATCATCATCGTCACACATTTCCTATGTTCATAATTCAAGGATTAAAGTTATGAATTCAATATATGTACTGTAAAAACTAAGTTATGTCTTTATTTTTCATCACGGGTTAACTATCGGTCTGCCGGTTCCTTCCTTGAAAACTCTCCATCTCTGATATTTGCGACCGTTGGTCATGGAAGATCCTACGTTCATTTCAATGTGGTTTACACCAAAATTTCTAGCACCTTCAAATGAAGAAGAAGCTCCCCTCACGACAACAGTTGGGATTCTTCTTCTCTCATATATGATGGACACTCTCCCTCTATGACATTTGCGACCGCTAGTGATGCAAGCTCCTACATTTACACCAAAATTTCTAGCACCTTCAAATGAAGAAGAAGCTCCCCTCACGACAACAGTCTAGATTCTTCTTTTCTCATATACGGTGGACACTCTGTCTCTCTCTCTGTCACTATTTATTTTAGTATCATGTATGGAGCCCTGACAGACTTAATGTCAACCCAAAATGTCATTTAATTCTATTTCCGGCAAATCCAAGGCACTTGATATTTCCTACATTCTAGCACAAGCCATGCTAAAATTCATGAAAAAATATGGCATGACCGTTGCTAAAAAGCGACATATCGAGCGCCTGAAATTTGCTAGAATGGAAATTAATCAACACTCCGGCAAAACATAGGTGACTCAGAGGTGTTCTCTGCATTGATAATGAACGAAATAGAAGTGCATATAACGTGGACTAGCCTCATCGATACTTTCTCCAAAAAAATAGCTTCATCACATTGTCACATCTACTCATCTACTACTCTACTATGTCTATGAAAAGATCTACATCATCATCGACATCAACGACATGGGCATTTGGCTGGTCTCGCCTCGAGGTCGGAGGGGGTCGATGACGGGGACGACGGTGGGGATGATGCAGGGGCTCCTTGATTTCTTTAAAAATAAAATATAAACAAAAACATTATTATCCTTATTTTAGGACTTGGTTAAACCCTATAAGCTATCAACTAAACATTATTATGCTCATTCAAAAGACCTACATTAATGAAAATTTGCAAAACTAGTTTTCTTTACTAAAAATTTGTATTACCAAAAATACCCTAGTTCTAACCCTAACATCTATCCAGTCATCAATCCATTGGTCTATCCAAAGCATTACTGAAAAAACCTAGTTTAATCCATCTGTATATCCATCTATCTATCCAAGCATTACATCTATCCATCCATCTACCCATCCATCTATCTATCCTCTCCATCTATCTACGTGGGAGGGAGGAAGGGAGGAGGAACAGGTTCGGCGAAGAGACGTGATAACCCACAAGTATATGGGATCGTTTGTAGCCTTCTTTGATAAATAAGAGTGTCGAACCCAACAAGGAGCTAAAGGTAGAACAAATATTCCCTCAAGTTATATCAACCACCGATACAACTATACGCACACTTAACATTTGCTTTCCATAAAACAAGTATGAAACTATTTTGCGAGAATGGAACTATGAGTACTTTGCGAGAATAAAACTACGAATAGATTGCAAGATAGTAAAAGTGGATAGCTTTTATCAATAAGAAATTCATTTGTCCCTAGGTAATCGATAACAAATACCGGTAATGATTCTTGCACTTTTATATGAGGGAGAGGCATGAGCTAACATACTTTCTCTACTTGGATCATATGCCCTTATTTCTGGACCCCTAGCAAGCATAAGCAATTACTAAAGATCATTGAGGTCGTGAAACCCAACCATAGCCTTAAGTATCGAGTCCTCTTTATCCCATACGCAACAACCCACCTACTCGGGTTTCAGCTTCTGTCACTCTCTCAACCCACCATAAGCTAATTATGAATGTATTGCAACACCCTTAAGAGGGGATCCCTCACGTTTGCGCCATAAATAAAATAGATCACGATTATACCAACTAAGGCCACGATTAACCCAATGGACAAAATGGATCTAGTCAAACATCATAGGATAGAAAAAAATCATTCGGAAATAATATATGAAACCGAGCACTATTTTTAAGTAGATATTACAGCGGGGAGAAGGGGTGTTACACCGCTGCATAGAGGGGGGAGGAACTTGGTGTTGACGTTAGCAAGATTGTTGGTGTAGATCATCGCCACGATCCTAGCCCCGACGGCACTCCGGCGCCACCGGGAGAGAGGGGGAGAGAGCCCCCCTCTTTCTTCTTCTTCTTCCTTGGCCTCCCCCCTAGATGGGAGGAGGGTTCCCCCTCTGGTCCAGGGCCTCCATGGCGGCGGAGGGGCGGGAGCCCATCCGAGATTGGATCTGTCTCTATGTTCCCTTTTGTTTCGCGTCCCCCAGATCTAGCCCTTTAGGGTTTCTTAAATTCCTAGAGATCCACAACTCCGATTGCACATAAATTTTTACACGATTTTCTCCATAAATTATCTTTCTTGTGCCAGAAGAAGGGCCCCAACCGACTTTCCAGGAGAGCATAAGACACCTGGGCGCGCCAGGGGGTGCATGGCGTGCCCTGGTGGGTTGTGGGTATTGTGGGGCCCCGTTTGCATTGATTCCAATTCCCAAAAAATAAAATATATTCCAAAATAATTCTCCGTAAAGTTTTATCGCGGTTGGACTTCATTTGATATGGGTTTTCTGCGGAACAAAAAACATGCAACAAACAGAAACTGGCACTGGATCAATATGTTAGTCCAAATAAATCATACAAATTGTTGCCAAAAGTGTATAAAAGTTATATAATATTGGCATGAAACAATAAAAAAATATAGATATGACGGAGACGTATCAGCATCCCAAAGCTTAATTCCAGCTCGTCCTTGAGTACTTAAATGATAAAAAAGATAATTTTTGATGTGAATTCTACATAGCATAAACTTGATCATATATCTAATCATGGCACGAATATTAAGACATAAGTGATTCAAAGCAACAATCTATAATTTTACATAAAAGCATCAATACCCGGGCATCCCAACAAACAATCATGTCTTTCAAAATATCAATGTTAAAGAACGTTATCCCTACAAAATCATATAGTCTTTTCATGCTCTGTCTTCTCAACGCAAAGTATAAATCATGTAAAACCCCAGTGTCAGTCAAGCAATTGGTTCATACTTTTTAAAGCGCTTCAGCATTTTCAACTCTCATGCAATATATGAGCGCAAGCCATGGATATAACACTATGGGTGGAATAGTATACGGTGGTAGAGTTTAATATAAAGAAGACAAAAAGAAAGATAGTCTCACATCGAAGCAGCTGACCACGGGCTATGGAGATTC
Source organism: Aegilops longissima (assembly GCA_021605205.1). Taxonomy (NCBI): domain Eukaryota; kingdom Viridiplantae; phylum Streptophyta; class Magnoliopsida; order Poales; family Poaceae; genus Aegilops; species Aegilops longissima. Next base: position 2,855,924 of record CM038676.1, on the reverse strand, counting down.
CCATAAATAGATATCATTGCAAGGAGTATGGATTGCCATGCAAAGAATTCACTAAGAGCTATAAGTGTATGAAAGCACATCATGAAAACTAAGTGGGTGTGCATCTAATCTTATAATGAAAAATTCGCACTAGTATATGAAAGTGACTGGTATGTCCATTTTGCCTCATGTTTTCCGACTGTTATTTATGTTGTTTTATTGTACAATAATGCTTTTTGGAGTAATACTAGTGCTTTTCCCTCATAATATGCAAGGTATGCACCAAGGGGGAAAATTCCGGCAGCTGGAAATCTTGACCCGAAAAAGCTACGTCAAGCTACCTATTCTGCACAACTCCAAATGAGTTGAAACTTCCCGAGCATTTTTATGGAATATTTAATAAATATTGGAGCAAATAAGTACCTGAGGAGGCCCACCAGGTGGGCACAACCCACCTGGGCGCGCCAGGAGGCCCCAACGCACCCTGGTGGGTGCTGCCCTCCTCAGCCCACCTCTGGTGCCCATCTTCTGGTATATAAGTCATTTTGACATAGAAAAATCAATAACAGGAGGGCATTTGGTACGAAGCGCCGCCACCTCGAGGAGGAACTTGGGTAGGAGCACTTTTGCCCTCCGGCGGAGCGATTCCGCCGGGGAACTTCCCTCCTACAGGTGGAAATCATCGTCATCATAATCACAAACAACTCTCGCATCTTGGGGAGGGCTATCTTCAACGACATCTTCACGTCACCAACTCCTCTCAAACCCTAGTTCATCTGTTGTGTTCAATCTTTGTATCAAAACTATAGATGGGTGCTTGTAGCTGACTAGTAGTGTTGATTACATCTTGTAATTAATTAATATATGGTTTATTTGGTGGAAGATTATATGTTTAGATCCATTATGCTATTTAATACCCCTCTGATCTTGATTATGTTTATCATTTGTGAGTAGTTACTTTCGTTCTTGAGGTCATGGGAGAAATCATCACTAGTAGAAAACAGGGCTTTCGTCCAGGCCAGTTCAGCCCATTAGTCCCGGTTCAATCCAGAACCGGGACCAGTGGAGCTATTTGCGCCGGTTCGTGAGCCCAGGGGGCCGGCCGGGCCACGTGGGCCATTGGTCCCGGTTCGTCCGGACCTTTTGGTCCCGGTTGGTGGGACGAACCGGGACCAATGGTCCTGGCTCCTGGCCCACCACTATTGGTCCCGCTTGGTGGCATGAACCGGGACCAAAGGCTTCCCTTTAGTCCCGGTTCATGCCACCAACCGGGGCTAATGGTGCTGCCTATATATAGCCCCTCGCGCAAGAGCAGAGCACACTGCTATGTTTTTTCTGGCCGAGGGGGAGAGGGCTTGGTGGTGCTCTAGCTCACCTCCTATGCACACAAGGTGTTCGATGGAATGCCCGATCCACACTACTTAAGGTTTCTCCTCTCCAAGCTCGACCGCCAAGCTCCATTTTCCTCAATATTTATCTAGGTTTAGCGGTCCGTCACGCCCCATCCCCGTCTTCATCGTCGTCGATCACCCGCGCCGATCTCATCGCCGGCACCACCGTGGTGAGCCTCTTGTTCTTATCTTCTTTCTGAAAGGAAAAATATTATTACTTGTTTGTTTAGATAGATACTTGTATTATTTTCTTACTTTTATTATTGCATCTTATATAGTGCGATGGTTTTGGTATCCGCCCGTCGGCCCTCGTCACATCTATGATTCGGATGTGGTATATATTATCTTTTCATAACTATTGGTTCATTTATTGTTTATGAAAATTATGCCGACCAACGTGACATAGATTTTATTTATCTAGGAGGTTGTTGAACCGGAAATTCCAACCGACCCTATTGTCGAGAGGTTAAATTTAGTTGAAGAAGAAAACAGTTTCTTGAAGGAAAAATAAAAAAATTGAGGAGGAGAAGATGATATTGGAGTTGCATGTTGCGGATGTAAATCGATGATCACAAGATCAAGATGGATGCAATGCGCTTGAAGATGAGAAAGATTAGAAAATATGCCATTCATACCGAGGCTTGGTATCATTATGCCGTTGGATCAGTTGTTACCTTGGTTGCGATTATGATCGCATTTGTTTCGCATTGAAATGTTTTACATAGTTTCAATGTATGGTTTAATTAATTTAGATGCTCTGCAGAGCTTTATGTTGTTAGATGAGAACTATGTATGTACTTTGGTTTTATGTGATGATGAACTTCTATTAATTTGGTCACTTAATTATCTATTCATGATCTTCTCGTAATGATTTTGACACATAATTATATATAATGCACGCAGATGAACCGGCAATGGATGTACGGTGACAGACACACCTCCGAGTACATTAAGGCGTGCATGATTTTCTCAAGTGGCTGAGGCAAACAAGCAGAATGGTTTTATGTGTTGTCCATGCCCTATATGTGGGAATCTGAGTCTTACTCAGACCGGAAAATCCTTCACACCGCCGCTTTACAAGGGTTTCATGCCACACTATAATGTTTGGACGAGGCACGGAGAAATAGGGGTTATGATGTAAGACGGCGAGGAAGAAGAGTACGATGACAACTCGTGCCCCTGAATACGGTGATGCTACTAAACATCAAGATGCACAGACGATGTGCACGATGGTGCTGGAGCAGGCGAAGCTGCTGAAGATCAAGAGGAACCAGACGATGTGCCCGATGATGATGATCTCCGCCGGGTCATTGTCGATGCAAGGACACAATGCGAAAGTCAAAAGGAGAAGCTGAAGTTCGATCCATGTTAGAGGATCACAAAAAAGGGTTGTACCCCAATTGCGAAGATGGCAACACAAAGCTCGGTACCGTACTCGAATTGCTGCAGTGGAAGGCAGAGAATGCTGTGCCTCATAAAGGACTTGAGAAGCTACAGAAAATAATGAAGAAGAAGCTTCCAAAGGATAACGAATTTCCCGACAGTACATACGCAGCAAAGAAGGTTGTATGCCCTCTAGGATTGGACGTGGAGAAGATACATGCATGCCCTAATGACTGCATCCTCTACCGTGGTGCCTACAAGGATCTGAACGCATGCCGGTATGCGGTGCATTGCGATATAAGATCGACGAGATGACCACGGAGATGTTGTGGCGAGCCTCCCGGAAGAGGGTTCCTGCGAAGGTGATGTGGTATGCTCCTATAATACCACGGTTGAAACGTCTGTTCAGAAATGGAGAGCATGCCAAGTTGATGCGATGGCACAGTGAGGACCGTAAGAAAGGCGGAAGTTGAGAGCACCCGCCGACGGGTGTGATGGAGAAAAATCGAGAGAAAGTCTGGGATGAGTTTGCAAAGGACCCAAGGAACGTATGATTTGCTTTAAGCGCGGATGGCATTAATCCTTTCGGGGAGCAGAGCAGCAATCACAGCACCTGGCCCGTGACTCTATGTATGTATAACCTTCCTCCTTGGATGTGCATGAAGCGGAAGTTCATTATGATGCCAGTTCTCATCCAAGGCCCTAAGCAACCCGGCAACGACATTGATGTGTACCTAAGGCCATTAGTTGAAGAACTTTTACAGCTGTGGAATGGAAATGGTGTGCGTCGTGGGATGAGCACAAAAGGAGAATTTGACCTAAAGGCGTTGCTGTTCGTGACCATCAACGATTGGCCCGCTCTCGATAACCTTTCAAGACAGACAAACAAGGGATACCACGATGCATGCACTGTTTACTTGACACCGATAGTATATACCGGGAAGCTGCGGGAAGAATGTGTACCAGGCCATCGTCGATTTCTTCCGACCAACCATCAATGTCGAAAGAAAGGCAAGCATTTCAAAGGCGAGGCAGATCACCGGAAGAAGCCCGCCATGCGTACCGGTGATCACGTACTTGCTATGGTCAATGATTTACACGTAATCTTTGGAAAGGGTCCCGGCGGACTAGCTGTTCCGAATGACGCTGAGAATCACGCACCCATGTGGAAGAAGAAATCTATATTTTGGGACCTACCCTACTGGAAAGACCTAGAGGTTCGCTCTTCGATCGACGTGATGCACGTGACGAAGAACCTTTGCGTGAACCTGCTAGGCTTCTTGGGCGTGTATGGGAAGACAAAAGATACACATGAGGCACGAGAGGACCTGCAACGCTTGCACGAAAAAGAGGGCATGCCTCCGAAGCAGTATGAAGGTCCTGCCAGCTACGCTCTTATGAAAGAAGAGAAAGAAATATTCTTTCAATGCCTGCTCAGTATGAAGGTCCCGACTGGCTTCTCGTCGAATATAAAGGGATAATAAATATGCGGAGAAAAGTTCCGAACCTAAAGTCTCATGACTGCCACGTGATTATGACGCAATCGCTTCCGGTTGCATTGAGGGGCTTCTACCAGAAAACGTCCAATTAGCCATTGTAAAGCTATGTGCATTCCTCAATGCAATATCTTAGAAGGTGATCGATCCAGAAATCATACCAACGCTAAGGAGTGATGTGGCGCAATGTCTTGTCAGTTTCGAGCTGGTGTTCCCACCATCCTTCTTCAATATCATGACGCACGTCCTAGTTCATCTAGTCGACGAGATTGTCATTCTGGGGCCCGTATTTCTACACAATATGTACCCCTTTGAGAGGTTCATGGGAGTCCTAAAGAAATATGTTCGTAACTGCGCTAGGCCAGAAGGAAGCATCTCCATGGGCCATCAAACAGAGGATGTCATCGGGTTTTGTGTTGACTTCATTCCTGGCCTTAAGAAGATAGGTCTCCCTAAATCGCGGTATGAGGGGAGATTTGGAAAAACACGCTTGGAAGGACTCAATAATATGCAGGGACGGATATTCTTGGTCTCAAGCACACTACACAGTTCTACAGAACTCTACCTTGGTGACCCGTATGTCGATGAACACAAGAACGATCTGTGCTCCAAACACCGGAGCAAAGGCGACGGCTGGATTACATGTGAACACATCGGGACTTTCAGCAGTTGGTTGGAAACTCGTCTCGGAGGTGACAGCACTGTTTGTGATGAGTTGTACTTGTTGTCCAGGGACCATCTTCGACTGTAATGATTTGGAAAGGATACGAGATAAATGGGAATACATTTTACGATTGACCAAGATCAAAAGAGCACCAACCAAAACAGCGGTGTCCGCTTTGATGCAGCAACCGATGTGGGAAAGGCCACATATTATGGTTACATAGTAGACATATGGGAACTTGACTACGGAGTAGATTTTAAGGTCCCTTTGTTTAAGTGCAAGTGGGTCAATCTGTCGAGGCGGGTGCAGGTAGACCCACGATGCGGAATGACAACAGTGGATCTAAAAATCTTGGGTACACCGACGAACCGTTCGTCCTAACCAATGATGTGGCACAGGTTATCTATGTGAAGGACATGTCTACCAGACCGAGGAAAAGAAAAGATAAGGAAGCGAATACATCATACGATGAGCCAAAGCGCCACATAGTTCTTTCAGGAAAAGGGACATCCACGGGAGTGGAGGGCAAGGCAGACATGTCGAAGAGTATGAAAAGTTTCATGAAATTCCTCCTTCAAAGTCAAGGCTGACCCAAGCATCCTGATAAGCGATGAAGATTATCCATGGTTCTGGCGCAATAAGCAAATGACACAAGCGAAGAAAAAATGAAGTCTTTCTCCCGCAACTATTATGATGATACCATGCTAACTTTGTAACAGACGAGTATGATACCATTGTCCGTTTTGTACATGCACATGCTATGCCAACTTTTTCAGAGTTCATTTGAAAACTATGAATTTGAAAACCTCGCCAACCAATTATCCATTTGAAAACTAATGGCGCTAACAGAAAGTTTATAATTTTGCTGACCTAAAAGCAAAAAGAATTAAAAAATAGAGCAAAAAACCAAAAGAAAATAAATAATGCAGAAAACAAAACAAAAAAACTGGAAAAAAATAAAAATAGCAACAATAAGTATTTTGTTGTAACTAGAAACAAACTAAAATAAATAAAGCAACAAATAAAACAAAAAAGTGTTTTCAAATTTGAAAACTAATGGCACTAATAGAAAGTTTATATTTTTCTAAAACTAAAAGCAAAAAGAATTAAAAATAAAGCAAAAACCAAAAGAAAATAAATAATGCAGAAATCAAAACAAAAAAACTGGAAAAAAATAAAAATAGCAACAATAAGTATTTTGTTGTAAGTAGAAACAAAATAAAATAAATAAAGCAACAAAGAAAACAAAAAAAGTGTTTTCAAATTTGAAAACTAATGGCACTAATAGAAAGTTTATAATTTTTCTAAAACTAAAAGCAAAATGAATTAAAAAATAAAGCAAAAAACCAAAAGAAAAATAAACCAAAACCAAAATAAACTAAATAAAGCAACAAATAAAACAAAAAAACAAAAAAAGTGCCACCTACTGGGCCCCGACGGCCTGAATACGACTAAAAACCCTACCATGGGCCAGGATTCAGGCCCGCGGGAGGCCCAGTAGGCCCACAGGCACATATTGCACGTTTAGGCCCGAAAGCCTGCTTCAGAGAGGAGCTTGAGAGGTAAGCCGCACCGCACCTTATAAACAGGTGCGGTTCCCTCTCAACTAGCGAGGTGGGACTAAACATTTGGCGCGGGGCAGCACAAGGCCTTTGGTCTCGGTTGGTGGCACCAACCGGGACTAAAGTGCAGTAGTCCGGTTCGTGGCACCAACCGGGACTAATGCCCCCTTTAGTCGGTTGGTGCCACCAACCGACCAAAGGTCGCTGCTTCCGCCCTTTGGGCTGCTGAAAATTGGCCTTTGGTCGGTTGGTGGCACCAACCGGGACTAGTAGCATTAGTCCCGGTCGTGGCACAAACGGGACTAAAGTCTTTCTATATAAGCAAAGACTTGGCGTTTTTCAGATTTCATCGCCAGTTCCCGCCCGACGACGACGCAAGGCTGCCCGAGCTCGCCCGACAGCGCCGTCGAGCTGCCCGTGCTTCGCCGTCGCCGTCGCCCGCTCCCCTGCCCGTGCTGCGCCGTCGCCGTCGCCCGCGCCCTGCCCGTGCTCGCCGTCGCCCTGCCCCTGCCCGTCCGCCCCGGCCCGGCGCCCTCGCCGCCCGCCCGTCGCCTCGAGCTCCCTCACACGGGCTCGCCGTCGCAGCCCGCTCCTCGTCGCTGTCGCCCTGCCCGTCCGGCCCTCCCCCGGCGCCCTCGCCTGCCCCCGCGCTGTGAGCCGCCGCCCGGCTCTGTTTTTTTATGTTTTAATTTTTTAGTTCATATGTGATGTATATGTGTATGTCGCTATAATTTATATGTGTATGTGAACAATGCAAAAGATAGTTTTTTAGAAAAATTAGGATTTTTTTTCTGTTCATAGATTTTTTTGGTGATATTAATTATTGTAAATATGCAAATGTTTGTATATTCATATGAACAATGAATTAGGCAATACTACTTCACTACTGGAATCAGCTACTTTGCCATCTGCCAGATCTTTGCCGTCTGCTAGCGGACGGCAAATAAGCTCTTTGCCATCAGCTACACAAAAAGCGGACGGCAAAGAACAGGCTGATGGCAAAGACCAAGGTTACCATCAGCCAGTTCTTTGCCGTCCGCTCATGAGCGGCAAAAAATCGTTACCGTCCGCTAGCGGGCGGCAAAGAGGAGGGCCCCACCGACGAGTTGCAAAAAAAAAAACCTAACGGGGCCCTCTTTGCCGTCCGCTAGCGGACGGCAAAGAGCACGCAGCGGACGGCAAAGGATGGCGGGCGGCAAAGAGGGGGGCCACGTGCGTTAACGGCGCCCACCCCTCTCTCTCTCTCTCTCCACCTTCGCACCACCCCCCGCCCTTCGCACCACCCCCCGCCGCCGCCGCCAGCGCCCGCCTGTCGCCCCACCACCCGCCGCCACCCAGCGCCCCCCCGCGCCCCCGCCGCCTGCCGTCTGGCGCCGCCACGCCTCGGCGGGCCCGCCCCCTCCTCCACCGCCCAGGGCGGGCCCGCCGCCCGCCGCCCGGCGGCCAGCGCCGCCGCCCAGCCGCCCGCCCCCCTCCTCCGCCGCCCAGCCGCCGCCCCCTCCTCCACCCTCGCCGCCACCCAGCCCCCCCGCCCGCCTAGGTGAGTTTCTTCTTCTTTTTTTTCTTTTTCTGTTTTTTAGTTTTAGGTTTATGTTTAGTATTAGGTTTAGATTTAGTTTAGTATAAGAAGAAGAAAAGAGAGGAGAGGAGGAGAAGAAGAAGAGGAAAAAGGAAAGGAGGAAGAAGAAGAAGAAGAAGAAGAAGAAGAAGAAGAAGAAGAAGAAGAAGAAGAAGAAGAAGAAGAAGAAGAAGAAGAAGAAGAAGAAGAAGAAGAAGAAGAAGAAGGAAAAAAAGGAAGAAAAGGAAAAGGAGGAAGAAGAAGAAAGGAAAAAAGAAAGAAAAGGAAAGGAAGAAGAAGAAGAAGACACCCCGACCCCGAGACCCCGACCCCGACCCGACCCCGACCCCGACACCGACCCCGACCCCGACCCGACCCGACCCCGACCCGACCCGACCCCGACCCGACCCGACCACGGTACCCAGACCCGACCCGGCACCCGACCGACACCCGACCCGAGACCCGACCCGACCCGACACCCGACCCGACACCCGACCCGACCCGACCCGACCCGACACCCGACCCGACACCCGACGACCCCGACCCGACCCGACACCCGACCCGACACCCGACCCGACCCGACCCGACCCGACCACGGTACCCGGACCCGACCGGCACCCGACACGACACCCGACCCCGAGACCCGACCCGACCCGACACCCGACCCGACACCCCGACCCGACCCGACCCGACCCCGACACCCGACCCCGACACCCGACCCCCCCCGACCCGACACCCGACCCGACCCGACCCGACACCCGACCCGACCCGACCGACACGGTACCCGGACCCGACCGGCACCCGACACGACACCCCGACCCGAGACCCGACCCGACCCGAGACCCCACCCCGACACCCGACCCGACACCCCGACCCGACCCGACCCGACCCGACACCCCTACCCGACACCCGACCCGACCCGACACCCCGACCCCCAAGGCTGACCCGACACCCGACCCGACACCCGACCCCAGAGCTGACCCAACACCCGACCCGAGCCTGACCCGGACACCAGCGCCGACACCACACCCGACCCGAAACAACACCCGACACCGACACGGCACTACCCGACATCGACCGACACCCCGACCCCGACCACGAAACAGCACCCGACCCGACACGGCACCCGACACCGACGGGACACCCGACCACCGACACCTCCGAAAGGTGTTCTTTGGCCTTCGAGGCCGACGGGTCATATATATATTTGTGAATTATTAGTTAGGTCATATATTTTTCGATTTTGCTATGAAAACATCATATATAATTGTGTTGATCGTGTAGTTTTAATTGTGCAGTTGTTTCATCGCTGCGAGGTTTGGTGTTCGACGACCTCGCCGTGTGTTTGTGAGCTCGCCCTTCGTTCGTGGGTGAGCACAAATGACAACTCCTCCTCCCCATTAATTATTTGATCTATTCGATGAAACTTGATAGCTAGCTATATATGTGTCTTGAATCATCAAGATATCGTAACCAATATGTGTCTCCCGTTCGAAAGCGTCATAGTTATAAATATGCATGCATTTGCATATTTATAACCTTGATTCTTCGAATTGTCCAACGCTATCCATGGACAGCCAGTATGTGTAGATTGGGTTCGTTTTCCCATATGCTTTGCTCGGATCCGACGCATATATTTAAATCGATTGCCTCCCTGTTGTTCTCCGGTTACACATCCTCTCATTTATTGCGAGGCGTGTATCGAGGAGAACGGCGGGAGGTGCTGCCAAATTTTACGTCGGATCCGGAGCATAGCATGGGAAAATGAACCCAATCTACACATACACGGGTGAGATTAGGACCTATCATTACCTATTAGAGTGTAGGTTGCATGGACGTAATAAAATTGACAAAGTAGATCAACCGATGAATATATACATGGTGAATTACATATATAATTGTTGTGTGTCCAGTAGCTCGAAAGTCAAGATGAGTGACCGTGCTTGGATGTATACCGTCACACTGGTGAGAACAAATGGAGCGCTGAATGGTTCACAAAAACTAAGGGGTTTGTGCAAGCCGATTTGCAAATGGCCAAAGAAAACCTGGTGCCCTGTTTCCGGTGCGGCAATTGGGAAAAGAAGACAGAGGCTGAAATGGGCAAACACCTGCAGAAGAGTGGTTTTACGCCCGATTATATGGTGTGGACATTTCATGGTGAGTCTGCCCAACATGACCGAGCTGAGGTGGATCGTAAATCGCACCGACGAGCATGGTACGGGATGGAAAACATGGTGCAAGGCTATGATGATGCTCGGGATTGGACGAGGAGATGGAGGAATCTGCAAAGGCCTTCAATGAAATGTTGGAGTCTTCGAAACGTCCGCTCCACGAGCACACTGAGCTTTGTCAGTTGGATGTCATCTCACAAGTAATGGCTCTGAAGGCTCAGTTCAACTTGGGCAGAGAATGCTATGACGCAATTATGACAGTATTTGGACGCTTTCTACCCAAAGGCCATGTAATGCCTGCAAACCTGTACCAGTCGGACAAAATCCTCCGTGCACTGAAGATGCCCTATGAGAAGATACATGCCTGTGAGAAAGGATGTGCCTTATTTAGGCTTGACTATGCGGACTTGAACTATTGTCCCATTTGCAAGTCTTCCAGGTATATTGTGGTAGACAACGGTATGGGTGAGAAGACACAGACCAAAATCCCCGTTAGTGTTCTTCGGTATATGCCAATCGTACCAAGACTTCAACGTCTTTTCATGGTCGAAGAGACGGCCAGACAGATGACATGGCACAAAACAGGCAAAAGAACCGAACTAGATGCAGATGGGAATCTGATGATGGTACACACATCAGATGGTGTTGCGTGGAAAAAGTTTGATGAATTACATGTCGACAAAGCGGCAGATCCGAGGCATCCTCGAGTCGGCATCAGCACGGATGGGTTCAGTGTGTTTGGTATGACGGCAGCCCAATACAGTTGTTGGCCCGTATTTGTCTTTCCACTCAATCTCCCCCCCGGACAGATTATGCAAAGAAAGAACATTTTCCTGACGTTGATAATTCCAGGACCCAACTATCCGGGCAAAAATATGAATGTGTACATGCAGCCGCAGGACGAATTGCAAGAAGCCTGGGATAATGGGTTCAAGACATCGACGCCTTTAGCAAACGGAACTTCATAATGCGTGTATGCGGTACATGTACTCGACGCATGACTTGCGGCGTATGCGCTATTCGTTGGCTGGTGTGTGCATGGAAGGTTCCGTGCCCCACATGCAAGGGAGCTCTTGAGTTTCGTTGGTTTCAGGGCGGTCGCAAGTTTTCTTGCTTCGACATGCATAGACAGTTCTGGATCCTCGCCATAAGTTCAGGAAAGACAAGAAGAACTTCATCAGGGGTAGAGTTGTCAAAACTCTGCACCACCTGCATTGACAGCCAACAGACCTGGATCGTTAAGCGCTCTCGAGCGGATCCACAACGTCCGGGGTACTTCAAGGGGTATAATACTAAGCACGCGTGGACTCACAAAACATGCTTATGGGATCTGCCTTACTTCAAAGACCTCCCATTGATCCAGAGCTGTTGATGATATCTGGTGGCGGGAGGTCCCATGGCTCCATAGCCATTGGAGATGGACTTATCCGTTGTCCTAGCACTCTCTCGGAGATCAAGGCGCGCCAGTCGAGCTCCGCTCCTGAGATAAGGCCTCGTGAACGGCCAGTGCAACTCGCCATCAAGGTTAGTGATACATACTCAGTTATCTTTCTCTATTACATTGTGTGCGCTTCCATCAATGATTACAAATGGTCATGTGAGTGGTGTTGCAGGCTGCTATCAGAGTGAGAGAGATAGAACGGAGAAACTTGGCGGAGGCGGCGGAGAGGCAGCGGGAGTTGGAGGAGAGGACGACAAAGATGATGGAGGAGGAGAGGCACGGAATGACATGCAGGCAAGGGCCATGTACGAGCTCCTTGTGGTAAGTTTCTTCTGCAGATTAGCCAAAACATTCATGTAGTGTTTGTCTCATTACTAACTAGTATGACTGAGTCGTCAAAACCAAATGTGCGATCGTATGCGAGAAGACAGGTCAGACCGCTCCGCCGATGCGATGATTGCTCCACGGGACCACGGTGAGTTTTATTTGAATGGACATTACTTGCTAGTCTTAACATTTGAGTGTCATCATGCTAACAAGACATTGGAAATGATCTTTGGTGCAGCGTAACTCCGGACAAGCATCGCACGATCCTTCTCCGACTACCGACACGAGCCACCCCGCTTCTACACCTCCACGGATCTTGGTAAGTTTATCTAGTGTTTTGCTTAACACATGCATAAAGACCTAGACTTAGCTTTATTTCCTCCAATGCTTACCATAATGACCTAGACTTAGCTTCTTCTCCTCCAAAATGACTTAATAAGCTTCTGACCTCCAAAACCATCCATTTTACCTAAGTTAGCTCTAAAGCGATCTGTACTTAGCTTACTTATGTCAAAAATTGCATAATTAGCTTAGTTAGCTCATAGGCGATCCATTTTACCTAAGTTAGCTCTAAAATGACCCATTTTACCTAGGTTAGCTTATAAATGATCCAGTTCATCCAAGTTAGCTCAAAATGACCCATTTCACCTAAATTAGCTCTTAAATGATCCATTTCACCAAGTTAGCTACAAAATGATCCATTTCACCTAAATTAGCTCTTAAATGATCCATTTCACCTAAGTTAGCTCAAAAGATCCATTTCAACTAAATTAGCTCATAAATGATCCATTTCACCTAAGTTAGCTCAAAAGCGATGCATTTCAACTAAGTTAGCTCATAAAAGATCCATTTCAACTAAATTAGCTCATAAATGATCCATTTCAACTAAGTTAGCTCATAAATGATCCATTTCACCTTAGCTAGCTCATAAACGACCCATTTCAACTTAGTTAGCTCATAAATGATCCATTTCACCTTAGCTAGCTCATAAGCGACCCATTTCAACTAAGTTAGCTCATAAAGATCCATTTCAACTAAATTAGCTCATAAATGATCCATTTCAACTAAGTTAGCTCATAAATGATCCATTTCACCTTAGCTAGCTCATAAGCGACCCATTTCAACTTAGTTAGCTCATAAATGATCCATTTCACCTTAGCTAGCTCATAAGCGACCCATTTCAACTAAGTTAGCTCATAAAGATCCATTTCAACTAAATTAGCTCATAAATGATCCATTTCAACTAAGTTAGCTCATAAATGATCCATTTCACCTTAGCTAGCTCATAAGCGACCCATTTCAACTTAGTTAGCTCATAAATGATCCATTTCACCTTAGCTAGCTCATAAGCGACCCATTTCAACTTAGTTAGCTCATATATGATCCATTTCACGTAAGTTAGCTCATAAATGGCATACTCTTCTTGTTCTAGTCTTCTTCTTGTTCTACTCTTCTTGTTCTAGTCTTCTTCTTGTTCTACTCTTCTTGTTCTAACTTTCTTATTTTTCATTTTGCAGATTTCTTTCACTTGACTAAAGCTTGCATAGATGGAGTGCTCCTTATCCCTTTCTCTGTTTCTTTTGTATCGTTGAACTATGCATGTATCGTTGGATGAAACTATTGTAATATATATGGTTGGATGCCTCTATGTTGAACTTGTTATGTATGATGGAACTATGCATGTAATATATATGTTTGGATGATGAAGTTATGTGTTGGATATCTTATATGTTTGCTCTGTCATGGCCTTTTGAAATATATCTATATATGTCATATATATTTGTGATGAAAATTGTTGGATTTAATAAAAACAGATAAAGAGCCAATATACGGGCTCTTTGCCGTCGCTCGCCACCGACGACAGCAGCGCTCTTTGCCGTCCACATGGACGGCAAAGAAGACACGTGGCATCTAGCTGTGCTTCTGAAGCTGACCCATTTGGTCACTTTGCCATCAGTGACGGCAAAGAACCTGCACTTTGCCATTAGTGGCGGACGGCAAAGAACCTGCACTTTGCCATCAGTGGCAGACGGCAAAGAACCTGCACTTTGCCATCAGTGGCAGACGGCAAAGACACTAGAAATTTTGCCGTTAGCGGCGGACGGCAAAGGCCTGCCGTTAGACACTTAACGGACTGACGGCGCAATTATTGCCGTCCGCGCTCTTTGCCGTCCGTCGCGGACGGCAAAGGTCCTTTGCCGTCAGCCAAGAGGAAGCGGACGGCAAAGTAGCTGTTTACCGTAGCCTACGTTGCCGGAGCCTGTTGCCGTCCGTGGCTGACGGCAAAAGATTTTGCCGTCCGCCACTCATGTTTTGCCGTCCGCCATGGCAGGCGGCAAAGTAGCTGATTCCTGTAGTGCTTCATGTATTTTTAAGAAGGAAGAAGAAGAAAAAGAATGAGAGGCAAAAGGAAATAAGAAGAGAAAGAAAGGAGAAGAAGAGGGAGAGGAAGAAGAGGAGAAATAAATAAGAAGAAGAAAAAAAAGAAGAAGAAGAGGAGAAGAAGAAAGGAATAGAGGAGAAGAAGAAAATAGAAAAAATTCTATTTTCTTCTTCTCCTCTATTCTTCTTCTTCTCTCTTTTTTTCTTCTTCTTTTCTTCTTCTTCTTCCTTCTTCCTTCTTCCTCTTTTCTTGCTTTTTCCCTATTTTCCTTTCTCGAGGGATAAGAAGAAAAAGAAGAGGAGAAGAAGAAAGAAAGGAATAGAGGAGAAAGAAGAAACATTGACATGAGGGGGGGGGTACCGATACCCCCTCCCCGATAACATTATTTTACCATGTATATGTATGTTGCGTCGTTGTCGATATAACGAGGGTGTCAAGGATCGCCGAGGGGTCGAGGGTCGGGAACTAGGGTAGAGGGTCGAGGGTCGTTAAGGGGTCAACGGTCGAAGGTTTCAGGGTCGAGGGTTCCTATAGTGTCAAAGTTTTGAAGAAATCCATGGCTTCATCATTAGCGGAGTAACCATGGCATGATGGTGCGAAGTCCTCAAAGTTATTCGGAATGGAGTCCGGATAGGATAATTTGCCTTTTATGCGAATCTCAGCAAAGGCCTTTCAAATAACAATATTGGAAGGTTCTTGCTGAGCGTTGTACCAAAAGCTAATTATCTTATCTGGACTCCGTCCAAAATAACTTTGAGAGCTTGCACCATCATGCACCTGTTACTTTAGCCTAATGATGAAGACATGGTTTTGTTGAATCCTTTGACACTAGGCAACCTCCCGACCCCTCGGCGATCCTCGACCCCTTGACCCTCGACCGCTCGGCGATCCACGACCCTCTACCCTAGCGCGGGCGTCGATGCCCACGTCACTTGTGGGACATAGATGTAGTGTTCAACGCTGACCCCCCTCCCGATAGCTTCAACACGTGGGGGGGGGGGGGGTCGATATTACCCCCTCCTAGCTTGAAGCGTTCTCGAGGCCACCCCCTAACCCTTGAAGCGTTGTCGAGGCCACCCCAAACCCTAGAGAAGCAGCGTCAAGGCCACTAATATGATTCCTTATTGTGATTAGCTAGCTAGTTCTACGTTTGCTACTAATATATCCATATCTGTCATGTTTGAATAATAATTGCCATGTTGTAAATATTTGTAGAAACTATGGACATCCCCCGAGACGAAGCACAAGAAGCGTTGTTGAGGGACATAATCGCACAAGGAAGTGATGCCGTCTGCTCGTTTATGTTTCTCAACTTCAACGATGGTCTGGAAGGAGAGGTGAAGAAGCAGTTGGCTATGATTTACATGGCTTCGATGACCCAATGCTGGTGCAAGAAGGAGAGGGTGAAGAAGTAGACCGTGAGGACGGCTCCGGTGATCACCAAACCGAGTCCGGCCAGGTATATATATTAGTTAAGCCTGTGCTGACTAGCTCTCGTCTTTGTTTTGGTATGTACACATATTAATCTCGTCTTTGTTCTTTTTTCTAGCCCTCCGGATCGAGCAAAACTTCGGTAAAGAGACGAGGCCCGAAGAAAAATTTGAGCTTGGATGAAAAGTTTGAGATCATACAAATCGCGCGCGACGGCCAACCGATTGAACCATACCGGACAAAGAAGGCATTTTTGCCCAGTCGGGGTTACGTTAGGGACAAGATCGATCAGCATCCACCAATGGTATAAGCCTAAGAACGAAGACCACGAGGTGTCTTGTGTCAATGATATGCAGAAAAATGATCTTTGGACTGAGCTGAAGTCAAATTTTACCCTACCGCTAGAGGATGATCCGGAGAAGCCAGTAATAGAGCCATTAATCAAGTCTTTTGCTCTTAAGAAGATGACAGAACTATTCAGGAATTGGAAGAAAGAACTCAATACGTATGTCGAAAAAATCAGACACCAGAATTCAAGGGCAAATATGAGAAGATCGAGAGATGGTGGCCCGCATTTGTGGCCTACAAGACATCGGAAAAGAGTAAAAAGATGTCGGCGACAAACAAGAGAAATGTTGCGAAGAAGAAGCTTCACTATCATGACGTTGTCGGTGGCTACCTCGTAGCCCCGCCTAAGTGGGCCAAGGCTGAGAGTGATCTGCTTGATAAAGGGATCGAACCGAGACAATGAACTGGCGAGACCGTTGCGGACTTGGTTCTTGGGGCGGCGGATCCTTGGACCCTATAACAGGAAGTGCATTTGGACGGACGAACAATTGGACATACCAGTCAAGAGGCTTCAGCAATATATCGAAGCAGCGCAGCAAGGGAAGTTCGTTCCAGACAGGGAGAAGGACGAGCTCACAATGGCCCTCGGGAATCCTGAGCACCCTGGACGGAGACGAGGCACGCCAGGCTCCGTTTCGTGGAAGGCTGGATTTCCGGACGCAGGGGGTTACAAAACCCATGAGAGGAGGAAGAAACTGGAGCAGAGCCTAATGCAGGCACTACACGAAAGGGCAATGTGGCTAGAGGAACGAGAAGTTGCAGATCGCAGCAAACGACCTGCCGAAGCTTCCCCCGAAGCTACCCTGCCATCTCAGCGGAGAAGCAGCGTGGCTTCCACCGAGCTGCTTCAGCCAGAGCAGCATGCCTTGACGACTCCTGCCAGCTATCCCGTGGATGCTATCACGGATGATGAAAATTGCCACCTTATGGCGCAATGGAGCAATTTGAAGGTCAAGGCGGCTGTTGGCTCTGTTTATCCTACTAAACGCGACTCAACTTTTCACTGCCGGCCGATTCCGAAGGATATGCTAAGGTGATGGTCGATGAAATAACGGAGGATTTGAGGACCTCGGCTTGACCACCCTACCGGTGAAGGGAGTATCGGCTGGGTTCTGCTCGAAGACTCCATGCCTATGGCGGAAGGATCTCATCAACCTTCCGAACTGGACGCCTCCGCCTCCTCCTCCTCCTCCCGCGAGTCAGGGCACTCCGCCTCCTCCACCGCCTCCTCCTCCGGCGAGTGGCGATCAGGGCACTCGGCCGGCTCCTTCTCCGGCGTGGCGGCACTCCGCCTCCTTCTCCGCCTTTGCACCGGCGCGCCCGAGCAGCCAGCCTCCTCCTTCTCCGCCTCGTCGGCAAAGGCGGAAGAGACCCGCCGCCGCTCCGGCTGCTCCGTAGCGTCGTAGTCCTTCTCGTCCGCCTCGTAAGCAAGGAAAGAAGACATCCGCTCCGTCTGCTCTGCCGGCGTCTAGCAGTACAGCCAAAGGCGGGAGGAGATACAGATTCGGTCCTTCTCTGAAGACTCCAGAGAAGTTACCATACGAGAGGAGCGAGGAGGAAAACGCGAAGATTGCGCAGACCGAAGTGGATGGCTGGTTTCAAGAGTTGAAAGCAAAGAGACATCCACCTCCGGAGGAGAAGGTAGATCCAGTGAAAGCGAAGCGCACTCTGGCTGCCCTGACAAAACCACACAAGTCTCCGCTGAAAGGCAACTATGAGCGCATTATTGGAAAGGCATTTGCCGAAGCGGAGAGGTCGGGAAGTACTGTCAGTGATCAAAGGATGAAAGAACGACGAGCTGGGAAACAAATTGCCCAGCTCGGCGAACAAGCGAAGCAATCGTGCCCCCCGCTCAAGGTGCCTGCTAGCGACATCGTCGATCCGAGGATGGTGCCCGGTTATGGCAATCCTGCAGATTACCTGCCCGACGATGTACATTATTATTTCTTGGAGGTGCAGATACAAAGATACGAGTATGGGAAGCCTCTCGTCAAAGATGAAAGTTCTCTGTCTACGATGATGCGAAGATTGCATGATTGGTACATGAAAACCTGCAAAGAGTCCGAGAGGAGGAGTACTTTGTATGTGAGAGTTAAAAGGGAGCATGACCTCCTTGGCATTGAACTGTTGCCTATTCCATTTGAGGAGTTCTATCAGTTTTTCAATCAATTGGCCCTCGATAAAGCAACGGTCACCTGCTACTGTCTATAAGTAGTACTACTTCTGTCATTAAGTCTCTCTATATAACTCAGCCCTTTCATTGCATGTATTTATAATTATCCTCACTATATTATGCAGATTGAAGATCACCGAATTGAAAAAAAGACAAGTGGGTGATATTGGGTTCATTAACACATATCTCATAGATGCAACTGAGGTTAAATTTTGTGCCGAAGATACCGAGGCCAACTTGCTACAATCGTTGGTAATAAATGAACACAAAGATATAATACTCTTTCCTTACAACTTCAAGTGAGTGTTACTGTCTTGTGGCATATTCGGTTTCCTTATTAGTCCAGGTTATAGTAATGTAATATTGATGAGTTATGCATGTGTGCGCAGCTACCACTATATTCTCCTAGAGATTAAGCTTGAGAAGGGAGTAGTAACTGTCTTAGACTCCAAGCGAAAAGATCCCAAGGAGTATGCAGACATGACTGAAATGCTCGAGAAGTAAGTTAAACCGATCATTATCCACCATATCAGCAACTTTGTTCATTTCTGATATCAAGTAATTGTTTTCTTTGTATGGCAGGGCTTGGAGAAAATTCACCAAAAAAGCTCCGGGACTACCGAAGAAGCTGCAATTTAGACACCCGAAAGTAAGTACTATATAGTAGCATATTCCACGCATCTCCTAGTGATTCAAGCTCTAGTTTCATCAGTACCATTTAGCATGCTTGCTAATTATCAGTTTGATTGACCTCTATTTCTTGTAAAGTGGTTGTGGCAGGAACAAGGGAATGATTTCTGTGGATACTACGTTTGCGAGTCCATCCGCCACACGACCTGTGAGAGGGGCTACTCCGACAAACAATATGAAGTGCGTAAATAAAAATATTCACAATTTTATTTTATTACCATCATTTGTGTTGAGTTTCATTCATTCATATATATATATATATGTATTAACCCCTTTCTTCAAATTAGATGTTTCGGAAGCGGGATGAACTCCTAGCAACAGATCACATGCGAGCAATTCAAGAGGAATTGGCGGCATTCTTTCTTGACCACGTGATCGCTGAAGACGGAGAATACTATGTGGACCACGCGTCCGTATGTTAGGAGATTATATATTTGAAAAAGATAATTATTGTAGATATGTAGCCGGTAGTCTCGGATAGATATACGAGAACTTGTTGTTCGACCAATCTCTCGGAGAAGGAGAGGTGGTCGATATCACTTCTCTCTGTATGCATATATGTTCATGGCGATCTTCATTTGCTTAATTACTAGCTAGCTAGCGTGTCTAGCTAGTCCTCTCTATACGTATGTATAGTACGTAGCGTCGACCAAGCACGGACAAAAGAGGGACACTTTTCTCTATTAATTAGCTAGCTATAGCACAATATATGAAACACCTAAATTAACCCCCAAAACCCCCAAACCCCCCTTTTAAAAAACAAAACCTCAGCCACAGAAATCTTGTGGCGTGGATGCCTATTGGTCCCGGTTGGTGCCACCAACCGGGACCAAAACCCTCCTGCTGGGCTCAGCGCAAGAGCCACGTGGAGGCCGATCAGTCCGGTTCTGGATTGAACCGGGACTAAAACCAGGGTATTAGTACCGACCCTTTAGTCGGTTCATGAACGGGACTAAAACCCTCACCAACCGTGTCAATAGGCCCCTTTTCTACTAGTGCATGTTGCAAGTAATCGTGTGAACTTGATATGTGTTTGATATTTTGATGGTATGTATGTTGCCATTCTCTTAGTGGTGTCATGTGAACATCGACTACATGACACTTCACCATATTTGGGACTAAGGGAATGGATTGTGGAGTAGTTATTAGATGGTGGGTTGCGAGAGTGACAGAAGGTTAAACCCCAGTTTATGCGCTATTCCGTAAGGGACCGATTGGATCCAAAAGTTTAATGCTATTGTTAGAATTTATTCTTAATACTTTTCTCCTAGTTGCGGATGCTTGCGAGAGGGTTAATCATAAGTAGAAGGTTTGTTCAAGTAAGAACAGAACCTAAGGACCGGTCCACCCACATATCAAATTATCAAAGTACCGAACACAAATTAACATTACTAGGGAAAAGCCTAGCAGCAGCGAGGGTTTTAGGCCTATCAGTAGCGCGGGTTGTAGCGCTTTTGGTACGGCGCTACAGTAAAGGTTAGAAGTAGCATGCCTCAACCAACGCTAATGCTAAATTGACTTAGTAGTAGCGCTTTCCCAGAGGAGCGCTACTAGTAATTAGTAGCAGCGCTTCTCTCTGCCCGCGCTACTACTATTATTTCGTATTTTATTTAATTTTTATTTCATGTTGTATTCATACACCTTTACACACGTTTTCATACAACAGGAATTTAGATATTGTTTTTACATCATAATGAGTTATTACATCACGGGGTGAAAGAACCGTGGAGTAGTTTCAAGTGGATGTCCATCCACTTGAAACTAATCCGCGGTTCTTTCACACAGGGATATAATAAATATCATCATCATCATCATATCATTAACAACTTATCATCATAATACATCATTGTCATATAACACCTCCTCAAGATCATCGTTTTCATCAATGAGACATCACATAGCAAATTGGTCACTAGTCGTAATCACAAGTACTCCTCATCATCAACTCTAACACATTGTACCAATTAATAAACATATTGTACCTCGTAGGACCTACTACATTCTCTTAGGACATACTATATTCTCTAAGGTAAAATAGCAAGAAACAAGATAACCCCTGACTCTCCATTATGGAGAATGGAGATTATCATGTCTCCAATTATTGCCTTTCAATTAATGTTACTTCCAAGAACCTCCGTGCGAATGTCCAAACATTTTTTCTATTCTTTGATTAGCATGTGTTCACCGGTTTTAGAAATCCGATATGCACATGTGAGCTCCCTAGATTGACCTGGCTGTATGTTCAGAACTGCAAGGCGACCATTCTGATACATCAGATGAGGCACACAATCCATCGCGATTTTCTTTTGAAAAACATAGTAATAACTTCATAGTTAGCAATGATATACTAGTTTTACAAGTATGCAAAAGATGCATGGATTTCTTAATAGTAAAAAAATCTTACCAGGGTATCTCCATCGAAGTTATCGTGGTTCAACACGTGCACTAGTGGCACGTATTTACCATAATTTGGAGGAGTTCGATAATAGGTATTGTAATCTCAAGATAACTACAAAATGCGATCAGATGACTTTTCTCCTTATAAGTTAATTCGGAGCCATCAGTGTAGTGGGTTTTGTCTACCATCTTCCGCACATTCTTTGAAGAATCAAAATAAGCTGTCAATGGAAATAAGCTGTGAACTATTTTGGAATAATCAATATAAATTAGTTAATAACTATGTTTGAGAAACTCACATTGTGGTAGAATCAGAAGCATATCAACAAGGACCCAAATGGCCATATTGTCTTGCTCGATGTCAGGATCACCAAGATCCATCGTGACAATCATACCCTCATAAAAACCATACATTTTGCAAAGTGCTTCCCAATTTTGCCAACCAAAATGGGTTACGCTCTGAGAATTGTATAGATTTACTTCGAAATCCATATCATGATGGGTCCTTAGGTGTATTTTCTTTGTTTCAAAATTTTCATGGTCTTCAAAACCCATCCTCTCCAAGCTACTCGAATTGTAAAAGATGAAAATTGGACGTTGAAATAGTTGAAGTCATGCTTAATTACAAAAAAAACACTTGTTGTTGTTGCGTACCGTTTCAACATCGAAGGTCTCCTCGAGCTTAATGCTGAAGCGCCGATCTTCGTCCAGCTGAAGGAACCTGTCGCACAGACCTCGATCATCGTGGCACCAGCTACACTCCCCCGGGAGAATGTCGTCGTCCGAGTACGACATTTCCTACGTTCATAATTCAAAGATTAAACTTGTACAATTAAATATATGTACTAAAAACCTAAATTAGATCATTATTTTTCGAGAAAATCCAGGCCACTCGATATTTCCTACATATTCTATCACAAGTCATGCCAGAATTCTTGGAAAAATCCAGCATGACCTTTGCTAAAAAAGGACATATCGAGCGCCTGAAATTTGCCGGAACGGAAATTAATCAACACTCCGGCAAAACATAGGCCACTCAGAGGTGTAACCTGAACATGATCGCCCACTTGGGCAACCACATATCCTATTTGAGCAACACAAGATATACATGGAGATTTGGCTGGTCTCACCTCGAGGTCGGAGGGGATCGGTGACGGGGACAACCGAGGGGATGATGGAGGGGCACCTTGATTTCTGCAAAAGCAAAAACCCTATAAGTTATCACTAATACATCCCGAATAATTACTTAAACTAAAAAAATAACAACAAATATGACATGTTCAACTAGTTCTTACTAAATATAAACTTACTATGAATAGAAAAAAACTAGTTCTTTCTAAAAATAAAGTAGTTCAACTAGTTATATTAATTATCTTAGTAAAAATACATTAGTTCTATTAATTCAACTAGTTCAACTAGTTTATAAATTTACTTACTAAACTAGTTCAACTAAAACTAAACTAGTTCAACTAGTTTATTAATTTACTTACTAATTATTTTAAACACTTACTAAAAACAATAAAAGTAAACTACATTATACAATAGTAAAAAACATCTACTATTAATCATACTGCCCTAGTTAACTAGTACCATCACTACTACTAAATAACATCTACTACTGCTAAAAATCATTATCTATGAACCCTAAATTAACATCTATTACTACTAAAAAACATCTAGTACTAACTAAGCAGAGAGAAAGGGGGTGGGGGAGTGGTGGGGGCTTACAGAGAGGGGAGAGACGGTGGCAGGGAGGTGCTCGGCAACAGAGAGGTAGGGGCGGAGAGGGAGGGCTCTGGATCGGGAGGCGGCGGTGCTGGGCGGGCTCGGGCGGCGGCGGTGAGGTCGAGGGCAGCGAAGGTGAGGTCGAGAGCGGCGGCGGGCGGCGGCGGTGAGGGAAGGCTCGGGCAGCGGCGACAGAGGAGTAGGGGAACAGGGGGAATGGAGGACTTAGCAAGACTTTGAGCCCGCGGGTGGTTAAGTCGAACTAGCAGTAGCGCACTTTAGTAAACGCGCTATAGCTAACATAGCAACAACGCGTTTTACGTAAAAACGCTACGGATAAGTCTAAACTTAATTAGGTGCAGTACTTAGCAGCAGCCAGTTTTGAAGAAAAACACTGCTACTAAGTACTTTTGCAACAACACGTCCAGGGAAGGGTGCTACTACTATATCTAGCCTGCAGGCAACGTCGTGGCAATTATAGTAGTAGCGCTTGTTTCATCTAGGGTGCTACTGCTACCGCGTTATTCCTAGCGATCTTTCATCAAGATCGCTACTGCTAATTAGCAGTAGCCTTTGTTTTTAAACCGCGCTGCTGCTAAGATTCTGTGTATAAGGTTTTCCCTAGTAGTGTAAGCCAACATGATGAAAGTCTAGATGAAATTCCCGTGTACCCTCAAGAACACTTTGCTTATTATAAGAAACTTCTTTGTCCTGTCCTTTGCACTTTTGTTACTATTATTGTTACTTGCTCGTTACAAATTATCTTGCTATCAAACTACTTGGCTACTTACAAGTTTAGCACTTGCAGACAATACCTTGCTGAAACCAGTTGTAATTTCCTTCTGGTCCTCATTGGGTTCGACACTCTTACTTATCGAAAAGGCTACAATTGACACCATATACTTGTGGATCATCAAGGCTATTTACCGGCGCAATACCTTGCTGAAACTACTTGTCATTTCCTGGGAGAGAAGCGCTCTTGGTAAGTTGAAATTGGTAAGGAAACATTATTACTACGTGCTGAAATTTATTGTCACTTGCTACTATTGAAAACTATCACCTCGACCGGAACCACAAATAGTTACCCCTCAACCTACTGCACCTACTGAAAATATTGAATATGCAATTCCTTCGGGTATGTTAGAACAACTACTAGCTAATCCTTATGCAGGAGATGGAACCGAACATCCTGATATGCACTTGATATATGTGGATGAAATTTGTGTATTGTTTAAGCTTGCAGGTCTGCCCGGAGATGAAGCTAAAAAGAAGTTTTTCCCTTTATATTTGAAGGGAAAATCATTGACGTTGTATAGGCTACGCGATGATATTGGATCTTGGAATTGTAACCGTTTAAAATTGGATTTTCATCAAAAAAATTATCCTATGCATCTAGTTCATCGTGATCGGAATTATATTTATAATTTTTGGCCTCGTGAATGAGAAAGCATCGCTCTAGCTTGGAGGAGGCTTAAGTCAATGTTATATTCATGCCCCAATCATGAGCTCTCAAGAGAAAATATTATCCAGAATCTTTATGTTCGGCTTTCTCGTAATCATCAATCCATGCTCGATACTTCTTGTACTGGTTCTTTATCAAGAAGACTATTGAATTCCGGTGGGATCTTTTAGAAAGAATAAAAGCCAACTCTGAAGATTGGGAACTCGATGAAGGTAAAGAGTCAGGTATTGAGCCTAAGTTTGATTGTGTTAAATCTTTTATGAATACCGAAGCTTTTCAAAAGTTTAGCACTATATGGACTTGACTCTGAGATAGTAGCTTCCTTTTGTGAATCTTTTACTACTCATGTTGATCTCCCTAAGGAGAAGTGGTTTAAATATCACACACCAATTAATGAAGAAATTAAGGAGCCGTAAAAGCTAAAGAAGAAACTATGATTTACAATGTTGATCCAGTTGTTCCCCCTGCTTATATTGAAAAACTGCCTTTCCCTCTTAGGATGAAGGAACATGCTAAAGCTTCAACTGTGGTTAACAAAAGTTATGTTGAAACACCCAAACCATCTGAACAAATCAGAGTTGAACCTAGTGTTGCTATGGTTAAAGATCTCTTAGTTGATAATATTGATGGGCATGTTATTTACTTCTATAGTGAAGGTTCTAGAATTGCCAAACCTGAAGGAAAATATAAACATAGACCAGTTGTTGGCAGGCATGTTGTCTCTGTTATGATAGGAGATCACTATTATCATGGATTATGTGACCTAGGTGCTAGTGTGAGTGCTATTCCTTTCTCCTTATATCAAGAAATTAAAGATGAAATAGCGCCTGCTGAAATAGAAAACATAGATGTTACTATTTAACTTGCTAATAGAGATATTATGTCACCCATTGGGACTCTTAGTGTGTTGAAGTCTTGCGTGGGAAAATAAAATATACTACTGATTTTCTTGTTCTTATCACCCCACAAGATGACTTTTGTCCCATTATTTTTGGTAGACCTTTCTTGAACACCGTCAATGCTAAAATAGATTGTGAGAAACAAATTGTCGGTGTTAGCTTTGGTGATGAATCTCATGAGTTTAATTTTTCCATGTTTAGTAAGCAACCTCATAAGAAAGATTTGCCTAGTAAGGATGAAATTATTGGTATTGCTTCTATTGCTATGCCTCCTACTGATCCTTTGGAACAATATTTGCTACACCATGAAAATGATTTCCATATGCGTGAAAGAAATGAAATAGAGAGAATCTTTTTCGAACAACAACCTCTCTTAAACACAATTTCCCCATTGAAACTCTATGAGGTCCTCCTCCACCTAAAGGTGATCATGTGTTTGAATTAAAACAACTACGAAACACTCTGAAATATGCTTATCTTGATGAGAAAAAGATATATCCTGTTATTATTAGTGCTAACCTTTCAGAACATGAAGAAGAAAGATTATTGAAACTTCTAATGAAGCACATGGCTGCTATTGGATCTACTCTTGATTATCTTAATGGCATTAGTCCCACTCTATGTCAGCCCAAGATTAATATGGAACCTGATGCTAAACCCGTTGTTGATCACCAACGCTGGTTAAATCCAAAAATAAAAGAAATGGTAAGAACGGAAATATTGAAACTTCTTGAAGCAGGTATAATCTACCCTATAACTCATAGTAGATGGGTAACGCATGTTCATTGTGTCCCTAAGAAACAAGGTATTACTGTTGTTCCTAATGATAAGAATCACTACAAAAAAAAGACACATCCTGACATTTTGGCCGAACAATAAAAAATTATGTCATACTTATGACACTTCTATGATGATAATTGTGACAGAACATGGTATCATCATAGATGTGGTGGGCTCCTACTTCTATGACCAAAAATCATGACCGAAAAATGGGCTTTTCGTCCTGGGCGGGCCGGAGACGCAGCTGCATGACATCCTTTGGGTCGTCCATGACGGAAAAAACCGTGGTAGAAGCGAGGGTGAGCAAAAATTTCGGGGAGTTCCCGGTTACGGTGCGTGGTCGGGGGCTGAGCGATGCGCGTTTATCTCGTACACGTACGCGCGTGTGTGCGAGGCGTTGGGCACTAACTGAACCCGTATGATTTGTTGGGCTCTAACTGAACCCGAGTGATTGCACTAGCTACATTACTGAACCCGAGTGATTCCTTCGATACTGATGCTAACTGAAGCCGATCAAACCCTGCTGCCTCCTTCCCTTGATGAATAGTGAGCGTTGTTAGGGGGGTTTGGATGAATAGTTCCTGGTGGGGGTGGATGAACAGGACCCCATGGTGTTGCCTCTGGATGAACATGACCCCGATCGAGCCGGTTGGGGTTGGATGAATAGGACCCCGTCGAGGGCTGGATGAACAGGATGACCCCATGGAGGGCTGGTTGAACTGTAGCCGGTGGAGGGCTGGATGAACAGTAGATCGTGGAGTGGTGCTTGACAGTAGCCCGTGGAGAGGGCTGGTTGAACAGTAGCCGGTGGAGTAGCGCACGGTGGAGGCTTGATGAACATGAGCCCGTGGATGAACAGTCACAGGTGGAGGCTGGAGGAGGTCGATGGCGGATGAACACTAGCCCGTGGAGGCTGGAAGAGATCGACAGTGGAGATGAACAATATTCCGTGGAGTCCCGTTTTTTGGTACGCCACACCCCTCCCGATGAATAGAACCCCCATTTCGACCGTAGCGCCCCAACACAAGTCCGTTTCCTCCGTTTTGCGGTACGCCACACCCCTCCCGATCAACATGACCTTGTTTCGACCGTAGGAGGTCCAACAGAAGTCTGTTTCCTCTGGTTTGCGGTACGTCAGACCCCTCCCGATAAACAGGATCCTGCTTTGACCGTGGCCAGTCGAACACAAGGCCGTTTCCTCCGTTCTGCAGTACCCCATGCCTCGTTTCCATCGGCTGCTCCGTAAAAGCCCTCCTGATGAACACGTCGACACATTCAGTTCCGACCCAGCTGGTTGGCTCCCCATGAACACGACGACGACGTAGTTTCTCCGTTCCGGCCCAGCCATGTACACGAGCCCTGGCCGTACGTATGCGGGAGTAGGCGTTCGAGACCCCGCCCGTATATACGTACGTGGTCATATTTTCTTCCTTGCACCTTGGCCGTTGTACATATGTGTACATGCTAAATGCGCGCCTCTACTACGGCACGTGCCCTTCCTTACACGGCCACGGTTCATCGCTGCATCCTGCAGACAGACCGATCGTATGTACGTACACGTTCGCGACCAGAATGACAACGCTACGTACGCTTCGACCAGGTGGGTCCCGACTGTCAGGCACTTCCTTGCATGCGAAGATGTAGCTGGTGGGTCCCAGAAGTCAGAGGGCGAACAAATTTGTTTTCCCCGTAATATGGACGCACTTCTTGAGTGCGGAGACGTAGCTGGTAGGTCCCAGCAGTCATGGGAGATACATTTTTTTCGCGAAATACGTTGGCCCGTCCGGTGGGTCCCTACTGTCAGGTGGAGGAATCATTATTTTCCGTGTAATGAGGCACACCTTACTGCGGTCGTGGACCTAGCTGTCAGCCTCTCAACGTACAGTACTTTTCCGATGGTACTCGGTCGTTGACCACATTGACCACGCCGGGCCGAGAGCACGAAGGTGGTGGACGACGGTGAAGCCTAGAAAGGGGACGAAGCGGAGCCGGGGAAGACGTGACAGTGGATGCCCACGTGGAGAGGAGTACGATGGTTAACTAGTTCGGATGTGGTGTGAGGCTGCCGTCACCGCAGAATAACAGGGGGTGTGGGTGAGTGGAGGAATGCCCAGGCCAGCGGTGGGAGTAGTAGGGGGCGATGAGGCCTCCGCGGCACCACAGCCAGCCATGGGAGACAGGAGCTGGCGGCACGACCGGCGGTACTTTGGGCGGCTGGAGCAAAAGACCAGAGGTTGAAGAAGCACGACGGTCGTTGGATGGACATCGTATGGTCACTGCAGCTAGAATCGTTCATATTGACAAAGTTGACAAAGTCTCTAGTACGTGTCAACTTAGTAGGCCCACAGGTCAGCTTCCGAAATGGTGCGCCCCAGATGTCAGGGGGAGGAATAATTTTTTGGGCGGGTGAAGCTAGAATATCTGAGATTGAAGAAGAGGCACGACATCCATTGGATGGACATCCAACGGCCACTGCTGCTAGAACCGTGTGTTGACTATAAGTTGACAAAGCCTTGCATATGCGTCAACTTATATTTTTTTGAGGGGGTGCGTCAACTTAGTAAGCCCACAACTGTGTGGCAGAGAAGTTATAGCCCATTTGAGATTTGTAAGAATGTGCAGCCCATTTTTGAATTCTAATGAAATTTACTATATCCCATTTACAGTTTGTTAAAAGTACAGCCCATTTTGTAGCAAGGACAACGATTAATAATTTCAACCAACCGTTCAAAACAGAATTCAATAAAATTTCCCACATTTTGATGGGATCCAAAATATTTTTATCCCAAAATTTCTAGTCAGATTAAATACAATTCCAATATAAATATGTATTACGTAAAAATCCAATGAAACATTCCGCGCGCAACAATTAATGAAATTAAAATTTTCAATATCCAAAAATAATATTTCATAAAGTAATTTCGTGTTTGGTGCATTTTTTTATAGTTACTGCCCATTTTTTATAATTACATCTCATTTATTATTTCTTAAAGCTCATTTTCTTGTTAATCCTAATGCATCCCTCCTAGGAATGATTTGCAGCCCAGCGGGGCGGAGAATAACAAGTTGACCTTGCCTGAGTATTCCACAAAAAAAGTATAGCTGGGCTAAGCTTGAAAAAAAATTGAAATCTGGGCTAGATATCTGGCCTGGGCTAGACGGGCCACATCCCGCCCAATTAATACCCTGCTCTCCTCTTAACAACAACGAAAACATCGCTCAAGAAAAACTCTATAGTGCTCACATCTCAAAAGCACAAATACTGCTTGGCTGCTGGACCGACCCGCTACCAAGCACGAGTCTGACGACCTTACCCCACCCAGACCGCCTCCCTCGCCCGCACGAGCTTTCCGCCCGAAACGGTCAGCACCGCCCGCCCCGCTTCCCGGTGCAGGCAATTGCTCCGCCTTCAAACGACACAAGTACCGTCCGTCCGTCCGTCCACCGCCCACATTAATGATACCGGTTGCCGAGGCGGCTACTCCGGTGCCACACGTCTGTCCCTCCGCCGCCCACCATTGCTATATAAACTGCTGCGTCAGCCATAGCCGCAGTCATCCACCTCCATTCCCTTTATCTTGTCCATACACTTACTGCCCACAATGGCTTCCTCGCGCTCCAGCGCTCTTCGGGACGGGTGGACGACGGACCACAAGGAGATGGCAGCCATTACTGCCGACTGGATGGCCGGCAGGCAGCCAGAGGATGATGACGTCCCAATGGAGAACATGGTAGTCGACGATCCGGCGCCAACCCCGTCCTCCACGCCATCCTCGCCGATGCATTGCACCATGACCATCGGCAAGGCCTGTGCCTAATACATTGACATGGTGAGGCAGAAGCGTGAGGAGCAGATCTGGAAGGCACGGGCCGATGCCTCCTAAAACCACCATCTCCTCCAGAAGCACCTGCAGGCGGAGGAGTAGATCGCCACGGAGCGGGCGGAGTAGGAGGCGCTGCTCGACTCATACCGCTCCGACCGCGAGGGCCGCCTCGAGCGCTGGCGGTACCGCATGCGGGTGGCGGAGGCTGCGGCCGCCTACAAAGAGGGCGATGAAGCGGGAGCGGCGTTGTTTGGCAAGACCAAGGATGAGGCAGAGGACAATGCCGGCTCTGACAACTCCCCGCTCTGCTGGCGTCGACGAGGCCCTGCTCTGCCGAGGCCCTGCTCCGTCGAGGCCCCGCCCCTCCAACAAAGAGGCATAGGACATCACCTGCTCAGCCGGGGCCCCGCCCTGCCATCAACGAGGGGGAGGATTTCCCCCACTCCGCCGAGGCGTCACCCCGGCGGCAATGAGATAGAGGACATCGCTGGCTCCGCCGAGGCCCCACCCCGTCGGCACTGTGGCGGAGGCCCTACTCTACCGAGGCCCCTCCCTACCAACAATGAGGCAGAGGACATCGCTGGATCATCCGAGGCCCCACCCTGTCGGCAACGAGGGGGAGGATTTCCCCCACTCCGCTGAGGCGCCGGCCCGGTGGCAACGAGACAGAAGACACCGCCGGCCCGTCGAGGCCCCGCCCCGCTGCCAACGAGGTCGCGCCAAACAGAAAACGAGGAAGAGTAGATAACGATAGGTCGCCGCCGCTTGGGTCCAAGTAAGGCCACCGTTCCCACCCTCCAGTTGAAGTCAAGCTGGGCGGGTTGACCATTGACGGCCGATTAGCTTCTTGGCAGCGACGTGGGGTTGGAGAGCTATGTTGCAGAAGGACGCAGCTTCTACTTAACTGCTGATGCAGTTGGCTGACTGACACGTGGGCCCAACAGGCATCTGGGCCACATGTCAGCTACGCAACTGCACATGTAGCTAAGTCACTGAAGCTCAGTCCGCTGGAGAAGAAGCTTCCATTCGGCTCAGCCGAACACAGGTGGGTAGCTTCGTTATGAAATGTAATGAAATCCGGCATGTTTATTTGAAATCCGACCATGTATGAATGAATTTATTTCTATTAGTTCGAATTCTTGTATCACTGGCATTGGATGAACATGCAAAACAATACGTACTAGCATTATTCCCAGGGTGATCACCTCATTTGCAGCAGTTTCACATGTACTCCCTCCGGTCCTTTCTAGTCTGCGTACAAGTTTTGTCTCCAGCCAAATATCTCTACTTTGACCAATCTTATAGAAAAAAGTATGCACTTTCACAATGTGCGAAGTAAAATGGAACAGATGGAGTACAAAGAGTTTGAGCAGCTTTTTAGCATTTCTGTAGCTTGCAATCAAACACACAGGCCTGGCAATTCATAGAGGACATTCAAAACAATCAATGATTATGCATCTCAGCGGTTCACATGTCAGAGCCAACATTTACTTCACAACTAAAGAATAAAGAAAAATCGATCGACGCTGCTGACAGCAAAGGGCATCCCATTCGAAAATATCAAACGCATGTCTTCTTGCTAATATCAATGAGCAAAATTCACTAGTAGAAAATGGGGCTAACGTTCGGGCCTGGCCAGCCCATTAGTCCAGGTTCTTCAAGAATCGAGACCCATGGGGGGTATTAGACCCGGTTCGTGAGCCCAGGGGGGCGGCCGGGGCATTGTGGCCATTGGTCCCGGTTCGTGTGGAACCATTTGTCCCGGTTCAAGCCACGAACCTGGACCAATGGTCCTCGCTCCTGGCCCACAACCATTGGTCCCGGTTCGTGGTTTGAACCGAGACAGAAGGGGGAGCTTTAGTCCTGGTTCATGGCACGAACCGGGAAAAATAACTTGCCTATATATACCCACCGCCGGGGCAGAGCACTCCACATTGCTCTGTTTTTTCAATCCGGCGAGGAGAGGGCATTTGGGTGCGCTAGTTCACCTCCTATGCATATGAGGTGTTAGATGAAATGCCCGAGCCACACTAGTTAAGCTTTCTCCTCTCGAAGCTCGACCTTGGAGCTCCATTTTTTCCGAGATTTGTATAGATTTAGCGGTCCGTCACGCCCCGTCCCCGTTTTCACCGCCGTTGATCGCCTGCGCCGATCTCGTCGCTGGCACCAGTGTGGTGAGCCTCTTGTTCTTATCTTCTTTTTTACTTGTCTGATTTTCTTACTTTAGATAGGCATTTTTCTGATTTTCTTAATTTTGACACACATAATTGTATATAATTCACGTAGATGAACCGGCAATGGATGTATGGTGACAGACACACCTCCGAGTACATTAAGGGCGTGCATAATTTTCTCGAAGTGGCTGAGGCAAACAAGCATAATGTTTTTATGTGTTGTCCATGCACTAAATGTGGGAATATGAAGTCTTACTCTGACCGGAAAAATCCTTCACTCCTACCTGCTTTATAATGGTTTCATGCCACACTATAATGTTTGGACGAGGCACAGAGAAATAGGGGTTATGATGGAAGACGGCGAAGAAGAAGAGGACGATGACAACTATGTGCCCCCTGAATATGGTGATGCTCCAACGGGGGGAGCAGCTGAAGATCAAGAGGAACTAGAGGATGTGCCCGATGATGCTGCAATGAGGGAAGCTGCTGAAGATCAAGAGGAACCAGAGGATGTGCCCGATGATGATCTCCGCCGGGTCATTGTCGATGCAAGGACGCAATGCGAAAGTCAAAAGGAGAAGCTGAAGTTCGATCGCATGTTAGAGGACCACAAAAAAGGGTTGTACCCCAATTGTGAAGATGGAAACACAAAGCTGGGTACCGTACTGGAATTGTTGCAGTGGAAGGCAGAGAATGTTGTGCCTGACAAAGGATTTGAGAAGCTACTGAAAATATTGAAGAAGAAGCTTCCAAAGGATAATGAATTGCCCAACAGTACGTATGCAACAAAGAAGGTTATATGCCCTCTAGGATTGGAGGTGCAGAAGATACATGCATGCCATAATTACTGCATCCTCTACCGCGGTGCGTACAAGGATTTGAACGGATGCCCGGTATGCGGTGCATTGCGGTATAAGATCGAGACGAGATGACCACGGTGATGTTGGCGGCAAGCCCGCGAGAGAGTTCTGCGAAGGTGATGTGGTATGCTCCTATAATACCACGATTGAAGCGACTGTTCAGAAACAAAGAGCATGCCAAGTTGATGCGATGGCACAGTGAGGACCGTAAGAAAGACGGGAAGTTGAGAGCACCCGCTGACGGGTCGCATGGAGAAAAATCAAGAGAGAGTACTGGTCTGAGTTTGCACATGACCCAAGGAACATATGGTTTGGTTTTAAGCACGGATGGCATTAATCCTTTCGGGGAGCAGAGCAGCAATCACAGCACCTGGCCCGTGACTCTATGTATGTATAACCTTCCTCCTTGGATGTGCATGAAGCGGAAGTTCATTATAATGCAAGTTCTCATCCAAGGCCCTAAGCAACCCGGAAACGACATTGATGTTTACCTAAGGCCATTAGTAGAAGAACTCTTACAGATGTGCAATGGAAACGGTGTACGTGTGTGGGATGAGCACAGACAGGAGGAATTTAACCTGCACACGTTGCTGTTTGTAACCATCAATGATTGGCCTGCTCTCAGTAACCTTTCAGGACAAACAAACAAGGGATACCACGCATGCACGCACTGTTTAGCTGATACCGAAAGTATATACCTGGGAAGATGCAGGAAGAATGTGTACCTGGGTAATCATCGATTTATTCCGACCAACCATCAATGTCGAAAGAAAGGCAAGCATTTCAAAGGCGAGGCAGATCATCGGAAGAAGCCTGCCATGCGTGGTGATCACGTACTTGCAACAGTCAATGATTTACACGTAATCTTTGGAAAGGGTCCCGGCGGACTAGCTGTTCCGAGTGACACCGAGGGACACGCACCCATATGGAAGAAGAAATCTATATTTTGGGACCTACCCTACTGGAAAGACCTAGAGGTCCGCTCTTCGATCGATGTGATGCACGTGACGAAGAACCTTTGCGTGAACCTGCTACGCTTCTTGGGCATGTATGGGAAGACAAAAGATACAGGTGAGGCACGGGAGGACCTGCAACATTTTCACGAAAAAGACGGCATGCCTCCAAAACTGTATGAAGGTCCTGCAGGCTACGCTCTTACCAAAGAAGAGAAAGAAATCTTCTTTGAATGCCTACTTAGTATGAAGGTCCCGACAGGCTTCTCGTCGAATATAAAGGGAATAATAAATATGGCAGAGAAAAAGTTTCAGAACCTAAAGTCTCATGACTGCCACGTGATTATGATGCAACTGCTTCTGGTTCCATTGAGGGGGCTTCTACCGGAAAACGTCCGATTAGCCATTGTGAAGCTATGTGCATTCCTCAATGCAATCTCCCAGATGGTGATCGATCCAGAAATCATACCAAGGCTAAGGAGTGATGTGGTGCAATGTCTTTTTAGTTTCGAGCTGGTGTTCCCACCATCCTTCTTCAATATCATGATGCACGTCCTAGTTCATCTAGTTGACGAGGTTGTCATTCTGGGCCCCGTATTTCTACACAATATGTACCCCTTTGAGAGGTTCATGGGAGTCCTAAAGAAATGTGTCCTTAACTGCGCTAGGCCAGAAATACGCATCGCCATGGGCCATCAAACAGAGAATGTCATTGGGTTTTGTGTTGACTTCATTCCTGGCCTTAAGAAGATAGGTCTCCCTAAATCGCGGTATGAGGGGAGATTGACTGGAAAAGGCACACTTGGAGGGGAGACAATAATATGCAGGGATGGATATTCTTTTGTCTCAAGCGCACTACACAGTTCTACAGAACTCTACCTTGGTGACCCCTTATGTGGATGAACACAAGAACAGTCTGCGCTCCAAACAGCCGGAGCAGTGCGAGGACTGGATTACATGTGAACACATCAGGACTTTCAGCAGTTGATTGGAAACACGTCTCAGAGGTGAAAACACTATTTGTGAGGAGTTGTACTCGTTGTCCAGGGAACCATCTTCGACTGTAATGATTTGCAAAGGATACGAGATAAATGGGAATACATTTTACACGATCGCCCCAGATCAAAAGAGCACCAACCAAAACAACGGTGTCCGCTTTGATGCAGCCACCGAGAGGGGAAAGGACACATATTATGGTTACATAGTGGACATATGGGAACCTGACTACGGAGTAGATTTTAAGGTCCCTTTGTTTAAATGCAACTGGGTCAATCTGTCAGGGGGCGGAGTACAGGTAGACCCACAGTATGGAATCACAATAGTGGATCTGAACAATCTTGGGTACACTGACGAACCGTTCGTCCTAGCCAATGATGTGGCACAGGTTATGTATGTGAAGGACATGTCTACCAAACCGGGAAAAAGAAAAAATAAGGAAGCGAATAAATCATACGATGAGCCAAAGCACCACATAGTTCTTTCAGGAAAAAGGGACATCGTGGGAGTGGAGGGCAAGACAGACATGTCCGAAGATTATGAAAAGTTTCATGAAATTCCTCCCTTCAAAGTCAAGGCTGACCCAAGCATCCTGATAAATGATGAAGATTATCCATGGTTACGGAGCAATAAGGAAAGGACACAAGCAAAGAAAAAGTGAATACTTTGTCCACAACTATTATGATGATACCAATGCCAACTTTCAACCTTTTCATAGTTCATTTGAAATGCCTATTGTAACAGATGAGTTTCCGTATGAAACCCTGATACTTCGAAACAGATTGTCCGTTTTGTACACGAAGTGTATCCAGTTATTCCCATAACCCTCTCCACTTTTTAGCACATGCTATATGGGTGAAAAGATGATACCATGCCAACTTTCAACCTTTTCAGAGTTCATTTGAAATGCTTTTCAATTTCAAGGTCTTATAGCTAAAAAATCTGTAAATGCTTTTATAAAACTCTAATAGAAAAAGGAATCAACCAAAAAGCTTTTATAAACCTCTAGTATTTTTTAAACTAAATTTATATAAAATTTATGCAACTAAAATTATCAAAGTATTTTCTGTTCAAAACATGAAAAGCAGAAAGAATTATCATAAAGAATGTTTTGTTAGAAACTTTAGTAGCAAAAAGAATTTTCATAAAGATTTTTTGATAGAAACTAAAATAACAAAATCTGTTTTTGAATATAATGATAAAGCATAATAATATCAGGAAAAAGAATCACTCCAAATATATTTTTATAGTGAAGTTATTCACAAACTAGTGATTCACACAAATTTCAAAGAATTAAAATTTAAACTATTCAAATTTGTAAACTAATGGAGTAGGAGAAAGATTATAATTATTCTGAGCTAAAAGCAAAAAAGAACAAAAAAAATAAAGCAAAAATCAAAAGAAAATAAATAATTCAAAAAACCAAAAAATACTAGAAAAAAAATATGCCGCCTAATGGGCCACACGGCCTGCATACGACTAGAAACCCATCTGTACATGGGCCAAGATGCAGGCCCGCAGGCCCAATAGGCCCAACACGGCAGTGACAAGGGTCGGCAACTAATGCCTACATATTAGAGCGGAGGTCAGCACATGAGCTGCAACGCAGCTTATAAACAGGTGGTGAGCTCTCTCAGCTAGCAAGGTGGTACTAAACTTCCCACCGCTCCACACCAGCACAAGGCCTTTGGTCCTGGTTGCTGCCACCAACCGGGACTAAAGGCTGGATTTCTCCCGGTTGGTGGCACAAACCGGTACCAATGCCCCCCTTTAGTCTTGGTTGGTGGCACTAACCGGGACCAAAGGCCTCTGCTTCCCGCCCTTTGGGCTGCTGAAAAGGGGCCTTTGGTCCCGGTTGGTGCCACCAACCGGGACTAAAGGTCGCATTAGTCCCGGTTTTTCACACGAACCGGGACCAATGCGTCGTCTATATAACTAGCACTCATCAAAATTTCATTCAGTTTGTTCTTCCCCGCCCCGACGCCGCCAGGCTGCCCGTCTCTGCCTCGCCGTCGTCGTCATCGCTGGACACCGTCCTGCGCCGACCGACGCCGTCTCCGCCCCACCCAGCGCCCGTGCCCAGCACGCCACTGCCCCTGCCCGTCGCCGCCCGCCTGCCTGCTGCCCTCACTATCGACCGTCGCCAGCGCTGATATGTCTTCATCGTATCTACTTTTCCAAACACTTTTGCCCTTGTTTTGAACTCTAACTTGTGTGATTTGAATGGAACTAACCCGGACTGACGCTGTTTTCAGCAGAATTGCCATGGTGTTGTTGTATGTGCAGAAAATAAAAGCTCACGGAATGACCTGAAACTCCACAGAACATCTGAGAAAAAACAATAAAAATCCTTGCCAAAGATGAAGAACAGGGGGGCCACACCCTGTCCACGAGGGTGCCCCCCTGGGCGCCCCCCTACCTCGTGGGCCCCCTGGTGGCCCTCCGACGCCAACTCCAACTCCATATATTGGCTTTCGGGGAGAAAAAAATCAGAGAGAAGAAATCATCATGTTTTACGATACGGAGCTGCCGCCAAGCCCTAATCTCTCTCGGGAGGGCTGATCTGGAGTCCGTTCGGGGCTCCGGAGAGGGGGATTCGTCGCCGTCGTCATCATCAACCATCCTCCATCACCAATTTCATGATGGTCACCACCGTGCGTGAGTAATTCCATCGTAGGCTTGCTGGACGGTGATGGGTTGGATGAGATTTATCATGTAATCGAGTTAGTTTTGTTAGCATTTGATCCCTAGTATCCACTATGTTCTGAGATTGATGTTGCTATGACTTTGCTATGCTTAATGCTTGTCACTAGGGCCCGAGTGCCATGATTCCAGATCTGAACCTATTATGTTTCATGAATATATGTTAGTTCTTGATCCTATCTTGCAAGTCTATAGTCACCTACTATGTGTTATGATCCGGCAACCCCGAAGAGACAATAATCGGAATCACTCCCGGTGATGACCATAGTTTGAGGAGTTCATTTATTCACTTTGTGCTAATGCTTTGTTCCTGTTCTCTACTAAAAGGATATCCCTTAGTTTCCAATAGGACCCCGCTGCCACGGGAGGGTAGGACAAAAGATGTCATGCAAGTTCTTTTCCATAAGCACGTATAACTATATTCGGAATACATGCCTACATTACATTGATGAACTGGAGCTAGTTCTGTGTCACCCTATGTTATGACTGTTACATGATGAACCACATCCGGCATAATTATCCATCGCTAATCCGGTGCCTACGAGTTTTCCATATACCGGTTCTCGTTTATTTACTTTTCCGTTGCTACTGTTACAATCACTACAAAATACCAAAAACATTACTTTTGTTGCCTTTACATTTGTTACCGTTACCACCACTATCATATTACTTTGCTACTAAACACTTGCTGCAGATACTAAGTT
Source organism: Aegilops longissima (assembly GCA_021605205.1). Lineage (NCBI taxonomy): Eukaryota > Viridiplantae > Streptophyta > Magnoliopsida > Poales > Poaceae > Aegilops > Aegilops longissima. Next base: position 2,817,450 of record CM038676.1, on the reverse strand, counting down.
TCCAGGTGTGGTTAAATTGACAACTCAGCTGCTAATACTTGAGAATATTCTTTGGCTCCCCTTGTGTCGAATCAATAAGTTTGGGTTGAATACTCTACCCTCGAAAACTGTTGCGATCCCCTATACTTGTGGGTTATCAAGACCTTTTTATGGCGCCGTTGCTGGGGAGCATAGCTCTATTCTTTGAGTCACTTTGGATTTATATCTGCTGGACACTATGAAGAACTTGAAAGACGATCGAACTACTATTTTACCCTCAACTACGAGGGGAGGTAAGGAACTGCCATCTAGCCTTGCACTAGATTCTCCTTCTGTTATAAGTAATCTTGCGACACCTAAACCTTCTACTGCTATGAATTGTGATATGTCACATGTTATTGATGATGCCACTTCTGCTATGCACGATACTTATGATGAAACCACTTCTATGCTTGATAGTACTGTGCCCCTTGGTGAATTTCTTGATGAGCAAATTGCTAGGTAAAGAGAAAGAGAAATTATTGCACCTGAATACAATGATGAGAGTGATGATGAAAATATGCCTCCTATTCCTGAAGGTTATCTTTTTGATGCAGAATCTTCTGCAGCTATCTTTGCTTGCCAGGATAGATATGAACTTAAGAGGTCGCTAGTTAAATGGAATAAAGAATCTTTTGGAGATAGAATGAGACCCGACCCTGCTTTTGCTACTTCACCTATTTGCGTTCCAGATAAGGATTATTATGACTTTTCTGTTGATCCAGATATAATTACGTTGGTTGAATCTGATCCTTTTTATGGCTATGAATCTGAAACTGTTGTGGCACATCTTACTAAGTTAAATGATATAGCTGCCCTGTTTACTAATAATGAGAGAACGCACTACCTTTATTTACTCAAAATATTTCCGTTCTCATTAAAGGGTGATGCCAAGATATGTTTTAATTCTCTTGATCCTGGTTTTTTTCCATAAGCACGTATGACTATATAAGGAATGGAACTAATCCACGGGAGGGAGGCCTTAACATCTCTATTAAAAGGAGGCCTTAACATCCCTTAACTTTTCCAAACACTTTTTCCCTTGTTTTGGACTCTAACTTGTGTGATTTGAATGGAACTAACACGGACTGACGATGTTTTCAGCAGAATTGCCATGGTGTTGTTTTATGTGCAGAAAATAAAAGTTCTCGGAACGACCTGAAACTCCACAGAACATCTTAGAAAAAACAATAAAAAATCCTCGCCAAACATGAAGACCAGGGGGCCCACACCTGTCCCGAGGTGGGGCGCCCCACAAGCGCCCCCTATCTCGTGGGCCCCCTGGTGGCCCTCCGACGCCAACTCCAACTCCATATATTGGCTTTCGGGGAGAACAAAATCAGAGAGAAGAAATCATCGCGTTTTACGATACGGAGCTGCCACCAAGCCCTAATCTCTCTCGGGAGGGCTGATCTGGAGTCAGTTCGGGGCTCCGGAGAGGGGGATTCGTCGCCGTCGTCATCATCAACCATCCTCCATCACCAATTTCATGATGCTCACCACCGTGCGTGAGTAATTCCATCGTAGGCTTGGTGGACGGTGATGGGTTGGATGAGATTTATCATGTAATCGAGTTAGTTTTGTTAGGGTTTTATCCCTAGTATCCACTATGTTTTGAGATTGATGTTGCTATGACTTTGCTATGCTTAATGCTTGTCACTAGGGCCTGAGTGCCATGATTCCAGATCTGAACCTATTATGTTTTCATGAATATATGTGAGTTCTTGATCCTATCTTGCAAGTCTATAGTCACCTACTATGTGTTATGATCCAGCAACCCCGAAGTGACAATAATCGCAACCACTCCCGGTGATGACCATAGTGTGAGGAGTTCATGTATTCACTTTGTGCTAATGCTTTGTTCCGGTTCTCTATTAAAAGGAGGCCTTAACATCCCTTAGCTTCCAATAGTACCCCGCTGCCACGGGAGGGTAGGACAAAAGATGTCATGCAAGTTTTTTTCCATAAGCACGTATGACTATATTCGGAATGGAACTAATCCACGGGAGGGAGGCCTTAACATCTCTATTAAAAGGAGGCCTTAACATCCCTTAACTTTTCCAAACAATTTTTCCCTTGTTTTGGACTCTAACTTGCGTGATTTGAATGGAACTAACACGGACTGACGATGTTTTCAGCAGAATTGCCATGGTGTTGTTTTATGTGCAGAAAATAAAAGTTCTCGGAACGACCTGAAACTCCACAGAACATCTTAGAAAAACAATAAAAATCCTCGCCAAACATGAAGACCAGGGGCCCACACCTGTCCCGAGGTGGGGCGCCCCCGGGCGCGCCCCTATCTCGTGGGCCCCTGGTGGCCCTCCGGCGCCAACTCCAACTCCATATATTGGCTTTGGGAGAACAAAATCAGAGGAAGAAATCATCGCGTTTACGATCACGGGCCGCCGCCAAGCCCTAATCTCTCTCGGGAGGCTGATCTGGAGTCGATTCGGGGCTCGGAGAGGGATTCGTCGCCGTCGTCATCATCAACCATCCTCCATCACCAATTTCATGATGCTCACCACCGTGCGTGAGTAATTCCATCGTAGGCTTGGTGGACGGTGATGGGTTGGATGAGATTTATCATGTAATCGAGTTAGTTTTGTTAGGGTTTTATCCCTAGTATCCACTATGTTCTGAGATTGATGTTGCTATGACTTTGCTATGCTTAATGCTTGTCACTAGGGCCCGAGTGCCATGATTCCAGATCTGAACCTATTATGTTTTCATGAATATATGTGAGTTCTTGATCCTATCTTGCAAGTCTATAGTCACCTACTATGTGTTATGATTCGGCAACCCCGAAGTGACAATAATCGCAACCACTCCCGGTGATGACCATAGTTTGAGGAGTTCATGTATTCACTTTGTGCTAATGCTTTGTTCCGGTTCTCTATTAAAAGGAGGCCTTAACATCCCTTAGCTTCCAATAGGACCCCGCTGCCACGGGAGGGTAGGACAAAAGATGTCATGCAAGTTCTTTTCCATAAGTACGTATGACTATATTCGGAATGGAACTAATCCACGGGAGGGAGGCCTTAACATCTCTATTAAAAGGAGGCCTTAACATCCCTTAACTTTTCCAAACACTTTTTCCCTTGTTTTGGACTCTAACTTGTGTGATTTGAATGGAACTAACCCGGACTGACGATGTTTTCAGCAGAATTGCCATGGTGTTGTTTTATGTGCAGAAAATAAAAGTTCTCGGAACGACCTGAAACTCCACGGAACATCTTAGAAAAAACAATAAAAAATCCTCGCCAAACATGAAGACCAGGGGGCCCACACCCTGTCCCCGAGGGTGGGGGGCGCCCCCCTGGGCGCGCCCCCCTATCTCGTGGGCCCCCTGGTGGCCCTCCGACGCCAACTCCAACTCCATATATTGGCTTTCGGGGAGAACAAAATCAGAGAGAAGAAATCATCGCGTTTTACGAAACGGAGCCGCCGCCAAGCTCTAATCTCTCTCAGGAGGGCTGATCTGGAGTCAGTTCGGGGCTCCGGAGAGGGGGATTCATCGCCGTCGTCATCATCAACCATCCTCCATCACCAATTTCATGATGCTCACCACCGTGCGTGAGTAATTCCATCGTAAGCTTGGTGGACGGTGATGTGTTGGATGAGATTTATCATGTAATCGAGTTAGTTTTGTTAGGGTTTTATCCCTAGTATCCACTATGTTCTGAGATTGATGTTGCTATGACTTTGCTATGCTTAATGCTTGTCACTAGGGCCCGAGTGCCATGATTCCAGATCTGAACCTATTATGTTTTCATGAATATATGTTAGTTCTTGATCCTATCTTGCAAGTCTATAGTCACCTACTATGTGTTATGATTCGGCAACCCCGAAGTGACAATAATCGCAACCACTCCCGGTGATGACCATAGTTTGAGGAGTTCATGTATTCACTTTGTGCTAATGCTTTGTTCCGGTTCTCTATTAAAAGGAGGCCTTAACATCCCTTAGCTTCCAATAGGACCCCGCTGCCACGGGAGGGTAGGACAAAAGATGTCATGCAAGTTCTTTTCCATAAGCACGTATGACTATATTCGGAATACATGCCTACATTACATTGATGAACTGGAGCTAGTTCTGTGTCACCCTATGTTATGACTGTTACATGATGAACCACATCCGTCATAACTATCCATCGCTAATGCGGTGCCTACGAGTTTTCCATATACTGGTTCTCGCTTATTTACTTTTCCGTTGCTAGTATTACAATCACTACAGAATACCAAAAATATTACTTTTGATGTCTTTACTTTTGTTACCGTTACCACCACTATCATATTACTTTGCTACTAAACACTTTGCTGCAGATACTAAGTTTCCAGGTGTGGTTGAATTGACAACTCAGCTGCTAATACTTGAGAATATTCTTTGGCTCCCCTTGTGTCGAATCAATAAATTTGGGTTGAATACTCTACCCTCGAAAACTGTTGCGATCCCCTATTCTTGTGGGTTATCACGCGCCGCCCCTCACGCACCGTCGCCGTCGCCGTCCCCTACCCGTCGCCCTCGCCGCGCCCCTCACGCCGTCGCCATCCCGTGAGGTTGAATTTTGCTAATTTAATTTGATGTGTAGTTAATTAAGATGTGTACTAATTTAGATGTGTAGTTAATTGAGTTAGATTTTGTTAGATTTTTTCGTTAGATTTTTTTGTAGTTCATAGATTTTTTTGTTAGATGTGTATCTCATATATTTTTTTCATATCGTGTTAGATTTTTTTTCTGTTAATATATTGTTTTGGTGATTTTATTGTTGAATATGTATGTTTGTATGTTCATATATATGCAAAGATCGAATATTTCAATTTTTATGATTTTTTCTGTTCATAGAATTTTTATGATTTTTCTGTTGTAATTTTGTTCATAGAATTTTAATGATTTTTTGTTCATAGAATTTTCTTTGTCAATTTATGTATATGTTCATATTGTGCATGTATAGGAAAATTGTGTATGATCAAAGTCATTTATGAATATGTTCATATTTAGAAGAGAGGAAAAGGAAAATAAGAAGAGAAAGTGTTTAATATAATTAGTTAGAAAAATAATTGAACTATAGTTAAACTAGTTTATTTTTAGTAAGTACTACTTTATTTTATTTATAGTAAGTGCTTAATATATAGTTGAACTAGCTAGTTGATTTAATAAACTACTTTATTTTACTATAGAAGTAATTTATTTTTAGTAAGTGCTTAGTAGTTGAACTAGTTGATTTAATTAATAAAACTACTTTATTTTACTATATATAGAAGTAGTTCCCGCATCGACGTCGATGATGCCTATCCCGCATCCTCGGCGTCGACTCGGCGGTGGAGGCCTACTTGATCAGCGCCATGTCCGGGACTGGGCTCCGCCAGGCTGGTATTGGGAGGTGCTACCATCTAGGGGGCGTAGGTTGGTGAGGAGCCAGCCCGTTGTTGACCCAATCCTTGTTTGGTGGCGGTCGCGTGGGCCAGTGATGGTGCCGAGGCTTCCGGACACCGCGGAGGTGGTACGTCACCATGTCAGTGTGGAGGACGAGCATGTCCGTCGCTACATGGTTGCATTGGAGGGCAAGTTCGACAATACCTGGCAGGTTCTTCAGGGATCTCACTGGAGCTATGATCCTGCGATGGTTCCTTATCTTTGGGTGTCCACCGCCCGCGACGATACCCGTCGGGCGCTACGGTTCTAACTGTATTAGCGATGCTATATGTATGATAGTATTCAAGGAGTATTAGTGATAATATTCGACGATATACGGACATAAGAGATGATGTACTTTTGCTTATAATTGAATGCATGCTAATTTGAATACTACTTTATTTTACGATTTGGTTTTGCTTATTAAATGCTCATATTGGAAAAGTACTCCTACTTTGAATGCTAAAATTGAAGAGCACTCTATGCAGAAATCTAGGAGCCCCCTCCATCATACACGCCGTCGTGGGGGCAGCTTCTCCTTCATTCCTATGATTAATAATGCACTCGGGAATGAAAGGAGGAGCTACGTACCATCACCGATAGTCAACCCGTGATTAATAATAATGATCTAATTTAGGTTTTTTAGTACATATATTTAATTGTAGAAGTTTAATATTTGAATTATGAACATAGGCCGGAAATGTCGTACTCGGAAGCCGAAAACCACCCGGGGGAGTGCGACTGGTGCCACAATGACCGAGGTATGTGCGACAGGTTCCTTGATCTGGACGAAGATCGGCGCTTCAGCATTAAGCTCGAGGAGACCTTCAATATTGAAACGGTACGCAACGACGACAATAGTTTTTTTTGATAATTAAGCACGACTTGAACTATTTTAACGTGTATTTTTCATCTTTTCCAGTTCTACTAGCTTATCACATGCTATGCAAGATGCTATGTCTTGGAAAGGATGGGTTTTGAAGACCATGAAAGTATGGAAACCAAAAAAAATTCACCTAAGGACCCATCATGGTGTGGATTTTGAAGTAAAGTTGTACAATGATGAGGGTGTAACCCATTTTGGTTGCAAAAATTGGGAAGCACTTTGCAAGATGTATGGTTTTGATGAGGGTATGCTTGTCACCATGGATCTTGGTGATCCTACGATCGAGCAAGACAATATAGACATTTGGGTCCTTGTGGATACACTTCCAATTCTTCCCCCATGTGAGCTTCTCAAACATAGTTATTAAGTAATTTATATTGTTTATTTCAAAATAGTTGACAGCATATTTCCATTGACAGCTTATTTTCATTCTTCAAAGAATGTGCGGAAGATGGTAGACAAAACTCACTACACTGATGGCTCCGAATTAACTTATAAGGAGAAAAATCATCTGATCGCATATTTTACTGATCTTGAGAATTACAATATCTACAATCGAACTCCTCAACATTAGGGTCAATACGGGCCACTAGTGCACGTGTTGAACTACGGTAACTACCATGGAAATACCCTGGTAAGATTTTTTACTATTACGACATCCGTGCATATTGTTGCATACTTCTAAAACTAGTACATCATTGCTAACGACGAAGTTATTACTATGTTTTTCAACAGATAATCTCAAATGATTGTGTGCCTCATCTGATGTATACGCACGGTCGCTTTGATGTTTTGAACATACAACCATGTCATCCTACGAATCTCAAATGTCCATACCGGATTTCTAAAAGAAGTGGAGACATGACAATCAAAGAATGGAAAAAATGTATGGACAGTCGTAAGGAGCTTCTTGGAGGCAAAAGGAAGCAAAGCGCAAGAATTGGAGAGGATGATCTCCATTCTTCATAACGGAGAGTCAGGGTCAATATTGTTTTATGCTATTTTAACTTAAGGGTGTTTAGGTCCTACCTGATACTGATGATCATGTGCTAAGAACAATTATGTAGGGTTGGGTTCGATGACTATGAGGATGATGATCGTATGACTTGTTATTAATAACGAGTAGAAGTTGTATGATGATGCATGATTAGTAGGACTTGCTATTATATATGATGTTGTATGATGCGAGCATGAGTTATTATATATCAGCGAGTGAAATAAGAGAGGACACTTCTCTCTATTAGCTAGCTAATAACAACCTAAATTAACCACCAAAACCCCTAAACAACCACTTTTTTTGAAAAAAAAAGAAAAACCTCAGCTCCAGCCAGCTGCTGACGCATGGAAGCCTTTTGGTCCCGGTTTATGTCACCAACCGGGACCAAAGGCCCCCTTGCCTGGGCTGCCCGCAGTGGCCACGTGGAGGCCCATCTGTCCCGGTTCATGTAAGAACCGGGACTAAAGGGGGAGGGCATTAGTACCGACCTTTTTGTCCCGGTTCTTAAACCGGGACAAAAGGCCCTTACGAACCGGGACAAATGCCATGTTTTCTACTAGTGATTTCACAAGATTGTACCATTCCAAAATATCAAATGCCTACGATTGTGGAATGGGCAGGGTTTGCCATCAGGTCGGGCATTGACATGGCTCCTGTTGCTAAATAAATCAGATGTTCTTTTTGTGCAGTTCCACCAAAATCAACCAAATTCGCGCGTAGCTTTTATGATTTCACCCTTATATGTTGCAAAGCCTTGAACTTATCGGCACCTCCTTTCTTGTGGTGAAAAATAATGATTCGGTGTATTCATGAACATTTTGTGCAGTTCCCATGAAATCAAGTTGAGCACCCCTATTTGCACAAATACAAAAAAGTGATTAGTACAAAGCCAGCTGTACTATAAATTGACAGTTTAAATAGGCACCTACATGGTCCATGTAGAGCACACTTTTAGAAAAATGGAACTCACCGGAAAGAATCCTAGAACAACAGTGTACTTGCGCATCACAACGAGAAAATGGAGATCTGTCAGTCCTTCTGAGTTGAAGTTAGTTTGGTCTTGTGGGGAGTAATGTAACCATCCTTCAACTGCTCCTTCTGATGAGAAGATAGACATGGCTTCTTCATCTTGGCATAATCGGAACTAGTCACTTCACGTACTCCATGTTATTCTTCAAAGGAGAATGATCGTGTTGTGCAAAGACAAGAGGAGAACTAAATGCATCCATGTTTGCACGGAAAAAAAGAAAGGAAATGTTTAAAACAGGACAGATGAAGCACTTCTCAAGAACAGTACCACTTTCTCATGACAGTATCTAAACTGTAGCACAACACCAATAGAGATGACAAAGCTCAATCATATGGATGAAATCCGTGGGTGAGTACTAACCTTTGTCAGGAGGCTTACTGTGTAGAGCATACAGATGAAGCACTTCTCCGGAACCATATGTTGCTATCTATTATGGTGGCCATGCTTACTCTATACTCCTCGATTAGTTTAATGCTTCCAACATCTTCTTGTGCAGTTCCACTAAAATATATAGTATCTTCAAAGAAGATCCCTGTTTGCACAAGTAGAGATAATTACATATTACATTAAGAGTGGCATCAATTCAGTGGCAAAACAATTGCTCGTTCCAGCCATAGCAATAAAATAAGATGCAACACTACATCATTACTTGTGTCATCATAGTTCCAGTGCTTCATTATAGCACTGGGAGTTGATTTTTATTTTCTTCCACTTGTTATTCCCCTTCATCACTTGGTTCAATAACAGACAAGCTTCGCCTTCAATGTAAGATCTGGCATGTCAATTAGGAAGCACAAGTATATCACTAAACAATGACATTAATTTTCTGATGAAAGTGGCAAAATACAGGCCAGCAGTTGTGAAATATCCTTATCTTACCTCAATGGGATATGATGTTGCACATACAGATTGGATGTCTTGTCTCCATTTGTTCAGTTCATTAAAATCAAGAAACATTACCGCACAAGTAGGACAACATATGAAAGCAAATTACAGAATCATGTGAAAGAAAGCTAGTACTGACCTCTCATGACGCGGAATTCAAACAACTCACAAGAAGAAGATCTGAACCAAATTTGCCAACACGGATAGGAAGTAAGATCTCCTCTTGTGTAGTTCCACTAAGATCAAGCAATCAAGCAACGTTGTCCGTGTGACATTTTGGTTGAACTGCACAAAACACTCTTAAAACAAAAGTGTTTTGTGAAGTGCAACAAAAGGTCACAATGGCAACGAGGTGAAGTACATAACCCTTTTCACACAGAGGTGCAAAGGAAATAACTAGTTGTTAATAACGGTGGATGACGCAGAAGCCAACAAAAAGAAGCATCTAACTTATCCAAATGGGAAAGAAAGCAAGACAGTAGCTTTTCTCAAACGGTGACAGAGAGATCATATTAACAATTAAATTCGTTAAACATGTAATTTGCTTTTAACTATGGCATTGCATCAATTTTCCAGCGGCATTATTAGAGGGTGTTTGTTTACAGGGTCATTTTGGTGTAGGGACTAAAAAAACTCCGTGTCAGCCCATCTAAACCAAACAGGAGGGACTCTTAGGGACTAAAAGTGGGCATTTGGGACTAAAGAAAGAAGACCCTTGGTGAGAGTCATTTTGGGACTATTTCCAGCAGTTGCCCCTGCCCCGCATCGCACCTTCTCTCTATTAGTTCATTACTAGGGGTAACATGGTCTTTTAGCATGTCAGTTAATAACCTCTAGTCCATGTTTAATCCTCAAATCTCATATAGCATTCTTTGATGACAAAGTGATAATGACATAAAAATAATTAAATTTTCCAATACGTTACTATATTGAAAAACAAAATTACAAAAAAATTCTATACCTATTCACTAGTTTTCTATCCTATTCAAAAAACTATTTTATATTCAAAAATATTCCCTAGTTTTCTATTACTAAAATTTCCTAGTTCTATCCCTAACAAACTATGTCTAAAACATCCTAGTTCTAGCCCTAACATTTACTAAAAATACCTTAGTGAAACGATAAATTATCTTATATATAAACCTAACATAACTAAATTAAGCACTTACTAAATGAACTACTTCTATTAAAACTTACTAAATATCACCTACTAAATAAACTAACATAAGAACTTACTAAAACAGTAAATAAACTACATTATCAGTGGGGAGAGATGGGGGAGGAGGGAGGAGAGAGGATGAGGGGGTGGGAGGCCGAGGGAGGAGGGAGGATGAGGAGGGAGGAGAGAGGATGAGGGGTGGGAGGCCGAGGGGAGGAGGAGGAGGAGGAGGTGGAGAGAGGAGGAGGGAGGAGGGCGGTGGGAGGAGTAGGAGGAGGAAGAGGGAGAAGGGACACAGACGGAGGAGGGAGGAGGACGCGCCCGGAGGAGGGAGGAGGACGTGACCGGAGGAGGGTACGGCAGGAGGAGGGAGGAGGATGAGGAGGGGCGCCGCATACCAAGCAAGGAGAAGCGAGGGTGACAGCGGCAATGCGGCAGTGGGGGAGGGCCGTACGTCGGCGGTGGCGGCGGATGACGTGTGTGGGAGAGAGAGTGAAAGTGGAGAGGGGGAGAGTGAGCGGTGCTTGGGGCAAGAAGATAGGATGGGTTTAGCAGTAGCGCGTGTTAGGGGAAAGCGCTACTGGTAAACTACTTAGCACTAGCGTGTTTTAGGGGTACGCGCTACTACTACACTTTGCCTGGCGGCAACGGTTTGGTAATTTTAGTAATAGCGCCCTTCGTTCTTGCCGCACTACTGCTATATCTGAAGCAACGACGCCTTATATGGATACGCGCTGCTGTTAAGTACCAGCAGAACTTTTTTTTAACCCCCTCTACTACTAATGTTCTGTGTATAAGGTTTTCCCTAATAGTGGTTTGCCGAGTTTCCTATAGGGGCTTGGCAGAGCTACCCATGCGTCGTGTCCTAGTGTGTTCCGAGAACCATACTCAGCTTAGAATGTCTTTTGCGGTGATCCTGTGTTCTCGTACTCGGCAAATATAAAAGAACTATGTAACGGTGATTTTTTAGTAATGACTGTACTTTTGGTGGAATCATTGCCGGGGTGGTTTTTCATGGACTGAGCTTCATGGTACCCTCTATCTCAACCATCACTGGTGGAAAAACAGGCTTCCGTCCAGCCCCATAAGTCGCGAAGCTGTAGGAACCGCGACTAATGGGACCTTTAGTCGCGGTTCTAGAGGTGAACCGCGACCAAAGGCTCTGGGCCAGGCGCTCGGTGGCCAGCTGGTGCACGTGAGGGCTTTAGTCGCGGTTGGCCAGGACAACCGCGACTAAAGGTTTTCGGCACCTTTTAGTCATGTTGTCCTGGCCAACCGCGACTAAAGCCCTCCCTATATATACCCATCCAGCAGCCAACACTTAGCCATTTGGAGCCATTCTCTTCACAAGTGGGTGTAGGTTTGCTTTTGGTTCCTCTTATGCACATAAGGTGTTTGATGAAATGCCCCAAGAGCATGAAACAAACATGACATGAAGTGTTGGAGCCACACTCTTCGATCATGTTAGCAACTTGATGAACCTTTGATGTGTCATTGATAAAATATGCATGTGTGTAGTTCATTGTTTAATTTATATTGTTTGTAGCTAGTTAGTTTAACAAATGCATGATGGTTAATTATATATTTTATATTATAATAATGCAGATGAATCGGCAATGGATGTACGGTAACCGACTCTCCGGCGAGTTCACTACGGGTTTGAAAGATTTCCTCGTAGTGGCTAATGCGAACAAGCGGGGGGGTTTTGTTATCTGTCCATGTGTTATCTGTAAGAATGAGAAGGGTTACTCTTCCTCAAGAGTTGTTCACTTGCATCTGCTTCAGAAGGGTTTCATGCCAAGCTATAATTGTTGGACCAAGCATGGAGAAAGAGGGTTATAATGGAAGAAGATGAAGAAGGGGATGATTTCATCGATGAAAGCTATCTTGCTCATTTCGGTGATACTTTCATGGAGGATGCTGAAGGTGAAGGGGAAGGTGAAGAAGAGGCACGTGATGATCCCGTTGATGATCTTGGTCGGACCATTGCTGATGCACGGAGACGCCGTAAACTGAAAAGGAGAGGAGAATTTGGATCGCATGTTAGAGGATCACAGAAAGGCGCTGTACCCGGATGCGATGATGGTCTGAAAAAGCTGGGCTGCTGCTGGATTTGCTGAAATGGAAGGCAGAGGCAGGTGTAGCTGACTCGGCATTTGAAAACTTGCTGAAAATGTTGAAGAATATGTTTCCAAAGGATAACGAGTTGCCCGCTTGAAGACGTCTGAAGCAAAGAAGGTTGTCTCGCCCTCTAGGTTTAGAGGTTCGAAGATACATGCATGCATCAACGATCGCATCCTCTACCGCGGTGAATACGAGAATTTGAATGAATGCCCGGTATGCACCTGCATTGCGTTATAAGATCGAGGCGATGACCCCGGTAGCGATGTTGAGGGCCGAAACCAGGAAGAGGGTTCCGCCAAGGTGATGTGGTATGCTCCTATAATACCACGGTTGAAACGTCTGCTCAGGAACAAAGAGCATGCCAAGTTGTTGCGATGGCACAAAGAGGACCGTAAGTCGGACGGGGAGTTGAGACACACCGCAGATGGAACGCAATGGAGAAAGATCGACAGATGGTTCAAAGATTTTGCAGCTGACGCAAGGAACATAAGATTTGCTCGGCACGGATGGCATGAATCCTTTTGGCGAGCAGAGCTCCAGCCATAGCACCTGGCCCGTGACTCTATGCATCTACAACCTTCCTCCTTGGTTGTGCATGAAGCGGAAGTTCATTATGATGCCAGTGCTCATCCAAGGTCCGGCAACCCGCAACGACATCGATGTGTACCTAAGGCCATTAGTTGATGAACTTTTACAGCTGTGGGGTGGTGTCCGTGTGGGATGAGCACAAACAAGAGGAATTTGACCTCGGCGTTGCTTTTCAGAACCATCAACGATTGGCCTGCTCTTAGTAACCTTTCGGGACTGTCAAATAAGGGATACAATGCATGCACGCACTGCTTACATGAGACTGAAAGTGTACATTTGCCAAATTGTAAGAAGAACGTGTACCTTGGGCATCGTCGATTTCTTCCGAAAATTCATCCAAAGAAGAAAGAAAGGCAAGCATTACAACGGCAAGGCAGATCACTGGCGAAGCTCGCGGAACGACTTGGTGCTGAGGTATTTGATATGGTCAAGTTTGAAAGTCATCTTTGGAAAGGTCTGGCGGACAATCAGTTCGAAGGGAGTTGACGGGCACGCAGCCATGTGGAAGAAGAAATCTATATTCTGGGAGCTAGAATATTGGAAAGTCCTAGATGTCCGCTCTGCAATCGACGTGATGCACGTTACGAAGAATATTTGCGTGAACCTCCTAAGCTTCTTGGGCGTGTATGGGAAGACAAATGATACAAAGGAAGCACGGCAGGACCAGCAACGTTTGAAAGACCCTGATGACCGGCATCCGGAATGGTTTCAAGGTCGTGCCAGCTACGCTCTGACCAAAGAAGAGAAGGTCATCTTTTTTGAATGCCTGAGCAGTATGAAGGTCCCGTCTGGATTCTTGTCCAATATAAAGGGAATAATAAACATGGCGGAGAAAAAGTTCCAAAACCTGAAGTCTCATGACTGCCACGTGATTATGACGCAATTGCTTCCGATTGCTTTGAGGGGCTCCTGCCGAAAATGTTCGAGTAGCCATTGTGAAGCTATGTGCATTCCTCAATGCAATCTCTCGAAGGTAATCAATCCAGAAGTTCTACCACGGTTCTGAGCGATGTGATCCAATGTCTTTTCAGTTTCGAGTTGGTGTTCCGCCATCCTTCTTCAATATTATGACGCACCTCCTGGTTCACCTAGTCGAAGAGATTTTCGTTCTCGGTCCTGTATTTCTACACAATATGTTCCCCTTGAGAGGTTCATGGGAGTATTAAAGAAATATGTTAAGTAACCGTGCTAGGCCAGAAGGAAGCATCGCCAAGGGCTATGGAAATGAGGAGGTAATTGAGTTTTGTGTTGACTTTGTTCCTGACCTTAAGCCGATTGGTCTTCCTCGATCGCGCACGAGGGGAGACTAAGTGGAAAAACACGATCGGAAGGAAATCAACGATATGTATGGACGGCCATTCTCGATGAAGCACACCACACCTGTCTTGACCAATTCCAGCTTGGTGGCTCCGCACTTTGAGAAACACAAGAATATTTTACGTTCTGACAACCCGGGGAAGCCTGAATCCTGGATTAGGAAGGCCCACATGGAGACTTTCGGCACTTGGTTGGGAAAACATTTAATGAATGACAATGATGTTGTAGATCAGCTGTACATGTTGGCCAAGACACCATCTTCGACTATAACGACTTTCCAAGGGTACGAGATAAATGGGAATACATTTTACACGATCGCCCAAGATAAAAAGAGCACCAACCAAAACAGTGGTGTCCGCTTTGATGCAGCAACCGAGAATGGGCATCAGGTCACATATTATGGTTACATAGAGGAGATATGGGAACTTGACTATGGACCCTCCTTTAAGGTCCCTTTGTTCCGGTGCAAATGGTTCAAGCTAACAGGAGGTGGGGTAAAGGTGGACCAGCAATACGGAATGACAATGGTGGATTTCAACAATCTTGGTTACCTTGACGAACCATTCGTCCTAGCAAAAGATGTCGCTCAGGTTTTCTATGTGAAGGACATGAGTAGCAAACCGAGCAAACGGAAAGATAAGAAAACGATCAGTACATCATGCGATGATCCAAAGCGCCACATTGTTCTTTCAGGGAAAAGAAACATCATGGGAGTGGAGGACAAGACAGACATGTCAGAAGATTATAATATGTTTGCTGAAATTCCGCCCTTCAAAGTGAACACCGACCCAAGCATTAAGTTAAATGATGAGGATGCTCCATGGATACGGCACAATCGTAAGCAAGCAGGGACACAAGGGAAGAAATGATGTGTAATAATTTATTGTACCAAACTTTGTTGAATGGATCATGTGAATTATATTACCCGTGATGTGTTTGGTGTCCATTTTGAATGATTCGAGATACCACCGATGATACATGAAATTTGGAGTGATTTAGTCATACTCCTGCCTAGGCGTATAATATGCATACCGTAGTCTTCATAGCCGCCGTCGTCGTTGTCTTGGTAGTCGCCGCCTTCTAAGTTGCCGCCGCCGCCGTCGTTCTTTGTCGTCGCTCTTTGTCGTCGCTGTCGTCGGGCGGCGCCGTGGCTCGAATCGAGGGTAGCGCAGCGGGGATATCGCCGCCGTGATGTAGTCCATGACGCTCTGCAGAGTCCGCCATACCACCATAGCCGACGGCCGGCCTCGTGGAAGTTCCCGGAGGCAGACCGTCCTCCTCATACTGGCGGCGCCCTCTCACGCCGATTGATGAAGAAGGCGTCCCAAGTATGCTGGTTATCGGGATGCCGCGAGATTCATCCGCTGCTCGGCGTGAGGTCGAGGTAGTAGTGGTTCGTGATGGCCGCCCGCCGCAGTACCGAGGGACGGAGGGACTGCACGCCCTTGGCGCTTAGGCTCCAGCCGGTGGGGACGCTTGTAGCCCGGTGGACAAGGGTAGTTCGAGGCGCAAAGCTCCTCCACCTGCTGGTAGGTTAGAGTGGGTGCGGTGGAAGCCATGAGAGAGTGATGAGAGATTGTAGAGATGTGATAATGCTGGCCAAGCCGGGCTACATATATGTAGTGAGAAATGGCGGGAAAAATGGGAGCGGGAAGACAGGAGGCGGGAAGAAAGTGGCGGGAAGAAAGAGGCGGGAAGACAGGGAAGAAATGGCGGGAAGAAGAGGAATCCAGAGCTGGTCATCTAACCTTTAGTCCCGGCTGGTTGGTGCAACCGGGACTAAAGGTTAGACAGGACGCGTGGGTAGCGCACGACGCCCTGTCGGAGGAACAAGACAAAGCAGAAGCGGCGCCGTGCCTATAAAAGGAGCATCGATACGCGTGAAGAAATGGCGGGAAGACATAGGCGGGAAAGAACTGGCGGGAAGACTGGCCGGGAAGAACTTGTGGGAAGACAGAGGCGGCCGGGAAGAACTTCTCTGAATTTTTTGATATATTATTTGTATTTTTAGAATTTTGAAATGAATTAGTTCTATTTTTCTGAATTTTTGATATATTATTTGTATTTTAACATATTGAATTGAATTAGTTTTATTTTTGACATATTATTTGTGTTTGAAATTGTACATTCATATGCATGTATGTAGTACCGTAGAATATGTGAAACTCCTTCAAAATTAAAATAAAGCACAAAAAAATAAAACAATACAAATTAAACAGAAAACAATACAAATTAAAAAGAAAACAATACAAATTAAACAGAAAACAGGTTTGGGGGGCTAAACCCTAAACTCATGGTGGCCTTTAGTCATGGTTGGCTGACCAACCGCGACTAAAGTGAGACCTTTAATCATGGTCGCCTGCCCAACCGCGACTAAAGGTGGGGCGCTGGACCGCAAAAAACCGCCAAAACCCCTTTAGTCGCGGTTGGGCAGGCGACCGCGACTAAAGGGCACCTTTAGTCATGGTCTCGTCGCGCCCGCGACTAAAGGGGGGGGCTATAAATACCTGTTCCCGTTTCTCGTCTTCTCCGATTCCCGCCTGTTCGTCGCGCCCTCGACGCCGCCCGCCGTCACCCTCGCCCTCGACGCCGCCCGCCGTCGCCGTCGCCCTCGACGCCGCCCGCCGTCGCCCTCGCCCCTGTAACCCCCTCGACGCCGCCCGCCGTCGCGCTCGCCCCTGTAACGCCGCCCGCCTCCGACCTCCCTCCCTCCCCCTCCCCTCTCCACCCCCGCCGTCGGCCCTCGTCCGCGCGGCCACCCACCTTCCCGATCCACGATGCCGCCCTTGACCCTCCACGCCCCCCCTTGGCCCCGGTCTTCCACGCCGCCGGCGATTCGTCGCCGGCCCTGCACCCTGCCTGCTCCCTCCCTTCGTGAAGATCCGTGATCGGCCTCCCAAGCTCCTGCCCCCCTCCTCCTTGATTTTTTGATCATGTATTAAAAATGTTAAACTCATATATGAAAATGTATTTAAAAATATTCTTGATACAAAAAAATGTAGAATGAAAACCAAAATAAAGAAAGAGGGAAAATGAAAAACAGTGAAATCCAAAAAGGAAACTAAAGGAAAAATGAAAATGAAAAATAAAAGCAAAGAAACAAACGCAAAAAAATAGAAAACTATGAATACCGACAAAGAAACAAAGAAAAACAAAAACTCGTGAAAACTAAGAAGTAGACAAAAACCAAAGGAAAAAGAAGGAAAATTTGAAAAAAGGAAAATGGATAAAAACCATGAAAGAAACAAAGAGAAACCAAAAGAAAACGAAAAAACAAGATATAGCAACAAAAAAAAGAATACCAAAAAACCGAAGAAGAAAGAAAAAACCAAACAAATCACAAAAAAGAAACAAAAAAACGAAGAAATAAAAACAACTCCGGGCTAACAGTTGCGCAATGGCTAACAACACCCTCAACTACGGAGACGTGGTTGACAAATGTTTAATTGCTTGCAAAGTTTCTTCACAAAATGACATTCGTGAAGACGTGGTTGTCTGTTGTCCTCGCCTCCCTCTCCGTGTGTGTTGTCCTCGCCTCCCTCTCCGTGACACCGCTCGTCGCCGCCCGCCTCGCGCTCTACCGCGACACCCTCTCCCACCCCTTCTCGCCCCTCCTTTTGCCACCGCCTTTCGCCACCGCCACCGCCACCGCCCCTTCTTCACTTAATTAATTTGTTTTTACTACATGTTTTCAGGACTGACATAATGGCGGACGATAGAGCTGACCCGATTATGGACAACTATGATCCGGACGGTGAAGCACATATGTTCGGCATCATAAACGGCGATATTCAATATGTGCCGACCGGAGAAGAAGAAGATGATATCTCTTCTTATCTGAACCTTGACGGTGAAGATGAAGGCGCCGTCGACAAGATGATGTCAAGAAAGCGTCGATAAACGCGATCTTCAAATGGAAGTAGCAACCACCTCCGCGCCGAGGTATATATATACATTGAGCCTCTGGTGATACAAACTAACTGATTTGAATAAATATGTGTACTAACGCGCGACTCTCTTTCTTATTTTAGCCCTCGGCGGATCGTCAAACAATCGAGTACGTCGTCAAAGCGTGGCGCAACCAAGACGATGAAACAAGGAGAAACATGCACCATCGAGGTTGTCGACGAGGCAAACGGCAGGTCGCTGGAGCCCCGCAAGAACGCCACCAAGTTTGTCAGCCAATGCGGAGCCATTGTTAGAGACAACGTCTCGATCACCGCCCAGGAGTGGAATGAGCCAAAGAAGGCACGAATTGATGGTTTCACTTTTGTCGATAAGAGAACAAAAAAAGATTGCTTCAAGAAGCTTATGGAACATTTCGTTCTACCTCCGGAATACAACAAATTCGATGAGGAGGGTAACAAGATTGAGGAAAACAAGGAGAGGAGGAGGCTAGTCAAACAGTTCGCTCTTCATAAGATGGCCGGCGATTCCGGAAATTCAAGCAAAATCTAGCCCGTGACTTTGTCAAGCAGAACAAGACTCCGGATTTCAAAGGACAATATGAGAAACTGAAACATGATTGGCCAGAATTTGTGAAGCAAAAGAAATCGGAGCAGTTCATTGAAATATCGAAAAAAATAAGGAAAATGCGGCTAAGAAGGAGTACAATCATGTTATGGGGCCAGGAGGGTATCGCATTTTGGTGCCTAGGTTGGAGAAGATGGAGAACGAGATGAGGCGCGAGGAATCCGTCCAGTGCGGAGGATGGGACCCAAGGGCCAAAAGCTGGTGGTACGGGCATGGGGGAACGCTGAACCCGGAGACAGGGGAGTGTGTTTACCGGGGCAAATTAATTAAACCCACCCAAGCCCTTATTGACGCAATGAAGGATGCTCAACAGGGGAAGATCAAGTTCAACAGAGAGAACGACGCGCTGACAAAAGCCCTCGGGAATCCTGAACACGGAGGGCGTGACGAGGCATGGGGCACATTCCGTGGAAAATAGGGTTCCCCGAGCGATGACCCGTACGGTTCTGAAGCCGTAAGAGAAAGATGGATCGGGAAGCAGATGTTGTGGCGCGGTTGGCATCGGAAATGGATGTGATGAAGAAAACCATGAGTGTACTAGTAGCCGAAAGAGATGCAGCTCGGGTGCAGCATGAAGATCATCCAGCGGATCTCGAAGCCAGCAGCGGAGAAGCAGCGTGGCTTCCACGGAGGCCCCACCGGCTGGTGCAGATGCACCGACGATCGAAATTACTGCACCGGAGCCTCGGTGGCGAAATTACTGCACCGGAGCCTCGGTGGTCGAAATTACTGCACCGGAGCCTCCTCGCTACCCGTGGGCGATATAAAGGAGATGAAAGAATGTCATCTGTATTATCCTATCGGGAACATGTCCATGAAGGTAGCCATCGGCAGTGCTTTACCATGTTTACTGGAGCACTCCACCACAACAACCCCATTCAAGATGGCTATGCTCGTGTCACGGTGGAGGACATAGTCCAAGGGTTTGAGGACCTGGAGATTGACATTGCTACACCTGAAGGGGAGAAAAGACTTGGAGATGTCAAGCGCCATTTCATTCTATGGCAAAAGAAGTTTATCAAGTTTCCAGGCGAGGCGCCAAGGACAACAAGTCCACCCCCCTACGGTGGTGGTGGTGGTGGTGGTGGTGGCGGTTCACCTACACCTCCGTCACGTAAGCCGACGCCGCCCCCCTAGTCCACAACATCCGGTGGGTGATCATCCGCCGCCCCCCAGTCCTCGTCCGGTGGGTGATCAGACACCGCCCCCCAATCCACCTACGGCAAAGAGGCAGAAGCAGTCCTGGATTATTAACCCGGACCCTTATGTACCTAAGACCACAAAGGTACCGGAGCCATCACTGAAGCCTCTCCCCACAAGGCCTTGGGAACGTTGTGCCGAGGAAGTCGACGCGGCCGCGGCTGCTGATTTGGAGAAATGGAAGGCGGACTGCAAGAAGAAAAGAGAGCCCGAGCCCAAGCCAGTATTTTCTGATAAGCAAAAGAAGTGGGCTAAGTCATTTTTGAGCACACCGTCCCAAGCCGCGAAGAATCTGCCTGACGACTATGCACGTGAACTTCGCAGGCAGGCACTCATGTTCAAGGAGAACAAAGAGCGGGAGAAGGCCGAAAGTAAAAAAAGCGGGAAACAAGTTGCCCAGCTCGGGGAACAAAGTAAACAATCGATTGCCCCGCTTATAGTGCAAGCCTTCTGTCCGGATGACCCCGAGATCATACAAGCTGCGGCAACACAGGGATTGACTGTAACGAGTGCCAGAGAACAAGCGGCCAACTTAGGTATTACTCTTCGTGAACTGTTAGGCCTTGATGAGGCGCCAATGAAGGAGGTAGTAATTACATATGTCAAGAATGGGCCTCTCGTCGAGCCTGCGAGGAAAATGATCTACCCGACCAAATGAAAGGTCTGCTGAATTGGTACAAGGGTTACATAAAAATAAAAGCGCCAAAGAATATATTTATGCGGAAGTTAGACATGAGCATCACTTCAAACATTACTATGTACAAATTGCACTGAGTGAATTGTTCTAGCTTTTCAATCTGCGCGAGCTCGACAAATCTATCATCGTTGCTACGTTCGTAAGTGATTTATTAATTTCACCCCATCTCGCTCATATTGCCTGCACTATATATATGTCCTAACTATATTGTTGTGTCCGCTATTATACATGCAGAATGAAGATTAAGGAATGCAGAGTAAGGAACATCCATGATGTTGGGTTCATTGACCCACACATCGTTAATGGACATGTGTTGGAGCGTCACCCCGCCGACGTGGAGGCAGACCTGTGGCAGTTTCTTACAAAGCAGGAACTCAAAAGTGATATTCTATTTCCTTACCATTTTGGGTGAGTGTTTCTGTCTTGAGCACATTCTCTTTTGTTTACTCCATGCATGGTATGTGGCCGGCTAATCGATGAGTTATGCATGACGATGTGCATGTATCGTGTCCGCAGGTTCCATTGGATTCTGCTAGTAATTAAAGTTAACACCTCAGAATGTCTCGTCCACGACTCTCTGAATATGGATCCAAAGCTTTGGGCCGACATGAGAAGAATGCTGCAGAAGTAATTATTTTCATTCATTTGCGCTCTATATCGATCGGCCTATTTCGTTCATTTCCTAATATCAAGTAACTAATAACTCTCTTGTTCATTTAATTTTCTTTGCCTCGTAGGGTTTGGAGACGGTTCGTAGATACAAAGGTCGGTGAATTCAAAAAAGAGCTAGAATTCAAAATGTTAAAGCCTAAGAATGCTGGGGATATTCAGCCACCGTTGACCAATCTATGTGGATACTATGTCTGTGAGAGGATCCGGAGATACACCTCTGAGCGGGTTCCGAGTGATACCAATGCTCAGAGGAATAACCTCCGGATGATGCTTAGTCTAGAAGCTCGCTTCCGACCACTTCAAGAGGAACTAGCTGGATGGTTCAGCAGGGAAGTCCTCCATCCTAAAGGAGAACACTATTACGAGGACGTAGAACTTTATATGGATTAAATCATGTATGGAAACTTGTTCAAAATTGTATATGGTCATCCGATGATATTGAATATATATTGTATATTCCTCTTGAATTCTTTTGGTTCTAATTTCAAATTTATTTGAAATTGTACATTCATATGCATGTATGTAGTACCGTAGAATATATGAAACTCCTTCAAAATTAAAATAAAGCACAAAAGAAATAAAACAATACAAATTAAACAGAAAACAGGTTTAGGGGGCTAAAACCCTAAACCCTTTAGTCATGATTGGCGGAAGAACCGCGACTAAAGGTCCTCCGCCTCGACGGCCGCTGGCGCCCACGTGGGACGGGCCTTTAGTCGCGGTTCTTAAGCAGCCGCGACTAAAGGTGGGGGGCTTTAGTCGCGCTTATTTGGTCGCGGTTGCGCAACCGCGACTAATGGCAGTTGCGAACCGCGACCAAAGGCCTTTTTTCCACCAGTGCATGTTCTGGATTCATATAGATATATGCCCACTCTAACTTGATTCACATTGTCAGGTTAAGGAATATTGCTAATACTACAAGAGATTCCTTACCCCTCTGGGACTTCGAGTCATGTTCCACCTATGACCGACCGTGTGTACAGGATGCTTGCACACTCTTCCCTCTCCTAAACTGCATGCAATACTCTCTCTCTCTTCCTTTTCTCTCTCTTCTTTTTCTCTTTCAGGGACAGCACCTCTCTCTACTTACTGACACATGCAGAACACCTCTCTCTTCTCTCTCACAACGCCTCTCTCTGCTCTCCTTTTCTCTCACATTGTCACACAACGCCTCTCTCTCCCACCTTGTGTTCGGTTCTCTCACATCACCTCTCACTCGCCATTTTCTCTCTCACACACAGCGGCACCTCAGATGCATGCAGCTATAGAAAAATAGTATAAGCTCTTTCATATGCATGTGGCTCCCTTCTTCTCTCACATCACATCAGTTCACTCTCTTACTTTCCTCTCTCACACACATGAGCGCACCTCAGGCCAACTCCACCGCGCGGCCCCAAACGGACGTCTGTTTTGTTCGGATTCTCTCCGTTTGGGTAGGAAAATGGGGTCGTGTTCGGGCCTGTTCTGGTATGTGGTGGACGTGGGCCCAGCGCGCGGCCATATCCGTTTGCCCTATCCCGTCCGCCAGGGCCTAAAATGCCCATATTTTCATATGAAAACGAGTTTGCACGTTCAAATATTAATTGTTTGAAAATTAAAATAGTTTTACAATCCAATCGAAATTGTCTCTAATAAAGATAGTTTTACAACCAAATCAAAATTGTCTTGAATGAACATAAAACGAACTACTACATCTATCGGCTGCCAATATGCTCCCACACGTGCTCAACCAAGTCATTTTGAATAGCCTTATGAGTGTGCCAATCATGCAGCTCACGATGGAACTGGACAAACTGATCAAACGTGACCGATTCTTGGTGCAGGGGCTCAACATTGTCACCTTGGAAATCAAATCCTTGGTCGAAGATACTGTCATCACACTCGTCCTCGACAATCATGGTGTGCATGATCACACAAGCAGTCATCACCTCCCAAAGCTTCCTTTCATCCCATGACAGTGCAGGGTATCGAACGATGCCCCATCGGGATTGAAGCACACCAAAAGCACGTTCGACATCCTTTCTAGCATTCTCTTGCATTTGGGAAAATCTCTTTCTCTTCTCACCTTGGGGCTTCGAGATTGTCTTCATAAAAGTTGACCACTGAGGATATATGCCATCAGCTAGATATTATCCTTTGTTGTATTGGTGGCTGTTGAACTCATAGTTGACAGGTGGGGAGCGGCCTTCTGCAAGCCTCACGGAGACTAGAGAATGTTGCAGCACGTTGATATCATTGTGAGAACCTGCCATGCCGAAGAAAGAATGCCATATCCAAAGATCCTGCGATGCCACCGCTTCTAATATGACAGTGCACTCGCTGACATGCCCCTTGTACTGGCTCTGCGAAGTAAATGGACAGTTCTTCCACTCCCAGTGCATACAATCTATGCTGCCAAGCATGTCTGGAAAGCCTCTAGCTGCGTTGGTCGCCAACAATCTCTCTGTATCAGCGGCAGTTGGCTGCCTCAAGTACTCTGCGCCAAACACCTCGATCATAGCCTGGCAGAACTTGTACATTGATATCAGACATGTTGTCTCGCTCATACGCACGTACTCATCCACCAGACGCCTGGAATTCCATATGCAAGCATGCGGACGGCCGCGGTGCATTTCTGGTAAGAGGAGAACCCAAGCTTGCCAAGGGCATCCGTCTTGCACTCAAAGTATGGGTCATGAGCAACCACTCCCTCTCGGATACGATTGAACACATGCCTTGCCATTAGAAAACGGCGACTGAATTTATCCGGCTTGAAGAGCGGTTTGTATTAAAGTAATCGGCATAGAGCAGGGCGTGGCCTCTCAACTTGTTGCAGTTCAGGTCGGGAGCACGGCCAGGGACTGACCCCCTGTACCGAGGAAGCTGCCATTGAATGTGGTCGTGAACGACCAGTGCAGCCACCACAAGATCTTCATCATCCAACAACGAACCGTCCGATGAACAGGAAGTGGTGGAAGAAAAACCCGTCTGCACTGGCCATACCTTTGTGGGCAAAATGTCGAACACCTTGCAGTCGTGGTAGCGAAGAGGCCGCGATGATCACCTCGACGCAGCAGGGGTGGTTGCCGGCCGGCTACTAGCCGCCCTGGAGCCGTCGGAAGCTGCTGCGGCCGCCGTGGTACGTCGCCGGTGGTCGTGTCTCCTCTGCCACCAGCAAAGGCGGCGACGGACAAACCTCCTCCGATCGACGGCCAAAACTAAGGCGAAAGCGCGGGCGTGGTGGCGGACATGTCTACACGTGGTTTGGTATGGACGGCCGGGGGCTGCGTGGTGAGGAGGCGGCCGGAGAATAGCGGCGGCGACGGCGGCGGGGCGGGGCGGGAGAGAGAGGGTCGAAGCGTTGGGAGCGATGGACTGCTAGTGTCCCCGACAGACGGGCCACGGGGGGGACAAGGCGCGCGTCGCGGCCGTCACAGCGTCCGTTTCACCCCAAACCGAGCGCAACTTTTTGCCGGGGATGGGTCGAAAACGGACGGATTCCGGACATTTGTCCATTTGAGGCCGCGCATTGGGCTGCGCTATTCGTCCGTTGTACCCCAAACGGACGCACCCGTACAAGATGGGGTCGCGCGGTGGAGTTGGCCTCACATGCATGCAGCTCACACATGCATGCAGACAAACATCTGCTCATTTTTTTCTCGAATACGCACAAGCAAGTGTAAAACATATTGATAGAAGAAGACCCAAGACGGCTGATACAACGCCTTTCGGCAACATGCTACACCGAGAGGTTATCACCCACATCTACCGTGAGTCCGTGACAACACCGGCAAACAACTCACCCTGCTCAAACTCAAGCCAAAAATGACGAAGAGGATGGACATAAAGCACAAACCGCATCGCTCCAAACCGAACACCTCAGAGCATGACAAAATCTAAACAAACTAGATCAACACACTCTCCACCCATGGCGCCTAGAAGATCGGCAAGTGGACGGTGGTAGCTAGCCAGACTTGTAAAATCTCGCAGATGAGCGGTCGATGATGACGTACATGGCGCCCCGGATGCTCATGCCCACAGCAACAATCCACGCATGACAGCCCAACACCCCAAGCCTCGCCGCCGAGGCGAGAAAGGCAAACCACACCAGCTGCTCCTCCGGAAGACACCCCACGCACCTAGGCAGCGCCTCCAAGAAGGTGACGACGCCGAGACGCCACCGCTGCCTTGCCCGGTGAACCGAGCCTAGAGTTTCCTCCGGTGACATTAATGAGGGGATGAACATGGCTATGACGACGCCTCCAGGGAGGAGACGGCGCCCACATGCATTGCTGTTACCCGCAGACGCAGCCGCAGCCGCACCGGATTTCTCCTCGGCCATGTCCATCACTTCTTTGGGCTCAGCAAACTGGAAGGGAGGGGCAAAGCTGTCACCTTGGGCCATCGCCGTGAAGAGGAGTAAGATGCCGCCACGCCGTCGTCCGCACACCACCATGCCGCCCGACGGGGGTGTCCACCACCACCCCTGGTCACCACACCGGCCACAGATCCCTCATACGGAGACAAGGGGAACATCCACCCGCCGCAACCCCACCCGCCGCCCCGGGGAGAGGAAGTGGACTCTACCGCAGCCTGGGGCCGCCGCCCTAGCTTCTCAGCGCCAGACCACCGACGACGGCCGCCGCCGCGGTGTCCGCATCCCGGGTGGCCAGATCTGGCTCAGCCAGACCAAGCCAGCCCACCGGCCACATGACTTCACAGGCGCAGCCCCCCGCGCCCTAGCCAGACACCAGAAGGAGCAGCCACTCCCCGCGCTGCCCGCCACCGTGCTGTCACGCCCCTCCGCCAGCATGCTGCCACCGCTCGCTGCCGACATCCGGGCCTGCCGACCTCACGCGTGGGAGAGGATGCCCCACCGCTGCCGATGCCGGCCGGGCTTTGCGCAGCGGTGCAGCCAGGTGGCGGCGAGAAGGGGTATAGGAAGGAGGGGTTGCCCCGGTGGCGCTAAGGTTTTGCCCTCCCGGTCTCCGCGTGGGAGTGGCGCGGGAGGGGGAGGAGGAGGGGGGCATGCATTGGCATAGTCGGCACGATGCACGGATCAAAATGCGAGTGGACGGCCTGGATAAAGGGTATCACTTAGCTCGGCCTAGGCGGCAACTTTCCGAATCGTTGTTGTCTCAAAACTTTTGACCTTAAAAGTTAAAACTCAATTTCAATGTCATCAGTCACTCAACACAGCAGGTCCTGGTTTAACCAATCGTTTTTTCTCATGGGTTCTATATTTGATATTTGTATGTTACTTTCTCCCTCTCATAACATAAAACGTTCTTATATTATGGTGCGGAGGGAGTATATTTTTTAGGGACCACATGCCACAGGTATGGGGTCCCACACTAACAGGTGAATAGCCAGGATATACATATTTATTGCAAACATAAACGAAAATGGAACGATATGTATACATAACCCAAAGCACAAATCTTCACGCATATCGACCACCCAGGATTTGCGTGCCCCATAAACCTGCGTGTTGTAAATTAATGCCCGAGGATATAGAGATATACGTAGATATATGAAAGGGGTAGCGTAATATGGAGGGACAGGGCTAGAGGATACAATGGGATCATGGAACAATTTATGGTAGGGGTAGTGGATGGAGGCGCTGCATGGGAAGGAGCACGAGCGGCTGCTTCCTCGCACTCACCAGCGCTGCCTCGTCCTCCATGTCTAGCGGCGGCTTTGGCACCTCCCAGTCGAAGCATTGCACCAGCGCTGCCAGGAACGCCGGCACGGCTTGCATGGCCAGCCCGATGCCGGGGCACGCGCGGCGCCCGCTACCGAACGGCATTAGTTGCAGGTGCTGTCCTTTGGGGTCCACGCCCTCACCGGCCCCGCCGGGCATGAACCGCTCCGGCCGGAACTCGAGTGGCTCCTCCCATGGAGAAGATGTTGAAGAAGACCGACGTCTTGACAGGGATTGTGTACCCGCGGACGTGTATGGGCTGCATCGCCTCCCGCTGGGCGAACACTGCCGGCGGCCGCAGCCGCAAGGTCTCCTTGAGCACTGCCTGCAGGTACGGCATCTGCGCCACGTCCGGCTCGCCCACCAGCCGTGACCTGCCCACCACGGCGTCGAGCTCCGTCCGCAGCTTCTGCAGACAGTGCGGATGGTTCAGCAGCTCTGCCATCATCCACTCCACGGTGGTGGCCGTCGTGTGCGACCCGGCAGTGAAGATGTCCTGTGTAATATTAATAATTATTAGAGAATCGAGACTTGAGACCCAACTCGACTTTATCCACAAGGGCAAAGTGGGATACTTACCAGGACAAATGCCTTAATGCTGTCCCTGGTGAGCTTGACTTCAGCAGTCGGGTCTGCCGCCGCGTCCATGAGAATGTCAAGCAGGTCCTTGGCATTAGCCTTGTCTGCTACCTCGCGCCGCTCCTTCTCCTTGGTCTCAATCATGGTTTCCAGGAGCGCGTCGAACTTAGCGTGCACCCCGCGTGTCCTCCGGCTGAGCCCCTGCAGATCCCAGCCGCGGCAGAGCGGCACATAGTCCTCTAAGTTGAACGCGCCCACCAGCTCCGCTACCTGCTTGGCACAGTCACGAGCCGCGTCAGCCATGTCGCCTGGCAGATCGGTGGCCACCATCCTCATGATGGCGTTGTTGGACATGCGAATGAGCTGCCTGCTCATGTCCAACGTCTCCCCCTTGGCAGACGCTGCTGTCGCCACGCGCAAGACCCCTGCAAGCTCGGCGGCGCGTACGGGGCGCAACTGCTCGATGGTGCGCGGGCCGAGCAGCTCCGACATGCAGAGGCGCTTCATGAAGCGCCAGTGAGGACCGTAGGGCGCGAAGGCGAAGCCTGCCGAGTCGTAGGCGAGGTGGCGCGTGACGGCCGTTAGCGGCCGCTCCGGGATGCTGCCCTCGAATTTGAGGACGTCGTGTGCCACGCCCGCAGAACCTATGATGACGCAGTGGGTGGAAGGGCCAAGCCGGAGGTAAACGAGGGATTTTTTTTTCAAAACTATCATGTTTTTTGTAGCAATTTCGGAAACTATAGTGTAGAATGAAAAAAAACGCAAAACTAGTAGCCCGTCGGCCAGGAGTGGGCCGAAAAGGGAGTTTTCGGCCAGGCCATGGCCGAAGTAAGCTTTTCGGCCGCGCTTGGGCCGAAAACTCGTTGTTGGCTGGGGCCCGGCCGAAACTAGTAGCTTCGGCTACTGGGCGGCTGAACTAGGCCGTTTTCGGCCCACCGGGGACCGAAGCAGGACTTTTCGGCCAGGCTTCGACCGAAAAGGTGCGGATAAGCGTGTCGCCCCGCGCTGTTCGCTCTGTGCTTGCTTCCCTTTCTCTCTCTCAGTTCTTCTCTGTACTCGCCCCAGCTACCGATCTCCTCCATTTGCCACACATTTGCAAATCCAACCCACAGAATCGGTAGATCATAGCAATCCCCACCGCCCACGGTGTTATTTTTTGCTATGGGATAGTATTTGATGTGTTTGGGGAGGAGCAGCCATGGTGGGGAGGAGGAGCCATGGTGGAGAGGAGGACGGGTAGTAGAAGCTGCTGCAGAGGAGGAGGTGGTGAGGAGGAGGAGCATGTTGGGGGCTGACCGGAGTTGAACCTCCGGTCGTCGGGGGCGGCGTTGTCGTTCTCCGGTGGTGCAAGTACTTCGCGAGGTGGCCGGTGCCGCTGAGTCAAAGAGAGAAGC
Source organism: Aegilops longissima (assembly GCA_021605205.1). NCBI lineage: Eukaryota > Viridiplantae > Streptophyta > Magnoliopsida > Poales > Poaceae > Aegilops > Aegilops longissima. The sequence goes on along the minus strand of CM038676.1, from coordinate 2,788,276 downwards.
AAGAAGCGGACACACACTTCAAAGGTATAATCACGTCGTCACAAATGTTATGTAAGTTGTATAGTTTAGTTAGTGTATATAAGTCATATTGTGAATTTTAGTGTCAATATATTTTTGGAGGCATTTTAGCGCATAGTTCGTGTAGCGGATAATATTAGTGTATATTGTGAATTTGAGTGTTAATTTTTTTTGGAGGCATTTTAGCGCATAGTTCGTGTAGCGGATAATATTAGTGTATATTGTGATTAATGAGAAGATGGCAATGTCTGGCAGGTGAAAATGTCTGAATCAGTAAATCTGAATGTTTACTACGGCGCTGGTAATGTTCGATATAATGAGTTGGGGGTTGATCTTAGCGAGTTTAAAAATGGCGTCATGGCACTAGCAGACCCGGACAGACTGGACATTAGACAATTGAAGTACTGGTTGACAACTAGTTTCGGGCTGGATCCTGAAGTATGTTCCGTCAGTATTCATGCATTGTGGACCAAATCTTGTAAAAATGTCAAGTGGGAGTTGATGCCGGTAGATAGGAGCCAACATTGGTTGTCCCTGACGCTGCCGAGACCGAAGAATCCACCCATATGCACTTGTGCAACCTGTGCCGAAGGAGGAGAATACCGTACAACTCCACAGGGGGTATGAACCCGGCCAAGGCAGTGAAGTGGCTAATGAGATTGTTTTATCCGGGTCACAGCCACAAGATGTGGATGGTAGCCAACCCGAGAAACAGTCAGACTACGTGCCACACAATGTTTGTGGTCCTGATACTGGGCAGAGTAGCCATTCGATAATAATAGCTGGTTCTGGTTTTGCTGATGGGGATGAGGAAGGGGATGAAATGCAGAGGGTGATGGAGGAAGAGGACGAGGATGGATTGGTGAAGGAACTGGATTCTGAAAATTCTGAGGATGAAGTTGAGGTACCGATTCCTTCTGCATGGGAGCAGGACATATCCACCGGCCTTACGGTGAACGATGGCCATGAGACTCCATGGCAGTATAATCTGAACCAAGTACAAATAGGGGCTATGTTTGATACAAAGAAAAAATTGAAGTATGCGGTGATAAAGTGGGCTATGTCTACGCAGAGGGTTTTCAAGACACACATATCAAGTCCAACAAACTATACCGTGAAATGCGTTGAAATAGGTTGTCCAGGGAAGGTGCACGCGCACGTGCCGAAGTATGACATCCACTGGGTTGTCACCATTGTCATCCCACATAATTGTGTGAGGAAGAACCTGCTGGTGAAGCATCCGAACCTGACTTCAAGTCTCATTGCGCAACTCATGTATACTGAGATAGTAGAGAAGAAAGATATGGAAGCAAAACACATCCAGACAGCAGTGAAGGTCAGATGGAATTATGTCATTCCTTATGGGAAGGCTTGGAGGGCTAAGCAGAAGGCTATGGAGGAAAGGTTTGGGACGTTCTTTGACTCATATGATAATGTTGTCCGTCTCCTGGGCATACTGAAGGAGAGGAATCCCGGCACTTATGTGAATGTACAACACATGAGGTTGCTGAGTATACCTGATTTCAAGGTGTTGAAACGAGTGTTCTTCTCTTTTGCTATGTGCATCGAAGCTTTCCGGCATTGTCCTCCTGTTATGTTTGTGGATGGTACATTCCTGACCGGTCAGTATAGAGGGCAAATCCTGACTGCTATTGGTGTGGACGGGAACAATCAAATCATCCCACTTGCCATGGCATTTGTGGAGGGTGAGAACTTTCTCAGCTGGGTATGGTTCTTCCGCCAAGTGAAAATTGCCATCGTGAAGGACCGACCAAACGTGTGTGTCATTCATGACATACATGCTGGTATATTGAAGCCCGTGAAGACACTTCGTAATCCAACAGATGACGAACCAACACCTTGGAGGGACTTGCAGAGCCGGTGGTGCATGCGCCATCTTGGGGCTAATTTTTTCTCACAGTTCAAGAACAAGCGGTTGATGAACTTGTTCAAAAAATTATGCAAGCAAAGCCAGCAGCGCAAATACGATTTTATTTGGTCAAAACTAGATGAGTTTACTAAGAAGTAGGTCCGTGCGAGGCAGAAAATGGAAAAAGATGAGGTTAAATTAGTAGCACTCATCGCGGAGCTAGAGGAGCTAGTAGGTCTTTGTGACTTGTCAGCAATTGACCCTCCTAATACTAAGAGAAAGAAGGGAAGGGCAATAAAGAATTTTTCTGAGTGGATAGAGAAAGAGCCTCCAGTGAATTGGTCTTTGCTGCATGACACACATGGAGCTAGGTATGGCCACATGACAACCAATCTTGCAGAGGTGTATAACTTTGTGCTGAGAGGGAATAGAGCATTGCCACTCACAGCTATTGTGGAGGCTGTATTCCATGGCACTTTGAGATATTTCAGAGAAAGGCACGAGTTAGCAAAGAAGCATATTGAAGATAATCAGAACACACCTTATTGTAGCCGTGTCATGGAATACATGGCAAAGAAGATAGAGAAAGCAAAGAAGCACACTGTCAGACTCATAGGGAATCAAGAAAGGAGGTATGAGGTTCAGCTTCCTACCGATGGTTTTGGTTCTGGAAATGAGATGAAGACACACGAGGTAAAAATTGGAATGGAATTTTATCCAACGTGTGAGAGTACATGCAACAAACCGAAGTTGTTGCACCTACCTTGCTCTCATGTGTTGGCTGCATGTGGCCAGATTGAGTTGGATGCTATCTCCTTCGTGTCCCCATACTATTTAAAAGAGGCAGTGCTCAACACCTGGACAGGCGAGATGATAGGGTTTAGAGTCGTTGGCAAGTTCAACAAGGTAAACGACGGTGAGAGAGTATACATCCCGCATCCAGACCTTCGGCGAACAAGTAGGGGCAGACGAAAGGCCCGTCGCATCCGGAATGATATGGACCAGTCTGAAGCTGGTGGAGCAACCAGACAATGTTTGTTATGCGCAGATTATGGGCATAGGATGAAATATTGTCCCGACCTGAACAAAGATGGTGCTTCCGCATCGACGAGTGCTTCTACATCGACGGCTGCGACAACGGGAGCAAGAGGCGGACGTGGTCGTGGCAATCGAGGCCGAAGGGGCGGACGAGGAAGAAACAACTCACAAATTATATAATGTGTCGTAGTGGGTCAGGACTATGTTTTAATTTGTAATATGTCAGGACTATGTTTTAATATGTAATATGTCAGGACTATGTTTTAATATGTAATATGTCAGGACTATGTTTTAATTTGTAATATGTCAGGACTATGTTTTAATTTGTAATATGTCAAGACTATGTTTTAATTGCATCGTTGATTTGTTGTTTGATTTGCAGATATGTCTTCGTATCCGTTGCTTAATGGTAACATCGATAGAAAGCACCGGGGCGCCCTTATGGAAGCGGGCAACAACTTAGACGTGTTGGTCACTCGTACCCCAAAGACTAACTGGATGATACACGATTCATGGGTTGATAGGTATGTGTGGATATAAAGGAGTCCATATAATGACTTACTATGTTTGCATACTTTTCAACGCCGCTAATATTCTCTTAATTTTGTAGGTTAAGTTGGGCTGGACTTCTACCCTTGGCACGGCTGGTTGAGGGTACATTGGATGAGTGGATTGATGGTCCGGACTTAGATGAGGCAGGTGAACCATTGCAGGTACACAAGAGGCAAGTGAAACGTTTCTCTTACGACAAGTCACTCCTTACCTGCTTAGTAGATAGATGGAGACTAGAGACACATACGTTTCACTTTCCCTGGGGAGAGATGGCGCCTACTTTACAGGATGTGTCTTACTTGTTGGGATTACCTCTGGCCGGTGCTGCCATAGGTCCCTTAGAGGCAGAATCTGGGTGGCAAGCAGCGATGCAGACCCGTTTTTTTGCTGCAGTCCCGACTGCTAGGGCCATAGACAACGATCCTCATGGACCTCATTTTAGATGGTTGAGCCAGTTTCAGGTAACCATCACGGCCACTTAAACAAATGTTGTTTTTTAGTTGTCCGATGTTCATACAATTATTACGTTTCTATGTAGATTGTCTCGTTAGGATATCCCGATGTTCAGTTGTCGGAGCCACAGATTGACCGGTCCCTAGAGGCATATATTTTTTGGCTGTTCGGCAAGACGATGTTTACGGAGAACCACGTGACCACTGTCGATGCATGACTCATCGGTATTGCACGAGAGATAGCTGACGCACGTTGCCCTGCGGATATTCTACAGAGGAGTTTTGGTTCTGCTGTGTTAGCGGCTACGTATAGAGGACTGTGCAAAGCTTGCCAGTTGAAGTCTAGAAAATCTAGTATTGTTGGATGTCCATTATTGTTGCAGCTCTGGTCATATGAGAGATTCCCTATTGGACGACCCTATGTCTATGTTGATAAACCTTTTGGTTTGGAGGACTTAGCTGGGGCTTATGTGCCTGCTATCGGCGACTTACCTACTATGGGATCTGTTTGGGCACGGCGAGAGGTACATTTATATTAAGTAATAATTAATTCAATTATTTCTTGCCATTCAATAGTATTACTAATGCTTATTTGTTGTCATGGCACAGAGACAGTTTGCGCATAGTCAGGTTAGGGGATGCTACCCGTCCTTCACGGCGCAGTTTGATAGTTTGCACGAGGATCAAGTTATCTGGGAGCCATACTCGCCTCAGGCTATATCATTGAGGTACCCAGTTGGGATTTCTGGATTGTGCACTAGAGATCGACACTTTTGGATGACCAAGGCCAAGTTGTGTGTTCGACGTGACGGTTGAGGAGATGTCTCTTAATAGGGTGATGAGACAGTTCGGTCTATATCAAGAGCCTGAGATTCCAGATATTCCACACTTGCCAGAACACGTGCACAAGTAAGTACTAATAATATTTTAGTTGTCAGCTCTGCATTCATAATATACCTAATCATGTATCGCGCATGACAATCTCAGGGACAGTCGCCTAGGAGGAAACAAGTCCATGGCTTATTGGCTTAAGAGCATTACCCTTACGTTGATTTAATGGACTACCGCCATGACAAATATCTGGGGTGAGGTTCGGGCCTTTAACTGGGAAATGTTCGGGTTGTATCTACAGCGTTACCGGCATACAACGAGGATCTACTTGGTTCCATCAGCTGCTTCAGATCAGATCGAAGCCCCTCTCACCAGCGATATGTACCCAACTGCCTCTGTTGTGGGAACCAGACACCACACGGTAAATGCCTTGATTCTCATATGTGAAGTCTTTTGTTAATCTGGACATATTCGCTTGGTTGTCTATTCGTGCTGTCTATCATACAACGAGGATATAATTGGTTAACTCTTCGTGTACAGGGTGACTTGACAGTACAGGCGCGAGAGGAGGTTTCCGCTTTAATGCGGCGCTTTCAGAGGGGAGAAACTATCCCACCGCGAGAGGGCGTCTCATGGTTGAGGCGTCTTGATGACAAGCTACGCGGGATTTACGCAGCTGTTACGTGTAGACGGTCTTCGGATGTTGCACTTCCTCCTCCAGCACATCGTCCGCCACGACCCTCTGTACAGCATTCAGAACCACGACCCTCTGTGCACCGTTCAGAACCACGACCCTCTGTGCACCGTGCAGAACCTCATCCTTCACAGCCAGGGAGCTCTTCCTGGCATGAGCCACCTCCTTCACAGCCAGGGAGCTCTTCCTGGCATCAGCCACCTCCTTCACAGCTAGGGAGCGCTTACTGGCATCAGATGGAACTAGGTAACACTACTCACTACATTCTTTTCAACAGTGTAGTAATCATTCTTGCATTCTCAGCAGTCACTGATGCTTACTGGTAGTGCTTCGTTCATGCATTTGTATCAATTTTACATGTTTTACTTTACCGCAGGCGGCAACCAGTCGCAACCGTTCATGCATTCAGAGCAGTCGCCGATCCTTAGTGGTGGTGCTGATTACTTTGAGGGCGACCACGACCGCGAGTATGATAACCAAGGTACAAACATTTATGGCTTCTCGCAGACAGTGTTTCACACTCCACCACCACCACCGACACAGGAGACACAGACCGTGAGAGACGAGGTTAACTATGGTCGTGGTTATCGCGAACCTCGTCCACCGCCTCAGCGCTTATCACCTTCCGGTCCTCGCCCGAGGAAGACCCAGACTCGTCGTCGTCCCCCGCAGTGATGTGCTTATCTATCTATGTATGACTCATTATCTATGTTAGTTTCAGACTATTCGCAGCTGTGTGTCAGTATTTATGTATGAGACATGCTTCATGTATGTGTTATTATCGCACATCCTTCTATCTGATTAGGAGACATATATTGTTTTATGTATGCGAGAGACATATTACTATTAATTTGCATTCTTATTCCAGTTACATTTCCAAATAGACTACAACCGAGAGACATAATTAAGATACATAATTAAGATACATCTTACATACTACAAAATGAAATTCAGATAGAACATAATGCCCTACAATAATACAATACAAACTAATAATGCAAATACATCTGAATGAAACGGTACAACTAGAATACATCTTACATACTACATGAAGTCATCATCGTCATCCTCCGTTGATGCAGCCCTCTTGCCCTTCGACGATGCGGTCTTCTTGCCCTCCGTCGATGCAGAACTCTTGCCCTTGCTGGATGCAGAACTCTTGGCCTTCGAGGATGCAGAACTCTTGCCTTTGGACGATACAGAACTCTTGCCCTTCGACGATGCAGAACCCGGAAGCGGCGGCATGAAGATATCTTCGTCGTCCTCGCTCTCCTCAGTCCATAAAAATGTATTCTTTGCTGCAGTCTTTCTGAAAGTTTCACTCTTCGGCTCCACTACCTTCTTCCACCTTTCATGCAACCTAAGAAGTTCTTGACGTACCTCCTCATAGGTCCTTTCAGGCCACCCAGACCTACGTAATTGGTGAGCCAACTCATTCATTATGGTGTCACTACCGGTGAGTTCGTCCCATGGAACTATCCTATTGTCCATCCTGAAATCGGTAACTAGACTCAGAAGAGTGCTGCTCATCCCAGGGTGAAAACTACGATCGAATGGATAATGGGACATCTCGACTACACTGCACTGGAATGCTTATCCACCTTCGCCTGAAGGGGGTTTTATAGATACAGAGGAGATAATGGCGGGAAAGAATAACTGCGGTATGGCGGGAAAGGGTTGGCGGGAAGGGATTGGCGGGAAAATAAGGCGGGAAGGGATTGGCGAGAAAATAAGGCGGGAAGGGGTTGGCGGGAAACGGGTGGCGGGAACATAAGGCTGGAAGGGGTTGGCGGGAAACGGGTGGACGGGAAACGGGTGGCGACAAAATACATTTCAGCATGCAACTTCGGCCTAGGGTTTACCAACAAGTGACTTTTCGGCCTAGACTTGACCAAAAAGTCTATTTCGGCCTAGTGTTGACCAAAAAGACACTTTTCGTCCTAACTGTGGCCGAAAAGTACTACTTCGGCCTAACAGTGGCCGACGGGCTACTAGTTTTGGTTTTTTTGCATTACGTCCTATAGTTTCCGAAATTGCTACAAAAAATAACACAGTTTTGAAAAAAAATCTAAACGAGGGGCCCGTGGCGCGCGATGATCCTGTCGAATGCGCGGTGGGGAGGCGGGCGGATGAGGTGGAGGTGGCCAATGAACGGGAGTGCCATGGGGCTCGGGGGAAGGCGGCCGTGCCTGCCGTCGGGCCTGAGCAGCATGAGGATGAAGATGGCGATGGCGACGAGCAGCGAGCCCACAAGCAGAGGCGCCCCTCTGTCAGAGGCCACCCCGAGTAGCTCCATGATGCCTCCTCTCGTCCTAGCTTAATTGACCTACAGTTGTGTTCTGTTGTGGACTTGTGGTGTGTTGTGTCGAGCCGTGCTTCCCCTTCCAAAATATATAATGTCTACTGCTATAACCATTCGGCGTCTGCTGTAGATCCACACCGTTGGTTTCACCAACCGCGCCAATCTTTTTTTTAGGATCACCGTTGGTTATGCCAACTCCAACGCAGAGCCGCATTTGGTCCGTTCATGTATGTTTGGATCATAACGTATAGAAAACGCAGCACAACGCCAATGGGCGGGCATAAGTCCGCAACCCATTTTCGATTTAAATTTGAGCTGGGTTTGTGTCGATACGGACGGGGTGTAGAACTGCGCGACGCCCGCCTTTGTCCTCCCCCTGGCACGCGTGTCGGAAGCAGTACCTCCCCATTCCACCCCGTCATCGTCCGTTACCGCATGTCGTCCCCGTCCTCCTCCCCAAAGGCTTCCCCGAGCCTCGATGACCGTACCACTACAACGCCGGTGAGGCCCGCGACCTCCCCTTCCCTCCTCTCCGCACTCGCCACGCACGTAGCTGCGCGTCCCCGGCCACGCCATGGCCGTCGTGGCCGTGCTTCGGCCGCACCTGTGTCTGCGATGTTCCCCTACTGGACGTGCCCGCTCGCACTCTCCCACGGCACCCCGCAGCCGCTCTCGCACCCGACTGCGCCTCTGCGCGCGCGCGCACAACCGCAACCGCAAGCCGCCCGCCTCGCTTCCGCTCGTCCAACCCTCCCCCCGTCTGCTCCCTGCTCGTTCTCCATCGCTCACCATGACCTCGCCGCCCTCCGCCGGCACAGCTCGCCGACGACCCGCTCCACCTACACCCGGGGCCGCACCTCCCCCCACGTGCTCTCTGCCACCCTGCTGCTTCCCGCGCGACGCCGCGCTCAGTGCTGCTCTCCGTATTGCCCCGCTCCATCTGTTGCGCCACCTGCTCCACCGCGACACCACCTCCCGATGTTGCCCCCACTGCTCAGCGCCGTACTTGGCCGCGCCCCCTCCGGTTCAATCCTGCGCCTCTCCGGCGCCGCGTGGCGTCCCGTAGGCCTCCGCCCGGGTCTGCCCCATCGGACGCCCAACGCATGTCGCTCGATTGCCTGTTAGCCCGGTTGTGGCCCGGGCCACTGACTGTGGGGCCCAGCCCCTGGAAAATAAGTTAATAAAATAAATAAATAAATAATTATTTGACTAATTAATTAGTGGATTAATTAAGTTAATTAATTCTATTTAACTAAGCTAATTAAAATTAGTTAACCTAATCAAGTGATTAAGCTAATTAACATGTTTAATTAATCTAAGTCAATGATGAACGAGTCCCACCTGCCAGGGTTGACCTGGTCATCCTTTGGCTCTGCTGACATGATGTTGATGTCACGCTAAGGTCATAATTGCATTTTCTAATTAAATTGATTTTATTAGTTCTAAAATTTGAATTTAAAACTTTAAAAAATAATATAAAATAAACCGTAACCCGTTTGAAAATACTTTGTCCATGAAAGTTGCTTAGAACAACGAGATGAATCCGAATAAGCAGTCCGTTCGTCCGCCACACGTTCCTGGCGTAGCGAACCTGCAACTGTCCCCCTCCGGTCAGTCTGTCCGAAAACGCGAAACACCGGGAATACATTCCAGGATGTTTCCCCCTTCTTCAGTATCGCCTACTACCATGTTAGGGAACTCCTAGCACCGCTATTTGCTTTGTCATGCATCTGTTTGCATTGTATTCGTTGTTTCTTCCCTCTCTTCCCTCTTGTATACTACAAGACTGACGTCGCTGCTGCTGCCTCTATTGACTACGGTGTTGACGACCCCTCCTTCTCGAATGATCTTCCACGCAAGCAAACCCCCCTTGATCAACAAGATATCGCCCACTCTCTTCTCTCTTATTCTTGCACTAGGTTTGCTACTGTTGTTGATTCGATAGTTCCTATTCTGTTGCATATCCTGTCATTGTTTATACAATTGTTGATACCTTTACCTGCTATCCTAAATGCTTAGTATAGGATGCTTGTATTTCATCAGTGGCCCTACATTCTTGTTCGCCTGTCATGCTGTACTATTGGGCTGTGCTCACTCGGGAGGTGATCACGGGTATATACTATATACATTATACATGGTACCATGATGTGACTAAAGTCGGGTCGGCTCGTAGTGTACCCGAAAGTCTGTGTTATGCCAACTCCAACGCAAAGCCGCATTTGGTCCATCCCTGTATATTTGGATCATAACGTGTAGAAAACGCAGCCCAACGCCAACGGGCGGGCATAAGTATGCAACCCATTTTTGATTTAAATCTGAGTCGGGTTTGTGTCGATACGGACATGGTGCAGAACCGCTCGACACACGCCCGTTGGAGGCACTGCCTCCCCATTCCACCCCCTTCCTCCTTCCCTCTCAAATCCCTCCGGCCTACACACCCGCCACCCCCATGGCCATCGAGCTAAATATCGCCGCCGTCACCATCCCGGCCGCCAATGCGGCCGGCTTCCTAGGCAAGAAGCCCAAGAAGGTCCAAGGAGCTTGCCTGAGAATCAGTGAGGAGGGCTAGCCGTGGGGCCAGAGATGTAGAGAGGAATGTCGCCGTCAAAGCCACCGCCAAGCAACAGAGGGCTGCCATTCGGGATAAAACGAGTCCATCATCGCAAAGGCCACGCATCAGGCCCTCCTAATGGTAGGATTCAATCATCCAACACTTGCCATTCTTACCGCTGCTACCATGGCCGCAACGAGCACTAGCTCGTCGGTTGTTCGCCCTCCACAAGTGTGGTCGCTGCACACCTCCACAACACTGCAGACATGAACAACACGGCTACAACCCGCTTCTCCATGTTGCTGGAAGGTTGCGTGATCGTGCCGGCCATACCAGCTCCCGCAACCAGCATCGACCTCAACACCACGCCTCTGATTGGCGCCGGCCAGTCAGCCACCGAGACAGAAAAGAATCAGCCTAGGGCTATTCCTACCACCAACCATCCCGACGACCACAAGTTGTTTGACTAAACAGTGGTTTCGATGCTAACTCAAGATGACCTGGCCTGCCACCACGATTTCATGGACAATATCGCCTTCGAGTGTCGTGGCCGAGGCTACGATGCCAACGAGACCCGGAGCTAATTTCTCCGTGGCCAAGATGGTGCCGAAATCATTGGTGTCCATGGCAACAAAGGAGCAAACAACAGCCCAAGCAAGCAATGGCATGAAGACAAGTATTGTTGAGACGAAGAAGATGGTGTAGACATTGAGGGGGAACCATTATTTGTCGATGACCTACTCAACAAGCCAATGCACACAAGAGGACGCAAAGCATACGGACGGGAGCATACACCAAAGTTGTGGCCAATTTGACTTGCGAAGGTTGGGAAGAAATAGGGAAAGATCCCAAAGACCGGCACTGAGCAAAGAGGAGCCTATTTTTGGGGAGAGTTCATGTGTTTCTATGAACGTAAGAAGTTACTTCCTACAAGTTCGAGCAACCATGACGTTGGTTCAAATCCAAAAGAGGTGGAGGTTTATCCAACAAGAATGCAACAAGTTTTGTTCCGCCCTTGAGAGCATTGGAGGCCGTCCCGTGAGTGGCCTAGGCATGAGCGGCATGGCATACTAACTTTTTATGTTTGTTCACATGTCATTTTCATGTTTGTTGCATTCGTGCCCTTCACTATTACATTGTGGCCTTCACTTTTAGTTGTAGTCATTCCATACTTTGGAAGACTTTAAAGCCAAACATGGGAACAAACACCTACATCCATTGTTGGACCATCATCAAGAATTGCCCCAAGTTTAGAGAGCAATATGCCGCTCAAAATAAGAATAGAGAGCCAGCCACTGTCAATGAGGACGTAGAAGGAGAGAAGTGGCCGTGGGGTAAGAACAACTCCAAGGTGCATGAGAAGCATGTTGCGGCATCGTTCGGCTTGCAAGAAACTTTGCAAGGCATGATTACCCAAAAAGAATGAAGAGATGAGAGGAAGCGCCAAGATAAAGAGAAGTAAATGGAGGCGTACATCGAGCTACAAACAAAAAACTCGAGATGGAGGATGCGGTCGGAAGGAGGAAGTTCGAGATTGAGAAGGCCGTTGAAACGAAGAAGCTCGAAATTGAGGCGACCAATGCGAACACCAAAGCAAAAGAGGTGGTACTAGTTTTCATTGTGAAGGAGGTGGACTTGAGCAAGGTGTCCACGAGGAGAAAGGTTTAGTTCGAGAATAAGCAAAGGTGATCTCCGACCTATATGATTGAGCTACAGCCAAGAGCAATTATCATTTTGTATGTCTGCTTGTGTGCGGGGATGAACTAGAGCGGCGAGGGATGAACTATGGTCATTTTTCGTGCGCTGGCTAATGTGCCAGCGTTAACTGTGGATGATTTCTTAAGCTGGCATGTATTCTGGCCAATGGCGCTCTCGGGGGAACGATATTGCCGCTTTCATGACTATGAATGATGCCATAAACAAGCGGCGATGCCACATTCACGGACAAATTTTTTCAGGGTTTACGGGCTGTCACATGTGGCAGAATTTGATTGGGATTAGGAAGTGGAAGCCCACCCAGCCGAAAATCGGGGGGGACAGGTTAATTATTGTGAAGGCACCCCGTAAAACTCTGGTAATTAGCCCGTGTGTGTAGGATTATTCGCGAGACAAGATATGGTCGTCAGTTAATTTAAACATATCAGATTTGGTGGCGACGAACGCATAGAATCCGGACGAAAAGAACCACTCCGCCAACCGATCTTGTCCGCCAAGCCGCCAATCGATCTTGTCCGCCACGCCAATCGAGCTTTTCAGCTGTCAGACTACCCTAGCTAGAATCAAACTACCGATTGATGCCCCCTAGGGAAAGTATACATCAGTCTAGACCGTTGCTGTCTGCAAGGTGCCTGCCACCTCACTCACAAAGAGACGGCTAAACAAACACATTATTGGCTGAGCTATATATTTTTTTGGAAAACTTTCAATCTATTCATTCTCAATCCTGGTAGTATAACGAACACCAGAAATAGCCCTAAAAAAAAACACCAGAAATAAAAATTACATCCACATCCGTATACCACCTAGCGACGACTACATACATTGAAGCGAGCCGAAGGCGCGCCGCCGTCAACGCCCTCCATCACCGGAGTGGGGCACAACTTATTGTAGTAAACAGTCGGGAAGTCGTCGTGCTATGGCCCCATAGGACCAGCACCCCAGAACAGCATCCGCCGCCTATGAAAAATAACGTAGATCGGAAGGATCCAAACCGAAGACACACGAACGTAGACGAACAATGACGAGATGCGAGCAAATGCACCAAAGATAGATCTGTCGGTGACACACCTCCACACGCCCACCACCGATGCTAGACGCACCGCTGGAACATGGACTAGGTGGGGAGACCTTTATTCCATCTTCAGGGAGTCACCGTCGTCTCGCCTACCTGAGCAGAACACAAACCATAGAAACGGAGCCCTCCGGCCGGCCCTTGCCAGGATCCACGGCGCCTCCATGGCCCTAGGGCCACCGGAGAAGAGGCAGACCTGCGTCGGCGCCGGCCAGAGGCACGAACCCTAACTTTCTTTCTTCAAGGAGGAGGAGGCGGCTACAGATGGCGCACTACCAGCTGGTGCGCCAGCCACATAGTGCGCCACTATTATAATTTCTTTTTGCAAAACTACTAATGGCGCACTACCAGCTGGTGCGCCATTAGTAACCAAGATTAATAATGGCGCATTTGTAGGTGGTGCGCCATTAGTAACCTGGGACCTGCTAGATATTTTGGACAGCCACACCTACACACTCACTTTCCCCACTTCATTCTCTCCACCTCCTCCTCCAAGCTTGTCTCGGCTGCCTCCTCCTCCTCACCTCATTTGCACCATAAATTCATCCAAATTAAGTGGGTAAATTACCTTTTTTGATGGGTAAGTAAGGGGAAAGCTATCTTTATGTTGTAGATCTACTTTTTTTCTCCCTCCAACAACGTGCACATGCACTTTTTATGGCCTAGCTAGATCTATGTATGTTTGTGGTGTTGCATATATTTGTGGTGTTGCATATATGTTTGTGTTTGTAGGTACCGGTATTTGAAATGCGATAGTTCCAAATATTTTGCCGGAATGTCGATTCATTTCCATTTCAGCGAAAATTTTGGCACTATGCATTCTTTTTGGTCCTATTTTTAGGCAAAGTCATGCCAAATTTTTCTTGGTTCTAAAATATCGTTTTGCACTACCCCGCAGGCGACTATGGTCCGCACGATGACCGAAGGCATCGTGAATAGGTTTTTGAGCTCCGTGAAGGCCGAGATGCTTCAAAAGAATGAGACGGAGATAAGATGTTCGTGTCGAAGATGCAAGCTGAGGAGCCTTATGGACTCGGATTCCGTACAGGTGCGGGACCACCTGCTCTTGCGTGGTTTCATAGAAGGCTATCGGTGGCAAGGTGATGAAGATGATTATGAAGTCATCCATGGGGGCCGGGGAAGAAATGAGGAATGGTAGCAAGACAACCACGGTGAGGGCGGGCGAGAAGACAAAGAATCTTCAGGACATGATCACGAAGTAGATGCAGTACACAGTCATCATGTAGAAGATGCCGGACAAGAGGATGAGGAAGATGCCGGAGCGGACGAAGGGCATGATCATAAAGATGAAGATGCCGGAGCAGACGATGATGGACCATCGATGGGCTGGGTGCAGGACCCTCATATTCAAGAGCTGCTTCTCAAGCAGACGCATAACGCAAGAGCTGCCGCCCGAGAGAAAGCCAAGCTGGATCAACTGCAGATAGACGCGGTTACTCCATTGTATGAAGGATGCAGGCCCGAGGATACCCGCCTGAAAGTAACGCTCATGGCTCTGGAGATGAAGGTAAAACACAAAATGACCGACGCATGCTTCGACGAGAACATGTCATTCTGGCACGAACGTCTTCCCAAAGGGAACAAGTGCCCGGCCAGTTTCGAGGAGGCGAAGAAAATCGTGTGTCCTCTGGATTTACCGCACGTGAAATACCATGTGTGCATGAACAATTGCATCATTTATCGGGACGAGCACGCGGAGTCTACCATATGTCCGGTGTGCGGTGTCACTCGATACAAGAAGAGGAAGAAAGCTCCTCGAAAAGTGGTGTGGTACTTTCCGATCACTCCTCGTCTGTAGAGGTATTTTGCGGACCCTAAGGTAGCAAAGCTCCTCCGTTGGCATGCAGATAGGGAGGAGAAGAAGCGAGAAGATGACGCAAATGATCCGGAGATAAATAAAAAAGACAAGATGCTGAGTCACCCTAAGGTTGGGAGCCAGTGGCAAGCGTTGAACTTTGAACACCCAGAATTTGGGAAGGATCCAAGGAACATCGTGCTGGGCGCGAGCACCCATGGAGTCAATCCGTTTGGTAGCCAGAGAAGCACACATAACACCTGGCATGTGTTTGTGTGGATGTACAACCTTCCCCCCTGGTTGTGCATGAAGAGGAAGTACATTCACATGAGTATGCTAATTGAAGGGCTGAAACAACCAGGGAACGACATCAATCTGTATCTGGGGCTGCTGAAATTGGAGCTAGACACTCTGTGGAAAACGCCAGCCAATACGTGGGACGCTGCAGAGAAAGAATATTTCCCTATGAGAGCCACATTGCTCACGACGGTGCACGACTATCTCAGTTACGGATATGTCGCGGGGCATGTGGTCCACGGATTTTCTGGACGCGTCAGGTGCATGGATGACACAACGTATCGACAACTAGATAGAGATCCCGGGTCTTCGAAAACCGTGTTCATGGGACATCGAAGGTGGCTTCGCGACAATGACTCATGGAGGAAACGCAAGGATCAGTTCGATGGTGAAACCAAACCCCGAAGATGCCCGCGTACGAGGAACTGCGAGGAAATAACGAGCTGTTGAAAAATGGAAAGATTGCCCACTTCCGGGAAAGAAGCAAAAGGCGCCAAAGCCGGGAAAGAAGCGAAAGGCGCCAGAGCCACTGCTGAAGGTATGGAAAACGAGGTCTGTTTTCTGGGACTTGCCGTACTGGAAGATCCACCTTGTGCCTCACAGCCTTGATGTCATGCATATCACGAAGAACGTGTGCGAGAGTCTGCTTGGTAACCTGCTCAACATGCCAGAGAGGACCAAAGATGGACCAAAAGCAAGGGCAGACTTGGAATCAATGGGCATCAGGGAGGAGCTTCATGCTAATGATGATGATGATGAGGTGAAGCAGGACACGGAAAGTCGTCGCAAAGGCAAAAAGGCCAAGAAGACCGGAAATGACTTCCCTCCCGCATGCTTCACTCTAAGTCAGGAGGAGATCGATCAATTTTTCACCTGTCTCATAGGAGTAAAACTTCCTTATGGTTACGCGGGGAAGATAAGCAGATACCTAGACTCAGCAAAGCAGAAGTTCAGCAGGACGAAGTCTCACGACTGTCACGTGCTGATGACGCAGATACTTCCAGTTGCAATCCGTGGGATCATGGACGCGCACGTCCGTGAAGTGCTATTTGGCCCATGCAACTTTTTCGACGTCATCTCTCGGAAGTCGGTTGGTGTGAGGCAACTCAGAAGGCTAGAGGAAGAGATCGTGGTGATACTATGCGAGCTTGAGATGTACTTCCCGCCCGCATTCTTCGACGTTATGGTGCATCTGCTGGTCCATATCATGGAGGATATCATCCAACTCGGGCCGACGTTCCTGCACAGCATGATGCTGCTCGAAAGGATGAATGGTGTCATCAAAGGATACGTTCGCAACATGTCACGTCCAGAGGGAAGCATAGCTAGGGGCTTTCTATCACGCCCAAGATGCGATCCTATCCTAAAGGAACTCGAAGGTCCCACCAAGGATAGAAGCGCATCTTGAAGACGCTTTTGCAAGGTGGATATCATTACATCAAACCATTACATAATAGTTGGGGATACATACATAAGGAACAAATGCCCCAAGAATACATCAACATCATACAAGAGATCAACATCCGACTATGGATGAAACACAAACAGAAACTCAAACGACATCCACCCAGCTAGCCCAAGCTGCCGATCGGGAACCTATCCCCTGACCGAAGAAGAAGCAGAAGAAGAACTCCAAAAGAAGTAACATCGCTCTCGCGTCAAGATCATCGCATAACCTGTACCTGCAACTGTTGTTGTAGTAATCTGTGAGCCACGAGGACTCAGCAATCCCATTACCATGGGAATCAAGACTGGCAAAGCTTAATGGGTAAGGAAAGGATAAGTGGTGAGGTTGCAGCAGCGACTAAGTAGGATATGGTGGCTAACATATGCAAATAAGGGCGAGAAGAGAAGCAACGGAACGGTTGTGAAGCTAGCAATGATCAAGAAGTGATCCTGAACTCCTACTTACGTCAAACATAACCCAAAACTATGTTCACTTCCCGGACTCCGCCGAAAAGAGACCATCACGGCTACACACACGGTTGATGCTTTTTAATTCGTATCTGGTGTCAAGTTATCTACAACCGGATATTAACAAATTCCCATCTGCCACATAACCGCGGGCACGGCTCTTGAAAGTTTATACCCTGCAGGGGTGTCCCAACTTAGCCCATCACAAGCTCTCACGGTCAATGAAGGATATTCCTTCTCCCAGGAAGACCCGATCCGTCTCGGAACCCCGGTTTACACGACATTTCAACAATGGTAAAACAAGACCAGCAAAGCCATCCGAATGTGCCGAAAAATCCTGATAGGAGCTGCACATATCTCGTTCTCAGGGCACAACGGATGAGCAATCCGTACAACTAAAACCAGACCTCAAGTTTCCTTGAGGGGGCGCTGCAAAGGGCTCTAGTTTGGACCAACACTCGGAGGAGCACTGGCCCGGGGTAAATAAAGATGACCCTCGGGCTCCGGAAACCCAAGAGAAAAAGGTTTAGGTGAGGCAAATGGTAAAACCAAGGTTGGGCCTTGCTGGAGGAGTTTTATTCAAAGCGACCTGTCAAGGGGGTCCCATAAATCACCCAACCGCGTAAGGAACGCAAAATCAAGCAACATAACACCGATATGACAGAAACTAGGGCGGCAAGAGTGGAACAAAACACCAGGCATAAGGCCGAGCCTTCCACCCTTTACCAAGTATATAGATGCATTAATTAAATAAGAGATATTGTGATATTCCAACATAATCCTGTCCACCAGGGAGCAATCTTCAACTTCACCTGCAACTAACAACGCTATAAGAGGGGCTGAGCAAAGCGGTAACATAGCCAAGCAACGGTTTGTTAGGAAGGGTGACAAAGATTAGAGGCTCACATGGCAATTTGGGAGGCTTGAAGAGCAAGTGTTAGGTAGCGCAACATAGCGATAGAACGAAGCAACTAGCATAGCAATGATAGTAGTGAGATCCAGGGTAATGGTCATCTCGCGTGAAATCCCGCTAGGAAGAAGAACGAGTCCATGAAGAAGATGAATCCACGAAGACAAACCAAGCGTAGTCGAACGAATCCTCACGATCGCAACGAAACAGGAACTATCGAGAAGAAGCACAACCGGAAAGAGGCAAACAACATGGTAAACGCACAACACATAACAAGGCATGATGCTCAACCAATTATGAAGCATGACAAGGCTACATGAAGCTACTCATGGCAAGAGATGATGCATACAAGAGCAACACATCAAAGCAAGTTTAAATGTGGCCGAAAATAACATATAACAATTCTGGTAAGTCCTCATATGCAAATTTTAGAAATTGGCCCAGAACTGACTAAACCTTATGTTCAAGTTGTTAAACAGCAAGGTAAGATGCACCAAGATGATCTACACGAGATTCTAGTCAAGTTACATATAAAGTTCATTTAATTCGGAGCTACGGCCTAGAAGACATGAGCAAAACAAGTTAAACATGGCATTGATGCAAAATGGATACAAACGTCAAGCAAACACTCTCAAAACATGGATGCAACATGATAATATGAAACTTCATGCAAAATCAAGCAAGTTTCACATAGAGCACACTCAAAACGGAGCAACGGTTCAACACATACACTATACAAGTTTAAAGGACAAGCTGTTCAAAACAGCAACTAGGCATCTAGCAAGCATCAAAACAATATGCTACAGCACCTCAACATAAGAAAAAAAGGCGTGTGCATGGAGTACAGGTAAAGAATGACAAAACATGAACACTGAGCTATCTCCAGAAATCAGTATAACATGCTCAAAAGGACATTCCAAGGTTGCAAATAATAACAGTTTACCGACTTAGCAGAAATAACATCAGGTTGCAATGTTTAGAGCTATCAAACGATATGTTACAGGAACTTAACATGGCAAACAAGGCCATGGCATGCTAATACTAAAGAGAAAGAACACAACTCCCTTACTGAACTAATTCCAAAGATCAACAGAAAAGATAGTAGGATCCATGCAAACATGGCAAATGATATGACAGATTCAGACATTGCAGGAACAATGATAAGTAGGCATGTTGGTGAGCTTGTACAACTCACCACAGAGCAATACATGGCATGACAAGGTGACCAACAGTAATATGACATATTTATGAACCTAAGCATGGAAAGAACAAATTCATAGGATGCATGGATCACTAGCAAAACTCATGGAAACTGAACTTAATGTTAACATACTGACAGCAACATTATTTAGCAAGTTGAGAGCAAGATTACAACAATCTACAACAGCCTATAAATGCAACCAGTGGCGCAGATGGATAGAGCATGACATGTATAACAAAACATCCTTACTGAACATCTCCAGATTATGCATAGAATGACTTGTAGCAGTAGGTTTACATAGCAACATGATATAGCGGATTCAGCCTAGCAAAACAGTAACAGCAGGTACCCTACTTCACGAGCTCTATGCACTAACTACAAGACTCACAAAAATACATGGATTGCACCACTGTAAATATGGCATGATGTAGCTCAAAACTCATGTAGACATCAAGATCATAGGATGCACACACAAAATGCAATGAAACAGACAAATCACCAAGTTCTGTTAACAGACAACAGTTAACATCAAATAGCACTCTTGCAACGATTATTAGAGCGTCACGATGACCTCAAACAAGCATGGCACAATGGAATGAAATGAAGAACATATCGCAATGAACAATTTGATATATTACACGCACGAAACGGAGAAATATGCACAGAGTTATGCCATGATGAAGCTGTGCACATAATGCTGATTTATGGGGACTTAGAAGAAAATATACCCTCCGAAACTAGACGGGGTGATCCCGGGACAACGAGATCCGGGGCGGACATGGGCGCGTTTGGATTGGGGGACGGGTGGATCTCATCCACCCCGACCCGATCCGGCGAGGAGGCGGCGCCGACGAGCTTGGACGCCGGCGACGGAGGAGATCCGGCGGCATGGAAGGCCGGGCGCCATGGGACGGCGCGGGCGCGGTGGTCGGTAGGCGCTGGCGGGCGGCGCGGTTCCGGCGTGGAGGCGGCGAGGGTCGGCTGGCGGGGCGGCGGAGGCGCGCGACCACAGGCGGAGGCGCGGCGGCTCGGCCGCCAGCCAGGAGGAGTAGGGTGGCGCGCCGGGCGGCGGGAGGCGCTGACGGGCGCGGTCCGCGATGGGGCGGCGGAGCGGGGTGCTCGGGGGAGGCGCGTGGGAGCCGGGCGCTTGGAGAGAGAGGCGGGGTGAGGTGCGCGCGCCGGTTGGCTGAGGCGGCAGGGAAGGCGACGTGTCGACGCGGGATTCGACGGGTAGCGGCGACGGACATGTCCGGCCGTCGCGGACGTGTCCAGTGGCGGCGGGGAGGCTAGGCTAGGGTTTGGACCAGGGATTTCGGGGGGAGGCACATATTTATAGGTAGAGGGAGCTAGGAGACTCCAAATGAGGAGCATTTTTCGCCCACACGATCGCGATCAAACGAACGAGAGCATGGAGGGGATTTGGATGGGCTCATTGGTTGTGGTGAAGAGGGGCTGGGCTGCAAAGAGAGAGGGGTTTCGGGTTACACGATTAACCGTTGGGGCATCAAACGACCTCCAAATGGAACGAAATTTGACGGACGGTCTACCGGTGATATACCAAGGCCACTCGGCAAACCTCAGTCCATTCCGAGAATGATTTTCTCCTGCTCACGAAACAAGGTCTGAGAGGTGCGACGGGGCACGTGCGAGTGTGTCTGTTCTCATAACGGACAACGGAGAGAACCGGGGGAACCCGAACGGATGCAAGTTTTGAAAACATGCAGATGAAATGCAGATGATGACATGGAAAAATGCAACACACAAGCAAATGACATGGCAACTATGGTGAATAACTGGAGGACACCTGGCGCATCGGATCCGGGGCGTTACACTTTCTGACCGAAGAGTGCATCTCCTACTGCATGAATTATCTATGCATTGAGAACCCCATTGATCTGCCCGTCAACAGGCACCTCGGCAGGCTCGCTGGATGGGGTGACCGCGAGGGTCGCCGCAAAATGCATGTCAACTTCGCGGGTCGACTCGCCGACTTTGAAAGAGCAAACCTAGTCGCGCTACAACACATAGACGTGGTCGATCCTTGGGTGGTAGAGCACAAAACCTTTATTGAGAAGACGTACAATGACCGAGGCCAACAGAGGACGGACAGAGATATGTTTCACGCGTTAGTTCAAGCAGAAGCTTCAGTCGTACCTGAGGGAGTCCTGGACTAGGGGGTGTCCGGATGGCTGGACTATCGTCACGGCCGGACTCCAAGACTATGAAGATACAAGATTGAAGACTTTGTCCCATGTCCGGATGGGACTTTCCTTGGCGTGGAAGGCAAGCTTGGCGATACGGATATGTAGATCTCCTACCATTGTAACCGACTCTGTGTAACCCTAACCTATCTGGTGTCTATATAAACCAGAGGGTTTACTCCATAGGACGAACAACAATCATACCATAGGCTAGCTTCTAGGGTTTAGCCTCCTTGATCTCGTGGTAGATCTACTCTTGTACTACCCATATCATCAATATTAATCAAGCAAGAGTAGGGTATTACCTCCATCGAGAGGGCCAGAACCTGGGTAAAAACATCGTGCCCCTTGTCTCCTGTTACCATCCGCCTAGACGCACAGTTCGGGATCCCCTACCCGAGATCCGCCGGTTTTGACACCGACATTGCTGCTTTCATTGAGAGTTCCTCTGTGCCGTCGCCATCAGGTAGGATGCCTAATCTCATCTTTAAGGATGATACCATCGCCAAAGAAGCCTTGGCCACTGGTCAGACTCTCCGGCTAGGCGGTTTTCTCATGACCGCTAGTTCGGCCGCCGCGCCGACGATGACCTCTCGAGTCATCGAAACCAATCTCCATGTTAGTTCGGAACTTGCCAAACAGTTAGATCTGATCGAGCTCTCCTCCATAAACGAGCTCTTGGATCGCATCGCCGCCCTGGGAGTCGCCACAGATTACGACCGGATCGGGCCTAAAACCGATCTGAGAGAGATCAACTCTCCCCAGGCTACCCATCATGTTGCTGTGATAGAGGAGCAATGCGGCGATTCTTCTTCTATCTTAAGGACTAGCTACGTCCGGATTCCCGATCCCTCCATGCCGGATTCCTGCGGAGGGACGGATGTCGATCAAGCTCTGAACTTAAAGTCAGGCGGCGGGTCAGACTCGTTGGATAGCACTCAAAAATCCAAACTTCCGAGTTCGGAAACTTCTCGGCCCTTGAGTCCTATATTGGACGGGGTTCCGGATTTAGTGCCACCCGCCCACCCAAACATTAGCGATCTCTCTCGAATTCGGCAAGAGCCCGCTGAAACAGTACATCATTACTGGGCCAGATTCCTCCTGGTTATGAACAGGATAAAGGACTGCCGAGAGGAGGACGCAATCCCAATTTTTTGCAATAATTGCACGGACAAGGGAATCCTAAACGCCATAAGTCGTCGCAAAATTACACGCTTTACTGACTTGGCGACCATAGTACAAAAGTACTGTGCGATGGAGAGCGCCTGGAAAACCGAAAGTAAATTTTGGGATAATTCGGCCGCGAATAGATCCCTAGTCCGGAACAAAAGGGTGCATCATTATCAAGCACCTGGGTTGAATACCAAAACCAAAACCCCTAAAGGGTGCGGAACCATTTGGAGGGTTGGCTAAACGGACCTGCAAAATTCATAGCACGTAGGGCGCCACTCCAACTCATAGCCTTCGAGCATGTTGGATACTACGGCAGGTGGCCAAAAGTGGCGAAGAGCTTCTAGCTTCGGAATCCCAGCCCAGCAACATCAGTACGGTGTTAATAGTCTTTGAGACTTTCGCATCAAATAACATGCGAAAACGAACACTCCGCAACCTTGCCGAAGTCTACCAAGTAGCAACAATAAATCCATGGAGTGACACGGCTATTACCTTTAATGCCAGTGACGAACCTAAATTCCGAACTGCCCGGGCACCAGCCGCATTGGTCCTCAGCCTGATAGTGGACGGCTTTCGCCTTACTAAGGTACTCATGGATGGCGGCAGCGGACTAAACCTCATCTATGAGGAAACCCTCCGAAAAATGGAAATAGACTGGAACCGCATTGAGCGAAGCAGCACAACCTTTAGAGGAATAATCCCCAGCCGGGAAGCATGCTGCACAGGAAAAATCACACTGGACATAGTGTTCGGCTCGCCGGACAATTACAGGTCCGAGGAGGTCACATTTCAAGTGGCCCCGTTCAACATCGGATATCATGCTTTATTAGGACGAGAGGCATTCACAATTTTTCAAGCTATACCCCATTATGGGTACATGAAGCTTAAAATGCCCGGACCTAACGGAATCATCACTCTCGCTAGTGATCCGAACATAGCACTTCGCGCCGAAAACAAGACAGCCGCACTAGCCCTCGAGGCACTATCCGAAGCCCTAGCGGCCGAGGAACTCACCGCGATGCGCACCACGGTGAACAGGGACGACGTGATACTTGATAAAAGATCCAAGTCCACCTCTTTTAAACCAGCGGATGAAATAGTCAAAATCCAAGTCCACCCAACGGACCCTGCAAAGACGGCCTCCATTGGGGCACAATTAAACCCTGATGCAGACGCCGCACTACGAGAATTTCTACAAGAAAACTGGGACATCTTTGCCTGGCACCCTTCAGACATGCCAGGAATCCCACGTCAGCTGGCCGAGCACAGCTTAAATATCGTAAAAGGATTCAAGCCAGTCAAACAGGCTCTTCGGCGCTTTCCCGAACCCAAGAGACAGGCCATGGGAGAGGAGCTAGCCAAACTTTTGGAAGCCGGATTCATCAGAGATATCAAACATCTGGACTGGCTAGCAAACCTGGTGATGGTACCAAAGAAGGATAAATCCTGGCGCCTATGTGTTGATTTCAAGGACCTTAATAAGGCTTGCCCAAAGGATCCCTTCCCTCTCCCTCGAATTGATCAAATCATTGACGCTACAGCAGGATACGACTCATTGTGCTTCCTCGACGCGTACTCTAGCTACCACGAAATCAAGATGGCGGAGCCAGACCAAGCTGCAACAGCATTCATCACTGCATACGGCCCGTTCTGCTTCAACACAATGCCCTTTGGGCTCAAAAACGCCGGCGCAACATATCAGCGCATGATCCAGACATGTCTGGCAAACCAGATCGGCAAAACAGTGGAAGCATATGTAGATGACGTGGTTCGTACAGCTGACGCAGTTCTGGAAGGCAAGCTTGGCGATACGGATATGTAGATCTCCTACCATTGTAACCGACTCTGTGTAACCCTAACCTATCCGATGTCTATATAAACCGGAGGGTTTTAGTCCGTAGGACGAACAACAATCATACCATAGGCTAGCTTCTAGGGTTTAGCCTCCTTGATCTCATGGTAGATGTACTCTTGTACTACCCATATCATCAATATTAATCAAGGAGGAGTAGGGTATTACATCCATCGAGAGGGCCCGAACCTGGGTAAAAACATCGTGCCCCTTGTCTCCTGTTACCATCCGCCTAGACGCACAGTTCGGGACCCCCTACCCGAGATCCGCCAGTTTTGACACCGACAGTACCCTTTACATGAGGATTCTTCCGCGGAAGAACAACTCATATTCGCCTTGTCACAGGGCGCCGAGCACAACCTAATGACGTATGAGGCGTACGATATCAACGGCTACACATTCTACACCGAGGCAAAGGACATGAAGAGCGATGGTTATCAGAACTCCGGGGTAACGATGGAATCCTACACCGGTAACGACAAGGACAGATACTACGGAAGGATCGAGGAGATCTGGGAGCTGAGCTACGCTGGAGAGAAGGTCCCGATGTTCCGTGTCAGATGGGCCAAGAGTGTCATAAAAGAAGACCGGTATTTCACCACCATGATTATACCCGAAGACAGATCCAAGACCGCGGGCGCGAACATCACCGCGAAAAATGAGCCATGGGTACTGGCTTCCCAAGTGGACCAATGCTTCTTCATTGCCGACCCGTCAAAGCCCAGTCGTGTTGTCGTGAGTTGAGGCAAATGGAAGATCATCGGAATGGATGTAGTCGCCAATGAGAAAGACCTCGACAAGTGCAGCGGCCCGAAGATGGAACATGACGATGACGATGAAGTACCAGCATACAACACAAGAAGAAGTAGGACCACCCTACTTAAAGGACGTCTGTTCAAGAGAAGAACTCCATTAACGGAAAATAAGGGAAAGAAGATTGTGAACAGATAGCTAGCTAAGATCGATTGTATTGAATTGTAGCCTTCATTTCTCTATTGTATTTCATGGGCACTTTTTGAACTCATGAATATTTTTAAATTTCATGGGCACTTTTTGAATTCATGAATATTTTTTCAAATTTGATGTTATTTTTTCATATTCAATATGAGCACTGGATCTCGATCCCCCTCCATCTCGATCTCGATCCCCCCCGAACCCTCCCCCGCTCCACCGCCGCCAACGACCCACCGCACCCTCCCCCGCTCCACCGCCGCCGCCGACCCCGCACCTCCCGGCCCTCTCCACCACCGCCAAGCACCCGCCGCACCCTCCCGCTCCACCGCCGAAGCGACCCCGCACCCTCCCAAGAATGTTTTACCAATTCACAAATGAATGCAACTAAAATCCAAAAAACAAATTTGATAATATTTTTAAATAACAAATTTGATGATATTTTCAAATAACAAATTTGATGATACTTTTACATATTCATAAATATTTTCAAATAACAAATTTGATGATATTTTTAAAAAAATTATTATTGTTTTTATAAAAAAAAATATTACTATTTCATATTCATATTAATTTTCTAAAAAATTATTAGATGCAACAAAAAATAATAATAATAAAATTACTTATGGCGCACCGCTAGGTGGTGCGCCATTGCTGTGCCCAAAAAAAGTTACTTATGGCGCACCGCTGGGTGGTGCGCCATTGCTATCTAAAAAAATATTTCTAATGGCGCACCGCTCGGGGGTCCGCCATTGCTATAAAAAAACATACTAATGGCGCACCGCTAGGGGGTGCGCCATTTGTAATCTTCCCCCCTAGCTAATTCACCCGATCCCTTCGTCCCTCCCTCGCCAGATCCACTTCCCCCCCCGCTGCCCCGACCCACGATGTCGCCGCCCCCGCGCCCCCGCACCCCCACCACTGCAGCTCCTCCGCCGCCCACCGGACAGCAAGCCGCCGCGGCCCCCAACCATCCCGCCGCCGACCCGCAACCATCCCACCGCCGACGACCGCACGGGGTGCAGGAGATGACCTCCGCCGACCCGCGAAGCACGTATCCGGCGGCCTCCCCACGACCAACCGAGGCGCCCAGGAGGACCGCCGTCGTCTTCCTCTTCGACTACGAGGACCCGAACGAGCTCGGACCCCAACACCGACCCCTTCGCCGACCCCGACCCCGACCCCTCCGGCGACCGGCCGCGCCCGCCCAGGTACCTCTCCCCCTTCCTCCTTCCTACGTCCACCCTTCCTCCGTCCACCCTTCCTCCCCATTCCCTCCCTCCCTCCCCTCGATCGTGGCGATGCCGGCGTCCCTCGTGTCGGTCGTGCCGCCACCGTTAGTTGTTCCATAGTTTGGGACACAGCACACGTAGTTGGACCACGAAGTCGATTTCGTGGCAAAGCTATTGAGCTGTGCACCTGCTTTGGAAGAAGTGAAAATAGAATGGATGGATGAAATGGACATCAACATGGTTCTTACCAAGCTATTAGCTCTGCCGAGGGTGCCTCCCAGGGCCAAGATCATTGTTACGTGATAATCATGCTCTCTGGTTACTTTGCCAATCTAATTTGCTGCGAGTAGAATTATTTTGGCTTTGTTTATGCCAATGTACTACTAGCTAGGACTACCTTGTTGTTATTTATATGTGTGTGTGCACTAGACGCAAATCATCAGGTAGAGGTAGTGTGTTTTGTTTAACATTTGGTGGGGGTACTTAATGTGCTATCAGCAAGTGTTCTCCATATGAAATGCCCCAAACCACTACTGTTGTTTTTCAAATGCTTCAGTTTTACTCGTGTTGTTTTGTGCCGGTGTTCTGTCTATGATTACATTCCTGGTTGTTGCAAATCTGTGTCCATGAGAAGTGATCACATTTAGGAAGGCACCTTCATGTTGTATCAACAAGAAGTGAATCAAAAACATCAGATTGTACTTTATGCATGTGATCAGAGCATTTATCAGATTGATTTTATTGGTTTCAGGTTCGAATGAATGTTTAATGCTCCTACATCTCCTTTTCTTTTATAATGGAAATATTTCTATATCGTTGTCGCTTTTAATATGTTGCTTCAGTATTTTTTTTACTTTGGTTCTGTCGTATTGATGTGAACCCGAGGATTAATGACATGTGCTCCTATTCCTATGTATCTGAAATTATATGGCCATTTGCTGGTGTTGTACCTAACCTGTTTAAATTTGCAATGGCTGAACTTAAATTCGAAAGGTGTAGTCTGGTGTTATACCTGACCTGGTTTTTTTTTCTTTCTGTAATTTTTTAAACTACGTGTGCTATGTTTGACATGTTTTTCTTTTTCTGTAGAAATCTAGAAATGCAGTATCAGTGCGTCAATGTGATTTCATCGATAATGTGAATTATATTTTTTGTATGTCTCATGATGGATTTTAGCAATGTGGTTAAATTTGACACGCAAATTAGGAACGGTCTTTATCTGCCAGGTTGTTTGGCTGTGAACTAGCCAAAATATGACTCGAGTTGGCATGCCATGATCTAACACAGGCACAACACTGGCCCAATCTAGTGAACAAAACCAAACTTGGATCAGTGATGCTTGCAAGTTGAGGCTACAACATGCAAGTACACTTAAAAGTAAGCCAAAGAGAACATATAGTAGAACTAATCTCTGTATAGTCTGCAGATGTTGTAGAAAGAACTAGATGCAGAGCAATTGACCTTGTCTGTTGCCTTTTTATTTTGCTGAAAATTTCACACAGGAAATAAATAAATGAAGAGCAGCCAGTTTTACTATTTTCCCACAATCTCAAGTTTCATACATGTCTTGTTCCTGCATTCTAGTTTGTCGCAGCCAAACACTACTACCGTTGCATTTCAAGTTTTCACTAATGCTATGTTGTTGTGATAACTGGTTTCATTAATGCTACGCTATGCTGTAGGTGTAATTTGCCACCTATGAAAACATATGCTCTTGCATTTATATTCCTGGTACTCATTATTTCCTTGCCTAACAGGAAGGTCTGCTTCCTGCCCTGCTCCACTAGCTGCTTCGGGGAGAGACCCATCGGCGGTAATTATGTTATCTAGATTAAATCAATTTCTTCTTAAATGTTTCAGTGTTTTGTGATATTGGTGAGCATTGTCCTACTGTTATGAGTACCCTCTCATCAATATTGGTGAGCATTGTGATACTTCTTGTCTCAAATTTGTGATGCTTCTGCTGTACTACTTGCTGACTGTAAGATAACTTACGTGTGGACGAGCCTAGAACAACTAGCTATTTGGATACTTGATAGTTCCTCTTCTGAAGATATGAGTTAAGTTTCTGAACCTATGCACACAAAACCAAGTATTTCTTAGATTTCTTTACACGAGTTAACTTACTAAACAAATGCTTATGGCATCAAGTCTTAGCTAGAGTTCTTTGCTTAAGTTGTTGTCCATACAAGAATCTGGGCCATTTGGTTTAGTTTCTAACAGCAAGAACACATCAAGTGGGTAAATAGATGCTGCTGCTAGACTATATGTTCATTGGTACTATATGTTCAGAATGAGTTAACTTGCTGTCATTTATCGAAATTCATAATGTGCTTGACTATATGTTCATTGGTACTACTTGTGATGCTGCTGCTGTACTACTTGGGAATTTTGTCAACTTGTGATGCTGCTGATGTACCCCGAGAGGCCCTTGAGTTTGCCGGAATGTCGATTAACTTCCGTTCCGGCAACTTCGGGTACTCCATATTTCCTATTTTCAGCAAAGGTCATGCTGAAATTTTCCGTGAATTTTAGCATGACTTTGCTAAAAATAGGACATATGGGGTACTTGCGACTAATGCATGGGCCGGGGTATCTTAGTACTTAATTAAGTAGGATCAAATGCCCCGCCATTCTTGCTGCATTAAACCATAGGTGGCAACAGAGCCAAGTGATTAGGCCCAACTTAGAATTCTCCTTCCATTTTCTTGATAGGGTATATTATTAGAAGATACCCATATATATCAGTCAACCTAGGGTGCCTCGGCATCGATAAACCCTAATTGATGAAAATTTAACTTAGCATTTAGGGTGCCTCGGCGTCGATAAACCCTAAATTATAGAACCTTGGCTTTTAGGGTGCCTCGGTGTCGATAAAAACCTAAATGATGAAAGCTTAGGCTTTTAGGGTGCCTCGGGGTCGACAAACCCTAAATGATCAAAGTTTAGCTTTTAGGATGCCTCGGTGTCGACAAACCCTAAATGATGAGACCATGATCTTGTTCCTTGACAATAACCAACTTTTGAACCAAACTTTTTTCCTATTTAGAGCGAAACATGGCCCACAACGATGAGGCCGGCGGTTCGGGCAAGAAATTCTGGGACCTGTCCCAGGAGATGGAGGAAGAACCTCACCGCTATGAGGACACCACGGAAGACACCGATCCTAACTACACAACCCCTAGTGGCGTCGGGTATGACACTAGTGATGGTGCCGCCGAGGTTGCCACCACTGATGATGGCAGCACACACACAGATGGCAGCCAACCGAAGAGGCAACGGAAGGACCGACGCCCGAACGTGCTCGGCACCGTCAAACAGGAATTTACTGAAGTGAAATCCGACGGGCATCCAACGATGCCCAAAGAATTAGTCAAGGGGTACTAGGTTCAGCTCAGGTGCATTCTCCGGAGCACCGTATCGATCAACACCGAGAACCTAAGGCATAAGGACCGAGGGAATTTGCGCAGCCTCCTCTTCACGAAGCTGCACGAACGATACAAGTTCCCCGCTGACTTTGCAAACACACGCCTCTCAGGCAATAAAGTGAACAGTGCCGCCCTCACGAGGATGAGCACGTCCCAGTCTACTTGGAGAAGCGCGGTGAAGAAAATGATTGACAAAGGTGATAGTTATGAGAACATCCAGGTGAAATATCCTTCGATCTGCGAAGATGACTTCAAGGAGTTCAAGATCAAGTGCGAGAGCAGCGCAACCGTGGAATCAAGTCAGTGGGGGAAAGAAATGCGGGAGTAGAACTTAGGGGTCCACCAACTCTGTCCCGGCGGTTACAAAGTGGCGAAGCCTATATGGGACAAGGAGGACGCGGAGCGTGCCGAGCAAGGCCTACCGCCCCGCTTCGAGAAATACCGTGACAAGTAGACCAGGAACTTTGTCAGGGCCCGGTACAAGGAGGACCCGGTAACAAAGGAGCTTTTTCTGGTAAGGAATACACCCCCGCGTAATTAGCTCCATATGGTTGCATTCTAATTAATGAAGCCAAATTTCTAAATGGTTCACATTCCTTCCGCAGTAGACTGAAAGCAGTAGCGCGGGGTCGTCTCCGAGCTCCCCTTGGGACAACACTCTAAATAGGGCGTTGAACATAATGAAAATCAATAATAAGCTTAGTAAGCCGTCGTCAGCTGGTTGTGTGGCCGGCAAAGGCTTGTCCACAAAATGGTCGTCATACTATACCGCTGGAGGGCGAAAGGAGAAAAAGACCAGCTCGAAAAGGCAGTCGCGCGAGGTTCAAGAACTCAAAGCACAAGTGGCACGGATTCCGGAGATTATCCAAGAGCAAGTGCAACAACAACTGGGAACGATGCTCACCGCCATGGTGCCTATCTTGATTCAGTGGTCGACGACGTGGATTGCGGGCGGCCAACAGGGGCCGCCCCCGGTTCCCAGCTTCATGGCTAGCAACTCGCACAACGCGCAGGCGGCACCATTGGTGTGTCCGGTGGAGGCTGTATTCATGTCTCCGCCGCCGGCACGGGCATTGGAGCTTAATGCACCCGGGTGTATGGCGGCTGGCACCTCGCTAGCAAGCGGACCCTCCATCAGTTGCATGCCCGCCATTGGCGGTCCTCGACATTAGCAGAGCTCGACGGCATCACGGTAACTAGGCCTCTCGACCGATGAATTATCCTACTTGCCTTTGGCTGGGCATCCCTGACGCCCTACATGTTTTCGCAGGGCGCCACCGACGTTCCATGCACTCTCCTGCACTTCGTGGGCGGCGAGTTGATCGATGTCGCCAAGGGCAGAATCGTTCAACTGGGCAACCCCGTGTTCCACGGTAATCCGATGCCACCTACCGTGTATAGGGTTGAACTGGTTCGGGTGCTGCCAGTCTGTGAGGAGTTGTTATCTCCGATTCGACCCGCTGGGGCCGACGAAGATGACGTGATGACCCTCAGTGCCTGCGTAAGCTGGCCCCTTCTTTGGCCGAAGAGCCAGATTCCTTTGGGGGCAGGGGACACCACCCCATAGATAAGACCGCCAGTCGTGCCGGCGCCAAGCCATGGCAAGACCGCCGACAATGCTACCGGACATGCCGGACATCCCTATGGCACAGGATCCGGATATCCCTATGGCACAGGATCCGGAAAGACGACGACAACGACAACGGTACATTTACCAACGTCGATAAGTACTGTGCCGAACATGGGTACGGTGACGAATTCTGCAGGCCTCCTTCTCAAGAACCCAACCCTGAAAAAGACGGCCGTGATCTAGCTGGTACCGCGGAGAAATCCATTGCAACAGGCGTCGTTTGGCGTTCAATTCTCAGGAGACGCCTCCAGCTGCCGCCTTCACCGAGCCTCAGATAGCCAAGGTGCGAAATATTATCAGCCCCAACACACTCAAGAAGGCGGTCTGTGAGCAGAACTCGATCCCATTACAACAGATGAAGAAGAACGGACGGAAACGAAAGAATAACAAGGGCGCCGGTGCGAGCCAGCCGGCACCGAGTACGATCCGTGCTCAGGACGGGCCACCTTCACCTAAGGATATCTCAGGAGGGTGCATGTGGCGGGTAGGGCGACGCTATCGAAAAATCTGCTCAATGGTGCAACCAGTGCTATGCGGAGTCTGCATGACAGTGTTCTTTCTTTGGAGAAGCAGCGTCTCTCGCAGAATGATGTGGCATACCTGGTTTTCGTGGCCAAGGTGCCAGAGGGAAAGGGGTTTGTGGATAGCGCCATCGGGGTACAATCGTCCTGCGGTTTGATGACATCTTCGCTATATTTAACCTTCATCCGCTGCACTACACCTTCGTTCGGCTGTTTTCGCTGAGTATGGAGATGCGGATCATTAGAGACTAGACCCCGGACATCGGGATAGTCGACCCCTTCTACATGCGTGCCAAGATCTTGGGCAGCGCTGGGGACCGGAAAGTCGCGAGTTCACACCTCGAAGGCGTCATTCTGGCAAACCCAGATAAGGATAACTTCCTCGTGCCTTACTTTCCCGAGTAAGTCATCCCCTCACTGCCCCGTAACATATGATTTCTTAGATTTCGATCATTCTTTTTTTTTCTAACATTCCGTGTTTTGTGCAGTGACACACATTGCACACTCATCCTCTTAAGCCCGAAATATTCCATCGCCACGTATTTCGACCCAGACCGTGAGTTGGAGATAGACAACACAAATATCAAGAAAGTTCTTGATGATGCTCTCCCCGGCTACGCCACATCTGGAGGAACCTTTAAGAGGCCAGTTCATAGGTATGGCAATCACGTGTTCACCCACAATACGATGTTCCCCTGCGTCAAGCAGCCGCCTGGCGGTCAGAAGGATGCCTACTACGCCCTCCATCATATGCGGGCGATCGTACGGGACCATAATCACCTTCTGCTACCAAATAATCTCATAGATTGGGCCACACGCTTGTCGGCAATCCAGGACGCGGACATCAGACAAGAATTCTTTCGCATCCAGTCGGAGTTGGCGGAAATCATCCATCAAGATGTCCTTCGTACCTCGGGGCAGCTCTACCTCAGATATCAACCGTCCAATAGTGAGATAGAAACAACGCTCCAAATGCAGGCTGACAACGCCCACGATTTCATGACCATCACAAAAGATGGCGGGTGCATCCACGCTCCGGTCCCATGAGTAAAGTCGAAAGTAGTGATGCTATGTAGTTCTGAATTGTCGATTGGCTCATGTTGTAATATTAAACTTTAATGAACTTGTATGTCTCTTTGGTTTGGACAGTCATTCAACTTATATGTAATCTATGCTATTTATTAGTAGGACCATGAATCGTGCTATTAATGTGTTGCTTTTCTCTTCTGATCCTATTGTTGCATACTTATATATTGCTTATGTATTGTCTGTGAATTGTTACTAACGTTTTGTTTGGCTAGTGCATAGAGACGCCGTCGTATGTCGTGTACAAAGGTAAGGTTCCCGGAGTCTACGACGACTGGGAGGAGTGTCGGAGACAGGTTCACCGTTTCAGCGGTAACAGTTACAAAGTGTACACCACTAGGGCAGAGGCGGAAGTTAGATACACGCGCTATCTAGCGGGAGAGAGGAGGGAGTGTTGGAGGAACCGGATGAAGACCAGTTTCATCGCGATTATGATCATCGTGATGACCGCAAATCTCTTCTATGTGATGGTAGTTTAGATGATCGAGATCGATTTGTAATGTGAAGACAAACTTGCTACTCGCGGTTTCGACACTTGTAATGTTATAACTTTGTTCTGTATTTGAAATTCGGTGACTAATATGATGAATTGTATTCGGAGACTAATCTTCTATTGTATTCGATAAATCTGCTGTTTATATGTTGTGATCTCTATATTATGTGCAGTAATATGTTTTGTAACCTGTGCAAATATCAGAAAAGAAAAAAAATCCCTAATATTCATACTAATGGAGCACCACTCAGCACACTAATGGCGCACTGCAGAAAGGACACTAATGGTGCATCACCCCCAGTGCGCCATTAGTATGCCAAAGCACATGGGTAAATATGGCCCCCTGGGAGGCATACTAATGGCGCACGGTGGGCTATACTAATGGCGCACTGCATGGTGCGCCATTAGTATACCAGATACTAATGGCGCATCAGGGGTGCGCCATTAGTATTTAATTCTAATGGCGTGGTGCTAGTGGCGCACCAGTAGTGCGCCATTAGTAGACAAAACTGGTGCACCACTAGTAGGCCTTTTCCTAGTAGTGTTGACTCCTCGAGGTTAGAATAGTCATTAGGATCACACTACTGGAATCATGGATTTTGCCGTCTGCCAGTTCTTTGCCGTCTTCTTGCAGACGGCAAAGAAGGTCTTTGCCATCAGCTACCAAACAACAGACGGGAAAGAACTGGCAGACGACAAAGAAGGTATTTGCCATCTGTCATTTCTTTGTCGTCTACTGGCAGATGGCAAAGAATCTTTGCCAGTACACTGCAATGGTCCATCCCCTTTCTTTGCCGTCTACTGGCAGACGACAAAGAGGTTGGATATCTTTTTTTTGCGGGTAAAAAAACCGTTGCCCCCACCTTCGGCCCTAACTCTATCAGACCGCAACGCCCACCCCCAGTCACGACCAATCCACACCCGTGTCCTCCACTAGATCCGCCGCCGCTCCCAAACCTTGCCACTGCCGCCCTCGTCACCCCCAGACCTTCCCACCGCCGGTTTGCAGCCGCCTTCGGCTCGATTAGACCACTACCGGCATACCCCCCACCACCACAGTTCCTCTGCCGCCCACAAATCCACCGACAAGTCCTCCATCTCCGTGATGGACTCGTTGCGGTCGCCGATCTCGTACAGCACCAGCGCCCACCCCACCCGTGCGTACTCCCACAGCGCCAGCTCCTTGTACCCGCTCACCACCGCCGCGAAGGACGCCAGCGCCCCCGCGAACTCGCCGCGCGCCTGTAGCTCCCGCCCGGCCTCCAGCAGCGGGACCGCCTCCCAGACGCACTGCGGCACCGCCTCGCTCGCCGTGCGCTCGGCCTCCGTCACCGGGTCGTAGCTGTCGACCGCAGCCGCCGCCGCTCTCCTACTGGCGTTGTTGCTCGCGGCGGCGACGAGGAGGAGGCCACCGGCGGACATGAGCAGCCACCTCCTTGTTTTCGTTGCGGCGGATGGTACGTATGTTGTATCTCCTTTAAAAAAACAGCTACTCACTACTAGGGAAAACCTTATACACAGAATCTTAGCAGCAGCGTGACACAAAAAGAAGCGCTACTGCTAATTAGCAGTAGCGCGGGTTTTTACCCCTCACTA
Organism: Aegilops longissima; assembly: GCA_021605205.1. Taxonomy (NCBI): domain Eukaryota; kingdom Viridiplantae; phylum Streptophyta; class Magnoliopsida; order Poales; family Poaceae; genus Aegilops; species Aegilops longissima. Next base: position 2,752,876 of record CM038676.1, on the reverse strand, counting down.
CTACTAAGTTGATAGTAGTAGAGCGGGTTTTTAACCCTCGCTACTACTAAGCGGTCTCTACCGTGCCCCCCGACATATGCCATAGTAGTAGCGAGGGGTATAAACCCGCGCTACTACTAAGTTGATAGTAGTAGTGCGGTTTTATACCACTCGCTACTAATAACTATGAGGTACGTGAAGTCGCCATATCCTCGGCCGAATGCCCATCTCCTCCCCCAAATCCCTCCTCTCTTCCACCACTCTCTCCTCACACTTTCCATACTCTCTCACATGGACCTCTTGCCCATGCGCCCATCCTCCTCCGTCGCGCCGAAAGAGGCTGTCGCCTCGCGCAACCGACGTCTAGGAGCTCGCTGATCTTCCATCGATGTCTAGGAGGCCGCCGCCCCGCGACACCACACCGGAGCACCTCACCGCCGGTGACTAGCTCCGCTGCTCCCTACATCACCTTCCTCTCTCCCTCGGTTTTCCTTTTCTCTCTCTCCCTCTGGTTTGACTCACCCTCCCATGTCCATGCCAGTGCAGGTCGTCGCCATGGACGACCCGAAGCTATCTGGCATGGTCGGGAAGAGGAGCCCCACGCCGCGGTCTGTCTCTGCCATAGAAATGGGCCCTCTCCAACAGCCACTTCTGGATCTGGTCTTCCGCTATCCGTTCATGCCACTGGCGACGCCAATCATCACTAGATCGAACCACTGCTGCCATTGACAACACGCACGGGATCGAGATTTTTTTTGGTTTTCAAAGTAATAGTAGTAGCGCCGGGTATAAGACCCGCTACTGCTAATTGGTAGTAGCGCTGTTTGCAACGCACGCTACAGCTAACCATGTATAGCAGTAGTGTGTGTCAACACGCGCTACTCCTACAAGTTAGCTGTGGCGCCGTATCAGTAGCGCGGGCACCCGCGCTGCTGCTAGGCTTTTCCGTAGTAGTGACTCCGCAGAACCAAAGTACGATGTTGTATCTCCTTTCAGAAAAAAAACTACTGATGCTTGCCAATAGGATACATATTGCGACATTAGTATTTCACTAAGGATTCAATTTTTTCTCAACCAGCTACAATGAAGAAAAATTAGCAGTTGGAAACAGACGGTGTAATTCTTACCTGCTCCTGCAATGCGGTGTTGGTTTCCTCCAGCAAACTTAATCTTTCTTTAAGAGAAGTCTGAAGAAAATAAGCAGCATGTCAACCCAAAACAGTTAAAGAGAGAAATGATATAAGTCCCCGAATGCATAAAAAACGCGAAGAGAAAGTAGTGATAAGTAATCACTCTGAACATTACCTCCTGATGAGTTAGGACACCATTGACATGCTCTACGCACTTGACTTTGTTATCCAAAACCTCCTAAATGAAATTGGGAAATAAATATTATATCGGTGTTACTGTTTCAGCAACTTTAAATAAATCAAGCCTGATTGGTGATTTGCTCCATACATGAAGTTTGAGCTGCTCGCGGCGGCGACGAGGAGCAGGCCATCGGCGGATTAATTTGAAATTTAAATGAGTTTAACAAAACAAGCTAGCATGAGTATAACTTGTTGAGTAAAATAATCGTACTAGTAAACTTTCAAGTTTACATGGCTGGTTAGCATTCTTTCTGAAACATGGATGCCTAGCTGTGTTCTAAAGAGTATAAGGCCATGCTTGGAATGGATGTATCTTGATATGGAGGTGTATAACTTACACGTGTAACTTACTAGCCATTGTGCAAATTCCAGCCGGAAATGAAACGACGCGCTCAGGCGTGTATTTTTTTACAAGGGTATTTAAAAGAGAAAAGATGATTCAAACAGGGCCTAAAATGCATTGCTATTGGGAGTATTTTCGGTCAAATGTTACTCTGGTATTGCTTAGGAGTATTTGTAGGGTTCTAGAGTGACCAGTAGATGGCCTATTTCTTTCTGTTGAAATGGACAATATCTTATCTAGCCAAAGTTCCCTCCTTACAAAATCTCCTTGTAACTCAGACAACTAGAAACATGAATTTGTTTAAATAGTGTTGCTCAGTGGATAGATTATGTTTAGCACAAGTCGTGATGGATATGGATTTGCTACTAATGATTCACTATTTCTTGGGTTCTAGAGTGCTATGTGTTCTGCCTATATGGTGGAGTAGTTGTATCTTATCTAGCCAAATTTTGGGTGTTCCACATAAGCCGTGTTAGCAATTGACCAAAAGTAAAGCCCTTATGACTATATTTTTCACCCAAAACAAGTACCTAGAGTTCCATCTTCCATGCACTAGCCTAACTCAATGCAGCGAAGGACAGTGGTGCCTCATAATGTCACTCCATTGCCGATGGGGAATTTTCATTGCCCTAGTGCATGTAGATGCAGGGGCAGGAGGGCAAGATGCAAAAGCAATTTTTAACCAGTTGTAAGGCAGTGTGCAGTGCAACACCTGCATTAGTTAGTGGATGAGGGCGCAAGACCAGCTTCAGGGTTTATGGCTTAAGCCAAGAGGAGAAAGAATGGGCTCTGCATATGAAAAGATACCAACATTATTGTTTCCATGAAATTGGTAATATATGTGGCAGGTGCTTGTTTATCTTTTTTGCAAGAGCAACTTGTGTCCTGAGACCTTCTAGTGGTACTGAGACCCATAAAAAGAAATTGTCTTCTTGCATGATCACTTACTGAAAATAGGGACAAACAGCTTTACTTCTGAGTACTTAGAAGTAGTTAAGTTATATAAGTTATTATGGGTACTGTTACGATGTGCTTGTATTGAACCATCTATCCAAGTTTATTACTAACTCTATATGTGCTTCTCTGCACCTATGCTTGCATGTATATCTATTTTCTTTATGGACATGACACTTGTGTTTGTTTGCTTGTTATACTGTGATAATTGCAATGCTTATTTAGCGACAAAATTTGCTCTTAATGTACTGTTGCAGGATCTGGATATCTCTCAAAATTTAGTACTTTCTGGTGTTGATCTCAAGTGCTGGCTCCTACAACATTGCATTTCACCAAGTGAAATGCTAAATTTCTACTCCTAACCATTCTCTCTTTCTTAGTGTTTTTGTTATGCAGGTTGGAAGAAAGGAAGAAGATCCAGAGAAGATGTTAGTAATAAGATAGTTTTTAGGAAAATAGATATTTAGTTTTAGGTCATTTCTTCTAATCTCAAATATGGCGTGCTTTTCTTTAGTTTTTGTTTGACGTTATGAAACTTGCCAACTATGGATGAAACCGTGTAATATTGATGAAAATATGTATATGTACGGATGAAACTTGCTACTATTGGTAACATGTGTTGGATGAAACTTGCTACCATGTATATATGTGTGTTTCATTTTCTGTGAAAATGAATGGATATAAAAAGAAACAGAATTAATGCCTATTTGGTCTCTTTACCATCTGCCAGCAGATGGCAAAGAGCATGCAGTCTTTGCCATCTGCCAGCAGATGACAAAGAGCCTGCAGTCTTTGTCGTCTGCCAGCAGATGGAAAAGAGGCCTCTTTGCCATCTGCTGGCAGACGGCAAAGTGCCCTTTGCCGTCGCTCGTTCAGCCGGATGTTTTGCCGTCTGCTGGCTGACGGCAAAGGCCTTTGCCGTCCGCCATGGCGAACGGCAAAGAAACTGATTCCAGTAGTGTCATATTCTGAACAAAAATCAACAGGTGGGGAGCGTATGAGTTTCATTGCATCCAGAATGGCACTCAATGCCTTGGTGCCAATTTTGTAAGTCATTGTAGTTTTTAGCTTCAAGTGTGGACTGCTACTAGTGTGACACGAAGTAGCTACACAGGTCATAGTGTAGATATAACGGGAAAATCGTAAGCATCAGAGTAAAATCAGCAAAGTGGAACTTGATGGAATATATGTGCTAGTACTGCCGGTACGGATAGAAAGGCTTCGGATACCAGTTCTCTTCAACTGAAGGTGCGGTACTGTTAGTATCAGTGTAACTCTCAAAGGTGCCACAGCTCCTCGCATTTCCTTGCTATTCTTATAGCATTCAAGTGGGCAGGCCACTACAAATCCTATTCCTATGTTTACAAAATCCAACGAATCAAAGAGGCTCAAAGTGTCCATCACAACCGACCGTATAGACCTCTACACTGCAAATGTCCCTGCTCATCTTCAGTACAAGGAACATACTGTAGTACTATCATACTCCCTCCGTTCCAAAATATAAGTCTTGGTAAAGATTTCCACTACGGATCACATACTGATGTATCCAGATACATTTTAGGGTGTAGATTCACTCATTTTGCTCCATATGTAGTCCATGGTGGAATCTATATAAAGACTTGTATTTAGGAACGGAGAGAGGACTTATTAAAGAAGAACAACAGAGGAACATTGTAAATAAGAGCAAGAAGATTTTGAATAATAAAATGTTGGTTGCGCAGTGCCCACACATGATGAACCAGAGCGCATTAAGAATGAAACTCCCAGCTGTCTCTCGACCATTTCAGGCGGTTGGATGAATATCCTACGTCTCCTAACCCTTCTTCCTCCTCGTATCTGATTCTTCCCATACAGAACACCGCACGGGTCGCCGGCCGGACCGGCGGCCCCCATCGCCTGTGTTCCTCTGCCACCCCCACCCCCACCCCGGCCGCCACCTGCGTCGAGTTTTTTTGTTCGGCGAGGCCCCACCACTGCCCCCCCACAACCACCCGGGCCCCTTCGTTCGCACCGGCAAACTCCGGCAAGCTCTGAAAAATTGACTGGCCCAATTTTGAAATTTAGTCTACTGTGATTTACCTAGTGTGGAATATAAAAGGGGAAAACCATATGCATTGGGAGTATAGTGTTGAGCATGCCATGGCGGATCTGAAGGTGCAAACCGGACAAAGGCAGCTTCGCAACCAAGACAAGAAATCAGATTAAAGCAGTGGTGATCTATTTTCTTGCTGCGATAAATAAGTTGAGCATATACGAAAGAGTACCGCCTCTGGTGCGGTGCCGTTTATGCATCTGGTGAGAATTTGACGGTGCTGCAGTAGCGATGGCTGTCGGCGGCGTGGAAGCAGATCTAGGAGGGTAGACGGTGGCGGCGGGGCGCGGTGGACGAGATGGTCGTAGGAGCGGCGCCGGCAAGGTGGACGACGGCGAGGATGAAGCGAGAGGACGGGATGAAAGGATCCCGGCCCAAAGCCCTGGATGAGATAGGTCGATCTCTTGTAATGTACGGTGGTGTCGGGGTATCAGCTCCGGCATGATGGAGGAGGACAGTGGTGGATGGGGTGGCGGATGGAGGAGGATGGGGTGGAGAGGTTGTTTTGGCGCCCACGAAGTACGAATGGGGAAAAGGGAGGTAGAGAGGAAGGGGGGACCATGTATTCAGGGTGCGCTTATCTCAAATGAGAGGAAATTAACAAAATTAGCCCCCGTTTCAAATTCCCTACATCACAGCAATATTAGTCGGTTGGGGATAGGACGGTAATCACGCATACACCGAATATTTGCCAACGAGAGTTTGTTTTTGGCGCCCACCGTGTATGAATCAGGGACGGAGTCGATTTCGGCCGAGGACACACCGTGTTTTGGCGCCCACCACGTATGAATCCGGGTGAGAGGCGGTTATGTCACGTTTGGGTGAAATTACAAACCTACCCCTATCGAAACCTATAGAAATCCAGCAGATAGACTTTGCATGGCAGGGATATGCAGCAGATAGACTTTGCGTGGCGGTTATGTCACGTTTGGTTTCGGGATGTTACTGTGACTTTCCCCACTTCGTTCAAATTTTGCAGTGTGCACCTTTACCGTGCCAACTCAATTCAAATCCCGTTTGTATTCTATTTTTTTCGGGCGGGATCCATTTTCGATTTGAATTAAATTCTATATACATCATTTTTATATATACTTTCAAAAGCACAACAAAGAATTCTGCTCCTTTATATGTATAATATGATATACAAATACAATGATCTCAAAATCATAAGGTTGAATTCAAAAAATTTAAACCAAATTATGTCCTACTAAAATGTATGGATCAGTAATATCTACATATTAAATAACATAGATGTGCGTGAATTCATATGAGTATGCATGTTTGATAGATCAATTTTGGTTCGAGTATGGATTACATGTATCATCATCTCGAATTCAAATATTTGAATCCTCTTTATGTTCACTCCTTTCACGCCCATCTCTCTCGCATGCATGCTCCTTCATGTAGCTATCACTCTGTTTTCTCCAGCTCATCCGCACACTCACTTCATGTTTCTCCTATCCTCGCAAACATGGTCTCTCGACGTCTCCCTTGAGAAGTGTCACACACTCCCTATCATTATACATTACATGGTTTTCATTATCTCTCATGTCTCTACTGTTATCTGGTATCACTCGGTACCTAAGCTTTCTTTTTCGCCGCCACACACACAGTCTCCACTCATCTTTCAGTTTGTCTTTCTCTCTATGGGATTCTCTCACACACCTTATATGTCTCTAGATATGACTCATACCACTAAAATTACTCTCTCTCTCTCTCTCTTGTAGACACAACATTTGTTGCGGTCTCCTTTTCGTCTCCATCCCAAACTGACATTATTCATTTTTTACCAATCATACACCCCCCTCTCTCTCTCTCTCTCACACACACACAACTCCTGCTTCCACTCCCCTTCCCGACTACCGTCTCTCTCTCTCACACACACAAAACTCTCACTTTCGCACCCCGACTCGTATTTCTCTCACAAACATTTATACACCCGCACACTCGTGCTTCCACTATCGCATACATGTCTCTTTCCCGCTCCTTGTATCTTTGTAGATTTTTCATCCCTTCTTGAGACACGCCCTCTCGATCGTGCACACACACACACACTATCGCCTCATTTTAAGCTGATACCTCTTGCGCACACACTATTTGTGTCTTTGTCACACATGCACTCCGTCCTCATCCACTCTCCCTCTCTCTCTCACACACATGGGATTTTTGCAACAACTAGCAAGATGCCCATGCGTTGCACGGAACGTCAAGATGCATTTGTATGAGTAGTTTATCTTGTGGGGGAAAAGGATGAACGAGGGAAGGCATTATTTGCAAATGTGAAGAGGGGTGTGGGTATCTTATTGCAAAATTTCCATAGTTTCCTTCCTATCCGTCAGATATAGACCGGACGACCTATATTGCGGGATGGCAGGCACATGATCATCACCGACTACGCTTTTTATAAGAGTAGGGATAAAAAACAAAGTTGGTGATGATGGTGGGCCTGCCATCCTGCAATGTAGGTCGTCCGATTTATATCTGACGGATTGGAAGGATAATATGGCAATTTACCCGCACTCCTCACCACATTTGCAGATAAGGCCTTCCCTCATTCAACCTTTTCTCCCACAAGATCTTGATGTTCCGTGCAACGCACGAGCATCTTGCTAGTAAGAGTAGAAATTAGACATATACCACTTCTCGAATCTTGAAACCAACAACATTCATCCCTTATCTCATTAAAACGGCCGAAGGAATATATTTGAGTGAAACATAACATATTTTTAGTGATATACGTATTTCAAAACTAGACTTTTTTTTCTATCAAATCGGTGAATATGTATTAATCTACTTTGATCATGTGGCAACGCATTGGCACATTGCTAGTAGTTATTATAATTTTTTGGACACCAGACAAACGGTGGAGTACATATATGAAGAGAAGAGGCGCACACACGCAGTCGGTCTTTCGCTGTCTCGCACACAAGAGTGTTACATAAAGGAAACGTTAACAAATAAACCGTAAAACCCTAGGTGCACGATAGCTGCATTCGCGGGTACCGGGTACGTGGTGGAGCACCTTTGTAGGAATAGTCAGCTCGTGTGATAATTTGATCCGTAGTAGTTGATGGTCGGGACCACAGGTGAAAGACTTGGAGGCGGTTGCTCGCCAGTTGCCACAGATCGAGTAGCCACGTTTAAAATATCATTTTTAGCGGGGTTAAGAGTTCCGATTTTCAATGGCACGTTATAAGTATTAAGTAGTTTTTAGAACGATTGGTATGGAGAGAAAATGGAATTCATAGTACTACGTACCTCCTTGGTGTATGGTTGTATGGGTTTATATTGCGAGATGTTGAACCTGGTAGTTCTAGGGCAAATACTATGGTTTAGATTTAGATGCTGGTTTTCAGTAATGAAAATCAGAAGGGGGAAACCCTTCTTTTATTAAAAAAAAACTAGTACCTCCATTCTGGTTTACTAGTCCCCATCGTATTTGGGTCAAAGTTTGTCCACAATTTTCAGTTGTAAAATGTGAATGGAAAACGATATTTTGTTATATAACCAAACAAAAAAGGACTGGAGGGAGTGATTGCTCTGACACGGACGCGACCTCTCATAGGGCAGGCATTGAACCGGCGCACCGACCAAGAGGGCCCCACTCGTTGCAGGCCCGGCTGGGCACGCCTCCTTGCCGCGTGCAACCAGCTTCAGACCGCCCCGCCTGCCTTCATTCAATCCGTGCGTGTGCCGGCAACACGTCCTTCCACGAGCCGGCCGGCATTTTAGAACACCAAAAATGACTAAAATATAATTAATTTACGCATGGTCTTGACTTGTTGTGCTCGCACTCGTAGCAGGAACTAGTAGAGGTTTTTCTTTATTTATAACTCTCCTCACATTTTTTTGGCTTTGAAGTGAATAATGGTTGTGGAAATTATGTATGAATGTGCAGAAATCTGTGAACATGAGTTTGATGTGGAAGTTGAACTTGGAATGTTGGGCTTGCGCGTGAACTATACCATGTCCAATTCTTCGTCCGTTATTGTTTGGAAAGTAATTGTTGTTATTACATGACCCGAAAAAATATATTTTGTGCCACATCAGTAGATGCACGGACATCACAACAGACATGCTGACTGGATAAACATTTGAACCTAGCTATTATGAAGGAAATTTTGTATTGACAACAATTTTAGATAGCAGGAGACGCCTAGCCTGCTCTGCCTCTGTTAGCTTATTTCTGGCTTCTTCAATCTCTTCTTTGGCTTCGGTGAAGATAGCATCTGATTGCTCTTTTCGCTTCTTCAGGAACTCATCTACATTCTCAAGGGCTGCTGCATGCTTTCTTTCAGCCTTTACTAGAGCCACGAGGACACGAACAGCTGACGACTACACCTAGCTTGTGTGTAATCCAGCATCATCTGGGAATTTGCACCTTGTGTCTAATCGGGCATCATTAGGGAACTGGCACCTTGTGTGTAATCCCGCCTTATTTTGGAAACATGATCTCGAGGTTGACCAAACTTCCCTCCTCGCGGGAACTGCATCCTGACATGAAGTTACTTCTTTTTTAGATCAATACTCAGAGCAACCCAGATCCATTTAGTAGAAGCCAGATAAACAGAACTCGGATAAGTGAATTCAAAAAGAAAAAAAATAATATAAAAACAGACTACAAGGTGAGAACACCCACTTCCTACATCCAGCTAAAAATGAAAGCATTAGGACGATTAAGACTCTTCTTATTACACATCGAAGAACATGAGGCTCAAGAGAAACAGAAACTACAACATATACACATCGAAGAACACGAGGCTAATAGAAAGTAATTGAAAGGGTGTTACTTACCAAAGCTCGTTTTACAGGTTCGGTGCAGCTCCTCTTTAACTTGCCACGCTGCTTGAAGGTGTCCCCAATATCCCGTGTTTGGTCTTCATTGCTACTCAGTATGTTCGCACTCGTGGTTTTAAAATCTCAACATGACAAGAAAAATATACTACTAGTAATACTAACGGATCTTGTGGGCAGCATTAAAGCACTCATCTGCCATCTTACATCATCTCCAACAGAATCGCAACGCGCGGCGCTTTAAAAAGGCATTTACAGTGCTGAGATCGAGAAGTGGAAACACTAGAGAGTAGAGGATAGTTCTCACCATTGATAGATAAAAAAAAGATAATTCAACTACTCCTCATCGTTCGACTCCTCCCCAGTGATGTCCTCCTCCGACGTCTGACTGTAGGCGTGAAGATACCGATCGTCGGCGGATTCCCAGGGCGACGCTGCTCCTAGCCTCATGTTGAATTAAGCGTCCACTTTTCTCCTACACTTGTCCTCGCGATAGGCGGCTCGCTCCGCCTCCTCTTATCCCTCTCCGCCTTCCTTTGAGCATAGAACTCGCGCTCGTTGATGATGTCCTGCGGGGAGCGTTGGCGCCACAGCATCATGGCTTCCTCGTCCATCTCGGCGATGCCGACACGGTGCTCCCGCCTCCGGTTGTCGCGACGATCCTCGTCGGTGCTAAGCCGTGGCAGAGGCGCTTGATCCCGCGCCTGCTCCCGCGTAGGCACGTTGGGGAAGTTCAATGTTCTATGAGGCCACCGGAGGCGCCACGTCGCCGTGTCGTACGCGCGGGCGGCCTTGTTGGTGGTGTCGAAATTGTCGAGGCCGAGTCGCATCCCATGGAACCGGATCCCGGCGGAGAAGCCGCCGGAGGGGCACGCGCGGACATCGCGGTATCCCCAAGTTTCCCGGCGACGCGGCGGCATGGTGGTGCGGCGGCCGCGATGCGAGAAAGAGCCGGTAGAGAGCGGTGGCGAGGCACAGAGCGGGGAGAGAGCGGTGGCAAGGCACAGAGTGGTGGGAGGGCATTGGATTTTATAAAGCGCGCCGGACGCCGCGCGCCAAAACTAGCACATGCCCAACCGCTTTTTCCAGCGCGAGTGCGATCCTTTCCCAACGTATCTGCTATTTCTACTCTCTTCTCGACTGTTATATTTATTTTATACTCCCTCCATTCCTAAATATAACTCTTTTTAGAGATTTCAATAGGGGACTACATACAGAGCAAAATGAGTGAATCTACACTCTAAAATATGTCTATATACATTGTTGTAGTTCATTTGAAACAACTAAAAAGACTTATATTTAGGAACGGAGGGAGTATATAATATTTATCTCTACTTCTCAACTGTCTATTTTTTTCTATATTTTTTTCTTATAAAAAACAGAGTTGGTGATGATGGTGTGCCTGCCATACAGCAATATAGGCCGTCCGATTTATATCTGACAGATAGGAAGGAAACAATGGGAATTTTGCAAAAAGATACCCATACCCCTCTCCAGATTTGCAAATAAGGCCTTCCCTCGTTCATCCTTTTCTCCCAGATGATAAACTACTCATACAAATGCATCTTGATGCGTGCAACACATGGGCATATTGCTAGTTCTAAAAAACTTTCCATCATTTGCCACACTACTAGTTGCAGATGAAAAACCTACCCAAGCTCAGCGCGATACAGGAGCGAAGCACAATTACAAGCTGATATTCTGTTGGACAATGGAGGCTATATCCAATTACTTTTACGGGAAAAATAGCACCCAGGAAATTTGAAGGATAGGTATGAACAAAATTGGAACTCCACATGTACTGCTAAGTGATTCAATACACACATTACCAATCGAGGAGGAGAACGATGGTCGCGGCGTCTTCTATGAGTCATGGTGGGCAACGGGAGTCAGTTCATTGTCCACGACGGTGGTGCTTCTGCGCTTAGCGTCGGCTTCCGGGAAGCAGATCCGTGACCGTGGAAGACGGTGCCGGGGAAGAGGCTCCGTGTACGACGACGACGGTGGACCGGCTCCAGTGCGGCGTACGAGGTCGTTGATGAGCAGATGTGCTACGGTGGACGAGTGCGCCGATGTAGAAGGGGAGGAGCACGAAGGCTGTGGTGCAGTGGAGAAGTTTATTTTGCGGTGGGGATATAAAATGGGGAGTATTCAGGTATACTACTCTGGGTGCCGGGGTGGGGCTGGCTGGGTAGGGTGAACCTGAAGTTATGAAAAAAGCCCCCTACCAAGCGTCATCCGATAGGCCTGTTATTGTATATGTTAATATTTTTTTGTTATAAGCTTTCTGAGAGTTTACAAAACATGACTTGGACCAATGCTAATACGCAGACTTAAATAAAGACGGAGGGAGTACACATTTGTTTTCTTAGTTTGTAGTGAACTAATTATTTGTTGAAATTGTGAACTAAATATATTAGGCTACTGACTTCTAATGTAATGGTCTATACAATTCAATAGTTACAATCATTGTCGAATTCCAAGATGTATGCAAGGTCTATAGTACTCCACAATATGCTCAAAGTCACATAATCCCAGTCAAATGAGAATCTAAATGCATTTCATAGTTATTACTTTGTAGGATGCAACAAAACCAACCATAACTCTACATAAGCCATTATAAAAGCAACATTTTGAACATATCCCAATGTGTGAATGAAACGTGCAGAGAGAGCTTGCGAAGATGGAGCAGATAGGGCGGGAAAGATTTTATGTATGTGGACGAGAGAGTAGGAGACAAACCTAACGAGACAGAGAGAGAGAGAGAGAGAGAGAGAGAGAAAGAGAGAAAGAGAGAGGAAGAAGTTAGATCTGTGAGAAAGATGGAGACATGTGATATACGTGAGATGCGTGTGCATCCGGATTCTGTATATGTGGAAGGAGAAGAGACAACAGGTTTGCTGATAGAGCTGGAAAAACATGGACGAGAGGGGAAGGATCTCGTGGGTTGAGGGATTGATAATTTTGTGCTGGGGGGGGGAGAGGGATTGGTAATTTTGTGCGAGAGAGAGAGGGTGGGGGGAGGAGTCAGTCGGCCGTCGTCACATCATCCTGCTTCCAAATGGCCCAGCATTCTCTAGCACGGTGTGGTCGCCGTCTTCGATCTCCTCGATGCCCTCTTTGAAGATTGAGGTGTTGTGCATGCTCGGGTGCAAAGAAGCACAAGCGAGAGTGGTCGCCATATAACCTTGGATGGGGATGAATTGTGTGCTCGGGGGAGGGTGTGTGTGTGTGTGTGTGTTAGATATAGAGAGAAAACAAACCTAAGGAGAGAAAGGGGTATTCACGAAGAGATTGTGCGGTCCTTGAGGTGGGCAGGGGCCGGGTGATGGTGTCAAAATGTGCGCGTTGATGCATGTGTTACATGCGACCGTGCGAGGGACAGACGAATCGAGAGAGATGGTTGTTGTGTTACGGATGCTCCTCTCTCTCTCTCACACACACACACAGAGACTCATACACACACACAAGTAAACTAGAAGACCGTTCTCTCGTGTATAGACAACATATCGGCATCTGTCTATGTCTCACTCATGCATGATCATTTGCATACTCACACCTCTCTATGTCTCTATCACACGCACACCGACTCCACATTGCCCTTCCTCCAGAACACACATATGGACACATACACACGTTTTCTCTCAATCACACACATACAAAATCAGTATTAAAAAAAACTAGGGCGCAACTAAAACGTCCAAATCCAAATCAACACGAACTGGAGCTAAATTCAAATATATGGAAATATTGTAGCATCAAGAACTTTTCCAGGAAAAAAATGTTGAGTAATATTAGGGGATTGTTTTCACACACACAAAAAGGTTCGGTGGATGTTCTTCGAGCACGACACTGGTGACGCACCGTTCGATCAACCGCGCGGCCGCGGTTCACGCACTTGCACAGGATTCCGTATCATGGCTGTGGTACTAACTAATAAAAGGGCTGCCTAAGTCTAATGTTTGTGTGTACTAGTACGGTTTTCTTTTAAGTTTGACCAACCCTATATAAAACTAAATTAAGCTCCCATACGCGCACTCATTAATATGCCGCTGACGCCGTTGCGCATGCCGGCGCCCGCCTGCTCCGGCCAACAATTTCTCACCCATAACCACCGTGTCGCCACCATCCCTGTGCCATGAAGCCGAAGGCTCGCCCGCTCACGCCGTCTGCAGTCCCTCCTCGCGATGCGGCCGCTCTGCCAAGTACGTGAGCAGCTGGTGGAGCCACGTCTATGCACGCAGCGTATAAAGTGGAGGACGAGCGCGTGCTCCAGCCCACCGGCGAGGAGGAACTAGCGTGCCATTGTCGTCTCCGCCCGCGCGGAGGAGGCATGCATGGTGGCTGTCGCGGCAGAAGCCGGTCGCGCATTCGTCGAGCACGCAAACCGGGTGCGGACGTGGGATCTTCCTTCAAGACCTTGAATGCCACGTGGATCCTGCAATCTGAAGGAGCAATTTGGGTCAGTCGACTCTTGTGAGCCGTTTGATGCAACATGGATGGCTAGAAGGGCTTCTTCCACATCTTCTGCCGTCTTCTTCCTTCGCTCCCTCGAACTTCTTTCACAAATCGACTGACCCAAATTATACTACTAGTACGAATGTATTAAGTACAGTAGGAACATGAAGATACGAGCAGTAGTACCAACTGCAAGAAGAACAGTAGTAAGACATACTACTAGTACTACTGTACGTACAAAAGAGTTCAAATAACGAGAAAGAATATAAACATAGTTCTGCTGGGGCCGCAGCACAATACACCCTTGAAAATGAACTAAGCAACTAGTCCGCTTGACACTGCAGTAGAACCAGCATGAGCGACGGCACTGCCACCTACTCGGAGTCCGAGTCCACGTCCTCGACTTCGTCCTCGTCCCTCTTCCTCTTCCTCTTAGCTGACGCTTCTTTGCTTGAACCGGACACTGGGCTCTGCTTCTTCATCCAACCCTTGTAAATATTGAAACAAAGGTAGGGATCCATTGCTGCGTACAGGATGTGATCTTCATCTAATGTCTTTGACTCCCATGCATGATGAAACTCGTGATGAGGTTTCTTTAGTTTAGCGTACGCAGGATCAATCATGGCTTGGGCACCAGGGCACTTGTGGCGCGCCGGAAGCGCTCCTGCGAGCATCGTGGCTTTTAGTAGGAGTATAATTTAGTTTCGTAAGGTGATCTCATTTGTTTTGGGACGCAAATGATAAATCCCGAACATTCATGAATTATTAGCGTCCTTAATTAAGTATGTAAGAGGGAATGTTTGGAAACCTTGTGTATCTGTACGCATTTCGTAAGTAGGTGCATACAACACAAACTTTAGTACTATATACTATCGCAGAACACGTCTCTCTCTATATATGCTTGCAGACTGTGCTACTCCCTCCGTCCAGGTGAATAAGTCATCTTTGGTTGTGCACCGTGACCAAGGAGGGATGACTTTATACACCTAGATGGAGGGAGTACTATTATTACTTATGTACGGGCAAATGCACGTGTTAATATTACGATGCTCTTTTTGTAAAAGTGGAAAAACAACACTAGTCAAGATTGTGAAATGATTCAATGCAAAACAAATGCAAAAATGCTCGTTTGATTGTTTACTTTTAGCTTCCTTCTCTGTGGTTATTTCTCTGTCGTACTTTGTACGGAGTATCTCACTGGTCGGAAAGGCATGCAAATTCCCAAACCGCTTCCTACACCCTGTATCGAATTTTTTGCCTAACAAGTTGTGCCGTGGAATTGGAATTCCAAACTTGAGTACTAGTACTACTAGTAGGAGTACCAGGGGCCAGTTCGTTTAGGCTTCTAGATTAGTAGTAATCCCATTACTACTAGCTCCGTCCTGGTTTATTGGTCCCCATTGTAATCTGTGTCAAATTTTGATCATAAATTTAACTAATGAAATGGTTGTGATGTCACATGCACTAGCATTTTATTAGTTAAATCTTTGGTCAAAAATTACCACAAATTACAATGGTGATGAATAAACCAGGACGGAGGTACTCCCTCCATTTTTCTATACAAGGCCACTATAAAAAAATACATTTTGCATCTATACAAGGCCACCAACAGTAATGAAGACAAATATAAATGACGTTTCCTCGTACTAGTAACCCATGGCTGAATTATTAGCATGCATGTAGTGGATGATAATGAAAAACTCATCTACTTCCTCTCTCATGGCCAGTCAATTTCTTCTAATGTGCATGCACCCTATAAATTAACCTGGTGAACGAGAAAATAAATTGAATTGTAAAGCACACATTGATTTTTTTCTTGGTACCTGTAATTTGAGTTTGTGGCCTTGTATATAAAAATGAAGGGAGTACTACTCCCTCCGTCTAGGTGAGTAAGTCATCTTAGGCTGTGCACCGTGACCAAGGAGGAGGGGAAAATGAGAGACATTGATGTTTATTTGCTAATTAATAGTATTGCATGCAATGAACTAACCACTGCATGTCGTGTTTGATAGTCTCAAGTCATTAAAAGCATGCACACCCCTTATCTCTTACTGGTTGATATGTCAAGAAACAAGAAACGAGGTAGAAGTTAATGCACCGCACCTAAGTGTTTTGGGATTATTTGGTTTTTGTAAGATGACTTACACACCTAGACGGAGGGAGTAGTAGTAGTTTAGAAGCCCAAATAAATGAGTGAGGCGCCATAATGTTACTATCCACTGCAACTAGTCTTATGTGAAAAGCTGGGGCAGAGACGGTTTATTTTTTAAGCCGCCTAAAGAACTGGCCCTAGGAGTAGTACCTAGGGATACTAGTAGTAGTAGCTAGGGATCGAGTGTGCGAGATGAACCGGAGAAAGTAAATGCAGAGAGATGAAATGCAAAAAAGACGGAGGGATGTGATGGTTGCTTGTCCGTTTGTTTTATCAGGCCACATATTACTGGCAGTGGTTGGGTTTTGTGATATGACGGCTGTCGGTGTCAAAACCGGCGGATCTCGGGTAGGGGGTCCCGAACTTTGCGTCTAGGCGGATGGTAACAGGAGACAAGGGACACGATGTTTTTACCCAGGTTCGGGCCCTCTCGATGGAGGTAAAACACTACTCCTTCTTGATTAATATTGATTCTATGGGTAGTACAAGAGTAGATCTACCACATGATCAGAGAGGCTAAACCCTAGAAGCTAGCCTATGGTATGATTGTTGTTCATCCTATGGACTAAAACCCTCCGGTTTATATAGACACCGAATAGGCTTAGGGTTACATAGAGTCGGTTACAATGGTAGGAGATCTACATATCCGTATCGCCAAGCTTGCCTTCCACGCCAAGGAAAGTCCCATCCAGACACGGGACAAAGTCTTCAATCCTGTATCTTCATAGCCCAGGAGTCCGGCCAAAGGTTATAGTCCGCTATCCCGACACCCCTAATCCAGACTCCTCTCAGAGCCCTGAACCAGGCTTCAATGACGACGAGTCCGGCGCGCAATTTGTCTTCGGCATTGCAAGGTGGGTTCCTCCTCCGAATACTTCATAGAAGATTTTGAACACAAGGATAGTGTCCGGCTCTGCAAAATAAGTTCCACGTACCACCGTAGAGAGAATAATATTTACGCACGTTCAATCTGCTGACGTATTCCGCAGCGTGACATCACAGCTCAGCCAAGCCTTCATTCGAATCGTTTTTACTGTCCCACCTCAGCGCCTTTAGCGAGGCGGTTTCCTTGGCACGTCTTGTCAAAGCAGAGATCGTGTCCCCTTATTTCAGGATTCTCATCAATACGGGCGTGGGTAACCCAACCGCGCCATTGATTATGGCGCTTGGGAGATAAGCGAGTTTTATCAGGCCGGTGGGCACGCATAGCTTTGTCCGTCCATATAAGGGGATAAGGATCCACTTTTTCACACACGCCTTCTTCCTATCCATTTCCGCGTACTCGCGCTCCAGCGCCCAAGTCCGCACATCCCACCTCAACCATCTCCAACTATGTCCGGAGCGGGAGGCAAGTGGATGGCCTCCTCCGTCACAGAGGGGCACATCAAAAAGCTGCGGAAGGCCGGATACTTGTCCAGCGACATCGCGCATAGGCTCCCCAGCAAGGGGAAGCTCATCCCCACCCCCAGGCCCCATGAGAGGGTGGTGTTCCTCCCCCACTTCCTCCGCGGACTAGGGTTTCCACTTCACCCATTCGTCCGGGGGCTCATGTTCTACTACGTCCTAGATTTCCACGATCTGGCCCCGAATTTCATCCTCAACATCTCAGTGTTTATCGTCGTGTGCGAGGCCTTCCTCTGCACCCAGCCCCACTTCGGCTTATGGCTGAAGACCTTCAATGTCAAGCCGAAGGTAGTGGGCGGGCGCCAAGCGGAGTGCGGAGGTGCCATGGTGGGTAAGATGGCCAACGTCCTATGGCTCGAGGGCTCCTTTGTGGAGACCATAAAGGGGTGGTAACCGAGGTGGTTCTACATCAACGAGCCGCGTGACTCTCAATGGGCGGCGGCCCCCGAATTCCGATCTAGCTTCCCTATAGGGCTCACCTAATGGAAAGAGACGGGCCTGACGTGGGGTAATTCGGAAGAGCTGACTGGACTCCAAACCTGCGTCCAAAACCTGGTGGACAAGAATCTCAAGCTTGTCAACGTAATCCAGGTGATGCTCATCCGCCGGATTCTCCCATGCCAGCAACGGGCCTTCAACTTGTGGGAGTTTGATCCGGCACAGCACCGAACCTTGAGCCGGCTCTTCGACAATACGTACGAAGATGCCTGGAAGGTGCTGTTCAAGGGCGCCGAAGCTCCCGCATCCGCTACCGAAGATTGCGGATTCAGCTCGCAGCATCAAGCCAGCGAGGTAAGTTATTTTACCCTTTACGGGACTCTTTTTCCATAGTTTGACTCTTTGCGGGATCTAAAACTCCCTCACCTTTGACAGGATTGGCTGAAGATATCCGGACAGATTGACTGTCCGGCTCCCTTGGAAGAAGACCCAGCGGACGCCCGATTGACAGGGCTGTTGGTTCCGGCACCTCACGTGGTGCCGGAGAAGAAGGCCAAGAAGAAGGCCACGGGAACTCGAAGGAGTTCCCGGCGCCAGGTGCTGTCGGACTCATCGTCCGATGACTCCGAAGCACACTCCCCCCGCGAAGACGAGTAGGAGGAAAAAGAGGCCTCTCCCCCAGTGGGGGGAGAGAAGAAAAGGAAGGCCGCCCCAACTGGGGAGGCCGGAGGGTCCAAGAAAGGAAGGACCCTTCCTCCGGACTACACCGCCGATGCCGACGATGGTGAAGAGGGGTGGGCACCTAGGACCAAGCCCCTGGCGAAATCGTAAGTGTCCGGACACCAGAATAATTCATGGCATTCCATTTGTCGCACAACATCTTCTAATGCCAAGTATAACCGTGCAGCCCGCCCAAGGACAGGCTCGGTGATTCGTCGAGCGGCTCCCTTGATTCGTCGGAGGTGAATAGCACCTCACTTCCGACTGCCTCGTCTCCTCCCGCCGCGGATGACCCCGGGGTGGAGTCCCAAAAGGGGCCCAGCCAGGAGGAGGTGGCCCTGGAGGCGCCGCAAGGCGACCTCCCGGAACCCGAGCTCAAAGGGGATGTCGGTGTCAAAACCGGCGGATCTCGGGTAGGGGGTCCCGAACTGTGCGTCTAGGCGGATGGTAACAGGAGACGAGGGACACGATGTTTTACCCAGGTTCGGGCCCTCTTGATGGAGGTAAAACCCTACGTCCTGCTTGATTGATATTGATATTGTGGATGTTTACAAGAGTGGATTTACCACGAGATCAAGGAGGCTAAACCCTAGAAGCTAGCCTATGGTATGATTGTAAGGGTTGTTGTGATTATTGTCCTACGGACTAGAGCCATCCGGTTTATATAGACAACGGAGAGGGCTAGGGTTACATAGAGTCGGTTACAATGGTAGGAGATCTACATATCCGTATCGCCAAGCTTGCCTTCCACACCAAGGAAAGTCCCATCCGGACACGGGGTGAAGTCTTCAATCTTGTATCTTCATACTCTTGGAGTCCGGTCGATGATGATAGTCCGCAAATGATAGTTCAGCTGATGATGGTAGTCCGCTATCCGGCACCCCTAATCCAGACTCCTCAAGAGCTCCCTGAACCAGGCTTCAATGACGATAAGTCCGGCGTGTATATTGCTTGGCATTGCAAGGCGGGTTCCTCCTCCAAATGATAGAAGATTGTGAACACCAGGATAGTGTCCGCTCGCAAAATAAATTCCACATTCCACCGTAGAGAGAATAATAATATACACACAAGTTCAATCTGCTGACGTTTTCCGTGGCATGACCTCCACACCACTACCAAGCCATTACTCAAATTGTTTTTACTTTACCACCTCAGCGCATTTAGCGAAGCGGTTTCCTTGGCACGTCTTGTCGAAGCAGAGATCGTGTTTCCCCTTAATCTGGGATTTCTCAGCAATACGGGCGTGGGTAACCCAACCGCGCCCGTTCGCCACGCCCCCTCTATCGAAGACGTGTCCCAAACGGTCACGGAGACGGCTCTTCGTATCCTCTCTCTTTATAACGGGACCAAGGATCGTTTCTTTTTCTTCAATCTTCCGTCGAATCCTCTCCACGCTCCAAGTTCCAGCACCTAGAGCCCCAGATTCGAGCGCTTTGGACCTTCAATGATGTCCGGTTCCGACCTCCAGGGCCGGTGGACGCCCTCCTCCGTCACGGAGGAGGACGTGCTAAAGCTGCGGGAGGCCAAGTACCTGTCTTACGAGATTTCGCACAGGTTGCCTGCCGAAGGGCAGGCCATCCCCACCCCTGAGCCCGGCGAGTATGTCGTCTTCGTATCCCACCTCCGTCGGGGTTTAGGCTTCCCGATGGATCCTTTTGTGAGAGGGCTCATGTTTTACTATGGGTTGGAATTCCACGACTTGGCTCCGGAGTCCATCCTCCATATATCCGCATTTATTGTCATCTGCGAAGCCTTCCTCCGCGTCACCCCACACTTCGGCCTGTGGCTGAAGACTTTCAATGTGGCGCCGAAGATGATCGGGGGGCGTCAAGCGGAGTGTGGCGGGGCGGCCATAAGTAGGAGTGCCGATGCCCCGTGGCCCGCTGGCTCCTTCCAAGAGGAGCTCAGCCTGCGGCAGCAAGAGTGGTTCTATATTACCGCTCGAGGGGCCGAGACAAAGCCGCCGCCCTATTCCGCCGGGACCTCCACGACGATTGATGTCGTGGGTCAACCAAGGGCTCAACTAGGGGCCGTCAAAGGACGTGCCCCTACTGCAGGGCCGGATTCGAGACCTCTTAACGAGGGAGATCGATATGGTGGTGGTGATGCAGGTTATGCTAATTAGGCGTCTCCTGCCCTGCAAACGCCGTCCTCTCCGGCTATGGGAGTTCAATCCAGAGGGCCCACGGATTCTTCAACACTTCATGGGTATGACACCCCTGGAGATGTATAGCTTATTCTTCGGATCGCAAGAGGTGCGTCCGGAATTGACCGAGGATGCGGGACTAAGCTGCAATCGCCCGGATACTCAAGTAAGTAGTTCCAAGTCCGGACATACTGTTCGTTTGCCTTTCGATGATCCGCATTATGACTGATCTCCTTCTACACATGAGTGGATAGCGGAAGCAAAATTAATACGGTGTCCGCCCCCCCCGAGACCGCGCGGATCCGTGCTGGTCCGGATGCTTGAGGTTGCGCCTTCGGAGGAAGGCGAAGGGGAAAACAGGAAATCTAGTGCCTCACCTAAGGAGGCTCTTGAACGAGGGGGGATCGAGAATCCCTCCTACCGAGGGGAGAAAAGGACTCCCTCCGAGGACCCGGGGAAAAAAGCCCCTAAACGGGGGAAGAAATCTTCGCCGGAGGGTCCTGCGTCCGGGGAGGCCCCGGCCGCACAATCTCCCTTAATGAGCCAGCCCTCCAACGAGCCGTAAGTAGAAAGAAAGGAGTTTTATAATAAGGGACATCCCTATTTGTGCTTCGAGGATAACTAAAGTTTTACCTTGTAGTTCGGATCTCCGCCCTTCGCAGATGAGCTCGTCTTCGGGGACCTTCGTCCGGAGATGATAGAGAACGAGACGCCCGTCCGGGCGCCGTTGATAGGGCGGACGAACCTGAAGTGTCGCCACGAGGGAGCCCCGGGTGTGGCAAAGCCGGATAGTTCGGCGCCAACCGGTGTACGGCTGAAGGATCTGCTTGAGAAGGCGTCTATCTCAGAAGATCAGCACGCGTTGATGAGCATGGTGATTGAAATGATTTCGTCCACGGAAGGCGGGTTGCATGATGCCGTCACGAGTTTATTGGCGGGGTTTGAGGTACGTAAAAATGACACACCTTTTAACAGTTTTGCATATAGAATGCGCCCTGTATAGATAGTAGCCCCTGAGACTCGGTAGGTTGTCGATATCGACAGCATGCCGAGGATCAAAATCGCAGGTTTGAATTCCCGTCGTGCTGATGCAGGTGGCGGGTCGTCCGGGGGCCAGCCGGACTGATGGAGTTGCTGAACTAAAGCGGCAACTTGATGTAGCGGATGAAGACATCGCGCTGATCAACAGGCGACTTGATGAGTCGCAAGGTAAATGTTACTGCGCGGTCACGTGGTAAGGGAGCCGAAGCCAACTCCTTACAATATGTGCGTGAAATGCAGATAGTGCCGCTGCCGTGGAGAGTCTTCGGGAGAACTTGCTCAAGCCAAGGAGCAGGCCAGAAGGAGTAATGCGGCAGCCTCGAAGGCGGCCGAGGAGTTGGCGGCGGAAAGGGCCACACACTGCGGGAGCAGGGAAGAGATAGCCAAAATGGTTGTGAAGTTTAAAAGAGGCTACCGACCGCAATGAGGCTCTTGGGAAGGAGCGCCTAGCGGGGCAGGAAGACCTGCAGAAGGCCACCGCCGAAGCCAAGAATGCCCGTTCTGCAATGCGGGCTATGAAGGAAGAGCTGCGCCAAGCCGGGGAGATTGTAGCTGGCAAGCCATTTCTGCTGCGCCGAAGATTCACGGATTCAAAACATGCTCAGCTGGGCCAACTGTGGTGTCCGGAGGACCCTTATATGGACTTAGCAGCGAGTGCGGCGGATGCCGTTTTGCATTTTTGAAGCCAGAAGGATCACCAGACGGAAGAGCTATTTTGGTCTCAATTCCATAGTCCGGAGCATTCACTTCCGCTGACCGATCGCTTGGCTGAGTGGGCTGAGCTAAATAGGTTGTCCGGGCTTGCTATGGCGGATATAGTGACCCATATCCGGCCGGATAGGCCCCAGCCGAAGAGTTACTTTGGCTTATTGCAGCAATTTCTTGGGGCGGTGCCGCATATCAAGGCGATGAAGCGGTCGGCCTGCATAGAGGGTGCACGGATGGCGCTCGCCCGTGTGAAGACACATTGGACAGAGATAGATGCCACCGCTATTGCGACCCCGGGTTCGGATAATAACCGGCTTCCCGCCGAGCACTATTTTGGCGAAGTGCTGCCTGGTGCTCGTGTAATAGAGTCGCAGTGCTCGAAAAATGTTACGTTCGAATGAACGTTTATATGATGTAAAAACGATTTTTATGGTGTAAGCGCCTTTTATACTTGTGCGTTCAAGTAATAGAATATCTCCTTTGCGACCGTTCATGTATACGTATGTATAACCTGAAAGATGGCAGTCGTCGGCTTCAGCCCCCACGCACAAGGTGCGGGGGTGTTCGCAAAAAATAGCGCGTTTTCACACTTAATCCGACGTCTCGGTCCTGTAAAGGAGGTGGTAGCGTAGCAAACGAGGCAACCGGACTATAATGCTTTATCACCTTCACTTAGCCATGGAGTTCGAGGTGGGGCTACGACATAGCCCCTGGGGCACCGTGCTCTCCGAATTGGGCGCCAGATGTGCCTGGCCGAAACGGCCCTTCGTCAAAGCGGAGGAATCCTAAACATTCCCAAGGTCGATCGAGTGGTTGACCAGTCTCTCGCTGTATCATGACAGTCAGTTTTCGGCTTTATCTACTGAGGTGCTCGCCCAGCCGAACTGGGGCACAATCGCAGTAGTTCTCCTGGAGCCGCGTGAGCCGATGATACGGAACGTAAGGCAGCAAAACACAGGAGCCGGGCAAACCCAACATTTGACCAAAGACATGATTCGGAGCTGATGCATATAAGGCCTAACTCGAGACGCCGAACACTCCCGAAGGTGTTCGGTCTTTATAATAGCGGGCAAAACAAAGCCCTAAGCCCCTTGTGTCGAGGTACGGGCAGGTTCTTCTGGCGCGGCCGATGCCAAAACGCCAGTCTCCACTCTGGTTATACGGAAGAACCAGGGATTATAGCAACAAGAGACAGAAGAAAGGTTTACGAGGGTCTTAGTCGAAAAGAGTCCTTGCAACGGGTCCCTACTGCACGTCTGCGCTGTGTCTCCGTTGCAGCATATCCGGGACGGTGTGCACGCTGTTCATCTGTAAAAAGAGAGGAACTTGGTTGGAAAAGAAATCGTGCGAGAAAGTGCATAAAAATTGAAATATAGATTAAGAAAGCTGAGCCTATGCTAGCTCATTATGGCTTATATGCGCAAACCCTTGTGAAGGGGTGTGCGGCTAGGTAGCCCCTAGCTTATTTATTCCGGACTCGTCCAGCCGTGTCCGGGGTCTCAGGCGACCCGATGATGAAACGATGCCACGTGGACCGGGCATTTTAAGCGTAAGAGACGCGGAATGTGGTATTGTATTGAAGCGGACGAGAGCTTCCCGTCCAGTGGTGCTTTATAGCTGGCTTAAGGGCCTGGCGCCACTCCTTTGAAGGAAGTGCGGCTATGCCCAATTGTAATAGGGTCTATCCCCCCTTGCGGATTGTGTCCGGATATAGCAGGTTTAAGTCACTGCCGCCGTCCATCAACACCTGCGTTAATTGCAGTCCGTCTATTATGAGATCCGATATCAGGGCAGTCTATCCAGCGCTCCGGATACTTCTGGGCTAATCCAGATGGTCGAAAGTGATTGATTTTGACATCCAACCTTGGTCCATTGGGGTGGATCGTCCGACACTTATCATGGCGAGTGCCGTGTTGGCTTTCCGTGTTATCACGTGAAGCAGGTTTACTGTTTTGACTTCTCGAGGGAAAGTCTTTTGACTTCCGGTGCTCTGCTGGTGGGGCTCGTCATATCGAGCCCCTTGTGTCCGGCGTTAAGTCTGCCGGACTGTTTGAAAACCCAACAATTTCGGTCAGTATGGTTTGCAGGCCTTCCGGGGGTACTGTGGATTTGACATATCCGATCTAAAATTTTGTTTAAATTTGATAGCTCGTCTCTGTTGTCCTTAAGAGGCCATGTTTTATTGCCTGGCCGCGAGGTTTTGAATCCGGCATTGACTTCTGTGCCCTGTGGGCTTTTTTCTTTATTCCAGCGCTGATCTTTCCTGCGCCGTGATTTTCTGTTTCCATCTCTGATCTCGGATGTACTCGGGTCGCTGGTGCTGCATCTTGCTAGCCAGCTGTCTTCTCCTGCGCAAAAGCGCGTCATGAGGCTTGTTAGCGCGGTCATTGTTCTTGGCTTCTCTTGACCGAGGTGTCTGGCAAGCCATTCGTCTCGGACGTTGTGTTTAAAAGCTGCTAAGGCTTCTGCGTCCGGACAGTCAACTATTTGGTTCTTTTTGGTAAGGAACCTGTTCCAGAATTTGCGCGCTGACTCTCCGGGCTGTTGGGTTATATGACTCAGATCGTCAGCATCCGGAGGACGGACATAAGTCCTTGAAAATTTGTTTCTAAACGCGCCCTCAAGCTCTTCCCAACTTCCAACAGTGTTTTCTGGGAGGCTTTTGAGCCAATGCCGAGCTGGCCCTTTGAGCTTGAGGGGTAGGTATTTTATGGCGTGGAGATCATCTCCTCTAGCCATGTGTATGTGTAGTATGTAGTCTTCTATCCAGACTCCGGGGTCTATGGTGCCGTCGTATGCCTCTATGTTTATGGGTTTAAACCCTGCTGGAAATTCATGATCCAGTACCTCATCGGTGAAACAGAGCGGGTGTGCGGCGCCCCTGTATTTGGGTGTGCCGCTGTCTTCGAACACTTGTCGTGGTGTGTTACTTCCTGGGGTCCTCTTTTTTGGCCCGTAGATGGACCTAGTTGGGCCGTCCGTTTTACCAGGATTATAATTCGGCTTGTCTATAGCCCCGTTTGCCGCTTTGGGCCTGTCATCTGGCCATCTATCCGGCCAGGTGGCCTCTTTATTTTTTGACTGTGAAGGCTCGATGGCTTCCTTGTCAAATTCTGGCAGCAACTTGCGCTTAGGGTAGCTCTTAGTTTGATGGCCATTGCCATATTTGTCTGCGGTCTTGAATACTTTGCTCCACTTCATTCTGAGCGTGTCTTCTGCTATTTTGAGCTTCCGTTTCGCCTTTCTTCAAACTTCTTGCGGTGGCGACGAGTTTTTTGCGTATGTTCTTATGCTCCGGTGTTGTGGCCGGACTGTTGATTGCTCCGTGAAGGGGTTGATTATCCGCCTCGTCCTGTTCGTCGTCCGCTGGCTTGCCCTGCTCTATCGCTGGGTCGTTAGGAGGGCTGCTTTGATCGAGGCGGGACTTAGGGCGGCGTTTGCGTCGCCGTTTTGGTTCTTTATCGGCCAGATTATCTCTGCCGCCCCGTTGTTCCTCGTTATCGCTTCCCTTCGGGGTGTCCACCATGTATATGTCGTATGACGAGGTGCTCTCCCAGTGTCCTATAGGCACTGGCTCTCGAGAGTCTCCGGCATCGTCGTCCATACCGTCGATGTCTTCGGAGTCGTAGTCAAGTATGTCGGTTAAATCGTCGACGGTGGCTACAAAGTGGGTGGTGGGTGGGATCTGAATTTCTTCGTCATCCGCGTCCCAACCGTCCTGGCCGTAGTTCGGTCAGGGCTCTCCGGATAGCGAGAGATGCTTCAATGAATTTATGATATCGCCGAAGGGCGAGTGCTGAAAGATGTCCGCAGCGGTGAATTCCATGATCGGCGCCCAATCGGATTCGACTGGCAGGGGCGCAGGAGGTTCGGAGTCCGGCAGGGAGTCCGGCACCTCGGAGTCATGGGCCTTACGTGGGACAAGGTAAGTGTTCGGCTCCATCGCCGTAGGAATTGCGGCTCTCGAGGCGGTGTCCAGCCATCCGTCCTCGATCCGAGCGATCTGCCCCGGACTATGAGTCGGAGCGGATTCGTGTGCGGCCTCCAAGGGGCTGTCCGGCGGCAGAGTTAGGTCATACCCATCGTGACAGCGCGGCACGCCCGGCTGTGGCTCGGATCCATCGAGGATCAAGTCCCCGCGGATATCGGCCGTGAAGTTTAGGCTTCCAAACCTGACCTGACGGCCAGGGGCGTAGCTTTCGATCTGCTCTAGATGGCCAAGTGAGTTGGCCCACAGTACGAAGCCGCCGAATACGAAGATCTGTCCGAGGAGAAAGGTCTCACCCAGGACTGCGTCGTTGTTGATTTAAGAGGCCATCAAGCCCATCGGTGACGACACAGAGGAACTCTCAATGAAAGCACCAATGTCGGTGTCAAACCGCGGATCTCGGTAGGGGTCCCGAACTATGCGTCTAGGCGGATGGTAACAGGAGACGAGGGACACGATGTTTTACCCAGGTTCGGGCCCTCTTGATGGAGGTAAAACCCTACGTCCTGCTTGATTGATATTTATATTGTGGATGTTTACAAGAATGGATCTACCACGAGATCAAGGAGGCTAAACCCTAGAAGCTAGCCTATGGTATGATTGTAAGGGTTGTTGTGATTGTTGTCCTACGGACTAGAGCCATCCGGTGTATATAGACACCGGAGAGGGCTAGGGTTACATAGAGTCGGTTACAATGGTAGGAGATCTACATATCCGTATCGCCAAGCTTGCCTTCCACGCCAACGAAAGTCCCATCCGGACACGGGGTGAAGTCTTCAATCTTGTATCTTCATAGTCTTGGAGTCCGGTCGATGATGATAGTCCGGCAAATGATAGTTCGGCTGATGATGGTAGTCCGGCTATCCGGACACCCCCTAATCCAGGACTCCCTCAGGGGATAAAACCCCGAAAGGCTTCAAGTCCGGCCCTGCGCCGGACTGCCTACCGGAACCTTTAGTGGTTCCGGAGTCCAACAGGCAACCCCTTCATAAGAAGGGCAAGACTGCGACGCCGGTGACCTCCGTCCAACCGGAGGCACCAGATGATTTGATGGAGGTGCTTAACGGCACTTCGATCGACGAGGAGCACCGCACTGTTATGAGCGCGGTGATCCAGAAAGTTCAGTCCGCCAAAAGCGGGCTGACTGAAGCCTGTGCCATCCTTCTAACAGGCTTTGAGGTATGTATTTAGGATATGTAAAAATATTAACGCATAGACAGTAGCCCCTGATGCTCAGTTTGGTGTTCGGAAAGAAATAGCCGAACTGAGGATCTAAAAAGATATACGCAGGAGTCTAACATAAGTATGTCAATATGGGAATGCAGGCTGTGCTGCTGACCTCTGCCGCACTGACTGCAGAGGTTGATGCATTAAAGCAGAGCCTCGAGCGGTCCGAGAACGAGCTCAGACTTGCCAAAAAGCAGCTCGAGGACAAGGAAGGTAAGTAATACCTTACGTGAGTATTTAAAAAATGTGTTTGCAAAAAATGACAGGAATAACGTGAATATTGCAGGGGCCACGAACGAGGTGGCGAACCTGAAGGAAGCGGTGTCCAAGGCCGAAAGCAATGCGGCCGCGGAGCGCACCGAGCGAGAGAAGCAGGAGGCGCGGGTGGCGGAGGTGCGGCAAGAGCTCCAGGCTCTCGTGGAAAAACACGAGAGTTTGGAGCATGACTCAAAGACTCGAGAGTCGGAGCTCGCCTCGCCCCTTGAGAGCGCCAAGGCCGCTAAGGCCGAAGCCCAAAAAGCCCTCTAGGAGATTGAGGCGATGAAGAAGATAGCGGTGGGTAAGGCATTCTATATGCAAAGCAAGCGTGTGAATGTGAATTATCTGTTACTTACCCGAATCCGGAGCTCTCCAGGAGCATTCGCAGATCTGCCCCGCAGTGTAGCTGATGCTGCCGCGATGTACCGAGCCGAGGAGGGAAGCTCGACGGAGAAGGTGTTCTGGTCTCAGTATGCTGAGGCCGGACACCCAGTGCCCTTAAGCGACCAGTTGAAGCAGCTGGTCGAGCTCCATAAGGTGGCCGAACAGGCCATGAAAGGCCTCATAGTTCGGCTGTGGCCTAAGGAAGCCATGCCTGGGAGCTACTTCGGGCTGGTGAGGCGGCTGGTGGACGCCTGTCCATGGGTTGAAGTCATCAAGCACTCCGTCTGCATCGAAGGTGCCCGTAGGGCCCTTGCCCTTGCTAAGGTGCACTGGGGCAAGATGGATGCTGAGAAGCTTGTGACGGACGGACCACCACCGAAGAAGGAGCATCGCCAGCCTGCCTTATAGCGGATGAATGCTCCAAAGATATAATTTTTGGGTAGAATCGCATTTGTTATCCTGTGCGCTGAAAACTTGTTCATATGCACGAAGCAACACTTTTGAATTTAAAATATTACCTTCTGTGCAACCGTTTATTAAATTTGAGAGATGGCGAGTCGTCGGCTTCAGCCCCCATGCCACGAGTGCTGTGGTGTTCGGGATAAACTTGAGCGCTCTTGTTCCCATTCTTGGGTCCTTCGAGGGAGGCGCTCAACGCAACGAACAAGGCAACCGGACTATAATGCTTGAACACTCTCACTTAGCCATATAATTCTATAATTTTAAATTTCTGCGAAGCCCCTAGTATTCGGAAGACCGAGTTCGGGGCGCTATCCACGCCTTAGGCCGAACAATGCCGACTCCTCTCTCTAAGCGGCGTAAGTCTTTAGGGACTCGAAAACCTCTCGAACAGCGACCAACTCTCGCCCTATCATGACGGTCAGTTTTAGCTTTCTCCACTGAGGTGCTTAACCCAGCTCAACCGGGGCACAATCGCAGTGGTTCTCGCAGCGCTACCTTAGCCGATATAACGGAATGTAAGGTACCAAACACATGGGAGCCGGGCAAACCCAACTATTGAACCAAGCCATGATTTGGAGCCGATGCATATAATGCTATAAGTTCGGGGTGCCGCACTTGTGAAAGTGTTCGGACTTATCACACCATGTTATGGGGTACTTAAGCCCCTGGTGTATTGCCCGTACCAAAGTGTACGGTTGCACAATGTCATAAATGAACATATATATATAGAAAAAAAGGAATTCAATAATAGGCAGAAGCTATATATTGTTTATTCAAAAGGGGTGCAGTAAGAGCAGAACGATACAAATAGTGCGAAAAGCAAGGGACGGGACTTTTTAACATGTCTCCCTCCTGGGGTAAGCCGCGGGATGGTGTGCAAAACATATATATTGCGCATAACAGAGACCACCTGGACACTCGACGTAGTTTTCTGCTTCCCTGGCTGTTGCATCGTGTGTTCGGCGATTCTAATGCCGGACAGGGCTTCGTGAGAACGGAGTCTTGAAAGTAAAAAGAAAGAAGAAAAGAATGACACAATCGGCAGCCCCTGGTGCGGTTGAGCCGCATTCTGGGCATGTCGTTGTCGTGCCCCTTCCCCTATGCCCATGGTATTTCCAGAGCGTAATTATGTACGCGTAGTACTGGTTTCGCAATTTCGCGAGCGCTGGGGCTTGGGCCGCATTGCTGTGCGTGCTCGGAACGTGCCAGGCGGTCTTGTTGAAGGTTACTCCGGGCGCGCTTGACGGTGTCCGGGCGTTTAACAGTCGGACTCGAGAATTGCCTTAAGAGGCTGCTTTGTACTTCCGCCGCGAGGGCCGCCGTATGCTCCTCCGTCCGGAGAGAGCGTTCGGTGTTTCCATTGACCGTAATGACTCCTCGAGGAACTGGCATCTTGAGCTTGAGATATGCGTAGTGTGGCACCGCATTGAACTTTGCAAATGCGGTTCGTCCGAGCAGTGTGATGACCCACAAGTATAGGGGATCTACCGTAGTACTTTCGATAAGTAAGAGTGTCAAACCCAACGAGGAGCAGAAGGAAATGATAAGCGGTTTTAAACAAAGTATTCTTTGCAAGTACTGAAATAAGTGGTAACAGATAGTTTTGTGATAAGATAATTGTAACGAGCAACAAGTAAGAAAAGTAAATAAGGTGCAGCAAGGTGTCCCAATCCTTTTTGTAGCAAAGGACAAGCCGGAACAAACTCTTATAATAGGAAAAGCGCTCCCGAGGACACATGGGAATATCGTCAAGATAATTTTCATCACGCTCATATGATTCGCGGTACTTTGATAATTTGATATGTGGGTGGACCGGTGCTTGGGTGCTGTTATTACTTGAATAAGCAGCCCACTTATGATTAACCTATATTGCAAGAATCTGCAACTACAACAAAAGTATTAAGGTAAACCTAACCATAGCATGAAACATATGGATCCAAATCAGCCCCTTACGAAGCAACGCATAAACTAGGGTTCAAGCTTCTGTCACTCTAGCAACCCATCATCTACTTATTACTTCCCAATGCCTTCCTCTAGGCCCCAATAATGGTGAAGTGTTATGTAGTCGACGTTCACATAACACCACTAGAGGTTAGACAACATACATCTCCTCAAAATATCGAATGAATACCAAATTCACATGACTACTAATAGCAAGACTTCTCCCGTGTCCTCAGGAACAACGTAACTACTCACAAAGCATATTCATGTTCATAATCAGAGGGGTAATAATATGCATAAAGGATCTGAACATATGATTTTCAACCAAGTAAACCAACTAGCATCAACTACAAGGAGTAATCAACACTACTAGCAACCTACTAGCACCAATCCCGGACTTGGAGACAAGAATTGGATACAAGAGATGAACTAGGGTTTGGAGAAGAGATGGTGCTGGTGAAGATGTTGATGGAGATTGCCCTCTCCCGATGAGAGGAGCGTTGGTGATGATTTCCCCCTCCCGGAGGGAAGTGTCCCCGGCAGCACAGCTCTGCCGGAGCCCTAGATTGGTTCCGCCAAGGTTCCGCCTCGTGGCGGCGGAGTCTCGTCCCGAGAGGTTGCTTATGATTTTTTTTCCCATCGAAAGACTTCATATAGGAGAAGATGGACGTCGGAGAGCCACCAGGGGGCCCACGAGGTAGGGGGCGCGCCCAGGGGGAGGGGGCGCGCCCCCCACCCTCGTGAGCAGGGTGTGGGCCCCCTGGCCTTCTTCTTCGGCGACGATTTTTATTTATTTATTTTAAGGTATTCCGTGGAGTTTCAGGACTTTTGGAGTTGCGCAGAATAGGCCTTCAATATTTGCTCCTTTTCCAGCCCGGAATTCCAGCTGCCGGCATTCTCCCTCTTCATGTAAACCTTGTAAAATAAGAGTGCATAGCCATAAGTATTGTGACATAACGTGAAATAATAGCCCATAATGCGATAAATATCATTATAAAAGCATGATGCAAAATGGACGTATCAACTCCCCCAAGCTTAGACCTCGCTTGTCCTCAAGCGAAAAGCCGATAACAATAAATATGTCCTCATGTTTAGAGGTAGAGGCGTCGACAAAAATAAAATACGGACATGAAGGCATCATGATTATTCTCATAACAACAACATAAATAGATTTGTCATATGATTACTTATGTTCAAGTGATGATCTTTTCACAAAGCCAAAGTATGAATCAGAAACCTTATTGAGCATCAACAATTTATAACCTCAGTCATTGAAGCAATTGCAATTTATCATAACATCGTAAAGAATCTATGTCAGAGCTGAAAAGCAAGTCCACATACTCAACTATCACTTAGTCCTTCATAATTGCTAACACTCACGCAATACTTGTAGTTACGGAGTTTTAATCGGACACAAAGAAAGATAGGGGCTTATAGTTTTGCCCCACAACCTTTTACCTCAAGGGTAATGTCAACAATAATAATTCATGCTCCCCTACATCCAATTTTATATATATATATATCATGTCCTTTCCAACATGCTGAGCTTGCCAAAGGATAAAAATAAAAAGGGAAAGGTGAAGATCACCGTGACTCTTGCATAAGGTAGAGGATAATAATAAAAGATAAGCCCTTCGCAGAGGGAAGCAGAGGTTGCCATGCGCTTTTATGGTTGGATGCACAAAATCTTAATGCAAAAGAACGTCACTTTATATTGCCCCTTGTATGTGAACCTTTATTATGCAGTCAGTCGCTTTTATTGCGTCCACAACAAGTTCGTACAAAGCTTATTTCTCTGCACTAATAAGTCATGCATATTTAGAGAGCAATTTCTATTGCTTGCACCGATGACAACTTACTTGAAGGATCTTACTCAATCCATAGGTAGATATGGTGGACTCTGATGGCTAACTGGTTTAAGGGTATTTGGAAGCACAAGTAGTATCTCTACTTGGTGCTGAGAATTTGGCTAGCATGAGGGGGAAAGGCAAGCTCAACATGTTAGAGGAACCATGACAACATACTTTATCTCAGATATAAGAAAACATAACTCATTATGTTGTCTTCCTTGTCCAACATCAACTCTTTAGCATGTCATATTTTAATGAGTGTTCCCAATCATAAAAGATGTCAATGATAATATATCTATATGTGAAACCTCTCTCTCCTTATTACTTCCTATTAATTGCAACGATGACCAAAACTATATTTTCCAACTCCCAACAACTTTTAATCATCATACTTTTTCTATGTGAAGCCATTACTTTCAATAAGATCAATATGAACTCTTTGTTTCTTTTTTTTCTTTTTCTTCTAATCACTCAAGATCATGGAAAAGTAATCAAGCCCTTGACTCAACACTAATCTTTATTATATATAGCTCACGGACTCGATTGCATAGAGGGATCATAAAGCAAAACTTCAAAACTAGATCATGCCATGACTTTATTCTACTAAATCATGATACTACTAATAGGATCGAACTAAGAAAAATGGTAAAGATAGGAGTTGTGATGGTGATACGATACCGGGACACCTCCCCCAAGCTTGGCAGTTGCCAAGGGGAGTGCCCATACCCATGTGATTATGTCTCCTTTGTTGTTGGTGAAGAAGGTGTTGTTGATGATGCAAGCTTGTCGTTCACCTCCCATGGCATAGGCTCACCCTCATAGAAGGATGATCGAGTCTCCGGAATCCTCAAATCTGCAACAGAAATAGCTCGAAACGAAAACAGAGGATATTTGCGTGATACGGGAGTCAAAACCTTCGGGAGCATATATAATGAATTTTTACCGACCGAAATACGTATCGTGCAAGAAAACGGAGTCCGGAGGACACACGGGGTGCTCACGAGGTAGGGGGGCGCGCCCAGGGGGGTAGGGCGCACCCTCCACCCTCGTGGAGGCCTCGTGTCCTCCCCGGACTACTACTTATTTTTCTATTTTTCTAAATATTCCAAAACGGATAAATATTGCCTTAGAATTTGTTTTGGAGTCGGTTTACTTACCGTAACACATACCTATTCCTTTTCGGAGTCTGGAACGTTCTGGAAAGTGTCCCTTATGTATTCCTCCGGGGTTACGGTTTCAATAATATTAGTTTCAACATTTATAGGATTACCTGAGATATAGTGTTTGATCCTTTGACCGTTTACCACCTTCGGATTTGTGCCTTCGAAGTTGTTGATT
The DNA here is from genome assembly GCA_021605205.1 of Aegilops longissima. Lineage (NCBI taxonomy): Eukaryota > Viridiplantae > Streptophyta > Magnoliopsida > Poales > Poaceae > Aegilops > Aegilops longissima. Next base: position 2,718,829 of record CM038676.1, on the reverse strand, counting down.
TTTATGGCACCGGAACGATAGACCTCCTCGATAACGTAGGGACCTTACCATTTAGAGAGAAGTTTTCCTGCAAAAAATCTTAAACGAGAGTTGTATAGCAATACATAATCACCTACATTAAACTCACGCTTTTGTATCCTTTTGTCATGCCATCTTTTAACTTTTTCTTTAAATAACTTGGCATTTTCATAGGCTTGGGTTCTCCATTCATCATGTGAGCTAATATCAAATAACCTCTTCTCACCGGCAACTTTCAAATCATAGTTGAGCTCTTTAATAGCCAATATGCCTTATGTTCTAGTTCGAGAGGTAAGTGACATGCTTTTCCATAAACCATTTTATACGGAGACATACCCATAGGATTCTTATATGCAGTTCTATAGGCCCATAATGCATCATCAAGTTCCTTGGACCAATTCTTTCTACACCTATTAACAGTCTTTTGCAAAATTAATTTGAGCTCTCTATTACTCAATTCTACTTGACCACTAGACTGCGGGTGATATGGAGATGCAATTCTATGATTAACGTCATATTTAGCAAGCATTTTACGGAAAGCACCATGAATAACGTGTGAACCACCATCAGTCATTAAATATCTAGGGACTCCAAACCTCAGAAAAATAACTTCCTTAAGCATTTTAATAGAAGTGTTATGATCAGCACTACTAGTTGGAATAGCTTCTACCCACTTAGTAACGTAATCAACAACAACTATAATATGAGTGGATCCATTGGAGGCAGGAAAAGGTCCCATATAATCAAAGCCCCAAACATCAAATGGTTCAATAACAAGTGAATAATTCATAGGCATTTCTAGACGTCTACTAATATTACCAATTCTTTGACATTCATCACAAGATAAGACTAACTTACGGGCATCCTTGAAGAGAGTAGGCCAATAAAAACCAGATTGCAATACCTTATGTGCAGTTCTATCTCCATCGTGGTGTCCTCCATAAGCTTCAGAGTGACACTTGCATAGGATCTGTTCCTGTTCATGCTCAGGTACACAACGTCTAATAACACCGTCTACTCCTTCTTTATAAAGATGTGGGTCATCCAAAAAGTAATGTCGCAAATCATAAAAGAACTTTTTCTTTTGTTGGTATGTGAAGCTAGGCGGTATAAATTTAGCAACAATATAATTAGCATAATCAGCATACCATGGAGTTCTACGAGAAGTGCTTATGACATTTAATTGTTCATCAGGGAAGCTATCATCAATAGGTAGTGGGTCATCAAGAACATTATCTAACCTAGATAAGTTGTCTGCAATGGGGTTCTCAGCTCCTTTTCTATCAACAATATGCAAATCAAATTCTTGCAGCAAGAGAACCCATCTAATAAGTCTAGGCTTAGCATCTTTCTTTTCCATAAGATATTTAATAGCAGCATGATCAGTGTGAATAGTTACTTTAGAATCAACAATATAGGGTCCGAATTTATCACAAGCAAATACAACTGCTAAAAGTTCCTTTTCGGTAGTAGCATAATTTCTTTGAGCATTGTCTAGAGTCTTACTAGCATAATGGATAACATTTAATGACTTATCAACTCTTTGCCCTAGAACAGCACCTATAGCATAATCACTAGCATCACACATAATTTCAAAGGGTAAATTCCAATCAGGTGGCGGAACAATAGGTGCAGAGACTAATGCTTTCTTAAATATTTCAAATGCTTCTACACAATCATCGTCAAAGACAAATGGTACATCTTTTTGTAACAAAATAGTCAGAGGCCGAGAAATTTTTGAGAAGTCCTTAAGGAACCTCCTATAAAACCCGGCGTGACCAAGGAAACTTCTTATACCTTTGATGTCCTTGGGACATGGCATCTTTTCAATAGCATCAACCTTTGCTTTATCAACTTCAATACCTCTTTCGGAAACTTTGTGTCCCAAGACAATACCTTCATTAACCATAAAGTGGCACTTTTCCCAATTCAAGACAGGATTAGTTTCTTCACATCTCTGAAAAACTCGATCAAGATTGCTCAAGCAATCATCAAAAGATGAACCATAGACGGAAAAGTCGTCCATGAAAACCTCACAAATCTTTTCACAAAATTCAGAGAATATTGCCATCATGCATCTTTGAGAGGTAGCAGGTGCATTACATAAACCAAAAGGCATATGTCTATAAGAAAAAGTACCAAAAGGGCATGTAAAAGTAGTCTTTGATCGATCTTTAGCCGACACAGGTATTTGAGAGAAACCAGAATAACCATCTAGAAAGCAATAATGTGTATGTTTGCATAATCTTTCTAGCATTTGGTCAATAAAAGGTAAGGGGTAATGATATTTCTTAGTAGCTTTATTTAATTTGCGGAAGTCAATTACCACCCTATAACCTGTGATAATTCTTTGCGGAATTAATTCATCTTTATCATTAGGGACAACAGTAATACCTCCCTTCTTAGGGACACAATGTTCAGGGCTTACCCACTGACTATCAGCAACGGGATAAATTATACCTGCCTCCAGAAGCTTGAGTATTTCCTTTCTTACCACTTCTTTCATTTTAGGATTCAAACGCCGTTGAGGATCACAAACTGGTTTGGCATCCGCTTCCAAATTTATTTTATGTTGACATAGAGTCACTACAGGAAACTGCTAGTTTGCCGTCTATGAGCAGCTTTGTCGTCAGCTTTTCGTCGGGGTGGACGGCAAAGAATGGGTTTGCCGTCATCAGCAGACGGCAAAGAAAACACTGACGGGAAAGTCACGTTGCCGTCTGCGAAAAAAACCACATACGGCAAATACTAACTTTGTCGTCTGCCAAAACAAACACAGACGGCAAAGACACTTTGCCGTCTGCGAAAACAAACACAGACGGCAAAGATTTCTTTGCCGTACGTGTTTGTTTTCGCAGACGGCAAAGTGAGCTCTTTGCCGTCTGTATTTTTTTTGCAGACGGCAAAGAGAAATCACATCACGCGGATCACTCACGCGGATTGATGACTTGGCAAGATCTTAAACGCATATCCCCACCAGGCCATCGAACGCACACACCACCCACCCACCCACTCACGATGCACGCACCCCGACGACAGAACCCACGCGCCCCACACTTGTTTCCCTTATCCCCACCCCCGCCGCTCGTTTCTCTCTCTCTCTCTTCCTCACGTACCTCTCCCTCTCGCTCCCAAATCCAGCACGTCGGCCGGTGCCTGCCACCACCTCGACCCCCGGCCTCGGCCAACACCTCTCCCCCTGTCCTGGCCTCGCCGACCACCACTTGGCCCACGCGGCCGCGGCCACTCCCCACTTCGCCCCCATCACCACCGGCGCCTGCCAGTTTCCTCATCGCCACCGTAGGCCCGCCGGCACCCGTCACCACCTCACCGGCCGGCCCCGACCTCACTGGCCGCCATCTTGCCCGCCGGCGCCCGTCACCACCTCGCCGGCCGACCCCGACCTCGTTGGCCGCCATCTTGCCCGCCGGCCCCGGCCTCATCGTCGATCGACCACGGCCCGGCCTCCACGACCGTCGTTAAATCGTCGTCCCGGCAGCCTTGGTGCCTCGTCGCCCCGCCCGGCCCTGCGGTGGCCCGGCCCGTCACCCTCGCGAGCCTTCCCGGCCTCGACCTCCGGCGCTGGCCCAGGCCTCGAGGAGCGGCGGCAGCTCCTTAGGCATCCATGGTGCCGTCGGTGTGCTCTATTCTTGGAGAAAGAAAGGAGAAGGGATAGGTGCGCGGCTGCTGGTTGCTGCGGCTCCGGTGACCACGGGCACAGGAGAAGGGACAGGGGATGCTCGCAGGGAGGCGGTGGCGTAGATCGAACTCAAGATGGTTGGACGTGTTAGATCTCGTGCTGCTATCATGAAATATTCTGTCTAAATAGAGTAATGATGTATTATGTTTTGTCTTGGATTAGCAAGTAGTGGTGTATTATGTGTAAATATAGTAATTTTGTATAGTAAAATTTGTTCATTCATCGTTGATTCTTCAAACGAAGTGTCGATGGATAATGTGGCGTTTGTTGTTGTCCGCTAGTTACTTCTAGCCTCTGTACTTAGACTGTTGGTTAAGATTATTTTAATAGGTAAAATTCTTTGCCGTCTGTGCTTTTATGAGCCTAACGGCAAAGAAACTCAATCGGCGGACGGCAAACAAGCTTTTCTTTGCCGTCTGTTATTAAATCGCGTGACGACAAAACATCAGTTTGACTGACGGCAAAGTCTTTGCCGTCTGTCCGATAAAAAGCTGACGGCAAAGAACTCTTTGCCGATTAATCTTTGCCGTCTGACTTGGCCGTCTACTTCCTGACGGCAAACTCTTTGCCGTCTGGATTTACGTCTTTGCCGTCTGTTATCCACAGACGGCAAACTAGCAGTTTCCTGTAGTGAGTGGGACTAATGCCCTTAAGATCATCAAGAGTATATCCAATAGCGGCACGGTGCTTCTTTAGAGTTTTCAATAATCTTTCTTCTTCATGCTCTGAAAGGTTAGCACTAATAAAACATGATATATTTTCTTTTCATCAAGATAAGCATAGTTAAGATTATCAGGCAACAGTTTAAGCTCAAATACGGGATCACCCTTGGGTGGAGGAGGATCCCCTAGGATTTCAACAGGCAAATTGTGTTTCAGAATAGGTTCTTGTTTAAAGAATACTTCATCTATTTCTCTTCTTTCATTCATAAACATATCATTTTAATGGTCTAGCAAATAGTGTTCCAAAGGATCACTAGGAGGTACGACAATAGAAGCAAGACCAATAATTTCATCCTTACTAGGCAATTCTTCTTCACTATGTTGTTTACTAAATTTAGAGAAATTAAACTCATGAACCACATCATCCAAGCCAATAGTAACAACATTCTTTTTGCAATCTATCATAGCATTAACAGTATTCAAGAAGGGTCTAGCAAATATAATGGGACAAAAGCTATCTTGCGGAGAAGTAAGAACAAGAAAATCAGCAGGATATTTAGTTTTCCCACACGAGACTTCAACATCTCTAACAATCCCAATTGGTGGAATAGTATCTCTATTGGCAAGTTTAATTGTGACATCAATACCATCTAACTCAGCAGATGCAATTTCATTCTTAATTTCTTCGTATAAAGTATGTGGTACAACACTAGCACTCGCACCCATATCACATAAGCCATGGTAACAATGATCTCCTATTTTAACAGAAATAACAGGCACGCCTACCACAGGTGTATATTTATCTTTAGCACAGGGTTTAGCAATTCTAGCAGTTTCTCCTTCGAACTGAATAACATGCCCATCAATATTATCTGACAAGAGATCTTTAACAATTGAAATATTGGGTTCTACTTTAACTTGCTCAGGAGGTACATAAGTTCTAATATTGCTTTTACGAACAATAGTTGAAGCTTTAGCATGATCCTTTACTCTAACAGGGAAAGGTGGTTTCTCAACATAAGATGTAGGAACAATAGGATCATTATAAGTGATAGTCTTTTCTTCAACATTAATAGGTGCATCTAGTTTTACTTCTATGGGAGGATGATATTTAAACCACTTCTCCTTAGGGAGATCAACATAAGTAGCAAAAGATTCACAGAAAGAAGCTACTATCTCAGAGTCAAGTCCGTATTTAGTGCTAAACTTACGGAAAATATCGGTATCCATAAAAGATTTAACACAATCAAACTTAGGTGTCATACCTGACTCCTTACCTTCGTCGAGGTCCCAATCTTCAGAGTTGCATTTAAATCTATCCAATAAACTCCATCTGATTTCAATAGTCTTCATCATAAAAGAGCCAGCACAAGAAGTATCGAGCATGACGCGATTGTTATCAGAAAGCCGAGCATAAAAATTCTGAAGAATTGTTTCTCTTGAGAGGTCATGATTGGGACATGAATATAACATCGATTTAAGCCTCCCCAAGCTTGAGCGATGCTTTCTCCTTCAGCATGAAAAATTAATATATATATATATATATATATATATATATATATATATATATATATATATATATATATATATATATATATATATATATATATATATATATATATATATATATACGATCAAGATGAAAAAGATGCATAGGGTAATACTTTTGATGAAATTCCAATTTCACTCTTTTATAGTTCCATGATCTCGTATCACATAGCCTATACCATGTCAATGCGTCTTCCTTCAAAGAGAAAGGAAAAGCCTTCTTCTTAACAACATCATCGGGTATACCTGCAAGCTTAAATAGTCCACAAATATCATCCACATAGCGAAGATGCTCGTCAGGATGCTTTGTTCCATCTCCTGTAAAAGTATTAGCCAGCAGTTTTTCCATGATACCCGAAGGAAATTCAAAAGGAGTTTCATTTTCAATAGGTTCAGTAGGTTGAGGAGCAACTCTTTGCTCTACTGGAAAGGGTGAAGATACCCCGAACAATCCCCTCATAGAATTACTTTCCATAGTAACAAGTGACAGAAAATTTCAGCACACTATATAAATTTTTCCTTACCAAATTCCACCTATCAAAGGCGCTACACTCCCCGGCAACGGTGCCAGAAAAGAGTCTTGATGACCCAAAAGTATAGGGGATCTATCGTAGTCCTTTCGATAAGTAAGAGTGTCGAACCCAACGAGGAGCAGAAGGAAATGATAAGCGGTTTTCAGCAAGGTATTCTCTGCAAGTACTGAAATAAGTGGTAACAGATAGTTCTATGATAAGATAAATTGTAACGAGCAACAAGTAACAAAAGTAAATAAGGTGCAGCAAGGTAGCCCAATCCTTTTTGTAGCAAAGGACAAGCCGGAACAAACTCTTATAATTGGAAAAGCGCTCCCGAGGACACATGGGAATGCCGTCAAGCTAGTTTTCATCACGCTCACATGATTCGCGTTCGGTACTTTGATAATTTGATATGTGGGTGGACCGGTGCTTGGGTGCTGTTCTTACTTGAACAAGCAGCCCACTTATGATTAACCTATATTGCAAGCATCCGCAACTACAACAAAGTATTAAGGTAAACCTAACCATAGCATGAAACATATGGATCCAAATCAGCCCCTTAAGAAGCAGCGCATAAACTAGGGTTCAAGCTTCTGTCACTCTAGCAACCCATCATCCACTTATTACTTCCCAATGCCTTCCTCTAGGCCCAAATAATTGTGAAGTGTTATGTAGTCGACGTATGATCTTCAACCAAGTAAACCAACTAGCATCAACTACAAGGAGTAATCTACACTACTAGCAACTAACTAGCACCAATCCCGGACTTGGAGACAAGAATTGGATACAAGAGATGAACTAGGGTTTGGAGATGAGATGGTGCTGGTGAAGATGTTGATGGAGATTGCCCTCTCCCGATGAGAGGAGCGTTGGTGATGATGATGGCGATGATTTCCCCCTCCAGGGGGGGGGGCAGTGTCCCCGACAGCACAGCTCTGTCGGAGCCCTAGATTGGTTCCGCCAAGGTTCCGCCTCGTGGCGGCGGAGTCTCGTCCCGAAAGGTTGCTTATGATTTTTCCCATCGAAAGACTTCATATAGGAGAAGATGGACGTCGGAGAGCCACCAGGGGCCCACGAGGTAGGGGGCACGCCCAGGGGGAGGGGGCGCACCCCCCACCCTCGTGAGCAGGGTGTGGGCCCCCTGGCCTTCTGCTTTGGCGACGATTTTTCTTTATTTATTTTAAGGTATTCCGTGGAGTTTCATGATTTTTGGAGTTGCGCAGAATAGGCCTTCAATATTTGCTCCTTTTCCAGCCCAGAATTCCAGCTGCCGACATTCTCTCTTCATGTAAACCTTGTAAAATAAGAGAGAATAGCCATAAGTATTGTGGCATAATGTGAAATAATAGCCCATAATGCGATAAATATCAATATAAAAGCATGATGCAAAATGGACGTATCACAGTGCATGATAGCCGCTGCGGAACGGGACTATGTCGAAGATTAACTCCTCGCTTCGGAAGTTATCCGGGGATCCGAAGACCACTTTAAGTGTAAGTGAGCCTATACAGTTGGCCTCTACACCTGGTATGACGCCTTTAAAGGTCGTCTTCGTGGGTTTAATCCTTGATGGGTCTATTCCCATTTTTGCGCACTGTGTCTTGATAAAGCAGGTTCAGGCTGCTGCCGCCGTCCATTAGGACTCTAGTGAGATGAAATCCGTCAATGATTGTGTCTAGAACCAATGCGGCAAGTCCGCCATGGCGGATGCTAGTGGGGTGGTCCCTTCGATCAAAAGTGATCGGGCAGGAAGACCATGGGTTGAACTTTGGGGCGACTGGCTCCATCGCATATACGTCCCTTAATGCACGCTTCCGCTCCCTTTTGGGTATGTGGGTTGCGTATATCATGTTCACCGTCCGCACTTGCGGCGGGAAGCCCTTCTGTCCTCTATTGTTCGACGGCCGGGGCTCCTCCTCATCATCGCTATGCAGCCCCTTGTCATTGTTTTCGGCATTTAACTTGCCTGCCCGCTTGAACACCCAACATTCCCTGTTGGTGTGATTGGCTAACTTTTCGAAGTGCCATGTATCTCGCACGAGCGATCGAGTATTCGGTCCAAATTGGACGGGCCCGGAGTATTTCTTTTAAATGGCTTTTTCCGCTGACCGGGTTTATAGCCTCTGAATCCGGCATTGACTGCCGTATTCTCAGCATTATTGCCGTTAATGCGGCGCTTGTGCTTGTTGCGGCGTGACCTGCCACTGCTGTCCTTGATATCCGAATTACCAGGGCTCTTGGTCATGTTGTTACGGGTTTGAAACCCTCAGGGATTTGATGATCCATCACTTCATTTGTAAAGCATATATAGTGGGTGTGCGGCGCCATTGTATTGGGCTATATCACGATGCAACTCAAATGAGCTTTTTCTACTTTGTTCGGCAAGGCCGGAGTTGCCATATCCGGCGTGACGGTTATCGTCATGTGTCGTGGGGCGCCCACACGATCCATAGAACGATCTTGTTTGCATTGCCTTGTCCTTCAATATATCTCGCAGGTCTGGCGCATTTCCCCGCGCCTTTGTATTTTTTAAGCGGCGACGGGGTGCGGCTTGAGTTGAGGGCCGAGAGGCCTCTCTGTCGCGGCCACGAGGTGGCCGGTCAGCCATATCATGCACTGGTGATGTAGGTTTGGGTGCTTCCTCGTCTAATCGGGATAGCAGCCTGCGTCTTGGGTAGCTCTTGGAGGGGCGCTTGAGTTCATACTCTTCGGCCGCAAGGACTTCAGTCCATCTGTCAGCTAGCAAGTCTTGGTCAGCTCTAAGCTGTTGCTGCTTTCTCTTGAGGCTGCTTGCCGTGGCCATGAGCCTGCGTTTGAAACGCTCTTGTTCGACGGGATCCTCGGGCACGATGAATTCGTCGTCGTCGAGGCTTGCCTCATCTTCGGAGGGAGGCATGTAATTATCGTCCTCTACCTCTTTTTCTGCCGCTCTCTCATGAGGGCTGGCTTCTCCATCCTCCTACGCTGAATCTTGCTGGAGGGGGTTGTGTTCGACACTGTCCGGGGTGTTATTGTCTCCCGTGCCGGAATCACCGTTTTTGCTATGGTGGGATTTAGAGCGGCGCCGCTGACGCCGGCGCTTAGGCTGATTCTTGGAGGGGTCATCCTCCGTTTTTCCATCGCCATTTCCATCTTTTGGGATGTCCACCATGTATATGTCGTATGACGAGGTGGCCTTCCAGTGCCCTGTGGGCGCTGGTTCTTGGTCGTCTCCTGCATCGTCGTCCATACCGTTGATGTCTTCGGAGTCGAAGTCGAGCATGTCGGTTAAATAATCGACAGTGGCTATGAAGTGGGTGGTGGGTGGGCTTTGATTTTCTTCGTCGTCCGCATCCCAGCCTTCCTGACCATAATCCGGCCAGGGCTCTCCTGATAAAGAGAGAGACTTTAGTGAATTCAGAATGTCGCCAAAGGGCGAGTGCTGAAAGATGTCCGCGACAGTGAATTCCATGATCGGCGCCCAATCGGATTCAATTGGCAGGGGCGCGGAAGGCTCGGAGTCCGGAGAGGAGTCCGGCACCTTGGAGTTACGAGCTTCGCAAAGGACGGGGTAGGTGTGCGGCTCAATCGCCGTAGAGATTGCAGCCCCCGAGGCGGTGTCCAGCCATCCGTCCTCGATCGGCGCGGTCGGCTCCGAGCTAAAGGTCGGAGCGGACTCTGGTGCGGCCTCAAGGGCACTGTTCGGCGGCAGAGCTAGATCATGCCCCTCGTGACAGTGCGACGCGCTTGGCTGTAGCTCGAACCTGTTGAAGATCAAGTCTTCGCGGATGTCATCCATGTAGTTCAAACTTCCAAATCTGACCTGATGGCCAGGGTCGTAGCTTTCAATCTGCTCTAGATGGCCAAGCGAATTGGCCCGCAGTGCAAAGCCGCCGAATACGAAGATCTGCCCGGGGAGAAGAGTCTCGCCCTGGAGCACATCGTTGTTGATGATCGGAGGAGCCATCGGGCCTAAAGATGACGACACAGAGGAACTCTCAATGAAAGCACCAATGTCGGTGTCAAAACCGGCGGATCTCGGGTAGGGGGTCCCGAACTGTGCGTCTAGGCGGATGGTAACAGGAGACAAGGGACACGATGTTTTTACCCAGGTTCGGGCCCTCTCAATGGAGGTAAAACCCTACTCCTGCTTGATTAATATTAATGATATGGGTAGTACAAGAGTAGATCTACCACGAGATCAGAGAGGCTAAACCCTAGAAGCTAGCCTATGGTATGATTGTTGTTCGTCCAACGGACTAAAACCCTTCGGTTTATATAGACAGCAAATAGGGTTAGGGTTACACAGAGTCGGTTACATTGGTAGGAGATCTACATAGCCGTATCGCCAAGCTTGCCTTCCATGACAAGGAAAGTCCCATCCGGACATGGGACGAAGTCTTCAATCTTGTATCTTCATAGTCCAGGAGTCCGGCCAAAGGTTATAGTCCGGCTATCCGGACACCCCCTAATCCAGGACTCCCTCAACGGCTTTACCGCCGCGCCATGACCGGGGTGAGACTCCCGTGCACCGCCGCCCTGCACACTTGTACTACATCGGTCGTGGTTTATTAGTCCCCCATTGAATTTGACTTAAGATTTAACTGATAAAATGTTAGTGCATGTCAACAAAAACTATATCGTTGGATTCGTATTTGAACATAGTTTTCAATGATATAATTTTAGGTGACATGCATCTGCATTTATCTTTAGTTCAATTTTTGATCGTACTAATCTATAGTAGTAAGGTGCTCGTGCGTTGCACGGAAGAGTGAAGTGCATTGATCGGGGAGTCGTTTATTTTGACAAAGGATGTGGGGGTCATCTCATGTGTAACAGGTATCGATAGGTTTCTTCGGATATTATTTCATCTCTAGAGCTCACAAACATCTGGGTGAAATAGATAAAAAGGAATAGTTTGCAAACAAAAGCGTTCAACAGTTCAACCTACATCCAAAACTTGTGAAGAAATAACACTTACTGTGCTTTGCAAGAAAAGATCTTTAAGAATTAGTTTTTGAGTATCGATTGTTATACATGTTGGCTACAGATGACATGGCACTTTCTTGTAGTAAACTGTTGGCTATAATATTAAGTATTAACCATGCCCTTATACACCTAGATGGACGGATTAAATCAGGATGACTTGGAAGGGGTAGATGAGATGTAAGAAATGGTTCATAGTAAGTCTTTCACCAGTACTGTAGTAAAAGCTCATACATGGAAGATTGTAGACTAAACCATAAACGGATACACTCTTATTCATGCGCGATACTCCAATAGAGCAAGAACATGCATGGAAGTCTCCACATGCTTAAATAGCGGATTACATTGTGCGAAGACTAATGATCAACATTTTAACTTGATAATGCGTATGTCCAGGTGAACCTCCTTGGAGTCCCCGTGCACCGCTTTGGCGTGTAAATAAGACCATGGGTTTTCCATGTCCACATCGGCAGGAAGATCCCAGCTCCGCAGAGTCCAAGTCAGTTTGATGTAGCCGGTGTCGCCGCCCACGTAACCCGGAGGGGTAGTAAAACTGAGAACGCACCCGTACATCGGCCTCGAGTCAGTGTCAGCGTCAGCGGCGTCGCCCCCTGACGCACACTACAGAGACGGGGTGGCGGCCTGCGTGGGCCTCGCCGGTGCGCATGATCAAGAGGAAGACGTTGCCGTCCTCCTACGAGACTAGCAGGCGGCGGTCATCCTCCAGCGTCTCTGGCATGGTGATCGGGTAGCACGTCTCGTACTTGATGTTCTCTGCCAAGGGCCAATAGTGACCGCTGCACGCATCCATGAGGTGATGCACCATGTCCGCCGGCGAGCCCCAAAACAGCATCAGGCACTCATAGCAGTAGACGAAGGGCTCCTTGGGGGCAGCGACTAGGTCGTCCATTATATGGGAGTGGCTGTAGGGGACGTTATGCCAGTTGAATATATGAGCAAGTTACTACGAGATTTAATCCGAATAAGTACAAAATTAATCATGACGGCTATAACAGAGATGAAAATAATCATGTGGACTAGCATAGTAGTAGGATATAGAGTAGAAACATGAATTCTACCACGATTTCGAACAGGATGGACAGAAACACATACGGAACGGGAGCAGCACCGTTGGCGTTGAGGTTGTCGCCCATGTCGTTGAGGTAGAGGTTGCTGAGGTCGGGGAAGAAGTCGTCGTCGGTGAAGTCGTGGCTGCCAGCAGTCGCGAAAGTGCACTCCCCAAATTTCAACAGCGCCCGCCGAATGGAGCGTAGGATGGAGTGGTTGTAGGGGACATTGCGGCTGCAGAATGGAGCGCAGGAGTAGCACACAAAGCAGTGGATGGTGTCCTTACTAGTACTCCCTAGTCTCTACTCTTATAGAAAACCGAGTTGGCGATGATGGTGTGCCTACCATCTTGTAATATAGACTGTCTGATCTATATCTGACGGATATAAAGCCAACTATGACAATTTTACAAAAGAAATTGGCACCTCTCTCCACATTTACAGATAAGGCCTTGCCTCATTCATCCTTATCTCCCACAACCTCGTGCTCCTCCCAAAGTCTCTATCTCTACTCTTATCTCTATCTCTACTACTGTTCTTTGTTTTTTTATAACAAATCGAATAGTACTGCTCCGTCCGCTGCACGCCCGGCTGAACACGCCTCCTCACCTCCATCATCACCAACTGAGTCTTTTATAGGAGTAGGAGTAGAGAAACAACCGAGTTGGTGATGATGGTGTGCCAACCGGCTGGGTCGGAACGGAGAAACAGCGTCGTCATGTTCATGGGGAGCCAACCGGCTGGGTCGGAACGAAATGCGTCGTCGTGTTCATCGAGAGGGCTTGGACGGAATAGGCGATGGAAACGAGGCCTGGCGTACCACTGAACGGAGGAAACAACCTTGTGTTCGACGGCCACGTTCGAAACGGGATCCTGTTCATCGGGAGGGGTCTGGCGTACCGCAAAATGGAGGAAACGGACTTGTGTTGGACCTCCTACGGTTGAAACAGGGTCCTGTTGATTGGGAGGGGTGTGGCGTACTTCAAAATGGACGACACAGACTTGTGTTGGAGCGCTAAGGTCGAAACGGGGGTCCCATTCATCAGGAGGGGTGTGGCGTACCGCAAAATGGGACTCCACGGGATACTGTTCATCTCCATCGTTGACCTCGTCCAGCCTCCACCTGCGACTGTTCATCCACGGGCTCCTGTTCATCCAGCCTCCACCGCGCGCTACTCCATCAGCTACTGTTCAACCACCCCTCTCCGCGGGCTCCTGTTCAACCACCACTCCACGGGCTACTTTTCATCCACCCCTCACTACTACAAAAAGGGCTATAGATGGAATGGCCACTAATGGCGCACCTGTCATGTGGTGCGCCACTACTATATAGCAGGGGCGCACCATGTGCAGGTGCGCCATTATTAGGGCTAACTAGTAATGGCGCACCGGCCACATAGTGTGCCACTACTGTTGTTTTTTATTCTTTTTATTGCAAAACTACTAATGGCGCACCCTAGAGTAGTGCACCATTACTAGTTTAAACTAGTAATGGCGCACTGTGCCACGGTGCGCCATTAGAATATATACTTTTTTTTATTTTTTTGCAAAACTTCAGCAGGTGCGCCATTAGTAACCAGGGTTACTAATGGCGGATTTGCAGGTGGTGCGCCATTAGTAACCTGGGACCAACAAGATATTTTGGACAGCCCACCTACCCACTCACTTTCCCCACTTGATTCTCTCCACCTCCTCCTCCAAGCTTGTCTTGGCTGCCTCCTCCTCCTCACCTCATTTGCACCATAGATTCATCCAAATTAAGTGGTTAAATTACCTTTTTTTGATAGGTAACTAAGGGGGGAAGCTATCTTTATGTTGTTCTCCCTCTGCAACAACGTGCACATGCACTTTTTGTGGCCTAGCTAGATCTATGCATGTTCGTGGTCTTGCATATGTTTGTGGTGTTGCATATATGTTTGTATTTGCAGGTACCGGTATTTGAAATGTGATAGTTGCCAATATTTTGCCGCAATGTTGATTCATTTCTGTTTCGGCGAGAATTTTGGCACTATGCATTCTTTTTGGTCCTATTTTTAGGAAAAGTCATGCCAAATTTTTTCTTGGTTCTAAAATATCGTTTTGCTCTACCCATGACGACCATGGTCCGCACGATGACCGAAGGCATCGTGAATTGGTTTTTGAGCTCCGCGAAGGCCGAGATGCTTCAAAAGAACGAGATGGAGATAAGATGTCCGTGTCGAAGATGCAAGCTGAAGAGCCTAATTGCGGACCCGGATTCCGGGCAGGTGCGGGACCACCTGCTCTTGCGTGGTTTCATGGATGGCTATCGGTGGCAAGGTGATGAAGATGACTATGAAGTCGTCCATGGGGGTCGGGCGCCAAGAAATGAGCAAGACTCGGTGATACGTCTCCGTCGTATCTATAATTTTTGATTGTTCCATGCCAATATTATTCACTTTCTTATACTTTTTGGCAACTTTTTATATTATTTTTGGTACTAACATATTGATCCGATTGCCCAGTGCAGTTCTTATACATTGCATGTTTTATGTTTCGCAGAATATCCATATCAAAGCGGAATCCAAGCGGGATAAAACGGACGGAGCTTATTTTGGAAAATATGGAAAATTCAGAAGAAAAATCCACGCGAGGCGGTGCCCGAGGTGGTCACGGCGCAGGGGCGCCCCTCCCAGGCGCACCGCCTACCCTCATGAGCCCACCGTAAGGCGGTTGATGCTCTTCTTTTGCCGCAAGAAAGATAATATTCGGAAAAAATCTGGGCGAAGGTTTCCGCCAATCAGAGTTACGGATCTCCATATATCGCCAAGCGATGAAAGCAGAGCGAGCAACGCAGAAGCAGAGAGATAGATCCATTCTCGGAGGGCTCTTGCCCTCCCAAGCCATGGGTGCCAAGGAACAGAGGGGAAACCCTCCTCCCATCTAGGGAGGAGGTCAAGGAATAAGAAGAAGAAGGGGGCTCTCTCCCCTTGCTTCCGTGGCGCGGAGCATGCCGGGGCCATCATCATCACCGCGATCTTCACTGACACCGCCGTCATCTTCACCAACATCTCCATCACCTTCCCCCTTCTATCTACAGCGGTCCACTCTCCCGCAACCCGCTGTACCCTCTACTTGAACATGGTGCTTTATGCTTCATATTATTATCCAATGATGTGTTGCCATCCTATGATGTCTGAGTAGATTTTCGTTGTCCTATCGGTGGTTGATGAATTGCTATGATTGATTTAATTTGCTTGTGGTTATGTTGCTGTCCTTTGGTGCCCACCATATGAGCGCGCGCGTGGATCACACCATAGGGTTAGTTGTATGTTGATAGGACTATGTATTGGAGGGCAAGAGTGACAGAAGCTTCAACCTAGCATAGAAATTGATGCATACGGGATTGTAGGGGGGCCAATATATCTTAATGCTATGGTTGGGTTTTACCTTAATGAACGTTAGTAGTTGCGGATGCTTGCTAATAATTCCAATCATAAGTGCATAGAATTCCAAGTAAGGGATGACATGCTAGCAGTGGCCTGTCCCACGTAAAACTTGCTATCGGTCTAGTAAGGTAGTCAATTGCTTAGGGACAATTTCGCCACACCTACCATCACTTATCCACACTCACTATATTTTCTTTAGTTGTGTCTTTACTTAAACAGCCCCTAGTTTTATTTTCGTGCTCTTTACTTTCTTGCAAGCCTATCCGAAAACACCTACAAAGTACTTCTAGTTTCATACTTGTTCTAGGTAAAGCGAACGTTAAGCGTGCGTAGAGTTGTATCGGTGGTAGATAGAACTTTAGGGAATATTTGTTCTACCTTCAGCTCCTCGTTGGGTTCGACACTCTTACTTATCGAAAACTGTTGCGATCCCCTATACTTATGGGGTATCAAGACCTTTTTCTGGCGCCGTTGCCAGGGAGTCATAGCGTGGGGTGAATATTCTCGTGTGTGCTTGTTTGCTTTATCACTAAGTAATTTTTATTTGCTGTTCTAAGTTGTTCTCCATATTTAGCTATGGGTAGGAAACGCAAAATACCAAAAAAATTAGTTGTACCTACTGCTCCAATGGTTGAAGAACCACTCAAAATCTATCACACTACTGAAGCTTTTTACTTGGATCATCTTCGATCCCTTTGTGCTCGTGCTGAAACCCCAACTAGCTTAGTTGAGGGCAAATGTTTAGATGAGAATGCTTGTTATGTGCGACACCGTATATTCGAAAAAGGGAAACTATTATGGGGTCAAATTCAACGTTTGCAATGCTATGCTTGGAATTTATGCTACTATTATGATTTTACTTGTTGTTCTGAGAACCCTAAGAAACACCTTCCCGACCAATGTGAGTTTATTGATAATGGAATCTTATCCTCTTATGCTAAGGGTGTTTATAATTACTATGATGTTCAACAAATTGAAGAATTTGTTGCTTTTAAGGGTGCTTACGAAATTGCTTCTTTGATTGAAAAGTATGGTGCTACTCTTTACGAATGTGAAAATTTTGCCATACTTAAATATTGCTATGATAATTATGCTTCTAATCCTTATGTTAAACCTTATATTGAGAACTACTCCGCTGTCCAAGAAGAGACTAATATTTTGCAGGAAGCTATGGAAGAAGAAATTGATGAAACTATGAGCTCATTGGACGAAAAAGATGATGAGGAGAGCGAAGAACAAAAGGAGGAAGAGCGGATTAGCTACCCGTTCCCACCTTCTAATGAGAGTAACTCTTCAAATCATACATTTTTTAATTCCCCTTCGTGCTTACCGAAGGATGATTGCTATGATCCCGTTGATTATTTTGAAATACCCATTTTTATGATGCTTGCTATGCTTGTGGCCAAGATGCCAATATGAATTATGCTTATGGAGATGAACTTGCTATAGTTCCTTATGTTAAACATGAATTGTTGCTATTGCACCCACGCATGATAGTCCTATTATGTTTTTGAATTCTCCCGATTACTCTATATCGGAGAAGTTTGCACTTATTAAGAATTATATTGATGGGTTGCCTTTTACCGTTGCACATGATGATTTTGATAGATATAATATGCATGTGCTTGCTGCTCCTACTTGCAATTATTATGAGAGAGGAACTATATCTCCGCCTCTTTATGTTTCCAATATGATGAAATTGCAAGAAATTGCTTATACTATGCATTGGCCTTTACTATGTGTGCATGAATTGTTGTTTTATGACATGCCGATGCATAGGAAGAGAGTTAGACTTCGTCATTACATGATATATGTTACTTTGTGCTCACTACTAAATTACTAATCATTGTTAATAAAAATTGGCTTTGATATACCTTGGGATCCAGGTGGATTCACTACTTGAGCACTATATGCCTAGCTTAATGGCTTTAAAGAAAGCGCTGCCAGGGAGACAACGCGGAAGTTTTAGAGAGTCATTTATTTCTGTTGAGTGCTTTCGTACAGTTTAAAAACAACAAAAATTAAGAGGGGAACCCAAAACTTTTTCAAAAAGAAAAGTGAAAGTAAGAGAGACAAGCATTGTTGAAGTGGGAGAGATCCTTGAACTTTGTTCATGCTCACGGAAACTTTGTGAATCTTGATTACAGAAACTTTTCAACAAAAATAATTATCCCCTTGTACAATTCCATTGTATTATAAAAATAATGTGCCAAGGTTTGTCTTTAGGATGTTTACAATGCTTGTTGGTTTGTGCGGTGCAGGACAGAAACTTTAGCTGTAGTGCGTGAATTTTAGTTTTTTACTGGAACGTCAAATGGTTCTGATTCTTTTTGCAATGTCTAGCTGTACAACTTTTTTATTTTTCCTAATTTTGGCAGAAGTTTTCAAGTACCAGAAGTATGGTGTATGTTCAGATTGCTACATACTTTTCTGTTTTAGACAGATTCTGTTTTTGATGCATAGTTTGCTTGTTTTGATAAAACTATCAAGTTATATCAGTGGATTAAGCCATGAAAAAGTTATATTACAGTAGACACAATGCAAAAACAAAATATGAATTGGTTTGCAACAGTACTTAGAGTGGTGATTTGCTTTATTATACTAACGGATCTTACCGAGTTTTCTGTTGAAGTTTTGTGTGGATGTAGTGTCTAATCAAGGATGTTTCCATGTGAGAAGAAGGAAGAGAGGCAAGAGCTCAAGCTTGGGGATGCCCGAGGCACCTCAAGTAAATATTCAAGGAGACTCAAGCGTCTAAGCTTGGGGATGCTGGGGAGGCATCCCCTCTTTCTTCAACAAGTATCGATATGTTTTCGGATTCGTTTCGTTCATGTGATATGTGCAAGTCTTGGAGCGTCTTATGCAATTAGGTTTTTACTTTTCTTTTATGCACCATGCCGGTATGAGATAGTCCTTGGTTGATTTATAGAATGCTCTATGCACTTCACTTATATCTTTTGAGTATGGCTTTATAGAATGCTTCATGTGCTTCACTTATATCATTTGAAGTTTGGATTGCCTGTTTCCCTTTACATAGACAACCTCCATTTGTAGAATGCTCTTTTGCTTCACTTATATTTGTTAGAGCATGGGAATATATTTTGTAGAAATAATTAAACTCTCTTGCTTCACTTATATCTATTTAGAGAGATGACAGGAATTGGTCATTCACATGGTTAGTCATAAAATCCTACATAAACTTGTAAATCGCTGAATATGATATGTTTGATTCCTTGCAATAGTTTTGCGATATAAAGATGGTGATATTAGAGTTATGCTAGTGCGTGGTTGTGGATTGTAGAGACACTCGTGTTGAGGTTTGCAAGACCCGTAGCATGCACGTATGGTAACCGTTGTTTAACAAATTTGAAGCATAGGGTGTTTCTTTGATTGTCTTCCTTATGAGTGGCGGTCGGGGACGAGCGATGGTCTTTTCCTGCCAATCTATCCCCCTAGGGGCATGCGTAGTAGTACTTTGCTTCGAGGGCTAATAAAATTTTGCAATAAGTATATGAGTTCTTCATGACTAATGTGAGTCCATGGATTATACGCACTTTTACCTTTCCATCATTGCTAGCCTCTTCGGTACCTGCATTGCCCTTTCTCACCTTTAGAGTTGTTGCAAACTTCGCCGGTGCATCCAAACCCCGTGATATGATACGCTCTGTCACACATAAGCCTAATTATATCTTCCTCAAAACAGCCACCATACCTACCTATTATGGCATTTCCATAGCCATTCCGAGATATATTACCATGCAACTTCCATCATCATCATATACATGACTTGAGCATTCATTGTCATATTGCTTTGCATGACTGTAAGATAGCTAGCATGATGTTTTCATGATGTCATTGCTTCGCTAGATCATTGCACATCCCAGTACACCGCCGGGGGCATTCATATAGAGTCATATCTTTGTTCTAGATATCGAGTTGTAATATTGAGTTGTAAGTAAATAAAAGTGTGATGATCATCATTATTAGAGCATTGCCCCAGTGAGGAAAGGATGATGCAGACTATGATTCCCCCACAAGTCGGGATGAGATTCCGGACGAAAAAAATAAAAAAAATAAAAAATAAAAAAAGAGAAAGGCCAAAAAAAAGAGAAGGCCCAAAAAAAAGAAAACAAAAAAATGAGAGAAAAAGAGAGAAGGGGCAATGTTACTATCCTTTTACCACACTTGTGCTTCAAAGTAGCACCATGTTCTTCATAGAGAGAGTATCCTATGCTTTCACTTTTATATACTAGTGGGAATTTTCATTATAGAACTTGGCTTGTATATTCCAACGATGGGCTTCCTCAAATGCCCTAGATCTTCATGAGCAAGAAAGTTGGATGCACACCCACTTACTTTCTTTTGTTCAGCTTTCATACACTTATAGCTCTTAGTGCATCCGTTGCATGGCAATCCCTACTCCTCGCATTGACATCAATTGATGGGCATCTCCATATCCTGTTGATTAGCCGCGTCGATGTGAGACTTTCTCCTTTTTTGTCTTCTCCACATAACCTCCATCATTATATTCTATTCCACCTATAGTGCTATATCCATGGCTTGCGCTCATGTATTGCGTGAGGGTTGAAAAAGCTGAAGCGCGTTAAAAAGTATGAACCAATTGCTCGGCTTGACATCGGGGTTGTGCATGATGGAGGCATTTTGTTTGACGAAAATGAAGCATGGCCAAACTGTATGATTTTGTTGGGATAAGCTTGCTTTGGCCTTGTTGTTTTGAAAAGACATGATTGCTTTATTGGTACGCTCGAAGTATTATTTTTTTATGTCAAATGATAGACTATTGCTTTGAATCACTCGTGTCTTAATATTCATGCCATGATTAGACATATGATCAAGATTATGCTAGGCAGCATTCCACATAAAAAATTATTCCTTTTTTATCATTTACCTTCTCGAGGACGAGCAGGAATTAAGCTTGAGGATGCTGATACGTCTCCGTCGTATCTATAATTTTTGATTGTTCCATGCCAATATTATTCACTTTCTTATACTTTTTGGCAACTTTTTATATTATTTTTGGGACTAACATATTGATCCGATGCCCAGTGCAGTTCTGTCATTGCATGTTTTATGTTTCGCAGAATATCCATATCAAGCGGAATCAAGCGGGATAAAAGCAGACGGAGCTTATTTTTGGAAAATATGGAAAATTCAGAAGAAAAATCCACGCGAGGCGGTGCCGAGGTGGTCACGAGGCAGGGCGCGCCCTCCCAGGCGCGCCGCCTACCTCGTGAGCCCACCGTAAGGCGGTTGATGCTCTTCTTTTGCATAAGAAAGATAATATTAGGAAAAAAATCTGGGCGAAGGTTTCAGGCCAATCGATTCGGATCTCCATATATATGCGAAATGGTGAAACAGGCGAGCAGAACGCAGAAATAGAGATAGATCCAATCTCGGAGGGCTCTCGCCACTCCCAAGCCATGGGAGCCAAGGAACAGAGAAACCCTCCTCCCATCTAGGGAGGAGGTCAAGGAAGAAGAAGAAGAAGGGGGGCTCTCTCCCCCTTGCTTCCGGTGGCGCCGGAACGCCGCCGGGGGCCATCATCATCACCGCGATCTTCACCAACACCGCCGTCATCTTCACCAACATCTCCATCACCTTCCCCCTTCTATCTATAGCGGTCCACTCTCCCGCAACCCGCTGTACCCTCTACTTGAACATGGTGCTTTATGCTTCATATTATTATCCAATGATGTGTTGCCATCCTATGATGTCTGAGTAGATTTTCGTTGTCCTATCGGTGGTTGATGAATTGCTATGATTGATTTAATTTGCTTGTGGTTATGTTGCTATCCTTTGGTGCCCATAAAATGAGCGCGCGCGTGGATCACACCATAGGGTTAATTGTATGTTGATAGGACTATGTATTGGAGGGCAAGAGTGACAGAAGCTTCAACCTAGCATAAAAATTGATGCATACGGGATTGAAGGGGGACCAATATATCTTAGTGCTATGGTTGGGTTTTACCTTAATGAATGTTAGTAGTTGCGGATGCTTGCTAATAGTTCCAATCATAAGTGCATAGAATTCCAAGTAAGGGATCACATGCTAGAAGTGGCCTCTCCCACGTAAAACTTGCTATCGGTCTAGTATGGTAATCAATTGCTTAAGGACAATTTCGCCACACCTACCATCACTTTTCCACACTCGCTATATTTACTTTAGTTGTGTCTTGACTTAAACAGCCCCTAGTTGTATTTTCGTGCTCTTTACTTTCTTGCAAGCCTATCCGAAAACAACTACAAAGTACTTCTAGTTTCATACTTGTTCTAGGTAAAGCGAAAGTTAAGCGTGCGTAGAGTTGCATCGGTGGTCGATAAAACTTTAGGGAATATTTGTTCTACCTTTAGCTCCTCGTTGGGTTCGACACTCTTACTTATCGAAAACTGTTGCGATCCCCTATACTTGTGGGTTATCACTCGGGCGGGCGAGAAGACGAAGAATCTCCAGGACATGATCACGACGGTGATGATGTACGCAGTCATCATGTAGAAGATGCAGGACATGATGATTAGGAAGATGCTGGAGCAGACGAAGGGCATGATCATGAAGATGAAGATGCCGGGGGAGCAGACGACGATGGACCATCGATGGGCTGGGTGCAGGACCCTCATGTTCAAGAGCTGCTTCTCAAGCAGACGGATAACGCAAGAGCTGCCGCCCGAGAGAAAGACAAGCTGGATCAACTGGAGATAGACGCGGTTACTGCATTGTATGAAGGATGCAGGCCGAGGATACCCGCTGAAATTGCGCTCATGGCTCGGAGATGAAGGTAAAACACAAAATGGCGGCGCGTGCCGGCGAGAACATGTCATTACGGCGCGACGTCTTCCCAAGGGAACAAGTGCCCGACCAGTTTGAGGCGAAGAAAATCGTGTGTCCTTTGGATTACCGCACGTGAAATACCATGTGTGCATGAACAATTGCATCATTTATCGGGACGAGCACGCGGAGTCTACCATATGTCCGGTGTGCGGCGTCACTCGATACAAGAAGAGGAAGAAAGCTCCTCGAAAAGTGGTGTGGTACTTTCCGATCACTCCTCATCTGCAGCGGTATTTCACGGACCATAAGGTAGCAAAGCTCCTGCGTTGGCACGCGGATAAGGAGGAGAAGAAGCGAGAAGATGACCCAAATGATCCGGATATAAATAAAAAAGACAAGATGCTGAGTCACCCTAGGGATAGGAGCCAGTGGCAAGCGTTGAACTTCGAGCACCCAGAATTTGGGAAGGATCCAAGGAACATCATGCTGGGCGCGAGCACCGATGGAGTCAATCCGTTTGGCAGCCATAGAAGCACACATAGCACCTGGCCTGTGTTTGTGTGGATGTACAACCTTCCCCCCTGGTTGTGCATGAAGAGGAAGTACATTCACATAAGTATGCTAATTGAAGGCCCGAAACAACCAAGGAGCGACATCAATCTGTATCTGGGGCTGCTGAAAGAGGAGCTAGACACGCTGTGGAAAACGCCAGCCAATACATCGAGCGCTGCATAGAAGAATATTTCCCTATGAGAGGCCACTACTCGGGGCGGTGCACGACTATCTCGATTACGGATATCTCGCGTGGCAGGTGGTCCATGGATTTTCGGATCGTCGGTGCATGGATGACACAGCGTATCGCCAGCTAGATAGAGATCCCGGGTCTTTGAAAACCGTGTTCATGGGACATCGAAGGTGGCTTCGCGACGATGACCCGTGGAGGAAATGCAAGGATCTGTTCGATGGTGAAACCGAACCCCGAAGACGCCCGCGTACGAGGAGTGGCGAGGAAATAGACCAGCTGTTGAAAAATTGGAAAGATTGCCCACTGCCGGGAAAGAAGCAAAAGGCGCCAGAGCCGGGAAAGAAGTGAAAGGCGATAGAGCCGCTGCTGAAGGTATGCAAAATGAGGTCTGTTTTCTGGGACTTTCCATACTAGAAGATCCATTGTGTGCCTCACAGCCTTGATGTCATGCATATCACGAAGAATGTCTGCGAGAGTCTGCTTGGTACCCTGCTCAACATGCCAGAGAGGACCAAAGATGGGCCCAAAGCAAGGGCAGACTTGAAATCAATGGGCATCAGGGAAGAGCTTCACGCTAATGATCATGATGATGATGAGGCGAAGCAGGACACGGAAAGTCGTCGCAAAGGCAAAAAGGCCAAGAAGACCGGAAATGACTACCCTCCCGCGTGCTTCACTCTAAGTCAGGAGGAGATCGATTAGGTTTTCACCTGCCTCGTTGGAGTAAAACTTCCTTACGGTTACGCGGGGAAGATAAGCAGATACCTAGACCCAGCGAAGCAGAAGTTCAGCGGGATGAAGTCTCAAGGCTGTCACGTGCTGATGACGCAGATACTTCCAGTTGCAATCCGTGGGATCATGGACGCGCACGTCCGTGAAACGCTATTTGGCCTATGCAACTTTTTCGACGTCATCTCTCGGAAGTCGGTTGGCGTGAGGCAACTCAGAAGGCAACAGGAAGAGATCGTGGTGATACTATGCGAGCTTGAGATGTACTTCCCGCCCGCATTCTTCGATGTTATGGTGCATCTGCTGGTCCATATCGTGGAGGATATCATCCAACTCGGGCCGGTGTTCCTACACAACATGATGCCGTTCGAAAGGATGAATGGTGTCATCAAAGGATACGTTCGCAACATGTCACGTCCAGAAGGAAGCATAGACAGGGGCTTTCTGACCGAAGAGTGCATCTCCTACAGCACGAATTATCTAGGCATCGAGGACCCCGTTGGTCTACCCGTCAACAGGCACCTCGGCAGGCTCGCTGGATGGGGTCACCGTGAGGGTCGCTGGGAAATTAATGTCGACTTCGAGGGTCGACTTGCCGACTTTGAAAGAGCAAACCTAGTCGCGCTACAACACATAGACGTGGTCGATCCTTGGGTGGTAGAGCACAAAACCTTTATTGAGAAGACGTACAATGATCGAGGCCAACAGAGGATGGACGGAGATATAATCAAAGAGCACAACTCATGTTTCACGCGTTGGTTCAAGCAGAAGCTTTTGTCGTACCCTTTACATGAGGATTCTTCCGCGGAAGAACAACTCATATTCGCCTTGTCACGAGGCGCGAGCACAACCTGATGAACTATGAGGCGTCACGATATCAGCGGCTACACATTCTACACGAGGACAAGGACATGAAGGCGATGGTTATCGAACTCCGGTAACGCCTACACGGTAACGACAAGGTCGAGATACTACGGAAGGATCGAGGAGATCTGGGAGCTGAGCTACGTTGGAGAGAAGGTCCGATGTTCCGTGTCGAGATGGGCCAAGGCGTCATAAAGAAGACCGGTATTTCACCACCATGGTTATACGAAGCCAAATCAAGACTGCGAGCGCAAATGTCACCTTGAAAAATGAGCCCTGGTGCTGGCTTCCCAAGTGGACCAATGCTTCTTCATAACCGACCATAAAGCCAGTCTTGTTGTCATGAGGAGAGGCAAAGGAAGATCATCGGAATGGATGGAGTAAGCCAATGAGCAAGACTTGACAAATGCACGGCGACCGAAGATGGAAGATGGCGACGACGATGAAGTATCAGCATACACCACAAGAAGAAGCAGGACCACCCTACCTAAGGGCGTCCGTTCAAGAGAAAAACTCCATTCTGAAAAATAAGGGCAAGAAGATTGTGAACAGATAGCTAGCTAAGATCGATAGTATTTAAATTGTAGCCTTCATTTCTCGATTGTATTTCAGGGGCACTTTTTGAACTCATGAATGCTTTTACATTTCATGGACACTTGATCTCGATCCCCCTCCATCTCGATCGCTATCCCACCTCGCCAGATCCGGTCCCCCTCGCCGCCGAGCAGCCCCCGCACCATCTCCCCCACTCCACCGGCCGCCGCCGCCGACCCCCGGCCCGCACCCTCCCCCACTCCACCATCGCCGACGACCCACCGCACCGTACCCCGCTCCACCGGCCACCGCCGCTGACCCCCGGCCCGCACCCTCCCCCACTCCACTACCGCCGCCGACCCCCGGCTCGCACCCTCCCCCACTCCACAGTCGCCGACGACCCACCGCACCCTCCCCTGCTCCACCTACCGCCACCGCCGACCCCCGGCCCGCACCCTCCCCCACTCCACCGCCGCCGACGACCCCCCAATATGAATATTTTTTCATAGTCATAAATATTTTCAAATAACAAATTTGATCATATTTTAAAAAAAATTATTACTATTTTTATAAAAATTATTACTGTTATGATTTAAACAAGTTTGAACATATTTAAACACAAATAAGTATAAAACAACATTTTAAATGCATAAAAACAAAATTTGGGGAGCCTGGGAATCAAGCCCAGGACCTCCTAGTGTGTGTGCTGCGTGTTGACCAGTCGGGCTAGTGGGCGGGTTCTGATTTAGATAGGGTTAGGTGGAGTATAACCTGACCAGTCGGGCTAGTAAGTAAAACAAATTCTAATGGCGCACCGAGACGAGGTGCGCCATTAGAATAGTCATACTTATGGTGCACTAGGGGGAGGTGCGCCATTAGAACCCTCCCCCCACACCACCTATTGCCCTCACACTGGGGCCTCCGTCCCTCCCTCGCCTGATTCCCCACTCGATCGACCCCAACCGACGCGCGCCGCGCAGCCACCGCGCCCCGCCGTCGGCCGCCTCAAATCCGCCGCTGCCGCCACGCGCCCGCCGCCTCCCTCTCCCTTCCTCCCCTCGGCGCCGCCTCCCCGAGCCCGCCTCCCGTGGCCTTGGCTCCTCGCCTCCCTCCCTAACCCTCGGAGCCGCCGGAGACTTGGAGCCTCGGCGCCGCCCCACGTCCACCAGGAGAGGAGGCCCCACGTCCACGTCACCGCGGCCACCGGCCGCCCCGTGCTCTGTCGTCGTGCCTAGGAGCTGCGTCCACGGATTGGAGCCGGGTCATCAAGGATCGAGCGCATCGACCTCTTCTTTCTCATCACCGACCACTGCTTCTCGGGGTCGATCCGCGCTGCCCCGACCACCGTCGGCCTCGCCGTCTCCTTCCCCAGCTCCGCGGTGAGCGTCTCCATCGATTCCCCCTCTTTTCTCCTTGTTTAGTCGCCGTTTGTGCCGCCGTCCACTTCCCTGCGGGCTCGTGCTCACTGCGTCGGCCGCCCCTCGCATGGCCGTGCGCCACCACGCCCTGCCTCGCTGTGGCCGCACCTTGCAGAATGCACTTTCTGAATATGCTATTACAACTGGTAGTATGCATCAGATGCAGAGTAGATGGAAGGCAGGGGAGGGATAAAATTATGCACTGGCATCAAATTCTCAGTTTTTAGTCACTGCTAGTATTTGACATGAGTGCTTCCTTCATCATTGCAAGTTTCATGTGTGTAATCATCAACTCGCAGATTTGTTGATATATAGCAGTAGCAACATGATACATCTGCAGTGTACTTCATCAAGATCATTACAGTTTTATACTATGCCAATAATATATCTTCGAGGATGGGTCGGATACTTATTCATTATTGGAGCATAAATAGTAGAGTAGTTCCTTCGAGCAAAATGTTTCCTTCGATATCGCTTTCGCATAGAAAACTATGCAAAAGAAGCTCATTATCCTAATGTTGGGTCCCCTGGGGGATGATGTTAAACTATTTTTTTGGCATCATAATTGACGATGATGCTGCTAAATGCTAAACGAGGTCCCTGTCCCAAGCCTACTCCGGACCATGACCCGGTCCATCTATCATCGTCATCGCAAATACAAAAAAAGAATCGCATAGTATATAATTGCTAGTTTGACATCCTTATTCCAAAAGATTATACTGAGTTTGCGTCGATAAGAAAGGGATTTGTGCCATATCTTGTTCTTGGTTGCCTTGCTTTGCTGGACGGTCCATGGATTCAAGTGATAAACTCTAGTAGTAGCTTGGAGATGTGCTCAAAAACTTTTAGCCGGCCTCATGGGTTCAGATGCTCACTTCAATTTGTGTCTGTTCTTTGCACAAATATACTTCATCAAGATTATGGCAGTCTCATACGCCAATATATCTTGGTGGATAGGGTCTAATTCTTCTTCGTAGTTGGAGTTCCATTAGTAGGCCTTGTTTGGCGCAAACAAAATAAAATCTTTCCTTTCGCATCGATTTCGCGTAGAAAACTATGCAAAAGAAGCTCATTATCGCCTAATGTTGGCGCCCTGGGTGATTATGTTAACAACTAATTCCAAGGGATTAAACTAGTTTGGCATCATAATTGATGATGTTACTAAATGCTAAATCAGGTCCATGTCCCAAGCCTACTCCTGACCATGACCCGGAACACTATCATCGTCGTATCAAATGATTAGTACTTCTGCATAGTACTAGGACATAGAAGCAGCCAAGTAACCAGCTCATTCAAAACTCACAGAATGGTTAAAAGGATTATTTGCCCTTTTTGTTTCAATGATTTGCAGTCAATTCTGTTAACTGAACTTTTTGAGCACACTGTTCCAATACTTGTTGCTACAGTTAACTGAAAATGTTCAGTTGGGAGCAATATTTGTTTGCCTCAATACTTGTTAGATAGAGGTTTAGCACACATGCTTATGTGGCATTGCGGAGAAACAGGTTGTGCAAGAACACACCAAAAGCAAGTAGACCTGCTTGCAGTAGCTCTTAAGTGAATTTTAGGTGAAGTAGACCTGCTTTTATTATTTGTATAGAGGAGTAGATTTACAGTAGTTTTACAACAGCAGTACTCTTTGCAATTGGCAAGTTTCAGTAGCAGAAACCCAACTGAACATCTGCTTCTGCAGAACACTGCACTCCACTTACACATCATATTTTTCTGCAAATAGGACACCACACCCAAAAGCACATGGTATTTTTCTGTAAATTTATTTAAATTCAGTGTATATCCAGTTTGCATACTCAGTTTATACTCCTGAAACAACGACAACAAATCAGCATTGGAGGCTCATCTTTATTACATATCAGAACTTGCAAACAAATCTGTGAAAGACTTTTAAAGTTGCTGGGTTTTGTCTCCGACCATTGTGTCGTGATGAATTTGCAGGTACCCCGAGAGGCCCTTGAGTTTGCCGGAATGTCGATTAACTTCTGTTCCGGCAAATTCGGGTACTCCATATGTCCTATTTTCAGCAAAGGTCATTATCGGTGTCAAAACCGGCGGATCTCGGGTAGGGGGTCCCGAACTGTGCGTCTAGGCGGATGGTAACATGAGACAAGGGACACGATGTTTTTACCCAGGTTCGGGCCCTCTCGATGGAGGTAAAACCCTACTCATGCTTGATTAATATTGATGATATGGGTAGTACAAGAGTAGATCTACCACAAGATCAGAGAGGCTAAACCCTAGAAGCTAGCCTAAGGTATGATTGTTGTTCGTCCTACGGACTAAAACCCTCTGGTTTATATAGACATCGAATAGGGTTACGGTTACACAGAGTCGGTTACAATGGTAGGAGATCTACATATCCGTATCACCAAGCTTGCCTTCCACGCCAAGGAAAGTCCCATATGGACACGGGACGAAGTCTTCAATCCTGTATCTTCATAGTCCAGGAGTCCGGCCAAAGGTTATAGTCCGGCTATCCATACACCCCATAATCCAGGACTCCCTCAGTAGCCCCTAAACCAGGCTTCAATGACGACGAGTCCGGCACGCAATTTGTCTTCGGCATTGCAAGGCGGGTTCCTCCTCCGAATACTTCATAGAAGATTTTGAACACAAGGATAGTGTCCGGCTCTGCAAAATAAGTTCCACATACCACCATAGAGAGAATAATATTTACGCAAGTTCAATCTGCTGACGTATTCCATAGCGTGACATCACATCTCAGCCAAGCCTTCATTCGAATCGTTTTTACTGTCCCACCTCAGCGCGTTTAGCGAGGCGGTTTCCTTGGCATGTCTTGTCAAAGCAGAGATCATGTCCCCTTATTCCGAGATTCTCATCAATACGGGCGTGGGTAACCCAACCGCGCCATTGATTACGGCGCTTGGGGGATAAGCGAGTTTTATCAGGACGGTGGGGACGCATAGCTTTGTCCATCCATATAAGGGGATAAGGATCCAGTTTTTCACACACGCCTTCTTCCACCTTTGCTTATCCATTTCCGCTTACTCGAGCTCCAGCTCCCAAGTCCGCACATCCCACCTCAACATTCTCCAACTATGTCCGGAGCGGGTGGCAAGTGGATGGCCTCCTCCGTCACGGAGGGGCACATCAAAAAGCTGCGGAAGGCCGGATACTTGTTCAGCGACATTGCGCATAGGCTCCCCAACAAGGGGAAGCTCATCCCCACCACCAGGACCCATGAGAGGGTGGTGTTCCTCCCCCACTTCCTCCGCGGACTAGGGTTTCCACTTCACCCATTCGTCCGGGGGCTCATGTTCTACTATGGCCTAGATTTCCATGATCTGGCCCCGAATTTCATCCTCAACATCTCGGCGTTTATCGTCGTGTGCGAGGCCTTCCTCTACATCCAGCCCCACTTTGGTTTATGGCTGAAGACCTTCAATGTCAAGCCGAAGGTAGTGGGCGGCCGGCAAGCGGAGTGCAGAGGTGCCATGGTGGGCAAGATGGCCAACGTCCTATGGCTCGAGGGCTCATTTGTGGAGACCATAAAGGGGTGGCAATCGGGGTAGTTCTACATCACCAAGCCGCGCGACTCTCCATGGGCGGCGGCCCCCAAATTCTGATCTGGCTTCCCTACACGACTCACCTCATGGAAAGAGACGGGCCTGCCGTGGGGTAATTCGGAAGAGCTGACCAGACTCCAAACCAGTGTCCGAAACCTGGTGGACAAGAATCTCAAGCTTGTCAACGTAATCCAGGTTATGCTCTTCCGCCGGATTCTCCCATGCCGGCAACGGGCCTTCAACTTGTGGGAGTTTGATCCGGCACAGCACCGAACCTTGACTCGGCTCTTCGACAATACGTATGAAGATGTCTGGAAGGTGTTGTTCAAGGGCGCCGAAGCTCCTGCATCCGCTACCGAAGATCGCGGATTCAGCTCACAACATCAAGCCAGCGAGGTAAGTTATTTTACCCTTTACGGGACTCTTTTTCCATAGTTTGACTCTTTGCGGGATCTAAAACTCCCTCACCTTTGACAGGACTGGTTGAAGACGTCCGGACAGATTGACTGTCCGGCTCCCTTGCCAGAAGACCTAGCGGACGCCCGATTGACGGGGCTGCTGGTTCCGGCACCTCACGTGGTGCCGGAGAAGAAGGCCAAGAAGGAGTTCCCGGCGCCAGGTGCTGTCGGACTATTCGTCCAATGACTCCGAGGCAGACTTCCCCCGCGAAGGCGAGGAGGAGGAAAAAGGCCTCTCCCCTGGGAGAGAGAGAAAAGGAAGGCCGCCCCAAGCTCGGGAGGCGGAGAATCAGAAGGAAGGACCCTTCCTCCGGACTACACCGCTGATGCCGACGATGGCGAAGAGGGGTGGGCACCTAGGACCAAGCCCCTGGCGAAATCGTAAGTGTCCGGACACCAGAATAATTCGTGGCGTTCCATTTGTCGCACATCATCTTCTAATGCCAAGTATAACGTGCAGCCGCCCAAGGGCCGGGCTCGACGGTCGTCGGCGGCTCCTGGATTCGTCGGTGAATAGCACCTCACTTCCGACTGCCTCGTCTCCTCCCGCGCGGATGGCCGGGGTTGAGTCCCAAAGGGACCAGCCAGGAGGAGGTGGCCGGAGGCGCCGCAAGGCGACCTCCGGAACCAGGCTCAAAGGGATAAAACCCGAAGGGCTTCATGTCGGCCCTGCGCGGACTCCGTCATCGGAACCTTTAGTGGTTCCGAGTCAACAGCGACCCTTCGTCGGAAGGGCAAGACTGCGATGCGGTGACCCCGTCCAACGGAGGCACCGGATGATTTGATGGAGGCGCTTAATGGCGCTTCCATCAACGAGGAGCACCGCACTGTTATGAGCGCGATGATCTAGAAAGTTCAGTCCGCCAAGAGCAGGCTGACTGAAGCCTGTGCCAGCCTTCTAACAGGTTTTGAGGTATGTATTTAAGATATGTAAAAATATTACCGCATAGACAGTAGCCCCTGATGCTCAGTTTGGTGTTCGGAAAGAAATAGCGAGCGAGGATCTAAAAGATATCGCTGGAGTCTAACATAAGTATGTCAATATGGGAATGCAGGTTGTGCTGCTGACCTCTGCTGCACTGACTGCGGAGGTTGATGCATTAAAGCAGAGCCTCGAGTGGTCCGAGAACGAGCTCGGACTTGCCAAAAAGCAGCTCGAGGATAAGGAAGGTAAGTAATACCTTATGGGAGTATTTAAAAGATGTGTTTGCAAAAAATGACAGGAATAACGTGAATATTGCAGGGGCGATGAACGAGGTGGCGTCCCTGAAGGAAGTGGTGTCCAAGGCCTAAAGCAATGCGGCCGCGGAGCGCATCGAGCGAGAGAAGCAGGAGGCGCGGGTGGCGGAGGTGCGGCAAGAGCTCTAGGCTCTCGTGGAAAAACACGAGAGTTTGGAGCGTGACTCAAAGACTCGAGAGTCCGAGCTCGCCTCGGCCCTTGAGAGGGCCAAGGCCGCTAAGTCCGAAGCCCAAAAAGCCCTCCAGGAGATTGAGGCGATGAAGAAGATAGCGGCGGGTAAGGCATTCTATATGCAAAGCAAGCATGTGAAAGTGAATTATCTGTTACTTACTCGAATCCGGAGCTCTCCAGCAGCATTCGCAAATCTGCCCCGCAGTGTGGCTGATGCTGCAGCATTCTACCAAGCCGAGGAGAGAAGCTCGACGGAGAAGGTGTTCTGGTCTCAGTATGCGGAGGCCGGACACCCGATGCCCTTAAGCGACCAGTTGAAGCAGCTTGTCGAGCTCCATAAGGTGTCCGAACAGGCCCTGAAAGGCCTCATAGTTCGGCTGTGGCCTAAGGAAGCCATGCCTGGGAGCTACTTCGGGCTGGTGAGGCGGCTGGTGGGCGCCTGTCCATGGGTTGAAGTCATCAAGCGCTCCGTCTGCATCGAAGGTGCTGTAGGGCCCTTGCCCTTGCTAAGGTGCTTTGGGCAAGATGGGCGCAGAGAAGCTTGTGACAGACGGACCACCACGAAGAAGGAGCATCGCAAGCCTGAAATGTATTATGAGGGCGTCCTGAAGGGTGCCTGCCTTATAGCGGATGAATGCTCCAAAGATATAAGTTTTGAGTAGACTCGCATTTGTTATCTAGTGCGCTGAAAACTTGTTCATATGCATGAAGCAACACTTGTGAATTTAAAATATTACCTTCTGTGCGGTCGTTTATTAAATTTGAGAGATGGCGTGTCGTCGCTTCGGACCCCATGCCACGAGTCTTTGGGGTGTTGGGATAAACTTGGCGCTCTTGTTCCCATTCTTGGGTCCTTGAGGAGGTGCTCAGCATAGCGAACAAGGCAACCGGACTATAATGCTTGAACACTCTCACTTAGCCATAGAATTCTATAATTTTAAATTACGGCGAAGCCCCTAGTATTTGGAAGACCGAGTTCGGGGCGCTATCCATGCCTTAGGCCGGACAATGCTGACTCCTCGCTCTAAGCGGCATAAGTCTTTAGGGACTTGAAAACCTCTCGATCAGCGACCGGCTCTCGCCCTATCATGACGGTCAGTTTTAGCTTTCTCCACTGAGGTGCTTAACCCAGCTCAACCGGGGCACAATCGCAGTGGTTCTCCCAGCCCTACCTTAGCCGATATAACGGAACGTAAGGTACCAAAACATGGGAGCCGGCCAAACCCAACTATTGACCCAAGACATGATTCGGAGCCGATGCATATAATGCTATAAGTTCGGGGTGCCACACTTGTGAAAGTGTTCGGACTTATCACACCATGTTATGGGGTACTTAAGCCCCTGGTGTATTGCCCGTACCAAAGTGTACGGTTGCACAATGTCATAAATGAACATATATATATATATATATATATATATATATATATAAAGGGAATTCAATAATAGGCAGAAGCTATATATTGTTTATTCAAAAGGGTGCGATAAAGCGAGCGATACAAATAGTCACGATAAGCAAGGGGCGAGACTTTTAACATGTCTCCCTCGAGGGTAAGCAGCGGGATGGTGTGTAAAACAGATATATTGCTCGTAAGAGACCACCTGGACACTCGGCGCAGCTTTACGCTTCCCTGGCTGTTGCATCGTGTGTTGGCGACTCTAATGCGGACAGGGCTTCGTGAGAACGGAGTCCTGAAAGTAAAAATAAAGAAGAAAAGAATGACACAATCGGGAGCCCCTGGTGCGGTTGAGCCGCATTCTGGGCATGCCGTGGTCGTGCCCCTTCCCCTATGCCCATGGTATTTCTAGAGCATAATTATGTACGAGTAGTACTGGTTTCGGAATTTCGCGAGGGCTGGGGCTTGGGCCGCATTGCTATGCGTGCTCGGAACATGCCAGGCGGTCTTGTTGAAGGTTACTCCGGGCGCGCTTGACGGTGTCCGGGCGTTTAACAGTTGGACTCGAGAATTGCCTTAATAGGCTGCTTTGTACTTCCGCCGCGAGGGCCGCCGTATGCTCCTCCGTCCAGAGAGAGCGTTCGGTGTTTCCATTGACCGTAATGACTCCTCGAGGACCTGGCATCTTGAGCTTGAAATATGCGTAGTGCAGCACCACATTGAACTTTGCAAATGCGGCTCGTCCGAGCAGTGCATGATAGCCGCTGTGGAACGGGACTATGTCGAAGATTAACTCCTCGCTTCGGAAGTTATCCGGGAATCCGAAGACCACTTCAAGTGTAACTAAGCCTATAAAGTTGGCCTCTACACCTGGTATGACGCCTTTAAAAGTCGTCTTCGTGGGTTTAATCCTTGATGGGTCTATGGCCATTTTGCGCAATGTGTCCTGATAAAGCAGTTTCAGGCTGCTGCCGCCGTCCATTAGGACTCTAGTGAGATGAAATCCGTCAATGATTGGGTCTAGAACGAATGCGGCGAATCCGCCATGGCGGATGCTAGTGGGGTGGTCCCTTCGATCAAAAGTGATCGGGCAGGAAGACCAGGGGTTGAACTTTGGGGCGACTGGCTCCATCGCATATACGTCCCTTAGTGCACGCTTCCGCTCCCTTTTGGGTATGTGGGTTCCGTGTATCATGTTCACCATCCGCACTTGCGGGGGGAAGCCCTTCTGTCCTCTATTGTTCGACGACCGGGGCTCTTCCTCGTCATCGCTATGCAGCCCCTTGTCATTGTTTTCGGCATTTAACTTGCCTGCCTGCTTGAACACCCAACAATCACTGTTGGTGTGATTGGCTGGCTTTTCGGGGGTGCCATGTATCTTGCACGAGCGATCGAGTATTCGGTCCAAATTGGACAGGCCCAGAGTATTTCTTTTAAATGGCTTTTTCCGCTGACCGGGTTTATAGCCTCTGAATCCGGCATTGACTGCCGTATCCTCAGCATTATCGCCGTGAATGTGGCGCTTGTGCTTGTTGCGACGCGACCTGCTACTGCTGTCCTTGGTATCCGAATTACCACGGCTCTTGGTCATGTTGTTACTACGAGCTAGCCAGCTGTCCTCTCCCGCGCAAAAGCGGGTCATGGGTGTTGTGGGGGCTGCCATGGATTTCGGCTTTTCCTGTCCTAGGTGCCGGGCAAGCCACTCGTCGCTGATGTTGTGTTTGAAGGCTGCAAGGGCCTCAGCATCCGGACAATCGACGATTTGATTTTTCTTGGTTAGGAACCGTGTCCAGAATTGTCTGGCCGATTCCTCTGGCTGCTGAATTATGTGGCTTAGGTCATCGGCGTCGGTGGTCGCATTTTATCGTGCCTTGAAATTGTCGAGGAATGCGGCTTCGAGGTCTTCCCAACAAGCAATTGACTCTGCTGGCAAGCTGTTAAGCCAATGCCGGGCTGGTCCTTTAAGCTTGAGTGGGAGGTATTTGATGGCGTGCAGATCATCACCGCGGGCCATGTGGATGTGAAGGAGATAGTCCTCGATCCAAACCGCAGGATCTGTTGTGCCATCGTATGATTCAATGTTTACTGGTTTGAAACCCTCAGGGATTTAATGATCCATCACTTCATCTGTGAAGCATAGTGGGTGTGCGCCGCCTATGTATTGGGCTATATCACGACGCAGCTCAAATGAGCTTTGTCTACTGTGTTTGTCCCGGGCGGAGTTGCCATATCAGGCGTGACGGTTATCATCACGTGTCGTGGGGCGCCCACGCGATCCGTAGATCGATCATGTTTGCCTTGCCTTGTCCTCCAATATATCTCGCAGGTCTGGCGCATTTCCCCACGCCTTTGTATTTTTTGAGCGGCGACGGGGTGCGGCTTGAGTTGAGGGCCGAGAGGCCTCTCTGTCGCAGCCACCAGGTGGCCGGTCAGCCATATCATGCAATGGTGATATAGGTTTGGGTGCTTCCTCCTCTAATCGGGGTAGCAGCCTGCGTCTTGGGTAGCTCTTGGAGGGGCGCTCGAGTTCATACTCTTCGGCCGCAAGGACTTCAGTCCATCTGTCAGCTAGCAAGTCTTGGTCAGCTCTAAGTTGTTGCTGCTTTTTCTTGAGGCTGCTTGGAATGGCCATGAGCCTGCGTTTGAAACGCTCTTGTTCAACGGGATCCTCGGGCACGACGAATTCATCGTCGTCGAGGCTTTCCTCATCTTCAGAGGGAGGCATGTAATTATCGTCCTCTACCTCTTTTTCTGCCGCTCTCTCATGAGGGCTGGCTTCTCCATCCTCCTATGCAGAATCTTGCTGGAGGGGCTTGTCTTCGACACTGTCCGAGGTGTTATTGTCTCCCGTGCCGGAATCACCGTTTTTGCTGTGGTGGGATTTAGAGCGGCGCCGCTGACGCCGACGCTTAGGCTGTTTCTTGGAGGGGTCATTCTCCGCTGTTCCACCGCCATTCCCATCTTTTGGGATGTCCACCATGTATATGTCGTATGACGAGGTGGCCTTTCAGTGCCCTGTGGGCGCTGGTTCTTGGTCGTCTCCTGCACCGTCGTCCATACCGTCGATGTCTTCGGAGTAGAAGTCAAGCATGTCGGTTAAATCACCGACAGTGGCTACGAAGTGGGTGGTGGGTGGGCGTTGATTTTCTTCGTCGTCCGCATCCCAGCCTTCCTGACCATAATACGGCCAGGGCTCTCCTGATAAAGAGAGAGACTTTAGTGAATTAAGAATGTCGCCAAAGGGCGAGTGCTGAAAGATGTCCGCGGCAGTGAATTGCATGATCGGCGCCCAATCGGATTCGATTGGCAGGGGCGCGGAAGGCTTGGAGTCCGGAGAGGAGTCCAGCACCTTGTAGTTACGAGCTTCACAAAGGATGGGGTAGGTGTGCGGCTCAATCGCCATAGAGATCGCAGCCCCCGAGGCAGTGTCCAGCCACCCATCCTCGATCGGCACGGTCGGCTCCGAGCTAAAGGTTGGAGCGGACTCTGGTGCATCCTCCAGGACACTGTTCGGCAGCAGAGCTAGATCATGCCCCTCGTGATAGTGCGGCGCACTTGGCTATGGCTCGAACCTGTCGAAGCAAGTCTCTACGGATGTCAGCTGTGTAGTTCAAACTTCCAAATCTGACCTGATGGCCAGGGGCGTAGCTTTCAATCTGCTCCGGATGGCTGCTTAATTTTGGCCCTTGATGCAAAAGCCGCCGAATACGAAGATCTGTCCGGGGAGAAAAGTCTCGCCCTGGAGAGCATCGTTGTTGATGATCGAAGGAGCCATCGGGCCTAAAGATGACAACATAGAGGAACTCTCAATGAAAGCACCAATGTCGATGTCAAAACCGGCGGATCTCGGGTAGGGGGTCCCGAACTGTGCGTCTAGGCGGATGGTAACAGGAGACAAGGGACACGATGTTTTTACCCAGGTTCGGGCCCTCTCGATGGAGGTAAAACCCTACTCCTGCTTGATTAATATTGATGATATGGGAAGTACAAGAGTAGATCTACCACGAGATCAGAGAGGCTAAACCCTAGAACCTAGCCTATGGTATGATTGTTGTTCGTCCTACGGACTAAAACCCTCCGGTATATATAGACACCGAATAGGGTCAGGATTACACAAAGTCGGTTACAATGGTAGGAGATCTACATATCCGTATCGCCAAGCTTGCCTTCCACGCCAAGGAAAGTCCCATCCGGACACGGGACGAAGTCTTCAATCTTGTATCTTCATAGTCCAGGAGTCCAGCCAAAGGTTATAGTCCGGCTATCCGGACAACCCCTAATCCAGGACTCCCTTAGTCATGCTGAAATTTTCCGTGAATTTTAGCATGACTTTGCTAAAAATAGGACATATGGGGTACTTGCGACTAATGCATGGGCCGGGGTATCTTAGTACTTAGTTAAGTAGGATAAACTACCCAGCCATCGTGATTAATGCATGGGCTTAGCTTTTAGGATGCCTCGGTGTCGACAAACCCTAAATGATGAGACCATGATCTTGTTCCTTGATAATAACCAACTTTTTGATCAAAAATTTTCCCTATTTAGAGCGAAACATTGCCAACAACGATGAGGCCGGCGGTTCGGGCGGCAAGCAATTCTGGGAGCTATCCCAGGAGATGGAGGAACAACCTCACCACTATGAAGACGCCGCGGAAGACACCGATCCTGACTACACAACCCCTAGTGGCGTCGGGGATGACACCACTGATGGTGCCGCCGAGATGCCACTGATCGATGATGGCGCGCGCGACGCAGATGGCAGCCAACCTAAGAAACAGCGGAAGGACCGGTGCCCGAGCGCTCCCGCACCGTCAAGGAGAATTTACTCAAGTGGACTTTGGCGGGCATCCAGCGGAGCACAGACATATAGTCAAAATTTTCGGTTCAGCTCGGTGCATTCTCCGAACACCGTCTCGATCAACACCGAGAAACTTAGGCATAAGGTCCGAGGGAATTTGCGCAACCTCCTCTTCACGAAGCTGCACGAACAATACAAGTTCCCCGCTGAATTTGAAAACACACGCCTCTCAGGGAATAAAGTGAACAGTGCCGCCCTCATGAGGATGAGCACGGCCCTGTCTACTTGGAGAAGCGGGGAAAATCAAGACAAAAAATCCTTCGATCAGCGAAGATGACTACAAGGAGTTCAAGATCAAGTGCGAGAGCAGTGCAACCTCCGAATCAAGTCAGTGGGGGGAGTTGAACTTAGGGGAACACAAACTCGGTCCCGGCGGTTACAGAGTGGCGGAGCCTATATGGGATAAGGAGGACGCGGAGCGTGCCGAGCAAGGCCTACCGCCCCGCTTCGAGAAATACAGCAGTGACAAGCAGACCAGGAACTTTGTCGGGGCCGGTACAAGGAGGACCCGATAACAAAGGAGCTTACCACGGATCCGAAGACCAGGGCACTTGAGCTTGTTCAGCGAAGGAGACTGAAAGCAGTCTTGGGGTCGTCTCGAGCACCCATGCTTGGGACAGCACTCTAAATAGAGGCGTTGAGCGTAATGAAAAACAAGGATAAGCTCGATAAGCCGTTGTCGACTGGTCGTGTGGCGGCAAAACATCCACAAAATGGTCGTCATACTATACCGCTGGTGGGTGAAAGGAGAAAAAGACCAGCTCGGAAAGCCAGTCGCGCGAGGTTGAAAAACTCAAGGCACAAGTGGCGCGGATTCCGGAGATTATCCAAGAGCAAGTGCAACAACAACTGGGAACGACCCTCACCGGCATTATGCCTGCCTTGATTCATGGGCTAAGGACGTGGATTGTGGGTGGCCAACAGGGGCCGCCCCCGATTCCTAGCTTCACGGCCAGCAACTCGCACAACACGCAGGCGGCGCCATTGGTGTCTCCGGCGGCACCATTGGTGTCATCGGCGACGGTGGTATTGGTGTCTCCGGCGCCGGCGCGGTCATTGGAGCTTAATGCACCCAGGTGTACGCCGACCGACACCTTGCCAGCAAGCGGCCCCTCCGCCAGTTGCACGCCCGCCGTTGGCGGTGCCTCGACATTAGCCGAGCTCGACGACATCATCATGGTAACTAATTAAGCTTCTCGGCCGAGGACTTCATCTCCTTTTGCCTTTGACTGGGCATCCCTGACGCCCTACATGTTTTCACAGGGCGCCGCCGACGTTCCGTGCACTCTCCTGCACTTCGTGAACGACGAGTTGGTCGATGTCGCCAAGGGCAAAATCGTTCAACCGGGCAACCCCGTGTGCCACGGTAAACCGATGCCACCCGCCATGTATAGGGTTCAACTAGTTCGGGTGCTGCCAGGCTGCGACGAGTTGTTACCTCCGATTCAACCCGCCAGGCTGATGACCCTCAGGGCCTGCCTAAGCTGGCCCCTGCTTTGGCCAAAGAGCCAGATTAATTTGGGGGCGGGGGACACCACCCCACAGACAAGACCGCCCGATCGTGCGGCGCGCGCCATGGCAAAACGCCATAGCGCTACGGACATGCGGACATCCCTATGGCACAGGATCCGGACATGCATATGGCACAGGATCCGGACAACGACGACAACGATGACGGTACATTTACCAACGTCGATAAGTACTTTGCCGAACATGGGTACGGTGTCGGGGAAGCTGATCCACGAACACCTATGGGACCGGCGGACCAAGCCCCTTTCGGTTCGGCGGGTGGCCGAGATCGCACGAAGAGCAGATCGAGGCGAAGCACACGAGCAGTTTACCCAGCTTCGGAGCTCTCCGGGGAGATAACACTCCTACTGCTGCATATCTGAGTGTATTGAGTTCTTGCTAGGGAGCGCTGAGTGCTACAGTACACACCAGCTGCTAACGAGACCTAGCGTGAGTGTTTTCTGCCTTCGAACCTTTCGAACCCCCCCTCTACGTCGCGCATGGGCCTCCTTTTATATGCTCAAGGGGTCTCCGACAGGTGGCAACGTAGACAAGGGTAAAAATGGAAAAGGAATTGCGGTTGGTACAGCTACCTGTACAGTGTATCATATTCATACCTAACCCTGACGGCAGGGGACAAAGGCATTAAATGCCCGTCTACGTCGCCCAAACAGTGCAAACAGGGACCGTCAGGGGCGCCACCGCTTGCCACGATGGCAATCTTATCAGCGTCGCTTGCCACAGCGCTCCCCTGGCCGCACAGCCTCTTGCCACGCGCGCTTGGAAAGGTCCCAGGGCGACAAGTTAGTGGATGTGCTGGAGCGCAGGTACAGAGTGGTAATCTGCCGTGGCAAGCGCCTTGCCGCGGTCGTTGTCTTGTCGCGTCCGGAAGCTTGTTGCTCGCCGGGCCTTGCCGGGACGCATGGCGCGTCGCGGCAAGTTTCTTGAGATGCCTTGGTTGGCCTTCCCGGCAAGCTCCTCTTGCCGGGGCCTTGTCTCCTAGATGCCTTGGGTGGCCTTCCCGGCAAGCTCCTCTTGTCGGGGCCTTGTCTCCTTGGCTTGAATACTTTGCTCTTGAATGGCTCCAAAGGAACCATGGAGGACCTTGGCGGTTACCCGGCAAGCCTTGCCGCGGGGTGCTGCAACTGCCCGTGCACAAGTTCGGGATACTAGGGTACCCCTACTCTAGTACACCGGCAGAGCCCCGGACTGGGCCACACTGCGGTGCCAAGCGCTGTTGGGCCAGGCCCAAAACAGGGCACGGGTACGCGCGGCCTGGGTTACACCGTAACTCACTTCGGACCCACCATGCCCTCCACGAACGGCACGCGTCGAATGCGGCGTCGTGGGAGAGATCGTGGGTGGTTTCTTTATTCGGAAAGACGGAATGTCTGCCCCCTCCCTCTTTATAAGCAGGGGAAACAGGGGCAGTTCGCCCATCTCGCCGGTTGCTGTTCCAATCTCCAAAAACCTCCGCTGCTCCCCCCTTCTTCCCAAGGCTGAAAAGAGAGCAGCGCTCCGCCCCCCATCGCCACCAGCACCACCAACGCCGTCGATCTCCCCCACCACCTCCGCCATGGCTCCGAAAGCCGACAAGGGAAGGTTGTGAAGTCGGCCGGCGCAGCAGCTCATGGCGCTGCTGAAAGGCGGGCAATCTTCCCCCTCAGCTCGCCCTTGAAGGATCTGAGGAGTACTACTACCTCTTCAGTCGGAGACGCTTGGCGCATCCGTGCATGAAGGTACTCCCAGCTGCCGCTTCGGAACTGGCTCCGAATGGATACCCTTTCTTCGCGCTGTTCTTCTACTGCGGGCTCTGCCCGCCCTTCTCTGAATTTTTCTTTGATATCATGGACACCTACGGGTTCCGCCTCCTTGACTTCACCCCCAATGTTGTTCTGACCATGGCAGTTTTCGCACATCTCTGCGAAAACTTTGTCGGAGTCTATCCAAACGTAGCTCTTTTATGTCACTTCTTTATGCCCTGAGTTGAGAGAGGGGAGCCTCTTGCCGGCGGAATCGCTTGGATCTCGAGGATTGGCAAGAAGGAAGCTTATCTGGAGGGAGAGCTCCGCAGCAAGTGGGAGGAATGGAGGGCAGACTGGTGGTGGATTGTCGAGGAGAACCTGCAGCCATTTACCGCCCAGCGCCAAACCCCAATAGTGCGCGGCAACGATTGGAGCAGCGTGGCCCCGGAAGACGCTAGGCTGAAGATTGTCGTCACCCGGATCCTACGCCTTAGACTTGCCGGGCTCACCGTAGGCACCGTTGGCGCAGACTTTCTTCGCCGCCGCATCACCCCCTTGCAGGAGAGGAGGAGACCCGCCTGGGAGTTCCAGAATGCGGCGAATATCATGAGGCTGCGTCCGGGCCTTAACATCAACTTCACTGTCTTGGAACTGGACGCGATGCTCTTGGAACTGTTCAAGCCCGATCCTGATCCTCCCGAAATGTTCAGGTTGCCGAGGGGTGTCGTTCCGCTGTGCAACAACTCCTCGCTCGACCGCATCCGTGCAATGATGCCTTTGTCGCGACTTCGCATGGAATTGTCCCAACTTGGCAAACTGCAGATGGCGTCGTGCGGGAGTTCTTTGACGGCCTGGTAGAAGTGCCGGTCCGCCCGATGAACG
Organism: Aegilops longissima; assembly: GCA_021605205.1. Lineage (NCBI taxonomy): Eukaryota > Viridiplantae > Streptophyta > Magnoliopsida > Poales > Poaceae > Aegilops > Aegilops longissima. Next base: position 2,676,071 of record CM038676.1, on the reverse strand, counting down.
AAGAGCCTCACCAGCGACACCACCGATGATGAGATGCAGCGCGCCGCCACGAGCTGGAAGGCGGCAGCAGCGCTGCGCATGGCGAGTTCGGATTCACCGTGGAGTAAGCGAGAGGCAGCGGCGGCAATCCTTGTCGGCGAGGAGCTTGCGGCGAGGAAGAGCTTGTCGGGCCCGAAGCTGGTCGAAGCGAGCCACGAGGGCGCCTCCCACCGCCGGACAGCTTGCATAGCGGAGCCCCAGCTCCACCAAGAAGGCGTCTCCGCAAGGCGGGGGCGAAGCGGCGGCAGAGCGGGCCAACAGCCGCCCGCGTCGCGCGGCCAGCGCTCCACCGCGGCAAGCCTTTGTTGCAGGGGCACCTCACGCGCCGCTGCGGCTTGCGGAGCGGGCCATCCCAGACTACCGCTTCTGCTCCCGCCAAGCGGCCAAGGAACCACTCCTCCGCCTCGTCGCACGGAGGCGAGCAGGTCGATCTCTCGCGCTCAGCTCCGGCGAGGAAGAAGAAGAGTAAGATTCTTTGCTGTACTTGTAGTTCTTCAATTTGTTGCTTTGTCTTGTATCTGATTTGCTTCACTCGATCCCATTGCTTTTCGGGACGCTGGCCCGGAAGGCGTCAAAAGAGCCAAGGTCGGTGATTGTCATCGAGGGCGAACCCACCGAAAGCAGGAGGCGCGTCGAGACCACCTTGCCGGACGCGGCAACTCTTCCTTAAAGCAGCCCCCAGCGCAGCCCCCAGCGTAAGTATATGATTTACTTCCTGCTGTTAGGCGTGGATGGGTGCTCTTTCTTTGCTGATATCATTTGTTGGTTTGTGTAGGAGCGAGCAGCCTCACCAGGGCGCCGGAAGCCGCTCCCGAAATGCCATCTGCTTCGACTACACCGCCAAGGGAGGATTCCCCGGCAAGGGAGCGTTCTCCGGCAAGGGAGACTTCTCCGGCAAGGGACAGTTCTCCGGCAAGGGACAACTCTCCGGCAAGGGACAACACCAGCGATCCCCCGGTGGCGGAGACCATGACTGTAGACCCTAGCACAGGTAATCCTCTTGCTTGAAAACTTCCCTTGGGTTCTTCTTCTTCTGATTTTCTTTTTGAATATTTGCTTGACTTTTCTTCCTTTTCCGGTCGTTAGATCCATCTGCCACAGAGCCGATGGAGACCGAGGTCGCCGGCGAGGAGGACGCGTGCGGCAATATCGACGATGCTGCCGTCACCGAAGAAGAAGCCGACGCTGATGATCCCGCCGGCGGAGAGGCCGCCAAAGCTACTGCCGCAGAAGCTGGCGAGGGGTCCGGCAATCGCACTGACGGCCCTGAGGCCGCAGGAGCGTCAGGCGCTACACCGACCGCCGATCCCTCCACCGCTACTGCAGCGTCAGGCTCCGATGAGCCCCAGCCCGGCTCCTATTTGAAGGCCGGCGATGGCGTCTTCATCAAGCTCCCCTGGGCATCGAGCTCCAGGGCGCCGACCGAAGGAGAAACCTTTGATGAAGAGCTGCTCGCCTCCGCTGGACTGACGCTGGTCGATGCGCCAAGCAGCAGCAGCGGCGAGTCTGAGGAGGAGCAGCTGCTGCGGAAGCTGTTGTCGCTCTACCGCGCCCGACAGGCCAAGCCGGAATCCCGAGAAGCGCTTGTCACGAAGGCGGGAGCAGACATCGAAGCGCTGAGGGGCCTCAACCAGGAAGCTCTCCGGTCCCTGGCAGAGGCAGGAGCAACTTCGTCGAGGCGTAAGCCTTCCTCCTCGAGAAGGCTGAAGTTGAAAAACAACAAAGGCTTGCTGCCGAGAAGCTGTCTGCGAGGAAGGCGAGTTAGGCGCAGCGGAAGGTTAACCTTGACAGCCACTAGGAGGATCTTGCAGCAGCAAACATTTGAGGGCTCTCGGGGAAGCAAAGGGCGCAGCAGCGGCTGCCGAGGCCGCCAAGAAGGAGCTGGAGGCGAAGGTGGCGCGAGTGGAGGCCAATCTCAAGGAGGCGGCGAGAGCTTGCTGCGCTCAAGCGTGGCGAGAAGGACGCCTACACCCTTGGTGAGCTGCAGGGTCGTCTCGCCGAGAGGAGCAAGGAGCTTAGCGCCGCCAAGGACTCAATGCAGATCTTGAGTTGAAGCTGACCACCTTGACTCAGACGCTGGGCGGTGCAGGGGGAGCAGGAGGTGGCCTTGAAGGAGAAGATCAAGGCCGACGAGTGCTCTTTGGCGAAGTCTTCTTGCCGCCCAGAACACTTTTAGGGAGAATGTGGAGCACTGGACCGAGGGTCTCGTCGACGTTGCCGCAGCCATCGACAGGGAGCTGGCGCAGCTGGGGATGGAGGATCTTGGGTATTCCTCCGATGAGCACCTCCAACCCAGCGCCAAGCTCAGCTTGTTCTTCAAAGGCGTGGCGACGGCCCTCCAGCGACTCCGGGAAGAGATCCCAGAGCAGCTGGCCGACGAGTCGTGCCAGATCTGCGCGGGAGCTCTTCAAAAGGAGTTGATGAAGGTGGCCTTCCGCAACCCAGGCCTCAACCTCACCAACGTCCTCAAGACCTTGCCGCCGGAAGCTGATGTGGAAGCGCTCAAGACCCTTGTCGCACCCATTGTGCGCCCGTTTTCTCTTTTTCTTGCCTCTGCTGGTCATGTTATGAGAACAATCTATTAGAGCTGCGACAAGCTATCTTGTAATATAACTCTATTTTGGGTAGTGATTGCTATGTTATTTCCTTTACTTGATTCCTTCCTTTGTATGTTTTTGCCCTACGCTTTTAGGGAACTTGTCGGCGCAGGCACCTTAGCCGCGAGCGCTGAGTGCGGGACGTCAGCAGCCTGCTGGCGGTGCCGCTACTGACAAGAAACCTTGTCGCAACTAGCCGCAGCTCACTTAAGTTGTTGAGCGGACTCGAAACAAAGTAAGGGCGCAACTAGCTACGAGTTGGTTCCTACGCGCACAGGTTTTCCATACAAAGTCACGGTCGTTCGAGGAAGATAACTTAAAATTTAAAACTGATTGCTCAAATTTTGGCAACTTAGCTTTTACGTCGTTTGCTTCCGAAGGCGACACTTCCTCGGCGACGCTTGGTCCACAGCATTATCTTCTCCTTTCCCCGGCAAACTTGTGGGCGAGGAACCTTCCTTTCTTTGAGAAAGAGAAAGAAGAAAATAAAGATTTGGAGCCTTGCGGCTCGTTATTGCTTACCGGGGGTAGGTGTTGCACAAAGTGTCAGATAACGCATGCAGATAGAAGTAGAAATCATGAAATTGACAAGATGCGCGGAGCACATGAGCTTTACTTATGCACGGGGTCTGCGCCCGGCTTTGTACAAAGGATTACATGCAACATCGGCAAGACTTGTACAAAAGGTGGTTGCGGAACAGGTTCGCAACCGCGCCTCTGAGTAAAACTTACGAAGATGCTCAATGTTCCAGGAGTTGCTCACCGGAATGCCATCTTCGGTCTCAAGGCGGACAGCGCCAGGCCTAGTGACTCGTTTCACCCGGTAAGGGCCCTCCCACTTCGGCGTCAACTTGTTGGAATTCTTGGCGGACTGAACGCGCCGAAGAACAAGGTCGCCTTCCTCGAGACTTCTGGCACTAACTTTGCGGCTGTGGTAGTGGCGCAAAGCTTGCTGGTATCGAGCAGCTCGTACAGCGGCCTGAAGACGGTCCTCCTCAAGGAGCAGCGCGTCATCTTGTCGCAACTGCTCTTGCTCGAGCTCATCATAAGCGAGCATTTGAGGTGACCCGTATACGAGTTCCGTGGGGAGAACTGCCTCTGCTCCATAGACTAGAGCGAAAGGTGTCTGGCCAGTGGCTCGATTTGGCGTCGCCCTGATCGACCAAATAACCACCGGCAGCTCCTCAATCCAGTTTCTTCCGCACTTGTGCAGCCTGTCGAAAGTCCTGGTCTTGAGCCCGCGCAGCACTTCAGCATTCGCCCTCTCCGCTTGACCGTTACTTCTCGGATGAGCAACAGAAGCGAAGCAGACCTTGGCGCCAAGATCTTGGACGTACTGCATGAAGGTGCGGCTCGTGAATTGTGTGCCGTTGTCGGTGATGATCCTGTTAGGGATCCCGAAGCGGCAAACAATCGACCTGAAGAACTTGACTGCTGACTGTGCTGTCACCTTCCTCACTGCTTCCACTTCCGGCCACTTTGTGAACTTGTCGATTGCAACGTACAAGTACTCAAAGCCCCCGACAGCTCGGGGAAAGGGGCCGAGGATGTCGAGCCCCCAGACCGAAAATGGCCAGGATAAAGGGATCGTCTGGAGAGCTTGAGCTGGCTGGTGTATCTGCTTGGAATGGAACTGGCACGCTTCACACTTGGTTACTTGTGCAGTTGCATCCTGGAGGGCTGTCGGCATAAAGAAACCTTGCCGGAATGCTTTGCCGGCAAGTGCTCTTGCACCAATGTGGTGACCACATATGCCTCCATGTATATCTGCCAACAGCTTTTGTCCGTCTTCCCGGTGAATACACTTCAATTTCACGCCGTTGAGTCTTCTTCTGTACAGTGTGTTGTCGACAAACTGGTACATACTTGACTGCTGGGCTACTCTTTCCGCTTCTTCTTGCTCTTGGGAAGTTCTCACATGCGAAGAAGCGGACAATTTTTGTGCCCATCTTTGGAGCTTGCGGCTCGACAACAAGGACTAAAGGCACATCTGCTGCTGGGAACATCCGCTTCTCTGGCGAGAACCTGCGGCTCAGCGGAGCAGCGTTCCCGGCAAGCTTGCGAGCAAAACTTGTTGGGGCGTGCGCTTCAACGGAACAAACCCTAGGGCTTGTCGGAGCAGACTGCTCCTCAGCACTCTTGGTGTTGACCTTGGGGACCTTCTTGGCGGCGGCTTCGGGGAGCTCTGCCGGAAAATAGTCACCAGAAATCAACTTCCTCTTCTTGCTCTGTCTAGTTGATGGCGTTCTGACGGTTGAGTCAGTTTGAGCACAAAGATCCCTGGTTCCACAGTAACTTAAGTCGGCGCGACTTGACGAGCCATCGGCAATGTCGTTCTGAGCTCTTGGAACATGTTCCATCTGTAGGCCGTCAAAGTGCTCTTCTAGCCTTCTCACTTCATCAACGTAAGCTTCCATCAACGGACTCTGATAATTCTTGTTCACTTGGCGGACGACAAGCTGTGAGTCACCCCTGACAATGAGATTCTTGATCCCAAGGTCTACTGCGATCCTGAGACCGGCAAGCAAACCTTCATACTCTGTTGTATTATTCGTTGCTTGCTCCTTAGGAAAGTGCATCTGGACTACGTACTTGAGGTGCTCTCCGGTGGGTGCAACAAGTAGCACGCCCACACCGGCGCCTTGCAGGGAGAAGGCACCATCAAAGTACATCTGCCACTCTTTGCTTGCTTCCTTGACGGGGATGCTCGTTTCTGGAATTTCTTCATCTTGTGTTGGCGTCTATTCTGCTATGAACTCCGCCAATGCTCTGCTTTGGATAGTTAAAGTGCTTTCAAACTTGAGGCCAAAGCTCGAATGTTCCAGTGCCCACTCGACAATCCTGCCTGTTGCTTCTGGATTTTGCAGTATCCTCTTCAGCGGAAAATGAGTGACGATTGTGGTCTCATGTGCTTGGAAGTAATGGCGCAGCTTTCTCGAGGCCATGAGAAGGCCGAAAAGCAATTTCTGCACACCAGAGTACCTTGACCTAGCCCCCTGTAGAAGGGAACTGACAAAGTAAACTGGGCGCTGCACCACTCTTTTCTGTATCTTCTCCTGCGCTGCGAGATCCATCTTTATCGGGACAGAGCTTGCCGGTGAAGTCCCTTGCTTGTCGCTGGATGCATCTGCCGTGGTTGCTGGCTCATCATCCGCCTCCCTCTCCGCTACTAACGCAGCACTAACCACTTGATTGGTTGCCGCTATATATAGCAGCAACTTCTCTTGTGGCTTAGGTGCGACAAGTGTTGGAGTGGAGGACAGGTATCTCTTTAAGTCCTGCAGCGCAGCCTTCGCTTCCGGAGTCCATTTCATTGGACCTGCCTTTTTCAATATTTTGAAAAATGGCAGGGCGCGCTCAGCAGACCTAGAGATAAACCAGCTGAGAGCAGCTACGCAACCGGCAAGTCTTCGTACATCCTTGACGCGCTTTGGTGCTTCAATCTGCTCAATGGCCTTGATCTTGTCGGGATTGGCTTCAATTCCACGTTTAGATACAAAGAATATGAGAAGCTTGCCGGAGGGGAATCCAAACACACACTTCTCGGGGTTGAGCTTGAGGTTGATCTTGCGCAGATTTGCAAAGGTTTCGTCTAAATCTTGAATCAGAGTCGCCTTGTCCTTGCTCTTGACCACTATGTCATCCATGTATGCTTCCACATTTCTGTGTATTTGCGGCTCAAAAGCATCATGGACTACTCTTGCAAATGTTGAACCAGCATTCTTTAAACCGAAAGGCATCCGTACGAAACAGTATGTGCCACATGGGGTGATGAATGCGGTCTTCTCCTCATCCTCTTCTGCCATGAAGATCTGATGGTATCCTGAGTATGCATCAAGAAATGAAAGCAAGTCACATCCGCCCGTGGAGTCAACAATCTGTTCGATGCACGGCAAGGGAAATGGGCCTTTGGGACAAGCTTTATTAACATCGGTAAAGTCGATACAAAGCCTCCATTTCCCGTTTGCCTTGCGCACGACTACAGGATTGGCCAACCACGTAGGATGGAGCACTCCTCTGACAAGGCCTGCTGCTTCCAATTTCTTGATTTCTTCTGCGATGAATTCTTGGCGCTCCACTGCCTGCTTCCTGACTTCCTGCTTGACGGGCCGCGCATGAGGACAGACGGCAAGATGGTGCTCGATTACTTTCCTGGGAACACCAGGGATGTCAGACGGTTGCCATGCAAACACGTCGACGTTCGCCCGCAGGAAAGCAACGAGCGCGCTTTCCTATTTAGGGTCGAGAGTGGCACTGATGGTGAAGGTACCACCAGCCCCATCCTCCTTGGCGGACACCTTCTTGGTCTCTGGTGGAGCTGTCATCGTCTTCTTACACTTGCCGGTGGAGCTCGATGGTGTGTCCTCGACGGTAGCGCAGCACTCCGAAGAGGTGCGCTTGCTGGAGTGGGCATCAGAACTCTTGCCGGACTTGGTGCAGCTCACGAGTGAACGCAGGGCAACCTACCGCGTACGGCAAGTCGCCTAGTTCCCCTGGCGCATGCATGTCGACAGAGGGCCCAGCGCGCTGGTCGGATTGACGCCGCGCTTCTCTTCGGCGCTCGATGCGAGTTCGAGCATCCTCTTGCTGTCGTTCGTGAAGAACTTGGCGCTGATCGCGACGAGCTCGTGGATCCGATGATGCGGTGGAGTCGCTGTCGAGGTGGATCCGACGAGTTGGCGATCTTGGCCTTCGGGGTGGAGAGTGCATGGTGGTTGCACCCCCACCGGTTTAGTCGCCACCGGCTCGTGCTTGGCAGTCCTGCCGCGGCAGCGATGTACTCGGCTGCCGCGGAGTGTCGCCGTTGGCAAAGCCGATGAGACTCTGAATGGTGGCCCTCCATTCATCGACCTTGTCTGCCGTTGGAGGGTAATCCAGGAGCAGTTGAGCTCTCGCCAAAGCTTCTGCTGGAGTGGTGGGCGGCAATGGCGAACGGCGCGAGGAGCGGGATATGCTCGGACTTCTAACTATGTTAGAAGGAGCAGTATCCCGTCCAGGCGACCGTGCCTCGCTCGTGCCAGCCTGTTGGCGTACATGCTGGTCTTGAGCATCCCGAGATCCACCAGCTCGATCTTGGTCCAACGAACGTATGGCAATGTGAATACCATGACGATGTCGGTCCCGCGCCTCCTGAGATGGGCGCGGTGCATGTACAGACGCCGAGGTCTGCGCAGCCTTGTCCTTGGACCTGGCAGCACCGTGGGCTCCCTCATCGACGCCCGTTCCTCCGCCGGCGTCTACCCCACCACCCATTTGCTCCGGTGGTGGTGGGATCGACGTGGACGGATCAGCTGCCACCGAAGCCTTCTTCTTCGGTGGCATGTCGCTGAAGAAGATGAAGATCTAGCTCGTGTGAACGCCGGATCAGGTTCACACAATCTCGACGCCCCCTACCTGGCGCGCCAAAGATGTCGGGGAAGCTAATCCACGAACACCTATGGGACCGGCGGACCGAGCCCCTTTCGGTTCGGCGGGGGGTGGAGATCGCACGAAGAGCAGATCGAGGCGAAGCACACGAGCAGTTTACCCAGCTTCGGAGCTCTCCAGAGAGATAACACTCCTACTGCTGCATATCTGAGTGTATTGAGTTGTTGCTAGGGAGCGCTGAGTGCTACAGTACACACCAGCTGCTAACGAGACCTAGCGTGAGTGTTTTCTGCCTTCGAACCTTTCGAACCCCCCCTCTACGTCACGCATGGGCCTCCTTTTATATGCTCAAGGGGTCTCCGACAGGTGGCAACGTAGACAAGGGTAAAAATGGAAAAGGAATTGCGGTTGGTATAGCTACCTGTACAGTGTATCATACCTACCATGACGGCAGGGGACAAAGGCATTAAATGCCCGTCTACGTCGCCCAAACAGTGCAAACAGGGACCGTCAGGGGCGCCACCGCTTGCCACGATGGCAATCTTGTCAGCGTCGCTTGCCACCGCGCTCCCCTGGCCGCACAACCTCTTGCCACGCGCGCTTGGAAAGGTCCCAGGGCGACACGTTAGTGGATGTGCTGGAGCGCAGGTACAGAGTGGTAATCTGCCGCGGCAAGCGCCATGCCGCGGTCGTTGTCTTGTCGCGTTCGGAAGCTTGTCGCTCGCCGGGCCTTGCCGGGACGCGTGGCGCATCGCGGCAAGTTTCTTGAGATGCCTTGGTTGGCCTTCCCGGCAAGCTCCTCTTGCCAGGGCCTTTTCTCCTAGATGCCTTGGGTGGCCTTCCCGGCAAGCTCCTCTTGCCGGGGCCTTGTCTCCTTGGCTTGAATACTTTGCTCTTGAATGTCTCCAAGGGAACCACGGAGGACCTTGGCGGTCACCCGGCAAGCCTTGCCGCGGGGTGCTGCAACTGCCCGTGCACAAGTTCGGGATACTAGGGTACCCCTACTCTAGTACACCGACATACGGTGACGAGTTTGGCGAGCCTCCGTCTCAAGAACCCAACAAAGGCGACCGCGATCTAGCTGGTACGGCGGAGAAATCCAATTGCAACAGGCCTCGTCTGGCGTTCAGTTCTCAGGAGACGCCTCCAGCTCCCGCCTTCACCGAGCCTCAGATAGCTGAGGTGCGAAATATTATCAGCCCCAACACGCTCAAGAAGGCGGTCTGTGAGCAGAACTCGGTCCCATTATAGCAGATCAAGAAGAAGGGACGGAAACGAAAGACTGCCAAGGGCACCGGTGCGAGCCAGCCGGCACCGAGTACGATCCGTGCTCAGGACGGGCCACCTTCACCTCAGGATATGTCGAGGAGGGTGCATGTGGAGGGTAGGGTGATGCTACCGACAAATATTCTCAATGCTGCAACCGGTGCTATGCGGAGTTTGCATGACAGCGTTCTTTCTTTGGAGAGGCGGCGTCTCTCCCAGAAAGATGTGGCATACCCGGTTTTCGTGGCCAAGGTACCATTGGGCAAGGGCTTTGTGGATGGCACCATCGGGGGTACGATCGTGCTATGGTTTGATGACATCTTTGCTATGTTTAATCATCATCAGCTGCACTACACCTTCGTTCGGCTGTTTTCGCTGAGTATGGAGATGCGGATCATTCGAGACAAGACCCCGGACATTGTGATAGTCGACCCCTTCTACATGTGTGCCAAGATCTTGGGCAGCGTTGGGGACCGGCAAGTCGCAAGTTCACACCTCGAAGGCGTCATTCTGGCAAACCCAGATAAGGATAACTTCCTCTTCCCTTACTTTCCCGAGTAAGTCATCCCCTCACCACCCCGTAACATATGATTTCTTAGATTTCGATCGTTCATTTTTTTTCTAACATTCCGTGTTCTGTGCAGTGACACACATTGCACACTCATCCTCTTAAGCCCGAAATATTCCAGGGCCACGTATTTCGACCCGGACCGTGACTCCAAGGTAGACTACACAAATATCAAGAAAGTTCTTGATGATGCTCTCCCCGGCTACGCCACATCTGGAGGCACCTTTAAGAGGCCAGTTCATAGGTACGGCAGGCACATGTTCACCCACAATATGACGTTCCCCTGCGTCAAGCAGCCGCCTGGCGGTCATAAGGATGCCTACTACGCCCTCCATCACATGAGGGCGATCGTACGGGACCATAATCACCTTCTGCTACCAAATAATGTCAAAGATTGGGCCACAAGCTTGGCGGCAATCCAGGACGCGGACCTCCGACAAGAATTCTTTCGCAGCCAGTCAGAGTTTGCAGAAATCATCCATCAAGATGTCCTTCGTACCTCGGGGCAGTTCTACCTCACAGAGCAACCGTCCAATAGTGAGATAGACACAACACTTCAAATGCAGGCTGACAACGCCCACGACTTCATGAGCATCACGGAAGACGGCGGCTTCATCCACGCTCCGGTCCCATGAGTCGAGTCGAAAGTAGTGATGCTATTTGTAGTTCTGAAACATCGGTTAGCTCATGTTGTAATTAAAGTTTGATGAACTTGTATGTCTCTTTGGTTTGGACAGTCATTCAACTTAGATGTAATCGATGCTATTTATTAGTAGGACCATGAATCATGCTATTAATGTCTTGCTTTTCTCTTCCGATCCTTTTGTTGCATACTTATATAGTGCTTATGTATTGTCTGTTGTTTGGCTTGTGCATAGAGATGCCGTCGTATGTCGTGTACAAGGGTAAGGTTCCTGAGTCTCTGACATTTGGGAGGAGTGTCGGAGACAGGTTCACCATTTCAGCGGTAACAATTACAAAGGGTACATCACTAGGGCGGAGGCGGAATCTAGATACGTCCGCTATCTAGCGGGAGAGAGGAGGGAGCATTGGTGGAACCGGGTGAAGACCATTTTCATCGCAATGATGCTCATCGTGATGACCGCAGCTCTCTTCTATGTGATGGTAGTTTAGATGATCGATATCGACTTGTAATGTGAAGACAAACTCGCTACTCGCGGTCTCCGAGACTTGTAATGTTCTATCTTTGTTCGGTCTTTTGTATTCGGAGACTAATATGATGAATTGTATTCGGAGACTTACCTTCTATTGTATTCGATGAATCTGCTATTGCTGTGTGGTGCTGTCTATATTCTGTCAAATAATATATTTTTTAACCTGTGAAAAAACCAGAAAAAAAAACCTAATATTAATACTAATGGCGCACCACACAAGACACTAATGGCGCACTGTGATAATCACACTAATGGCGCATCACCCACTGGTGCGCCATTAGTAAGCCAAAGCACATGGGTACATATGGCCCCCTAGGAGGCATTCTTATGGCGCACTGTGGGCTATACTAATGGCGCACTGCTTGGTGCGCCATTAGAACACAAGATACTAATGGCGCACCAGAGGTGCGACATTAGAATTGAATTCTAATGGCGTGATGCTAGTGGCGCAACAGTAGTGCGCCATTAGTAGGCAAAACTGGTGCGCCACTAGCATGCCTTTTCCTAGTAGTGCCTCCACCGTCTACTGTTCATCCAGCCCTCCATGGGGTCGTCCTGTTCCTCCAGCCCTCCACGCGGTCCTGTTCATCCAGCCCCAACCGGCTCGATCGATCTGGGTCCTGTTCATCCGGAGGCAACACCACGGGGTCATGTTCATTCACCCCCACCGCTCACTGTTCATCCACCCCCCCTGCAACACTCACTTTTCATCTAGAGGCAGCATCGATCGACTTCAGTTAGCAGCAGTAGCGAAGGAATCACTCGATCGGGTTCAGTTAACATCCATCGATTGATCGCTCATGTTCAGTAACGTGTAGCCTGCAGTCCAATCGCTCGAGTTCAGTTAGAGCCCAACACCTCGCTCGGGTTCAGTTAGAGCCAATGCCTCGCACACACGCGCGTACGTGTACGAGAGAAACACGCATCGGTCGGCCCCCGACCACCCACCATAACCAGGAACTCGCCAAAATTTTCCTCGCCCTTGCTTCTACCACGGTTTTTCCGTCATGGACGGCCCAAAGAATGTCATGCAGCTGTGTCTCCGGCCCACCCGGGACGAAAAGCCCATTTTCTGTCATGATTTTTTGTCATAGAAGTAGGAGCCCACCACATCTATGATGATACCAGGTTTTGTCACAATTATCGTCATAGAAGTGTCATAAGTATGACAGAAAAAAATTCGTTCGGCCCAAAATGTCATGTATGTATCTTTTTTTTGTAGTGTGATAATCAAGTTGGGCGAGCCCCTCATGTGTTCTCAAGTTATAACAGGAAGATCTCACACAGATCGACCGTCATCATCAGAAGTCGATTTTCTTCCTTCAAGAACAACTCTCATCAACACTCTCACATGTATATATGCCGGACACACTCTCCGATTGTGGTATCTATCGTGTCGTGCGTACGATGATCTATGGGATCGGCAAAAGCCGCTTTGCGGTTCGACTGGGGAGATCAACAAGCACAAACAGTAGAACTAACAATCCACACAAAGATTTACCCAGGTTCGGGCCACCGTGAGGTGTAAAACCTTACTCCTTCTTTGTTTGTATTGGATGTACTAAGGTCAAGTACAAGGAGCGCAGCTTGACGGCAGGAGTGCACAGGAAGTGCTGCTACGCATGTAAATGAGTAAAGTGTTGACCTCTGTAAAGGTAGCCGTTTGCCGCCTTTTATAGATGAACGAGTCACAGTGGCAAAATAGACTTGACACAAGGTAAATAATAGCTACAATGCTATCGTACCTAACTCGGACGGGTTAGGACAAATACATTAAATGCGCCTTGAGGTATCGTGCTGGTGATACTTCCCGGCAAAGATTGTCTCTCCTTCTGTGACGTTTACCTAGCTACCTCATATTATCTGGACACGCTATCGGGACGGGTGTCATTAAACTTGGTTGTTTGGCTGCGAGATGACACGTGTTGACTATCTAACTATTTAAACATGTCCTGTTACTTGTCCCTGGGCAAGATGGGACTAAAGTCTCCCTTGAGCCTGATCTTTACTTAGAGCACCACTCGACAAGTGTTTCTGTTCCAAAAGCGGCCCTCGGTACAGGTGTGGTTGGATTATAAATTAATAAAAAGTGCCTAGTACAGGTGTGGTTGGATTATAAATTAATAAAAAGTGTCGGCACCCATTCTATAGAATATGGATTGCCGTCATAAACAATCTTTGTTCGAAGGATGAAGATTCATAGTGACAATTCATATTCTTAATATTGAAGAAAAGCTTAATGTGGTTAGACTATCAGACTATTTAAACAACTCTTTTTGCTTGTCGGTAGGCACGGTGGGACTAATGTTTGCCAAATCTTTGCTGAGGCATGATCTCGGCAAATAGGTGCAACCGTAATCGTGTCGTTATTAGCCGCCGGATGTGCCACGTGGCACAACTTTGCCATGCGGCGGCTTCTTTGCTCCCGACAAATAGTGCCTTTTCGGAGTGTTTTCTTTTTGCCGAGGTCTACAATTGGCAATATCATATGTTACTTTGCCGAATTCCCGTGGTTTGGCTCTAGGCGAAGATCCTGGCACCTGACGTAAACTAAAATTCCAGTAGTGACAGATGCTGTAAAACGTAGGTTTGGGGGGAACTGGCTCAACCCTCTATAGGGTGGCCTATCACACATATATATAATGGTGTTATACAAGTCCTATACCAATATGGTATGGATTATACAATAAGGCTACAATACGAAGTCTAACACCCTCCCTTAATCTTAACTCACTCCTGAACCATCTAGGAGGTTGAGACTGCGCCTACAGACATCAAACATGGGAGAAGGTAGAGGCTTCATGAGGATCACTAGTAGAAAAAGGGTCAAATGTGAAGCACATTCGTGCCGGTTTGAATTTGAGCCGGCACTATTGCGTCCATTAGTGTCGGTTCCAACGGCTAGGCGGGCGGACATCATTAGTACCGGTTCGTGGACAACAATTAGTACCGGTTCATGCCACGAACCGGTACTAATGATGATGTGTCGGGCTGTGGGTCCCACGAACACCTTTAGTACCGGTTCATGGCATGAACCGGTACTAGAGTTTCTTATTAAGCTGATTTTTAGTCCCACCTCGCTAGGAGAGAGGCAGTAGGAGCGGTTTATAAGCCGTGAGTGCAGAGACAAAGAAGGAGAGGCGCAATGCTCACCTGCAGGTTGCTTAGCTTCAAGCCTTTCGGAATAGAATAGATTGCACGGAGCTATGTGCAGTGTAGTCTACCCTATTCCGAAAGGCTTGAAGCTAATTAACGAGCATTGCGCCTTTTTTTATTTTTGATAACAGATTAGAACTCCGGACTTCTTGTGGACAATCTCTTTCGAAGTATCAGCGCCGGTTTCGGATCATCAATGTATTTTTTATGTACTTCTCTGTAGCAGTAGCGCGTTTTGGCTGAAAGGCGGTACTCATCAATGTATTTTTTCTGTGTTCAGTAGCATTTGGTCTACCAACACGTTCTGACATCATTTGTTGTTTTTCGGTCACCGATTTGTTTAGATCACAGCTAAATGACCGCGAAAATGAAAATCACTACAAAACAAACTCTGAAAATGTTGAAGGTATCATCATTTCACCTGCATAGCATGTGCGAAAGAGTAGAGAGGGTCACGACAAAAAAGAAAAAATTATATAAAAAAATTACTCAAAAATAAATAGAAGAAAACAAATAAAGAAGAAAAGAAAAACTATATAAAAATTACTCAAAAATAAATACAAGAAAATAAATAATGCAGAAAAGAAAAAAATTATATAAAGCAAAAATATTCACAAAGAAACTAAATACAGCAAAAAAACTACTCAGAAATAAGAAACAAATAAAGCGGAAAAGAAAAAACTATATAAAAAATTACTCAAAAATAAATACAAGAAAATAAATAATGCAGAAAAGAAAAAATTATATAAAGAAAAAATATTCACAAAGAAACTAAATACAGCAAAAAAACTACTCAGAAATAAATAGAAGAAAACAGATAAAGCAAAAAAGAAAAAACTATATAAAAAATTACTCAAAAATAAATACAAGAAAATAAATAATGCAGAAAAGAAAAAAATATAAAAAAATTTGGGGCGCTGCTGGTGGGCCTGCCAGACCTAGGGTGTGCAAATTCAGGCCCATAAGGACCAGCAGGCTCACGGGGCAGCGCGCCGGAGTTAGGCCCAGAAGCCTGCTATATAGAGGAGTTCGAAAGGGCAGCCGCGGTTGGGTTTATAAATCAGTGTGGCTGCCCTTCCCTCGGCGAGGTGGGACTAAAAATAGCGCACCGCGGGTGGCAGCGCACGGCCTTTAGTACCGGTTGGTGGCTCCTACCGGTATTAATGGAGGGGCCTTTAGTACCGGTTAGAGCCACCAAACGGTTAGAGCACATGAGTGCATTCAGGATTTCTAGAAGCGATGAATGCTTAATAGTGAAAGATTGGAGGAAAATTGTTAACGATCGCAGAGAAGTACTAGGGGGCAGCAATGAGAAGCGCAGCCCATGATTAGGAGACAGGTTCATCTGCATGCTCCAGTATGATGAATCAGGAGAGCTATACATGTTCTATGCTATTTTACCTGAGAGAGAGTAGCAGGAGTGATTTAGCTAGTTCATGCTCTTAGTACTTGCCTTTCATGTCTGTGTTCTTCGTTCTGAACTTAATCTCCAAGAGTGATTTGCTTTTGTGGTGTTATATATGAACGCTTATAATATCATGACAATCATGTTGAACTCAATGATATTTTTGCTTCTGGTACAAGTGAATGTTTCTTCTTTAAGCTAGTGTTGGTGGTGATGTGGGCAGCCGGGGCGGTGGCGATGTGGG
Source organism: Aegilops longissima (assembly GCA_021605205.1). Lineage (NCBI taxonomy): Eukaryota > Viridiplantae > Streptophyta > Magnoliopsida > Poales > Poaceae > Aegilops > Aegilops longissima. Next base: position 2,660,254 of record CM038676.1, on the reverse strand, counting down.
TAGCCGAGGTGGCGGTGGGGGGAACAAAGGCTGCCATCGCAAATTGGTGCTCGTTTCCATAGCCATCGTTGCCGATGCCAAGGAAGCTCCTCTGAAAGCAGCGGTGACACTTGGAGCCGACATGGCGTTCATGACCACATAGATGGCATGCCATCCAAGTGTTAGGTCCCCCAGCCAAGGACGATGCAGGGGGCGGGGCGTGCTTGCCAGATGATGGGGCAGGGGGACGCTGGCCGCGGGAAACCCAGAAGGCCGCTGGCTATGATGTGATGGTGGCAGAGGAGCGACGATGCTCGACGCTCTGCTCGGTGAAGAGAAGTCGTGAGTAGAGCTCGTGCGGGGCCATCGCTGGCTTGGCGTTGTGAACAGCCTCGACGATATTGTCATAGTCGGCGTCAGGGCATTTGATGACAAAGCTAGCAAACTCCTCGTCGCTCAGCGGTCGACCGATAGAGGTGAGTGTGTCCGCCAGCACCTTCATCGTGTTGAAGTAGGTCGTGGCGGAGGAGTCCAACTTCCAAATGTCAGCGAGCTCACTGCGAAGGGACATCGAGCAGGAGTTAGGGACCTGGGCAAAGGCGTGCTCCAGGGTCGTCCAAGCGTCCATGGAGGTGGCGGCGAGGAGACAGAGACCTGCGACCCCGTCGCCAAGGGAGCCCCAGATGGCAGCGAGGACTGTCTGGTCCTGCTATACCCACATACGGTGTTCTGGGTTAATGGCTGGGCTGTGTACGATAGGGATGACCTGCGGAGGACACGGTAGCGAACCGTCCACAAACCCTAGGAAAGACCGGCTGCGGAGCAGCGGTAGGACCTTGACATGCTAGAACAGGTAGTTGTCTGACGTGAGTCTGATGGCGATCAAGTTGTTGAAGTGTAATGGCCCGGCGGGCGTGATGACGCCTGCAGCAGGTGCCGTGGTTGTCGGAGCCACTGCAGGAATCACGGCCACGACTGATGCCACGTGTGGCGGCGCGGGAACGATCGGGATCACGGCCGCGAGTGGTGCCGTGAGCGAGGCCACGGGTGGCTCCGCGGGAAGCGCCTCCCCCGAGGTCGCCGGGATGACGGCGAGTGTAGACGAGGATCCAGAGGGGGCCATCACGGGCGGCGGCTGCACGACTGATGTTGAGACCGTCGCGGGCGGTGACGGTGGGATCGGTGCCGAAAACATGCAGCCGACGGTAGTGGTGCCGAAGAACTGAGGCACCGACGTAGCCAGGGGGCGAGGTGGGAAGTTGAGGAGGGCGACAAGCGAAGCGGGGATTTACCCGGAGCTGGCGGCGCCCGAAGCGGAAGCGGTCATGGCGCCGGCGGCAACAGCTCTAGGGTAAAGTGTTTTGGTGGTGCAGCGACCGCGGGTGGAGTGGAGGACCTAGGTTAGACTCGATACCATGTAAAACATAGGTTTTGGGGGAACTGGCTCAACCCTCTACGGGATGGCCTATCACACACAACACACACACACACACACACACACACACACACATATATATATATATATATATATATATATATATATATATATATATATATATATATATATATATATATATATATATATATATATATATATATAATGGTGTCATACAAGTCCTATACCAGTATGGTGTGGATTACACAATAAGGCTACAATACGAAGTCTAACAGATGTACGTAGGGATGTAAATGATAAATAAACATTATCGAACTGTTAGATCATAAGTGGGTTTATGGGATTAGCAGGGGCCCTGTTTAGATCCCTAGGTATACATGTTGATGACTAATGCTATTAACTCTTGTACAAAAAAAATAGTGATTTATTACTCGATCCATGCTTTTCAAACTTTTGTTCTGATTACTCATCTTCGTACAAACTTGTTAAACAATCGTACCGGGTGTACTAAGCTTTCAACATTTATTTACGGACACCTTGCGTGTGGAATCTCATCATTTCAACTCTCTTATGTACTGCCTAGTCCAGGTTCTTCATCACGTGCATCATGTCGATTCAAGAGTGGACCTCTAGGTCTTTTAAGTAGGGTAGGTCCCAAAATAGAGATTTCTTCTTTCACATGGGTGCGCGTCCTTCAGCGTCATTCAGAACAGATAGTCCGCCGGGACCCTTTCCGAAGATTACTTCTAAATCATTGATCATAGAAAGTACTGATCACCGGTACACATGGCGGGCTTCTTCCGGTGATCTGCCTCGCCTTTGAAATGCTTTTTCTTTTGACATTGATGGTTGGTCGGAAGAAACCGATGATGCCCCAGGTACACATTCTTCTTGCATTTGTCCAAGTATATAATTTCGGTGTCATCTAAATAGTGTGTGCATGCGTCGTATCCCTTGTTTATCTGTCGTGAAAGGTTACTGAGGGCATGCAAATCATTGATGGTTACAAACAACAACGCATGCAGGTCAAATTCCTCCTATTTGTGCTCATCCCACACATGTACACCGTTTCAAATCCACAGTTGTAAAAGTTATGCAACTAATGGCCTTAGGTACACATCAATGCCGTTGATGGGTTGCTTAGGGCCTTCGATGAGAACTGGCATCATATGAACTTCCTCTTCATGCGCAGCCAAGGAGGAAGGTTATAGATACATAGAGTCACAGGCCAGGTGTTGTGATTGCTGCTCTGCTCCCCAAAAGGATTAATGCCATCCGCGCTTAAGCCAAACCATAAGTTCCTTGTGTCACCTGCAAACTCCTCCCAGTACTTTCTCTTGATTTTTCTCCACTGCGACCCGTCAGCGGGTGCTCTCAACTTCTCGTCTTTCTTACGGTCCTCTCTGTGCCATCGCATCAACTTGGCCGACTCTTTGTTTCCGAACAGGCGTTTCAACCGTGGTATTATAGGAGCATACAACATCACCTTGGCAGGAACCCTCTTCCTGGGGCGCTCGCCGTCAACATCAATAGGGTCATCTTGTCTGATCTTATACTGCCATGCACTGCATACCGGGTATGCGTTCAAATCCATGTACGCACCGTGGTAGAGGATGCTGTCATTAGGGCATGCATGTATCTTCTGCACCTGCAATCCTACAGGGCATACAACCTTCTTTGTTGCATACGTATTGTTGGGCAATTCGTTATCCTTTGGAAGCTTCTTCTTCAATATTTTCAGTAGCTTCCCAAATCCTTTGTCAGGCACACCATTCTCCGCCTTCCACTGCAACATTTCCTTTTGACTTTCGCAATTGGGGTAGAAACCTTTTTTGTGATCCTCTAACATGCGATCGAACTTCAGCTTCTCCTTTTGATTTTCGCACTGTCTCCTTCAATCAACAATTACCCGGCGGAGATCATCATCGGGCACATCGTCTGGTTCCTCTTGATCTTCAGCAGCTTCCCCCGTTGCAGCATCACCGTATTCCGGGGGCACATAGTTGTCATCGTCCTGTTCTTCTTTGTTGTCTTCCATCACAACCCCTATTTCTCCGTGCTTGGTCCAAACATTATAGTGTGGCATGAAACCCTTATAAAGCAGGTGGGTGTGAAGGGTTTTCGAGTCAGAGTAAGACTTTGTATTCCCACATATAGGGCATGGACAATAGATAAAACCATTCTGCTTGTTTTCCTCAGCCACTTCGAGAAAATTATGCATGCATGCCCTTAATGTACTCGGAGGTGTGTTTGTCACCGTACATCCATTGATGGTTCATCTGCGTGCATATTATATATAATTAAGTGTGTCAAAAACCATCACAGAACATCATGAATTGATACGTGACCAAATTCATAGAAGTTCATCATCACATTAAAACCAAAGTACATACATAGTTCTCATTGAAAAACATATAGCTCTCCAGAGCATCTAATTAAACCATACATCCATACATTGAAACTATGTAAAACATTTCAATGTAACAACAAATCCGATTATAATCGCAACCAAGGTAGCAATTGATCCAACGGCATAATGATACGAAGCATCGGTATGAATGGCATATTTTCTAATCTTTCTAATCTTCAATCGCATTGCATCCATCTTGATCTTGTGATCAACGACGACATCCACAACATGCAACTCCAATATCATCTTCTCCTCCTCAAATTTTTTTATTTTTTCCTTCAAGTAATTGTTTTCTTCTTCAACTAAATTTAACCTCTCGACAATAGGGTCAGTTGGAATTTCCGGTTGACATACCTCCTAGATAAATAAAATCTATGTCACGTTGGTCGGCATAATTGTCATAAACAATAAATGAACCAAATAGTTATAAAAGATAATTATACCACATCCGAATCATAGACAGAACGAGGGCCGACGGGGCGGATACCAAAACTGTCACACTATATAATAAGAAGCAATAATAGAAGTAAGAAAATTATACAAGTATCTATCAAAACATACAAGTAAGAATTATTTTTCCTTTTAGAAAGAAGATAAGAACAAGAGTCTCCCCAAGGTGGTGCCGCCGACGAGATCAACGTGGGTGATCAACGGCGGTGAAGATGGGGACGGGACGTGAAGGACCCCTAAACCAAGACAAATATTGAGGAAAATGGAGCTTGGAGGTCAAGCTTGGAGAGGAGATAGCTTAAGTAGTGTGGCTCGGGCATTTCATCGAACACCTCATGTGCATAGGAGGTGAGCTAGAGCACCACAAAGCCCTCCCCTTGCCGGCCAGAAAAAACAGAGCAGTGTGGACTGATCTGCTCGACGGGGAGGGGGTATATATAGGCATATCATTGGTCCCGGTTGGTGGCTGGAACCGGGACTAAATGACACCCTTTGGTCCCAGTTCAAGCCACCAACCGGGACCAATGATGTTGGGCCAGGAGAGAGGCATATTGATCCCGGTTCAAGCCACGAACTGGGACCAAAGGTGCCAGATGAAGCGGAACCAATGCCCCACGATGGCCCGACCGCCCCCCTGGCCTCACGAACCGGGACCTATGCCCCCATGGGTCCCGGTTCTGGGCTGAACCGGGACTAATGGGCTGGTGCGGCCTGAACAAAAGCCTTGTTTTCTACTTTTGGTTATCAATCCCTTCACGGTTACTTGCAAGAGTGAGATCTCATAGAGATAGATAAACGGTAAAGTAAATATTTTCGGCATTTTTGGTTTATAGATCGGAAAGTAAAAGATTGCAAAATAGTAGATCGGAAACTTGTAAGATGTAAACGAGATTCAATATAATGGAAAAGAGACCCGAGGTAGGTTTCACTAGTGGATTCTCTCAAGATAGCAAATAATACGCTGGGTGAACAAATTACTGTCGAGCAATTGATAGAAGTGCGCAAAGTTATGACGATATCTAAGGCAATGATCATGAACATAGGCATCACATCCGTGTGCAGTAGACTGAAACGATTCTGCATCTACTACTATTACTCCACACATCGACCAACTTTGGCCTTCATCTAGAATATTAAGTTCACATAGAACAGAGTAATCATTAACTAAGATGACGTGATTGTGACGAATTAACTCAAGCAATATGATGAGCACCCCTTCTTTTTATCCTCGATGGAAATAATACAATATGTGCCTTGCTGCCCCTATGATCACTGGGAAAGGACACCTCAAGATTGAACCCAAAGCTAAGCACTTCTCCGATTGCAAGAAAGATCAATCTAGTAGGACAAACTAAATCGATAATTCGAAGAGACTTGCAAAGATATCAAATCATGCATATAACAATTTAGAGAAGAACCAAATAATATTCATAGATAATCTGATCATAAATCCACAATTCATCGGATCTCGGCAAACACACCACAAAAGAATATTACATCGAATAGATCTCCAAGAACATCGAGGCGAACATGCTATTTAAAATCAAAGAGAGAGAATAAGCCATCTAGCTACTAGCTATGGACCCGAAGGTCTATGGTAAACTACTCACGCATCATCGAAGAGGCAATGGTGTTGATGGAGAAGCCCTCCATGATCGAATCACCATCTGGCAAGAGGCCAGAAAAGGCCCCTAGATGGGATCTCACGGGTACAGAATGTTGCGGTGGTGAAAAAGCGGTTTTGTGGCTTCTCTGGATGTTTTCATGGTACAAGAGTATATATAGGTGAAGGTGCTAGGTCAAGACACCCTCGAGGGGCACACGAGGTAGGGGCGCGCTCTCCTGCCTTGTGGCAGCCTCGTTGCGTCTCTGACTTCATCTCCAAGTCTTTTGTTTTCCTTTTGGTCCAAGAAATATAACCGTGAAAGTTTCATTGCATTTGGACTCCATTTGGTATTCCTTTTCTGCGAAACTCTAAAATAGAAAAAAAAACAGAAAATGGCACTGCTTAATTCCTGCTCATCCTCGAGTAGGTAAATCATAAAAACTGAATTTTTGATGTGGAATACTACCTAATTTGTTTATCCATGTAATTTTCTTTATTGTGGCATGAATGTTCAGATCCGAAAGATTCAAAACAAAAGATTAATATTGATATAAAAACAATAATACTTCAAGCATACTAACAAAGCAATCATGTTTTTCAAAATAACATGGCCAAAGAAAGCTATCCCTAGAAAATCATATAGTCTGTCTATGCTCTATCTTCATCACCCAAAATATTTAAATCATGCACAACCTCGATGACAAGCCAAGCAATTGTTTCATACTTTTGATATTCTCAAACATTTTCTATATTCACGCAATACATGAGCGTGAGCCATGGATATAGCAGTAAGGTGGAATAGAATATGGTGGTTGTGGAGAAGACAAGAAAGGGAGAAGATAGTCTCACATCAATTAGGCGTATCAACGGGCAATGGAGATGCCCATCAATAGATATCAATGTGAGTGAGTAGGGATTGCCATGCAACTGATGCACTAGAGCTATAAGTGTATGAAAGCTCAAAAAGAAACTAAGTGGATGTGCATCCAAATCGCTTGCTCACAAAGACCTAGGGCATTTTCAGGGAGCCCGTCATTGGAATATACAAGTCATGTTCTATAATGACACTAGTAGAAAACAAGGCATTTGTCCCGGTTGGTGAGGGCCTTTTGTCCCGGTTCTTGAACCGGGACTAAAGGGTCGATACTAATGCCTCCCCCCTTTAGTCCCGGTTCTAACACGAACCGGGATAGATGGGCCTCCACGTGGCCGGTGCGCCGAGCCCAGACAGGAGGGCCTTTGGTCCCGGTTGGTGGCACCAACCGGTACCAAAAGGCATCCCTGCGTCAGCATTTCAGTGGCTGGGGTTTTTTTTTTAGGGGGGTTGGTGGTTTTGGGGGGTTAATTTAGGTGTTTCATATATTGTGTTAGCTAGCTAATTAATAGAGAGAAGTGTCGTCTCTTATGTCCGTGCTTGGTCGACGCTACGTACTGTACATAGAGAGGCCCTCGACACGCTAACTAGTAAGAAAATGAAGGGAACCATTAAGTACAGAAGTTCGTCATGCATACCGAGAGAAGTGATCGATTGACCTCTCCTTCTCCGAGAGATTGGTCAACAACAAGTTTTCGTATTATCTATTCGACACTACTGGCTACATACATATACAATATGTAAGATCTCTTACAATCCCCAAGCATTTGAAATCAACTTCCACATGGTATTCTCCGGTTTTATTGATGACGTGGTCAAGAAAGAATCCAGCCAATTCCTCTTGAATTGCTTTCATACGATCTTGTTCTAGGAGTTCATTCCGCATCTGCCACGTCTAATTTGAAGAAGGGGGTTAATACATATATGAATGAAACTCAACAAAAATGATGGTGTAATAAAATGAAATTGTGAATATTATTGCTTACACACTTCATATTGTCTTTTAGAGTAGCCCCGCTTATTTTTCAAAGTCGCGTTGTAGATGAACTCACACACGTAGTATCCACAGAAATTATTCCCTTCTTCCTGCCACAAGCACTTTACGAGAAATATAGGTCAATCAACCTGATAATGAAGCATTATAATTGGCATTGATGAAAGTATAGCTATAGAATCAACGGGAGATGCACGCAACTAGCTAGCTAGTAGTACTTACTTTCGGGTATGTATATCGCAGCTCCTTCGGCAGTCCCGGAGCTTTTGCGGTGAACTGTTTCCAAACCCTGCAAGACAAAGAAAATAATTATTATTACTTGAGATATCAGGAAATGAACAAAAAGTTGCTGATATGGTGCGATAATGATTGATTGAGCTTACTTGTTGAGCAATTTAGTCATGTCCGCATAGGTTTCGGGATCTTTTCGTCTCGAGTCTAAGACGGTTACTACTCCCCGCTCAAGCTTAATCTCCAGAAGAACATAGTGGAAGCTGCGCACGCATGCATAACTCATCAATTACATTACTATATAACCTCGCTCGAGTAATAAGGGAAACCGAATATGCACACGACATTAACACTCACTTGAATTTGCAAGGAAAGATTATTAAATCTTTTTTTTGATTTTTGATCAACGATTGTAGCAAGTTGGCCTCAAGTTGGCCTCGGCCTCTTCGGCGTGCTTTTTAACCTGAATTTCATCTATGATATTTGTGTTAATGAACCCAATATCATACATTTCTTGTTTTTTGCACTCGACGATCTTCAATCTGCATAATATAGTGAGGATAATTAATTATAAATACATGAAATGAAAGAGCCGAGCTATATATAGAGACTTAATGACAGAAATAGTACTGACAGACAGTAGCAAAAGACCGTTAATTTATCGAGGGCCTTTTGATTGAAGAACTCGAAGAAGTCCTCAAATGGAACAGGCAACAGATCAGTTCCAACGAGGTCGTGTTCCTCTTTAAGACTCGGATACAAAGTATTCGTCCCCCCAGACTCTCTACAGGTTTTCATGTATCAATTATGGAATCTTCGCATCATCGTTGTTAGAGATTTTTCATCTTTGATGAGAGGCTTCCCGTACTCGTATATGTGTTCGTCCACCTCCAAGAAATCAAAATGTACATCATCAGGCAGGTAATCTCCAAGATTGTTATAACCGGGCACCATCCCCGGAGCATTAGCGACTATGTCGCTAGACACATTGAGCGGGGGGCACGATTGCTTTGCTTGTTCGCCGAGCTGGGCAATTTTTTTCCCAGCTGCTCGTTCTTTTAACCTCTTATCACTGAAAGTACTTCCTGACCGGTTAGCTTCGAGATATGTCTTTGCAGTAATGCGCTCATAGTTGTTTTTCGGCGGACACGTTGGTGGTTTCCTCAGGGCATCGATAATGCGCTTTGCTTTCACCGAATCTACCTTCTCCTTCGGAGGTGGATGTCTCTTTGCTTTCACCCCTTCAAAGAAGTCGTTCACTTCGGTCTACACGATCTTCGCGTTTTCCTCCTCGGTCCTCTCATACGGTAACTTCTTTAGAGGCTTGAGAGAAGGACCGTATCTATATTGCCTTCCGCCTCTGCTGGCTGTACTACTAGACGCCGGAGCAGACGGAGCGGCTGCGGTGTCTGTCTTCTTTCGTGCTTGCTTACGAGGCGGAGGAGTAGGACTATGACGCGGCGGAGCAGCCGAGACAGCGGCGGCTCTCTTCCGCCCTTGCTGGCGAGGCGGAGAAGGAGGAGGCTGCTGGTTGCTCGGGCGTGCCGGCGCAGGCGGAGAAGGAGGCGGAGTGCCGCCACGTGCCGGAGAAGGAGGAGGCTGCTGGCTACTCGAGTGCGCCGGCGAAGGAGGAGAAGGAGGCGGAGTGCCGCCACGCGCCGGAGAAGGAGGCCGAGTGCCCTGATCGTCAATCGCCGGAGTAGGAGGCGGTGGAGGAGGCGGAGTGCCCTGACTCGCCGGAGGAGGAGGAGGAGGCGTCCAGTTCAGAAGCTTGATGAACTCCTTCCGCCGTAGGCATGGAGTCTTCAGAGCAGAACCCTGCCGAGTCTCCCCTTCACCGGTAGGGTGGTCAAGCTCGAGGTCCTCAAATCCCTCCGTTATTTCGTCCACCGTCACCGTAGCATATCCTTCTGGAATCGGACGATAGTGAAAAGTTGCGCTGGGTTCAGAAGGTCGAACTTGGCCGACAGCCGCCTTGACTTTTAAGTTCTGCCATTGCGTCATAAGGTGGCAATTTTGAGACTCCGTGATAAGATCCATGGGGTAGCTAGCAAGAGCCGTCAAGACATGCTCCAGCTGAAGCAGCTCAGTGGAAACCACGCTGCTTCTCCGCTGAGATGGCGGGGTAGCTTCGGGGGAAGCTTCGGCAGGTCATTTGCTGTGATCTGCTTCTCGTTCCTCTAGCCCTTGTACCCTTGCGTGCATCGCCTGCAGTTGGATATGCTCCACTTTCTTCCTCCTCTCATGGCATTTGTAACTGCCTGCGTCTAGAAAACCAACCTTCCACGGAATGGAGCCTGGCGTGCCTCGTGTCCGTCCAGGGTGCTCAGGATTCCCGAGGGCCATTGTGAGCTCATCCTTCTCCCTGTCTGGAACGAACGTCCCTTGCTGCGCTACATCAATATAGTGCCGAAGCCTGTTGACTGTTATTTTCAGTTGCTCGTCCGTCCAACCGCACTTCCCTGATACATGGTCCAAGGTTCCGCCAGCCCCGAAGAACCAAGTCCGGCAACGGTCTGGCCAGTTCATTGTCTCTGGTTTGATCCCTTTATCAAGCAGATCGTTCTCAGCCTTGGACCACTTAGGCCGGGCTTTGAAGTAGCCACCTGACCCCATGCGATGGTGAAACTTCTTCTTCGCAGCATTTTGCTTGTTTGTGGCCGACATCTTCTTACTCTTTTCCGATGTCTTCTGGGCCAAAAATGCGGGCCAGTGATCTCTGATCTTCTCATATTTGCCGATGAATTCTGGTGTCTCTTATTTGTCGACAAACTTTGTCAGCTCTTTCCTCCACCTCCTGAGTTGGCCTACCAGCTTCTTAAGAGCACAAGACTTGATTAATTGCTCTATAACTGGCTTCTCCGGATCCTCCTCTGGCGGTAGGGTGAAATTTTCCTTCAGCTTAGTCCAAAGATCATCTTTCTGCATGTCATTGACATAAGACACCTCAGAGTCTTCCTCCTTAGGCTTATACCATTGGTGGATGCTGATCGGGATCTTGTCCCTAACAAGAACCCCGCACTGAGCAGCAAATGCGTTCTTTGTCCGGATGGGTTCAATCGGTTCACCTTTCATCCGAGCTCAACTTTTTCTTCGGGCCTCATCTCCTTACCGAAGTTGTGCTCGATCCGGAGGGCTAGAAAAAAGAAGAAAGACGAGAGTTAATTAATATGTGTACATATACCAAAACAATGAATGCATCAATTAGCTAGTCAGCACAGGCTTAACTAATATATATACCTGGCCAGACTCGGTTCGGTCACCGGAGTCGTCATCACGGTCTCCTTTTTGCACCGTCATTGGGTCACCGGAGCCATCCTCATGGTCTCCTTCTTGCACCGGCATTGGGTCAAAGGAGCCATCATAATTGCCTGCTTCTTCACCCTATCCTTCCAGACCATCGGTGTCGTTCAGAAACGATAAGACGACATCACTTCCATGTGCGATTATCTCCCCCAACATCGCTTATGTTGCTTCGTCTCGGGGGTGTCCATAGTTTCTACAAATATTTACAACATGGCAATTATATTCAAACATGACAGATATGGATATATTAGTGGCAAACGTAGAACTAGCTAGCTAATCACAGTAAGGAATCATCTTAATTAGTGGCCTCGACGCTGCTTCTCTAGGGTTTGGGGTGGCCTCGACAACGCTTCAAGGGGGTAATATCGACAACGACGAGATACATACACGGGAAAATAATGTTATCGGGGAGGGGGTATATCGAGCCCCCCCCCTCGTGTTGAAGTTATCGGGAGGGGTATACCGACCCCCCCCCCCCACGTGTTGAATTTATCGGGAGAGGTTTATATCGACAACGACAACATATGTACATGGGAAAATAATAGTAACGGGGAGGGGGTATATCGACCCCCCCCACGTGTTGAAGTTATCGGGAGTTTATATCGACACGACATCCGTACATGAGAAAATAATACTATCGGGGAGGGGGTATATCGACCCCCCCCCTCGTGTTGAAGTTATCGGGAGGGGTATATGGACGACGACAGACCCGATAAAATATAAGAAAACGAAGAAGAAATAAAAAGAGGAGAAGAAGAAAGGAATAGAGGAGAAGATCGAAGAAAAAAAAAGAAGAAAAAAAAGAGGAGAAGAAGAAAGGAATAGAGGAGAAGAAGAAAAAATAGAATTTTTTAATTTTTCTTCTTCTCCTATATTCCTTTCTTCTTCTCCTCTTCCTTTTCTTATTTTTTCTTCTTCTTATTTATTTCTCCTCTTCTTCCTTCTTTCCTCTTCTTATTTCCTTTTTCCTCTCATTCTTTTCTTTTCTTCCCTTCCTAGCTAGATATATAAAACTTTTCTAAAATTGTAACTTTTGCATATATAAAACTTTTCCATGGATCATCATTTCTCTTATATATTGAATATATATCCATTGTCATATATAAAACTTTCTATATATGAACAAAAACTTTCCATGAAAAAAACATTTTTGACATATATATTTAGCATATTCTAGCCATATAAACATATACATCACATACACATATACATTATAGCCACATACACATATACATCACATACACATATACATTATAGCCATATACACATATACATCACATATGAACAAAATATTAAACTAATAAAAATAGAAAAAACATATAGCCACATATGAACAAAAACATATAGCCACATACATACACATATACATTATATATATATATGAACAAAAAAAGTAAACTAATAAAAAAATAGCCAGGGCGGCGGCCCACAACAGGGCAGGCGAGGGCCGGCGCTGGGGCGGGACGAGGCAGGGGCAGGGCGACGGCGACGGCGAGCACGTGGCAGGGGCTCAGGCGCTGAGGCGGCGCGCGAGTAGGGGAGCTCGAGGCGACGGCAGGGCGGTGAGGGCGCCGCTGCTGGGGCGGACGGGCAGGGGCAGGCGACGGGACGAGGAGCGGGCGGCGACGGCGAGCATGGGGCAGGGGCACGGGCGACGGGCGACGAGGAGCGGGCGGCGACGGCAACGAGGAGCGGGCGGCACGGGCAGCCTGGCGGCGTCGAGGAGGTCGTCGGCGTCGTCTGGGCAACTGGCGAGGGAAATCTAAAAATTCCCCAAGTGTTGCTTATGTAGCAAAGACTTTGGTCCCGGTTCGTGGCACAAACCGGGACCAATGCCCCCTTTAGTCCCGGTTGATGCCACCAACCGGGACCAAAGGCCTCTTTTCAGCAGCCCAAAGGGCGGGAAGCGGCGGCCTTTGGTCCTGGTTGGTGGCACCAACCGGGAATAAAGGGGTGAATTGGTCCCGGTTTGTGCCATGAACCGGTACCAATGCACCCCTTTAGTCCCGGTTGGTGGCACCAACCAGGACCAAAGGCCTTGTGCTGGAACTGGCGTGGCGCGGTGCGGTGGGATGTTTAGTCCCACCTCGCTAGCCGAGAGGGCTCGACAGTGGTTTATAAGCGCTGCTGCGCTGACCACTTCGAGCTCCTCTCAAATGCAGGCTTACGAGCCAGAAGTCACTTATCTGCCTGTGGGCCTACTGGGCCTCCTGCGGGCCGGAATCCTGGCCCATGATAGGGTTTCTAGTCGTATTCAGGTCGTGGGGGCCTAGTAGGAGGAATTTTTTCGTTTTTTGTTTTCTTTACTTATTGTTCCTATTTTTATTTTTTTCCAGTTTTTTGTTTTGTTTTCTGCATTATTTATTTTCTTTTGTTTTTTGCTTTATTTATTAATTATTTTTGCTTTTAGTTTTAGAAAAATTATAAACTTTCTGTTAGTGCCATTAGTTTTCTAATTTGAAAACAGTTTTTTGTTTTTTGTTTTCTTTCTTGCTTTATTTATTTTATTTGTTTCTACTTACAACAAAATACTTATTGTTGCTATTTTTATTTTTTCCAGTTTTTTTGTTTTGTTTTCTGCATTATTTATTTTCTTTTGTTTTTGCATTCTTTTTAATTCTTTTTTGCTTTCAGTTTTAGAAAATTATAAACTTTCTGTTAGTGCCATTAATTTTCAAATTCGAAAACACTTTTTTGTTTTTTGTTTTCTTTGTTGCTTTATTTATTTTATTTTGTTTCTACTTACAACAAAATACTTATTGTTGCTATTTTTATTTTGTTTCCAGTTTTTTGTTTTGTTTTCTGCATTATTTCTTTTCTTTTGTTTTTTGCTTTATTTTTAATTCTTTTTGCTTTTAGGTGAGCAAAATTATAAACTTTCTATTAGTGCCATTAGTTTTAGAAAAATTATAAACTTTCTGTTAGTGCCATTAGTTTTCAAATTTGAATAGTTAAAATTTGAATTCTTTGAAATTTGTGTGAATCACAAGTTTGTGATTAACTTTACTAAAAAATGAACATACATGCGCCTATAGAGAAAATTCAACCTAAATTCATAATAAATTTCTAAGAATTTCAGAGAAATTCACTATGAATTTAGGTCAAATTCCGTGTATAGGGGCATCTATTTTCACTTTGAGAGGAGCTCAACAAGGCAGAGAGGGACGGGCTTATAAACCGGTGTGAGCGCCCTTCGGTTGCCGAGGTGGGACTAAACTCTGAGCGCAACGAGGACCAACCCTTTAGTCCCAGTTTGCGGCACAAACCGGGACTAATGGTCGGCCAGGGGCGAGGCGCATTGGACCCGGTTCGTGCGTGGAACCGGGACCAAAAGGTCCAGACGAACCGGGACAAATGGCCCACGTGGCTGCCCTCTTGAGAGTGTTCTTGGTGAGAACATAGTTGACAAGGAGCGAATCGGGATTAATGGTATTACGATGGCCGAACCATAAGACATTAAAGCATTTGAAATGAACTCTGAAAAAGTTGAAAGTTGGCATGTTATCATAATTTCACCCACATAGCATGTGCATGTACAAAACGGACAATAGTATCATACTCGTCTGTTACAAAGTTGGCATTGTATCATCATAATAGTTGTGGGAGAAAGTCTTCAGTTTTTCTTCACTTGTGTCATTTGCTTATTGCGCCGTAACCATGGATAATCTTCATCATTTATCAGGATGCTTGGGTCAGCCTTGACTTTGAAGGGAGGAATTTCATGAAACTTTTCATAATCTTCAGACATGTCTGTCTTGCCCTCCACTCCCACAACGTCCCTTTATCCTGAAAGAACTATGTGGCGCTTTGGCTCATCGTATGATGTATTCGCTTCCTTATCTTTTCATTTTCTCGGTCTGGTAGACATGTCCTTCACATAGATAACCTGTGCCACATCATTGGCTAGGGCGAACGGTTCACCAGTGTACCCAAGATTTTTCAGATCCACTGTTGTCATTCCGTACTGTGGGTCTACCTGTACCCCGCCTCCTGACAGATTGACCCATTTGCACTTAAACAAAGGGACCTTAAAATCATGTTCGTAGTCAAGTTCCCATATGTCCACTATGTAACCATAATATGTGTCCTTTCCCCTCTCGGTTGTTGCATCAAAGCGGACACCGCTGTTTTGGTTGGTGCTCTTTTGATCTTGGTCAATCGTGTAAAATGTATTCCCATTTATCTCGTATCCTTTCCAAATTGTAACAGTCGAAAATGATCCCCTGGACAACAAGTACAGCTCATCACAAACAGTGTTGTCACCTCTGAGACGTGTTTCCAACCAACGGCTGAAAGTCCTGATGTGTTCACATGTAATCCAGTCGTCGCACTGCTCCAGGTGTTTGGAGCAGACTGTTCTTATGTTCATCGACATACGGGGTCACCAAGGTAGAGTTCTGTAGAACTATGTAGTGTGCTTGAGACCAAGAATATCCGTCCCTGCATATTATTGAGTCCCTTCCAAGTGTGCCTTTTCCAGTCAGTCTCCCCTCATACCGCGATTTATGTGGACCTACCTTCTTAAGGCCAGGAAGAAGTCAACACAAAACCTGATGACATCCTCTGTTTGATGGCCCATGGAGATGCTTCCTTCTGCCCTAGCACGGTTACAGACATATTTCTTTAGGACTCCCATGAACCTCTCAAAGGGGAACATATTGTGTAGAAATACGGGCCCCAGAATGACAATCTCGTCGACTAGATGAACTAGGACGTGCGTCATGATATTGAAGAAGGATGGTGGGAACACCAGCTCGAAACTGACAAGACATTGCGCCACATCACTCCTTAGCCTTGGTACGATTTCTGGTAGAAGCCCCCTCAATGCAACTGGAAGCAGTTGCGTCATAATCACGTGGCAGTCATGAGACTTTATGTTCTGGAACTTTTTCTCTGGCATATTTATTATTCCCTTTATATTCGACGAGAAGCCAGTCGGGACCTTCATACTGAGCAGGCATTCAAAGAAGATTTCTTTCTCTTCCTTCGTAAGAGCGTAGCTGGCAGGACCTTCATACTGCTTCGGAGGCATGCCGTCTTTTTTGTGCAAATGTTGCAGGTCCTCCCGTGCCTCAGGTGTATCTTTTGTCTTTCCATACACGCCCAAGAAGCCTAGCAGGTTCACGCAAAGGTTCTTCGTCACGTGCATCACGTCGATTGAAGAGCAGACCTCTAGGTCTTTCCAGTAGGGTAGGTCCCAAAATATAGATTTCTTCTTCCACGTGGGTGCGTGTCCCTCTGCGTCATTCGGAACAGCTAGTGCGCTGGGACCCTTTCCAAAGAATACGTGTAAATCATTGACCATAGCAAGTACGTGATCACCGGTACGCATGGCGGGCTTCTTCCGTTGTTCTGCCTCGCCTTTGAAATACTTGTCTTTCTTTTGACATTGATGGTTGGTCGGAAGAAATCGACGATGGCCCAGGTACACATTCCTCCTGCAGCTTCCCAGGTATATACTATCGGTGTCAAGTAAACAGTGCGTGCATGCGTGGTATCCCTTGTTTGTCTGTCCTGAATGGTTACTGAGAGCGGGCCAATCGTTGATGGTCACGAATAGCAACGCCTTTAGGTCAAATTCCTCCTGTTTGTGCTCATCCCACTTACGTACACCGTTCCCATTCCACAGCTGTAAAAGTTCTTCAACTAATGGCCTTAGCTACACATCAATGTCGTTGCCAGGTTGCTTAGGGCCTTGGATGAGAAATGGCATCATAATGAACTTCCGCTACATGCACATCCAAGGAGGAAGGTTATACATACATAGAGTCACGGGCCAGGTGCTGTGATTGCTGCTCTGCTCCCTGAAAGGATTAATGCCATCCGCGCTTAAAGCAAACCATACGTTCCTTGGGTCACTTGCAAACTCATCCAGTACTTTCTCTCGATTTTTCTCCACTGTGACCCGTCAGCGGGTGCTCTCAACTTTCCCGTCTTTCTTACGGTCCCCCCTTTTCCATCGCATTAACTTGGCATGCTCTCTGTTTCTGAACAGACTTTTCAACCGTGGTATTATAGGAGCATACCACATCACCTTCGCAGGAACCCTCTTCCTGGGGGGCTCGCCGTCAACATCACCAGGGTCATCTCGTCTGATCTTATGCCGTAATGCACAGGATACAGGGCATGCGTTCAGATCCTTGTACACACCGCGGTAGAGGATGCAGTCATTAGGGCATGCATGTATCTTCTGCACCTCCAATCCTAGTGGGCATACGACCTTCTTTGCTGCGTATGTACTGTCGGGCAATTCTTATCTTTTGGAAGCTTCTTCTTCAATATTCTCAGTAGCTTCCACTACTAGGGAAAAGCCTAGAAGCAGCGCGGGTTTTAGGCCTATCAGTAGCGCGGGCATGAGCGCTACTGATAAGGCGCCATAGTTAAATCTTAGCAATAGCGTGTTTAGACCCACGCCATCGCTAAATTGACTTTGTAGTAGCGCTTCTACGTAAGAGCGCTACTGGTAATTAGTAGTAGCGTTTCTCCTTGCCCCGCTACTACTATTATTTAGTATTTTATTTCTTTTTATTTCATGTTGTATTCATACACCTTTACACAAGTTTTCATACAACAGGAATTTAGAGATTGTTTTTACATCATAATGATTTATTACATCACGGGGTGAAAGAACCGTGGACTAGTTTCAAGTGGATGTCCATCCACTTGAAACTAATCCGTGGTTCTTTCACCCAATGATATAATAATATCATCATCATCATCATATCATTAACAACTTATCATCATAATACATCATTGTCATATAACACCTCCTCAAGATCAACTTAGCAAATTGGTCAATAGTCGTAATCACAAGTACTCCTCATTATCAACTCTAACACATTACCACATAATAAACATATTGTACCTCATAGGACCTACTACATTCGATTAAGACCTACTACGTTTTCTAAGGTAAAATAGAAAAAAACAAGATAGCCCCTGACTCTCCATTATGGAGAATGGAGATTAGCCTGTCTCCAATTCTTGCCTTTCGCTGAATGTTACTTCCAAGAACCTCCTTACGAATGTCCATACATTTCTTCCATTCTTTGATGAACATGTGTTCACCGATTTTAGAAATCCGATATGCACAGGTGAGCTCCCTAGATTTACCTGGCAGTATGTTCAGAACTGTAAGGCGACCATTCAGATACATCAGATGAGGCACACAATCCATCGGGAGTTTCTGGTGAAAAACGTAGTAATAACTTCATATTTAGCAATGATGTACTAGTTTTAGAATTATGCAAAAGATGCACAGATGTCGTAATAGTAAAAAATCTTACCAGGGTATCTCCAGAGAAGTTACCGTCGTTCAACACGTGCACTAGTGGCACGTATTCATCATAATTTGGAGGAGTTCGATAATAGTTATTGTAATCCTCAAGAAGAGTACAAAATGCGATCAGATGATTTTTCTCCTTACAAAATGCGATCAGATGATTTTGTCTACCATCTTCTGCACAGTCTTTGAAGAACCAAAATAAGCTGTCAATGGAAATAAGTTGTCAACTATTTTGAAATAAACAATATAAATTAGTAAATAACTATGTTTGAGAAACTCACATAGCGGTACAATCGGAAGCGTATCAACAAGGACCCAAATGTCCATATTGTCTTGCTCGATGTCAGGATCACCAAGATCCATGGTGACAATCATACCCTCATAAAAACCATACATTTTGCAAAGTGCTTCCCAATTTTGGCAACCAAAATGGGTTACGCTTCGAGCATTGCACAGATTTACTTCAAAATCCATATCATGATGGGTCCTTAGGTGTATTTTCTTTGTTTCAAAATTTTCATGGTCTTCAAAACCCATCCTTTCCAAGACATAGCGTCTTGCATGGCATGGGATTAGCTAATCGAATTGTAAAAGATGAAAATTAGACATTGAAATAGTTGAAGTCATGCTTAATTATGAAAAAAAATACTTGTCGTTGTTGCGTACCGTTTCAACATCGAAGGTCTCCTCGAGCTTAATGCTGAAGCGCCGATCTTCATCCAGCTCAACGAACCTGTCGCACATACCTCGATCGTCGTGGCACCAGCTGCACTCCCCCGGGAGACTGTCGTCGTCCGAGTACGACATTTCCTACGTTCATAATTCAAAGATTAAACTTGTACATATTCTAGCACAAGTCATGCCAGAATTCGCGAAAAAATACGGCATGACCTTTGCTAAAAAAGGACATATTGAGCGCCTGAAATTTGCCGGAACGGAAATTAATCAACACTCCGGCAAAACATAGGCCACTCGGAGGTGTAACCAAAACATGAAATAATTGCTTAAACTAAAAAATAACAACAAATATGACATGTTCAACTAGTTCTATTAATTCAACTAGTTCTTACTAAATATAAACTTACTATAAATAGAAAAAAACTAGTTCTTTCCAAAAATAATGTAGTTCAACTAGTTATCAATTTACTTACTAAACTAGTTCAACTAAAACTAAACTAGTTCAACTAAAAGTAAACTAGTTCTATTAATTCAACTAGTTCTTACTAAATATAAACTTACTATAAATAGAAAAAAACTAGTTCTTTCTAAAAATAAAGTAGTTCAACTAGTTATTAATTTACTTACTAAACTAGTTCAACTAAAACTAAAATAGTTCAACTAAAACTAAACTAGTTCAACTAAAAATAAACTAGTTCTATTAATTCAACTAGTTCTTACTAAATATAAACTTACTATAAATAGAAAAAAACTAGTTCTTTCTAAAATAAAGTAGTTCAACTAGTTATTAATTTACTTACTAAACTAGTTCAACTAAAACTAAACTAGTTCAACTAAAACTAAACTAGTTCAACTAAAACTAAACTAGTTCAACTAAAACTAAACTAGTTCTATTAATTCAACTCGTTCTTACTAAATATAAACTTACTATAAAGAGAAAGAAACTAGTACATCTACTACTACTAATTAACATCTACTACTACATCTACTACTAATTAACATCTACTACTGCTAATTATACAACTAGTTTACCATCACTACTACTAATTAATATCCACTACTACTAAAAATCGTTATCTATGAACCCTAAATTAACATCTACTACTACTAAAATCATCTACTAACTAAGCAAAGAGAGAGGGGGGGGAGGGGGGGGGCTTACAGAGGGAGAGACGGTGGCGTGGAGGTGCTCGGCGACGGAGGTAGGGGCGGCGAGGGCGGGCTCGGGATCGGGGGAGACAGCGGCGAGGCGGGGTCGGGGAGACGGCGGCGAGGCGGGGTCAGGGGAGACGGCGGCGAGGCAGGGTCGGGGGAGACGGCCGCGAGGCGGGGTCGGGGGAGATGGCCGCGAGACGGCGGCGAGGCGGAGGCGACGAGGGGGAGAAGAGAGAATGGGGAATTGGGGGAGGAAGCAGAGGAGAGGGAATCAGGCCGCGCGGGGGGTTAGGTGAAAATAGCTTTAACAGTAGCGTGGGGAGGAAAAAGGCGCTGCTGCGAAAATCCATAGTAGTAGCGCTGTTTCTAGAAGGGCGCTACTACTATACCTAGCACGTCGGGACCGGTGTGGCAATTGTAGTAGTAGCGCGTTCTGTTCCTGCCGCGCTACTGCTAAGGGGGTAACAGTAGCGCGGTTTAGCCAGACGCTCTACTGCTAAGTAGCAGCAGTGCCTCATTTTAACAAGCGTTACTGGTAAGATTTTGTGTATAAGGTTTTCCCTAGTAGTGTTCTCAAATCCTTTGTGAGGCACAACATTCTCTGCCTTTCACTGCAGCAATTCCAGTACGGTACCGAGCTTTGTGTTGCCATCTTCGCAATTGGGGTACAACCCTTTTTTGTGATCCTCTAACATGCGATTGAACTTCAGCTTCTCCTTTTGACTTTCGCATTGCGTCCTTGCATCGACAATGACCCGGCGGAGATCATCATCATCGGGCAAATCGTCTGGTTCCTCTTGATCTTCAGCAGCTTCGCCGTTGCTGTAAAGATCATCGGGCACATCGTCTAGTTCCTCTTGATGTTCAGTAGCATCACCGTATTCAGGGGCACATAGTTGTCATCGTACTCTTCTTCTTCGCCGTCTTCCATCATAACCCCTATTTCTCCGTGCCTCGTCCAAACATTATAGTGTGGCATGAAACCCTTGTAAAGCAGGTGGGTGTGAAGGATCTTCCGGTCAGAGTAAGACTTCGTATTCCCACATATAGGGCATGGACAACACATAAAACCATTCTGTTTATTTGCCTCAGCCACTTCGAGAAAATCATGCACGCCCTTAATGTACTCGGAGGTGTGTCTTTCACCGTACATCCATTGCCGGTTCATCTGTGTGCATTATATATAATTAAGTGTGTCAAAAATCATTACATAACATCATGAATAGATAATTAAGTGATCAAATTAATAGAAGTTCATCATCAAATTAAAACCAAAGTACATATATAGTTCTCATCTAACAACATAAAGCTCTGTAGAGCATCTAAATTAACTAAACCATATATTGAAACTATGTAAAACATTTCAATGCGAAAACCAATGCGATCATAATTGCAACCAAGGTAACAACTGATCCAACGGCACAATGATGCCAAGCCTCGGTATGAATGGCATATTTTCTAATCTTTCTAATCTTCAAGCACATTGCATCCATCTTGATATTGTGATCATCGACGACATCCGCAACATGCAACTCCAATATCTTTTTCTCCTCCTCAATTTTACTTATTTTTTCCTTCAAGAAAATGTTTTCTTCTTCAACTAAATTTAACCTCTCGACAATAGGGTCGGTTGGAATATACGGTTCAACAACCTCCTAGATAAATAAAATTATGTCACGTTGGTCGGCATAATTTTCATAAACAACAAATGAACCAATAGTTATGAAAAGATAATATATACCACATCCGAATCATAGACAGGACGAGGGCCGACAGGGGCGGATACCAAAACCATCGCACTATATAAGATGCAGTAATAAAAGTAAGAAAATAATACAAGTATCTATCTAAACATACAAGTAAGAATATTTTTCCTTTCAGAAAGAAGATAAGAACAAGAGGATCACCACGGTGGTGCTGGCGATGAGATCGGCGCGGGTGGTCGACGGCGGTGAAGACGGGGACGGGGCGTGACGGACCGCTAAACCTAGACAAATATTAAGGAAAATGGAGCTTGGATGTCGAGCTTGGAGAGGAGAAAACTTAAGTAGTGTGGCTCGGGAATTCCATCAAACACCTTGTGTGCATAGGAGGTGACCTAGAGCACCACCAAGCCCTCTCCCCCTCGGTGGCCAGAAAAAACAGAGCAGTGTGCTCTGCTCTTACGCGAGGGGGTATATATAGGCACCTCATTGGTCCCGGTTGGTGGCATGAACCGGGACTAAACGGCAGCCTTTGGTCCCGGTTCAAGCCACCAACCGGGACGAATGGTGGTGGGCCAGGAGCGAGGCCCATTGGTCCCGGTTCGTCCCACCAACCGGGACCAATGGCCCACGTGGCCCGGCCGGCCCCCGGGGCTCACGAACCGGGTCCAATGCCACCATGGGTCCCGGTTCTGGACTGAACCGGGACTAATGGGCTGACCCGGCCTGGACCTTTGACCCCTTTTCTACTAGTGTGAAAATTCCCACTAATATATCAAAGTGACAAAATAGGAGACTCTCTATCATGAAGATCATGGTGCTGCTTTGAAGCACAAGTGTGGAAAAAGGATAGTAACATTGCTCCTACTCTCTTTTTCCCTAATTTTTTTATTCAGGCCTTCTCTTTTTTATGGCCTCTTTTTTTATTTTCTTTTTTTTTTGTCTGGAGTCTCATCCCGACTTGTGGGGAAATCATAGTCTACATCATCCTTTCCTCACATGGGACAATGCACTAATAATGAAGATCATCACACTTTTATTTGTTTACAACTCAAGAATTACAACTCAATACTTAGAACAAAAATGACTCTATGTGAATGCCTCCGGCGGTGTACTGGATGTGCAATGATTCAAGAGTGACATGTATGAAGGAATTATGAACGGTGGCTTCCACAAATACGATGTCAACTAGATGATCATGCAAAGCAATATGCCAATGGTAGAGCGTGTCATAATAAACGGAACAGTGGAAAGTTGCATGGAAATATATCTCGGGATGGCTATGGAAATGCCATAATAGGTAGGTATGGTGGTTGTTTTGAGGAAGGTATATGGTGGGTGTATGGTACCGGCGAAAGTTGCGCGACACTAGAGAGGCTGGCAACGGTGGAAGGGTGAGAGTGCGTATAATCCATGGACTCAACATTAGTCAAAAAGAACTCACATACTTATTGCAAAAATCTATTAGTTATCGAAACGAAGTACTACGCGCATGCTCCTAAGGGGATAGATTGGTAGGAAAAAACCATCGGTCGTCCCCGACCACCACTCATAAGGAAGACAATTAATAAATAAATCATGCTCCAACTTCATCACATATCGGTTCACCATACGTGCATGCTACGGGAATCACCTTAGTTGGTGGATTCTTCTTGGCCAGACCCTGAAAATCTCAATGAACGCTGCCAAGCAGTCCTCGGGGCGCTTCTCCTTGACCGCGGAGTCGACCCTAATGGAAGTTGCGTCGTCAGAGGAAGCCATAGCTGCGAAATCGATCAATGTTAACACATTTCATCACACAATGAAAAAAACATAAGAATAAAACATCAAAGATTACTTCTAAGAAAATTCATCATGGTGGACACTCTCGCAGATATTTGGACCTCCGGTGATAGTCGAGCTGGGCGAGCCCTTCTTGTGTTATGAAGGTATAACAGGAAGAGCTCACAAAGATCAACCGTTATCCTGAAAGTCGATTTTTTCCCTCCAAGAACAACTACCATCGACCGCCGATGATGGTCGCTCTTTCTCTGCTCGTCCTACTTGACAAATATCATAGAGGAGGAGCAGAGGAAGAGCGTCCCCCCCTATGACAACATTTGATAACATCTCTCATCTATCAATTAAGGTGGACCCTCGATCTGGTGGTGTTATATATGGTGGACACTGTCTCACAGGAATTTGAACATTTGATGATAGTCAAGCTGGGCGAGCCCTACATGTGTTATCAAGTTATAATAGGAATAGCTCACACAGATCGACCATCATTATCAGAAGTTGATTTTCTTCCTCCAAGAACAACTCTCATCAACACACTCTCAAGTATATATGGTGGACACTCTCTCCTATGGTGGTATATATGGTGTCGTGCATACGACGATCTATGGGACCGGCAAAAGCCACTTTGCGGTTCGACTAGCGAGATCAAAAAGCACAAAGAGCAGAACTAACAATCCACACAAAGATTTACCCATGTTCGGGCCGCTGTGAGGTGTAAAATCCTACTCCAGCATTGTTCATATTGGATGTATTGAGCTCAAGTACAAGGAGCACCGCTTGCCGACAAGGATGCATGAGAAGTGCAGCTACGCGTGTAAATGAGTAAAGTGTTGACCTCTGTAAAGGTAGCCGTTTGCCTCCTTTTATAAATGAATGAGTCACAGTGGAAAAACAGACTTTACACAAGGTAAATAGTGGCGACAATTCTATCATACCTAACTCGGATGGGTTAGGACAAAGGCATTAAATGTGCCGTGAGGTGTCGTGCTCGGACGGGTTAGGACAAAGGCATTAAATGCGCCGTGAGGTGTCGTGCTGGTGTTACTTCCCGGCAAAGGTTGTCTCTCCTTCTGAGTCGTTTACCTAGCTACCTCATATTATCTGGACACGCCAGCAGGACCGGTGTCAATTAAAGTTGGTTGTTTGGCAGCGAGCTGACACGTGCTAACTATCTAACTATTTAAACATGTCTTGTTACTTGTACGTGGGCAAGGTGGGACTAAAGTTTCCCTAGAGCCCTATCTTTACCTAGAGCACCACTCGGCAAGTGTGTATGTGTCAAGAGCGGCCCTCCGTACAGGTGCGGTTGGATTATAAATTAAAAAAAAGTGCCCGGTACAGGTGCGGTTGGATTATAAATTAATAAAAAGTGCCGGCACCCATTCTTTAGAATATGGATTGCCATCATAAACATTCTCTTTCCGAAGATGAAGATTCATAGTGACAATATATATTCTTAACATTGAAGAAAAGCTTAATGTGGTTAGACTATCGGACTATTTAAACAGCTCTTTTTGCTTGTCGGTAGGTGAGGTAGGACTAATGTTTGCCAAATCTTTGCTGAGAGGTGCTCTCCGCAAATAGGTGCAACCGTGATCATGTCGTTATTAGCCGCCGGATGTGCCTCATGGCACAACTTTGGCGTGCGGCGGCTTCTTGGCTCCCGGCAAAGAGTGCCTTTGCCGAGTATTGTCTTTTTGCCGAGGTCTACTCTTGGCAATATCATATGTTACTTTGCCGAATTTCCGTGGTTTGGCTCTCGGCGAAGAGCCTAGCACCCGGCGTATATGAAAATTTCAGTAGTGACAGATGCAGGTAGGGATGTAAATGATAAATAAAGTGCGCCTGCAAGTCCCAAGATAGCTTTAGTTAGCTTGATAGTTCAACCCCCCCACCCCCAAAAAAAAGAAGAAACATTATTAAACTGTTAGATCATAAGTGGGTTTACGGGATTAACCGGGGTCCTGTTTAGATCCCTAGGTGCACAGGTTGATGACTAATGCTATTAACTCTTGAACAAAAAAAATAGTGATTTATTACTCGATCCATGCTTCTCAAACTTTTGTTCTGATTACTCATCTTCGTACAAACTTGTTAAACAATCGTTCCGGGTGTACTAAACTTGTTAAACCTCGCTTTCATCATTTCAACTCGCTTACGTACTGCCTAGATGAAAATGATGCACGCAAGTTGCAGAATCAGACTTACAGTCCTCTAAATAGTACGTACAACAAAAGAACGTCTTGGACCGTTCCCCTCTCCCCCGTCTACAGTAGAGAGAGGAGAATCTTTGGGCGATCCCGTCTTCCCCACCTCGCCGGCGCCGATTTCGACGGATCCCTCGGCCTCCGCCGGCCGCTTCGGCGGCGGGAGGCTGGGGGATCCCCGCGTCACGTCTGTATATAGCGTAGGGGTAGGTAGGGCTTCAGCCGGCGGCGCTAGGGAGGTGGAGGTGCCGGCGGTGGTGTGTTTGCGGTCGATCTGCTCTTCCTCCGGCGTTAGCGCTCGAGCTCGGCGGCGTGATTGACTTCTCGAGCTCTTCGTTCTTGGTGCGCCGAGCTCGCTGTTCCCCATCCGGTGCCGGCGTGATGGCGGCGCCGTTTTGAAGATCCTGAAGGAGAGGTTGCGATTCACCAAGATGGCCTCGCCGCCCGTGGTGCAGGGTGGAGGTGTCATGCCGAGGAGCGTCGACTTCCTTGTCGCCGAGGGGAGCCTCCGAGTCCAAGAGTGCGGAGGGATGGCGGCGGGATTCGCCGGCGCAGCGTTCTGCTATGTGGAAGACGAAGCCAGAGTTCAGCAAGGGCCTACTTGTAATTTCTTTGTTTTCCTGGACTTTTCTGTAAGAATCTTGGTGTAATGCAATTCAGTCCTTCTACGCAAAAAAAAAATAGTACGTACAACAGTTGATTAATCTAGTGAAAGCGAGGTTTTGGCGAAGGCGCTAGCTTGGGAACATTGACTAGTACGAAATAACCACGTACGAAAGCGACCGGTGTGTATAGACCACCGATGATGTGTGTGGACAACGTGGTCGCTCGCGAGGCCACGCAGGTAACAGTGGCGAGCCTTTGCGCCACGGCGCCTCCACTGCCAGCCAGCCACAACACCGCCACGGGGCCACTCCCCGGCCATCATCTGGTGGTGCTATGTGATGGCACTTTGTCTTACGCCAGCGAGAGATCGAGAGTGATCACTCGTAGGTAGCTAGCTAGCTAGGGCTCTCAGGACCAACATATAACGTCACCTGTTAATTGGCTCAGCAACTAGTATTAACCTGGGCTTGGATCAAGCTATAATGAATCTGTAACCCGTCCCTTGATCTCACACACCTTTCAATTGAACAGATCTATTGATCGAGAGGATGGGGAGGGCGCCTTGCTGCGAGAAGGTGGGGCTGAAGCGGGGAAGGTGGACGGCAAAGGAGGATGACACTCTCGCAAAATACATTGCTGGGAACGGCGAGGGCTCATGGAGGTCTCTGCCCAAGAATGCGGGTAAATATGGCATAAGCTGTTTTGCTTGTTTGCAGTAGCTACTTAATTAGTTGAATCTTCAAGATCAGACAGACTACTTAACTAGCTATACATTCATGACTAACATGAGGGAGTACTACAAATATGTTAATATGTTCCAGCTTCCCATTGTATTAATACTGCAGGGCTACTGAGGTGTGGCAAGAGCTGCAGGCTACGGTGGGTCAACTACCTGAGGGACGGGGTGAGGAGGGGCAACTTCTCTAAGGAGGAAGACGATCTCATCGTCAAGCTCCATGCTACATTAGGCAACAGGTACGGGCCTTGGATTAATCCACCATTAAAATATATATGACCCACGCGTCGCTATGCTCGCAAGAAGATATGTTGGCCTACTATTTTCTGTTTTACTTTATGTGTGCGTTCTATTTTCAGACAACTTCTGAGAGTGGACTTTTTGATCCCAAGCTTCATGGGGCTCTAAATTTTGAAAATACAAAAGCCAAAAATTGTTGTTTCAAAAAATTGTGAAACGAGGTGCACACAAATATAATGACGTATACTCTATCACTGTAAATCATGGTGATGAAATATGTTTTTATGTGGTCTACACAAAAAAATCATGATCTTTTATAGTGAATAGTACATCTTGTAGACAATCATGGTTCGTGTGTGTGTGTGTGTGTGTGTGTGTGTGTGTGTGTGTGTGTGTGTAGCTCACGTCATAATGCATTTCATCATGGAAATTTAAAGACAAGTATGCCCCCACCCCCACCCCCCTTCTAGTTTATATCGCTCGATTCAAGAATCTCACCAACTAAGATAGATGGTGAGTGGTGGAATATATTTTTTGTTTACTAAAGTGGTAAATCAATGCACTTGTTTTCCTTAAAAAGTTATGTTTACTAACGCATTAATTACACGTGAATATTTGCATTATATAAATTGTCATTACTTATCAACAGAAAAATGTCAGAAACTAAGGGTCAAAGATTAATATTGGAGAATGTGTGAGCATATGAAACAGCAACTACTTAGAAATGAAAAGATTTCATTCCTTTCATAACTGAAAGTTTGATGTCGATAATGTATTCTCTTTCGAAAATAATGCACCCCATCCATGAGCATCGAACAGGACCAAGGAAAAATTAAGCATGCCAAAAACAGAGGCAGATATCTGTATTAATGTTGCATTCTTGTAATATTTTGCAGATTTTGATATAAAACAATTAAGTTGCATCTAGTTACATACAAATTTGAGGAACTGATCTTAGTCAATGTATATGTGTTAATCCATTACCGGTCTTGTATATTAATATATGATTTTAATCTTTGCCTATATTCATTTCACACCTAGAAATAATGTACGTGCTTCGTCTCTAGCATTTAACAGAAAGGAACACTAAATGTAAATTAGCGATCCCATTTTCGCTCCTTTTCACATTTAGTGGTGGCGTAATATTCTGGCGCTATAGATTAAAGGCTATTCCCTCGACTATACAATTCTATGGCCCACATCATTGTACAGAAACGGATTTGCTATTTCTTGACTGTCGGGGAGAAACGGGCTGGTCGTGTCCCACGAACACCTACGGGACCTGGGTTCCTTGTGGTTCGGAGGGGGCGGAGGTTGCACAAAGAGCGGATCGAGGCGATGCACACGAGCGGGCTTACCCAGCTTCGGAGCTCTCCGGGGAGATAATACTCCTACTGCTGCTTTAGTGGATTATCTTGTGTTCTTGCTAGGGAGCAATGGAAGCTACAAGACCAAGCCTGGGTGTGGTTTCGTATCAGTAGGATGAACTAAGCTGGAGCTAAGCCGAACCCTCTCTACGTTGCCCTCGGGCCTCCTTTTATAGGCACAAGCGGTTACCACATATGGCAAGTAGACAAGGGTAAGATAGTAAAAACATAGGTTGGTACACCGCTTTGTACAGTGTACAGTAATCTATACCTAACTCTGACGGCAAGGGACAAGAGTCATCAATGCCCGTCTCAGTCGCCCGAACAGTGTAACAGGGACCGTCAAGTGCACCTCCGTTTGCCACGATGGTAGCTTGTCAGCGCCGCTTGTCGCTGTTCCCCGCTGGCGGCACAGCCCGTCGACACGCGTGCTTGGGAGAGCCCCGTGGTGACACGTTGGCGGGTGAGCTGGAGCGGAGATGAAGAGAGGTCGCCCGCCCCGGCAAGCGCCTTGCCGCGGCAGGAACCTTGTCGCGCCTGGGGGCTCGGCGCCCACCAAGCCTTCCCGGCAAGCTCTTCTTGCCGGGGCCTTGTTTCCTTTGCGCCCTGAGTGGCCTTCCCGGCAAGCTCCTCTTGCCGGGGTCTTGACTACTTTGTTCTTGAATGGCTCCGAAGGAGCCGCTGAGGGTCTTGGCGGTCATCAGGTCAGCCCTGCCGTGGGGCGCTGCAATTGTCCGTGCACCAGTTCGGGGTACTAGGGTACCCCTACTCTAGTACACTGACAGGAGCCCCCGGGCCTGGGCCACACACGGCGCCAAGCTCTGTTGGGCCAGGCCCAAAATAGTGCACGGGCTCGCGCGGCCTGGGTCCAAACCAAGTCCACTCCGTATCCGCCGCGTTCCCCTGTAACGGCATGTGTCAATTGCGGTGTCGTGGGCGAAGTGGGCAACGTGCGGGGTCGCCTCATCTGTCGCCTCAGTTCTGAATCCCCGCCACGTGGTTCCCATGCCCTTGGGGTCACGGACGGCGGAAGTGGGAAACTGGGCCGTCGCGAGCAGAGGCAGCAGGTCTGCCCCGATTCCCTGCGCCTCCTACGCCTTGATTCGCTGAGCGGGGCGGTTGAGCCCCCACCTTGCTTCTTTTAAGAAGGGCGGAAGGGGGCGCAGAAGCCCGCACTCTCCCATATCCTCCTTTCTTCGGCTTCTGCTCCCCCTTCTCTCACTCGTCATGGAGAGAGGGAACCTTGGCTCTTCATCGGTGGCGGCGAGGGTCGCCGCTAGACAGCGCACCCCTCCCAACCCTACGCCTGGGGTGGCAGAGCCAGCCACAAGGGGAAGAGGGAGGGGGCGAGGTCGTGGTCGAGGTCGAGGTGCTCGGGGAAGAGGCGGACGGGGCGGCGAGTCGTCTCCGCCTCCGCTTGCGGTTCCCCTCCGGGGGCGAGGTCGTGGACGAGGTAGAGGCGCTCGGGGAAGAGGCGGGCGGGGCGGCGCATCGTCTCCGCCTCCGCCGGCGGTTCTCCTCCCCGCGGCGGTCCACACAGGGGACGATCCTTGCGAGTTCTTCGTCAGGCTGCGCCGGGCGCCTCGTCGTCGCCTCCGGCTTCCGGCTCCGTTTGCAAGCGCGATGGAGTCGGATCCGCCCGAGACGCTGAGATTGCACATGAGGGGCTGCGGAATCAGCGGCACGCGAGTCCGTGTTGTATTCCCAGCCCCTAGTGTGATGTATCTTGATCGTGGGTGGAAGACGTTCGCCCGCATCCACAACCTGCTGGCGGGGTTCACCCTCCATTTTAAGTTAATGGAGGGTGATCTCCTCTCCGTCAAGGTCTTCGGGGATCTCGGCACTCGGGCGAAGTGTTGTGTGGATAGCTCCTCCGACAGCGAAGATTCCTTCTCGAGCGAGAGTGACGAGGAGGGGAGCGACAGCGACGACGAGGGTAGCGGGCTCAACTAGTTGTCGGGCGCCGCTCCGTGCGTCACCGGCAACCCTATCATCCGCGTAGCCGGCTCCTTGAACTCCCCGGGGTCGTCTCCTTGGGCGGCTGGCGTAGGGAAGCTGCGGAAGGGGAAGAGGGATGGCGACAAGGCCGTCAAGTCGGAGTACGAGGGCGTAGTGCCCTCGACAGCGTGCTGACGTCCTGCCGCCCCGTCTTCGAACTCCGCTTCCGACGCCGTCGTCTCCGTCAAGCTCTCAGAGGGCCCCCGGGATGTTCTCTTGGTGCCTTCTGGCACCTGTAGCTCGCCTAGGCGCTCCGTTTGCCCCAACCACCTCTTTGACCTACCTCCTGAAGATAGGGACAGGAAAAGGATTACGGGCATCTTATCTTTTTAATTTGTAAGCCTTCGGGCCTTATCTACATTTAAAACTTGTAATCCTCTTTTTCATGTTTTTCATTCTTCACGGATTGTATCCGAGAAGGATGTTTTTAATGAAAAAGGGATGTTTGAAGAGGGACGAAAGGCTTATCTGATACTGCAGCCCCCGGCAACCCTGGCTTGTCGCAGCTCCCGGCAACCCTATCTTGCCGGGGCTTGGGTGCCGGCGCGCCCTTCTTCTCTTCGCTGTTATTCCAGTTCTGATAACGATCTAGCCATTGCCGCAAAAAGCTATTTTTGTAATATAACTTTATTGCAGGCAATATTTGCTACGTTACTTCCTTTACTCGACTCTTGGCTTTGTATGTTACTGCCCTTACGCCTTTCAGGAAAGCTTGCCGGTGCAGGCACCCTTGCCGCGAGCGCCGAGTGCGGAACTTCAGCAGCCTGCTGGCGGGGTCGCTACCGACAAGCAACCTTGTCGCGGACTAGTCGCAGCTCACTTAAATTGTTGAGCGGACTCGAAACAAAGTAAGGGCGCGACTAGTCACGATTTGGTTCCTTTGCGCACAGGTTTTCCATACAAAGCGCGGTCGTTCAAGGAAAATAACTTTAAAGAAAATCGAATGTTCAAACTTTGGCAACTTAGCTTGTCAGTCGTTCGCTCCCGGCAAGGCGAAACTGAGTCATCGCTATGCACCAGTACTCAAAGCCTTCGACGGCGCGAGGGAAAAGGCCGAAGATGTCGAGCCCCCAGACCGAGAATGGCCAGGATAAAGGGATCGCCTGGAGAGCTTGAGCTAGTTAGTGTATCTATTTGGAATGGAACTGGCACGCTTCACACTTGGTTATTTGCGCCGTCGCATCCTGGAGGGCTTCTGGCCAGAAGAAACCTTGCCGGAAAGCTTTGCCGGCAAGCGCTCTTGCGCCAATGTGGTGACCACATATGCCTCCATGTATCTCTGCCAACAGCTTCTGTCCATCTTCCCGGCAAATACACTTCAATTTCACACCGTTGAGCCTTCTTCTGTACAGAATGTTGTCAACAAACTGGTACATACTTGACTGCCGGGCTACTTTTTCCGCTTCTTCTTGCTCTTCGGGAAGTTCTCCTGTCTGAAGGAAAAGGACGATTTGCTGTGCCCATGCTGGAGCTTGTGGCTCGACAACAAGGACTAAAGGCTCTACTATCACTGCGGGAACACCAGCTTCTGCGGCAAGAACCTGTGGGTTTGCCAGAGCTTGATGATCCCCGGCAAGCTTGCCGGAGCGAAACCTGTCGGGAGCGTTTGCTTCAACGATACAAACCGCATGGTTTGTCGAAGCATACTGCTCCTCAGTGATACTTGCACTGGTTTTAGGGACCTTCTTGGCGGCGGCTTCAGGGAGCTCTGCCGGAAAGTAGTCGCCAGAAACCAATTTTCTCTTCTTGCTATGTCCTGTTGATGGTGTTACGGTTGGCTGAGTTAGCTTGAGCACAAAAATCCCTGGTTCCACAGGTAACTTTAGTGCGACACATTTGGAGAGGCCATCAGCTATATCATTCTGAGCTCTTGGAACGTGTTCCATTTGCAGGCCTTCAAAGTGCTCTTCCAGCTTCCTCACTTCATCAACGTAGGCTTCCATCAACGGACTCTGATAATCTTTATTTACTTGGCGGACGACGAGTTGCGAGTCCCTACTGACAATGAGCTTCTTGATCCCAAGGTCTACCGCAATCCTGAGGCCGGCAAGCAAACCTTCATACTCTGCAGTATTGTTTGTTGCTTGTTCCTTGGGGAAGTGCATCTGGACTACGTACTTGAGGTGTTCTCCGGTGGGTGCGATAAGCAGCACGCCGGCACCGGCGCCTTGCAGCGAGAAGGCACCGTCAAAGTACATCAGCCAATCTTTATTTGCCTCCTTGACGGGATGCTCGTCTCGAATTTCGTCATCTTGCTACGCCCACTCAGCTATGAATTCCGCCAATGCTCGCTCGATAGTTGAAGTGCTTTCAAATTTGAGACCGAAGCTTGACAGTTCCAGTGCCCACTCGACGATTCTGCCTGTTGCTTCTGGATTTTGTAATATCCTCTTCAGCGGAAAGCGAGTGACAACTGTTATCTCATGTGCTTGGAAGTAGTGGCGCAGCTTTCTCGAGGCCATGAGGAGGCCGAAAAGTAGCATTTGCACACCAGAGTACCTTGATCTAGCCCCCTGCAAAAGGGAACTGACAAAGTAGACTGGGCGCTGCACCATCTTCTTATGTATCTTGTCGCAACCCTGCGCTGATCCGTCCTTGTCGGGACCAGAGCTTGACGGCGAAGCCCCTTGCTTGTCGCTGGATGCGCCTGCCTCGGTTGCCGGCTCATCATCCGCCTCCCTCTCCGCTACTA
This sequence comes from Aegilops longissima, assembly GCA_021605205.1. Classification (NCBI taxonomy): domain Eukaryota; kingdom Viridiplantae; phylum Streptophyta; class Magnoliopsida; order Poales; family Poaceae; genus Aegilops; species Aegilops longissima. The sequence goes on along the minus strand of CM038676.1, from coordinate 2,626,562 downwards.
ACACAGCACTAACCACTTGATTGGTCGCTGCTATATACAACAGCAACTTCTCTTGTGGCCTAGGTGCGACAAGTATTGGAGCGGAGGACAGGTATCTCCTCAAGTCCCGCAGCGCAGCCTCCGCTTCGGGAGTCCATTTCATTGGACCTGCCTTTTTCAAAATTTTGAAAAATGGCAGGGCGCGCTCAGCGGACTTAGAGATGAACCTGCTGAGAGCAGCCACGCAACCGCAAGCCTTCGACATCCTTGACGCTTTTACGCTCGATCTGCTCAATGGCCTTGATCTTGTCGGGATTGGCTTCAATTCCCCGCTGGGACACAAAGAACCCGAGAAGCTTGCCGGAAGGGACTCCAAACACGCACTTCTCGGGGTTGAACTTGAGGTTGATCTTGCGTAGATTTGCAAATGTTTCATCCAAATCTTGAATCAGAGCCGATTTGTCCTTGCTCTTGACCACTATGTCATCCATGTACGCTTCTACATTTCTGTGTATCTGTGGTTCAAAGGCATCATGGACTATTCTTGCAAAGGTTGAACCAGCGTTCTTCAAACCGAAAGGCATCCGTATAAAGCAGTAGGTGCCACATGGTGTAATGAATGCGGTTTTCTCTTCATCCTCTTCTGCCATGAAGATCTGATGATATCCTGAATATGCATCAAGAAACGAAAGCAGATCACACCCAGCCGTGGAGTCAACAATCTGGTCGATACGCGGCAAGGGAAATGGGTCTTTGGGACAAGCTTTATTAACATCAATGAAGTCAATACAAAGTCTCCATTTCCCATTAGCCTTGCGTACCACCACCGGATTGGCCAACCACGTGGGATGGAGGAATCCTCTAATAAGCCCTGCTGCTTCCAACTTCTTGATTTCTTCTGCTATGAACTCTTGGCGTTCCACCGCCTGTTTCCTAACTTTTTGCTTGACGGGCCGCGCGTGAGGACAGACGGCTAGGTGGTGCTCAATTACTTTCCTGGGAACACCGGGGATGTCAGATGGTTGCCATGCAAACACATCGACATTCGCCCGCAGGAAAGCAACGAGCTCGCCTTCCTATTTAGGATCAAGCGTGGCACTGATGGTGAAGGTACCACCAGTGCCGTCCTCCTTGGCGGGCACTTTCTTGATCTTCGGCGGAGCCGCCATCATTTTCTTGCACTTGCCGGTGGAGCTCGGTGGTGCGTCCTCAACGGTAGTGCAGCACACCGAAGAGGTGCGCTTGCCGGAGTGGGCAGCAAAGCTCTTGCCGGACTTGGTGGTCTTGTTTCCCCCGGGAGCTTTAGCGGCAAGTGGTTTGCTTTCCGTTGCGGCTGCTGCTTCCCGGTAGATCTTGTCGGCGCAGATAAGCGCGTCCTTCTTGTCGCCATGGACAGAAATAACGCTTATTGGGTCGGGCATCTTGAGTAGGTTGTAAGCATGATGAGAGGCGGCCATGAACTTGGGGAGCGCTGGACGGCCAAGTATGCCATTGTAGGGTAATGGGAAGTCGGCGACGTCAAACGTGACCCTCTCAGTTCTGAAGTTGAGCTCGCTGCCGAACGTTACCGGCAATGTGATCTTCCCTTTGGGCTTGCTCCTTCCTGGATTGATTCCTTGGAAAGTACCCGTTTCTTCGAGCTCGCTGTCAGGGATTTGAAGTTTCTGAATCACCGCAGAGGAAATCAAGCTCAGGCCGGCCCCACCGTCGACTAGCATCTTTGTGACCTTGAGGTTGCGGATGGTTGGCGAGACCAACATCGGCAAGCACCCGACCGCAGTGATGCGATCAGGGTGATCCTCAATGTCAAAGATGATGGGCGTGCTGGACCACTTCAGAGGTTTGCGTGACTCTATGGAGGGTTCTGCTGCATTCACCTCACGCATCCATTGCTTGAGTTGGCGGTGCGAGGTATGCAGAGAAGCACCACCGTCAACACAAAGGACCTCTGTTGCCTTTTGAAACTCTTGCTCGTCCGCTTCATCGTCTTCCATGTCCTCGTCATCCTCATCTTCATCTTCTTCCTTGTCGCGCCGCTGGGAGGTCTGTCACCTTGCCGCTGCTTGGCCTTGCTGCATGCATCCTCCCCGCCGGTCTCTTCTTACTTGCTGCACCTGCACTTTCTTGGGCTTTCTCCTTGTGTCGCCGTCAGATTCAGCTCTCTCAGTAGCTCAACAAGCTGCTCGACTTTCTTGCAGCTCGAGATCGTGGCCCTTGGTGCGGTGGATTTTACAAGATCGTTTGTTGGAGCTGTCAGGCTTGTCAGCGGCTGCCACAGCTTGGCGGTCGGCATCTCCGGCAACCTCCTTGCCGGAGCCACTAGCCTTGGTTTTGTTGGCGGCCCCATCCTTGCCGGACTGCTCAACAACTAGCACTTCTTGGTTTTTCTTCCTTGTTGTTTCGCCCCCGGCTCTTCCTTGCCGGGGCGATCCTTTCACTGTCAGACTCTGCTCCCACATTCTCTCCTGGGTGCCTTCTTCCTTCTTCAGCGCGTGCACACTTGTCGGCCAGGGCGTAAAGCTTACTGACGTCTTTCACTTTGCACATCGCCATCTCCTCCCTCATCCTGCGGTTTCGTACATTACGATGAAACGACCGATCATCGCAGCAGGGTGGACGCCGGGATGTTGTAATGCACACGATCGAATCTCTGGATAAACTTGCGCAGGGACTCTCCTCCTTCGGGCAAGCAGGTGAAGATCACTTTCTTGGCCATGAGGCTTGTGGTCACCGTGAAGGCGCCGACAAACTGGTGGCACAACCGCCCAAGAAGATATGGAGCTGTCCGCAAGTGCATGAGCCAAGATCCGACGTTTGGCTTGAGCACCGGGGAAAGTAGTTGGCGAGGATCTTGTCGTCTCGCCCCCGCAGCCTGCACCGCGATGGTGTAGATGCTGAGGAACTCGACGGTGTGTCCTACCATCATACTTCTCCGCACATCTGGTTTGAAGTTTTTCTTGTCGGGCCACGGACTTGCCGCAGCTCACGAGTGAACGCAGGGCAACCTATCACAGACGGTAAGTCGCTGGTTCCCCGGGCGCATGCATATCGACAGATGGGCCGGCGCGTTGGTCGATTGACGGCGCGCTTCTTCGACGCCGTCACGGGTTCGAGCGTCTTCTTCTTGCCGTTCTCAAGAACTGGCGCTAGTCGCGACGATCTCGCGGATCCGGACGACGATGTGGAGTCGCTGTCGAGGTGGATCCGCGATTCGCGATCTGGGTCTTCGGGAGGGGAGTGCACGGTGGCTGCACCCGTAAGTCTCGCCGCCATCAGCTCGCGCTTGTCGCCTTGCAGCTGCTGCGAAGCGCGGTTGTTGCGGGACGTCGCCGTTGGCGGCCGATGAGACTCTGAATTGTGGCCCTCCATTCGTCGACCTTGTCGGCCGTTGAGGGTAGTCTAGAAGTAATCGAGTCTTGCCAAGGCTTCCGCTGGTGTGGTTGGCGGCAACGGCGACGGAGCGAAGAACGGACGTGCTCGGACTCCTAACCAAGTTAGAGGAGCAACATCCCGCCTAAGCGATCCGTACTCATTCGTACCAGCATGCTAGGGTGCATGCGGTCTCGAGGGCCTCGGGATCCCCAGCTTGGCCTTGGTCCAATGAGCGATGGTGCCGCGAGCTTCACGACGCTGTCATCTCGCGCCTCCCGAGAAGGACGCGGTGAAGATTCGGACGCCGACGCCTGCGCTGCCTTGTCTTTGGACCTGGCGGCGTTGTGGGCTCTTTCGTCGACGCCGGTTCCTCCGCCAGCGTTCCCCCCACCACCTGACAGCTCCGGTGGTGGTGGGTTCGACGCGGACGGCTCTGCTGCTGCCAAAGATTTCTTCTTCGGCGCCATGTTGACGAATATGTTGATGAAGTTGCTCGTGTGACCACCGGATCGGGTTCCCACAGCCTCGACGCCCCCTACCTGGCGCGCCAAAGATGTCGGGGAGAAACGGGCTGGTCGTGTCCCACGAACACCTACGGAACCTGGGTCCCTTGTGGTTCGGAGGGGGCGGAGGTTGCACAAAGAGCGGATCGAGGCGATGCACACGAGCGGGCTTACCCAGCTTCGGAGCTCTCCGGGGAGATAATACTCCTACTGCTGCTTTAGTGGATTATCTTGTGTTCTTGCTAGGGAGCAATGGAAGCTACAAGACCTAGCCTGGGTGTGGTTTCAGTCGATGGGATGAACTAAGCTGGAGCTAAGTCAACCTCTCTACGTTGCCCTCGGGCCTCCTTTTATAGGAACAAGGGGTTACCACATATGGCAAGTAGACAAGGGTAGGATAGTAAAAACATAGGTTGGTACACCGCTTTGTACAGTGTACAGTAATCTATACCTAACTCTGACGGCAAGGGACAAGAGTCATCAATGCCCGTCTCAGTCGCCCGAACAGTGTAACAGGGACCGTCAGGTGCACCTCCGTTTGCCACGATGGTAGCTTGTAAGCGCCGCTTGTCGCTGTTCCCCGCTGGCGGCACAGCCCGTCGACACGCGTGCTTAGGAGAGCCCCGTGGTGACACGTTGGCGGGTGAGCTGGAGCGGAGATGAAGAGAGGTCGCCCGCCCCGGCAAGCGCCTTGCCGCGGCAGGAACCTTGTCGCGCCTGGGGGCTCGGCGCCCACCAAGCCTTCCCGGCAAGCTCTTCTTGCCGGGGCCTTGTTTCCTTTGCGCCCTGAGTGGCCTTCCCGGCAAGCTCCTCTTGCCGGGGTCTTGACTACTTTGTTCTTGAATGGCTCCGAAGGAGCCGCTGAGGGCCTTGGCGGTCATCAGGCCAGCCCTGCCGTGGGGCGCTGCAACTGTCCGTGCACGAGTTCGGGGTACTAGGGTACCCCTACTCTAGTACACCGACATTGACCAACTTATTTCTCAAGTCTTACACGACAAGATTTAGCCATTTTTCTTGGGTTTCGTGTTTTTTTTTGTTTGCCATGTATTCAGTTTATCACTATATCTTCTCTTAACTATGTGGCAAAAATCCAACAACACACACATGGACCAAGCTAGGTTGCGCTGTCGCGTCAACTGTGTTTTATTAAATATCTCTTAACTGGGGCAACAGAATGATATTTTGTTAAAACTGTAAATTCTCGCACTGCCTTTCTTAAATGCGACTCACTTGCTTTCTTTTTGAAAAAAGAGGAGTGCATGATCCAATCGCATCTAACCTTTGCACCTGTGAAGTGGATGATTTTAAATCAGTACTCCGACTTTATTTGTTTTTAAGTTTTATCCATTACTTAGTTTCTTGACCCCACAAAACATATAACTCCCCTTTTCTTTTACGCAAAATAGGATGTAATTACCAATTTGTTGGTGGTAACATATGAAAGGCAACGCACAAAAGGAAGGGTATGAGGACTCATTTCCATCCGTGAAATTGTTGATGCATCATGTTGGGTGTACATGAGATTTTCTTTTACGAGACGGGTTGTTGGTCTATGCATGTGTACGTGGGATTATATTTTAGGGCCACCCGTTTTATTGGTTCGCGTAGTTCTACATGTATTTTTTCCTTTTCAAGGTAGTGCACACATTATAAATTGTTAGCTATATATGATTTTAAATAAGAACAGGTTCACTAAACAAATGATTAGATGTTCAACGCGACAACCTTTAACCATTAGAACAGCGTGTAGGTTTTGTAATTGTGATATATGTTATGTAGATGTTTCAATGATCAGATGTTTCCTGCGATCAGACCTATTCGCGATTGTGATGTGTCATAGATTGAACGATTGTGATGTGCCGTGCTCCAGACGTTCTCACTCACTCAGAAAGCTCAGTGTACACTATGAGAGGGGCGGCTGCTAGTAGTCTAGTATTGCCCTGGACCTCAGTTCTCAACATCAGTAATAGTCACTGTACTTGGTGGAACTGTGGATCTTACTAATCCACTTGAAAGATGACATTGCTGTCACCCCCAGCGCCAGCTGAGGAGATTGATGCTAACACCGATGATGTAGAATGTGTACTGGTCCTCTCCAGCCTATCTCATGGTTCATGATCATGTGCAACATTTTGTTGGTCATATTAACTGTACCAGCCAGGAAACACGCGGGTAATAAAGTAAACAACTTACAAATTAGTTCGGGCATGTACTTGCAAAATGGCACTATTAGTGCTAGAGACGAACCATGTGATCCTTTAGACCTAGGATAACATCGTTGATTTTTATAATTTTTTTCTTTTTTGCGATTGGTGCTGGATTCCTGTCCCAAATTAGTTCAGGCAATTAAGTATAATGTCACTTATGCAATCAATGGTATCGGCTGTGATAGGGTACAATCACGGAGAAAATTGGACGTGCTCTAGCTAGGATATGTTAGCCCAATAGCATGTGAATAGGAACACCTACTCAATGTTTAAATAGCGGGCTATTGCCATTTATTGGTGGTTGGGCCAGAAGCTAATGAAAAAGTTATAGCGGAGCTGTAGCGAAGCCAAACCCATTTAGCGTTATCCATAAATCATGAAAAATTGAAAATAATTGTTGGCATCGCCTCCTCGCCGCACCTCACTTCTTCCTCACACACACACACACACACACACACACACACACACACACATGTGTACAACTAATGTCAAGACTAATTCTAACAAACATAAGCATACAATAAGGCATCATATATGATATAATGCATATACTTAACATATACATATGTTCGTATATCAAAACACGAGCAACAATCAGGTGTTCTAATTAAATAACCAAGCTTCGCATCAATGCGTCAGAAACTAGAACAAAAAATAATGCAGAAGGTTGGTTTTGTATAGCGGCTTAACGGGCAAACGACTCCAGATTTGACGCTATAGCGGGAAATTGGGGCTATTAGCGTCATTTTAAATTTAGCGTTAAAAGTGCATAGCTTTAGCAGGAGAGATCTCACAGGCTATTGAGGGGCTATAGCAGAGCTATAACCGGCTATTTAAAACTTTGCATCTACTGTTACACTCTACAGCTTGAGGAACAATGAATAACAGTATTCTAGTTATACTATTGCAACTGCACATTGTAGTCTCTCTGTCAGCGCCTGGTCGGGTCTTTTCATTCCACACAATAAACACTCAATATAGTCGAGGATATATCCATATCCTAAGGTATACTCTCTAATTAGTCTGCCTGGTTCGATGTTTCGAGTTAGTACTATCTTAGCTCGTAGAGCATCGCCTTCCCATGTATTTTTAAATATCTCTCACTAACGACCATGCATCTTCGTGTACTGGCTGACAGATGGTCACTGATCGCCAGTCACCTACCAGGGCGGACTGACAACGAGATCAAGAATTACTGGAACGCTCATCTTAGCAGGCAGATCCACAGCTTCCGGCGCATGTACACCGCCGGCAAGGAAACCACCATAACCATTGACATGAACAAGCTTTCCGCGGCTTCCAAGCGGCGAGGCGGCCAGGCACCAAGGAGCATCACGAAGAAGCAGCCGGTGCTTGAGCCCACCAAGTCAATGGAATGCTCTAGGCCGGTCGGTGACATGTCATCATCAACATCAAGCCTACCTCAGGGAAACTCAGAAACTATGTTAGACCAGAACCAGCCGATCAACATCATCACTAATGATACAGCCTGTAGTGAGGAGCCCATGGTCATGGACCCCATAGATCTGAATGGTGGTGTCCTGGAGCCCAACTACGCGAACAACTCAATGGATCAGATTGGGATTTTGCAGGAGTGTGGGGAGATTGAGGCCCTGTTATCAAGCATCGACGACATGCCATCTAGTGTGCTGACTGGCGTCGAGAACGGGGGCCACTCACCTCGGGTTGAGGATCTCCTGGACATGGACTGGGAGGGTTTTGCGTCTCACCTATGCGAACAGCCAGCCCAGAATGATCTCCTCCAGACTGCGAAGCCACAGGCAATGACAGGCTCCGAGTCGGACAAGCTTGAGTCGTTCATCAGTTGGCTCCTCTCTGATGCGTCCTAAGAGAATCAATCACAAAACGGCCGCCCCAAACATAGAGGAAGAAGAAAAACGTGTCACGTCAGGGTTTTGGTTACTGCTCAAAATTTCAAGATTTACAAGATTACTGCGTATTTCCATGCCCCTCGGTAAATGGGCATTTCAAGCAAAAAAAATCAATTTTTTCGAATATTTTGAATTTGAACACTTAATGTACAGTAAAGTACGGCAGCATCTCAATTATTTCAATATAGTTGGTTCTGGCATGTTGCTAACAATCTATTTTCATGTTCAAATTGTAGCGTTCGAGTTCTCCTTCTTGCACTTTTTTTTGAACTAATATAAGTTCAAGTGCTATCTATATCAATTTTTGAAAAAAATGTAATCAAACTTTATTATAAATTTCATTCGGAATTTGCTTGAAATTTCGTGGTAACCATGATAACCACGTTTACCAGTCCACCGGGTAAAAATATCCCATTCTGTAACCAAAATAGTGGTCACGTGCACTAGGCTGCTTGCCCTCCAGGCCTCCATGCCGCACAACCAGATGTTCTGCAGCCCAGAGAGGAAGGTGAAGGTGTGGCGTCCGCGCGAGGGAGCGATCTCAGGGAGCAACTAGTTGACGAGCGCTCCTTCAGGAGCCTCCCAACGATCACTTCGGGGGTGGGCTGAGAGCGCGCTAAGTGGCGCCCTCTCAGCTGCAGCCACGTGTCGTAGTCTAGGCGCTTCCTCCGGATTTTTTTTATTTTTTTTAATTTTTTGCACGCGTTTTTGGCATTCTAAATGGTTTTTCCTAGTTTTTTTGACTTTTCGGTTTGTCACCGGACTTTTCAAGCATTTCGACAAATATTTTTCCAAAAAAATATTTCGTTTTCTTCCCTGAGAGGTACGGTTTTGCTTCTGGAGATGCACGATTTTGCTTTCACAAGAGGCACGGCCATGCCTCTAGGAAACAAGAAAAATGTTTTTCTCTTTTTTCTTTAGAAGCACGGTTTTGCTTCCGGGAGAGGCGTAGTTTTGTTTCCGCTAGTGGCTCAGTCGTGCCTCTCGGAAACGGAAAAAAAATCATGTTTTCTCTCTTTTTTTCTTTCGTGAGAGGCACAGCCGTGCCTCTCGGAAACAATAAAATAACATGTTTTATCTTCTTTTTTCTTCCTTGAGAGGCACGGTTTTGCTTCCGCGAGAGGGACGGATGTGCCTCTTAGAAACGGGTAAAAACAAATTCTCTCTCTTTTTTATTTCAAAATGCCCCTCAGGTGTCCATATAATACACATGCCCTCAGCGCATGGTATCTGATCTGGACCGTCCGATCCGCTCCGATGGACGATCCATATCGACTGGAGTATTAAAACCCAACTTGTCATTGTAGCTCCGTGATCAATTGCGGAAGGCCCTGTCCATCCGCGCCTCCAAGCCACATGACTGAGATCCCCGAAATAATTAATTGAGGGGTACTCCTTCCAAAGATCACTCCCATCTCACCAGGTTCCGACAAGTGGCACACTACATGTGCGACACTTGTCGCAACCTGGGAGTTTTACCTTTTTCTCGTAAGCCTGTTTATGAAAAACGTTTTTATCTCTAAAAACCGTGCATTCGGTCGATATGGACAATCCATCAGAGAGGATTGGACGGTCCAGATCCAACGCAATACGCTGACGGCATGTGTATTATATCGACAACCGAAGGGCACTTAAAAAAAATTAAACAGATCAGTCATTTCCTCTCAATTTTTAATGGTATTATCGGTATAACTTTTAGGGGTATTTTCGGTATGATTTTTATCCAGTTCATTCCCATCAATGCGGGTCCGTCCTACCGCACGGGCATCATCGCTAGGGTTTGACTCCTCGTACGTGGTAGTGTTTGATCCATTGCCGGGAGGATGGAGCCGTGCGTCACACCCTCCCTCCCTCCACCTCAATCCCCTCACACTCTCGCACTTCCTCTCACCTAAGAACACGAGAAGAGACTCCCTTCCTCCCAGTGACGGCTGTTGCAAAGATTTGGCGCCATCCCACCTCCCAATTCTCTTCTCGTGTTTCAAAAAAAAGGGAAAACCTTCAAAAAAATAGGGAAAATCTCAACTAACTATTTTTATCTACTGCATGGAGGTTGCCCCCGCTGGAGGAGATTCGATCAACCTCTCCTTGATTTTAGGGTTAGTTTCAACATGATTGTGATGGTGAGAGGCTCAAGGAGGAGTTTTGTGCATTGACAACACCTTTGTATAAGAACAAAATGCACCTTATAGCTCCCAAGAGCCGAAATGGATTTAAGCAAGTGTGCTTGATAATTTTATGCCATATGGGATACTAGTGCTTAATCGGTGAACAAACAAAATTATGTGGTGTTTGACTTGTTTTTTTTCTTGCTGAAGTCAATATACTTAAGTTTTCCTCTTGAAAATTTGCATGTACCATTTGGGTGTGACAATGAACACATCTATTACTTTATTTTATTTTTTGACATTTGTAAAATCCATTTGCGCAATCCAGGAGCATGTGCTCCCTAGAGCGAAAATGGATTTTCAACATTCCTAGTCATTTTGGGCATTTGGTTCCATGTGGTTTTTACTCTTCACTCTTGACGGCTTGATGCTTGAGTATTCCTTTTTCACCATTTGTTAGTCCATTATCACTCTTCCTATTTGTTCATCAATAGAAAAAAACACAGAAATAAACAAATTGCCGAAGAGAAAAAAAATCCATGGATGGTTCTAAGAACCAATCAAGGGGATGGGGTTAAGTATAATTATAAATGTTTATATGGAAATCTGAAGGGTATGTCTAATTTTTTTTTCTTTTTGAATCTTCGAGGTGGGGAGGGGGCATTGCCCCCCTGGCTAGAATGAAATTTTCATCCTGGTGCAAACCATGTGGCTCCGTACTTCATGGTGTCGAGGGCGGAACATTTGCATGAGGTAGCCGAAGCCCCCGGAAGCACGAGCCCGGCGCTGACTAGAAGGGTGGTGAATAGTTGTGTGTCACAGACTGAGACCATGATGTCTCTGGCCTCCGCCCCGAGTATAAAATTGAACAGGGACATGCATACCTGAAATGGATATATGAATTTAGTTACACCATTTTTGCATCTTGCAATCTACATCTAGGTGATGGCTTGGGGATGAGTGCTCGTCGGCGGCAATGGCACGACGAGACCAATGGCGATCAGTTTAAAACGTGTGATGGTGGCGCACGATGGTGCTATATGGCTTGCCCATTCTTGGTGTTGTCATCACGGTCACATCAATAGCTTACATACTATGGCAATGCTTTAACACAGAGGGCATGGTTGTGATGTGGCGGCAGCGGTGGGATCTCTAGCCGGCACATCACTACAAGAAATATGTCAACTTGCGACCATCACTATTGGTCACTAAAATGTCATTGTTTTTCATTTACGACCTTTTTGTGACAAAAACAGAAGGTTAGATGCTGGCGGACGAAAATTGAAATTAACGACCTTCTCTGTGAGAAGATCGTGGAATTCCACAACCAAAACAAAAGGTCATTGACTCTATGACCTTCTGTTTTGGTCGCTAGCTCTCTGCCCAGGCCACGTCGGATCCGACATGGCAAGTTGACGTGTAAAAATTGCGATCAAATGAAAAGGTCGTTGATAAGATTCAGCCCGGTCCAGTTAGGTGTTCTACATGGGCCTTGCCCAACAATTCCAGCTTTTTTCCAAGTCAGTTCTTGTGGCTACATGGGCCAAGCCCAATATTTCAGCTTCTTTATTTTTGGGCCATGGTCTTCTTACAATCATTTATTTTCTATTTTCAATCATTATATTTTGGCGCTGGTCCCACTAGTCATAATGCCATACATTGGACCCACATGTCAGAAATTTAAAAAATGCTCAGATTTTATTCATAAGCGGTTCCCATTGGTCAAGTTTCCATTTCACATCTTTTCAACATACATAATCACTATTTTAAACATGCACTAGTCTTTTACTATCTGTTACAATATTACAAAGGTGCATCTTAAATTGTTCCCACTGGTCAGATTGATCATGCTCAACAAACTACAGAACCAAAAAACTCTTTGATAAGTAGGGATTCACTCCATTGCACTTGGCTTCACGGCTTAACACTTCAAAAAAAATTAGGCCTAGAGCTCCTGTAAAAGAGTGAACATAAAGCTACCTGCATTAGAGACCAGAACCAAACAACTTCAGTGGAAACACTAAATGTAAGCGGTAGAACAGATCTAAAAAGTTAAACAAAATATGCATTATGGTACACTTAAGAAGATGTGATAGATGTTCAGCAAAATTGTTCATGGGAGTAACCTTAATCGTTCAAAATCAGAGTTGAAAATGCAAGGAAATTAAGTTACAGAAGACAATCATGTATTCTATTTACACATCATTGTCAACAATAAATACAATTCTCTAAGAGCGACAAAATTAGTTTTCTTTACATCCTTAATCCTTGCAAGTTGAAAAATAGACAAGGTAGCATCCACTAGTAGAAAAAGGGTCAAACGTGAAGCACATGAGTGCCGGTTTGAATTTCAGCCGGCACTAATGTGTACACTAGTGCCGGTTCGTGGCGGCGATCAATAGCACCGGTTCGTGACGAACCTTTAGTACCGGTTCATGCCATGAACCGGTACTAAAGAGGCTGTGTCAGCCTGCGGTCAGGCTATGGCCCCACCATCACCATTTAGTGCCGGTTCGTACCACGAACCGGTACTAATGAGGTTATGGCAAGTTGTTTTAGTCCCACCTCGCTCCCTAACAAGCCTTTTACCACCTTAAATATGTTATTTCTCAAACTATCACAAGCACTTTGTCTTCATTGAACTCTATGTGTAGAATTTTAGGCGCAATATGAGTCTTCATCGGTTTATAAATCGTTGATGACTCATATTGACAATTCAGATTGTACACACAAAGATCATTGATGATCAAAGTATTTTGATGTTATAAGATCATATTGACAATTTAGACTGTAAAGAAATATAAGATCATGATCTAAATGCTCTTATATTTTTTATGCTCAGTATGCACCATTCAAAGCGACGCCATCAACTTTCAACCGCTTATGCCTTCATTTGCTATTTTTCATGCATTTAATGATTTGTTTTGTGAACTAAATGACCTGGAAATTGAAAAGCACTACAAATGAACTCTGAAAAAGTTGAAACTTGGCATGGTATCATCATTTCACCCACATATCATGTTCAAAAAGTAGAGAGGGTTACGGCAAAACTGGATGCACTTCGTTTACAAACTGGACAATCTCTTTCAAGTATTCGGGTTTATGACGAAATTAAACTCATCTGTTATAAAAGCATTTCATTTTTAAACTTATTACAACTCCAGACTTTTGTGCATTCAGTATGCACCATTCAACTGCTAGGCGGAGGAGCTCTTAAGCACCGGTTCCAACTGCTAGGCGGAGGAGCTGTTTAGTACCGGTTCGTGGCGAACCTTTAGCACCGGTTCGCGCTGCTTAACTGGTACTAATGAGGTTGTGTAAGATAAGGCTGGGGCCCCACGAGCACCTTTAGTACCGGTTCATGGATGAACCAGTACTACAGTTTCTTAGTAAGCCCGGCGGCTGTGCGTGTTCGCGTCCCCGCTGCTGCTCCTGTCGGCGCGCTGGTGCGCCATGGCCTTACCCCGCTGCTGTGGCTGCTTGCTGCTTCCCTCGTACTGCCGCTGCCGCTAGGTGCCCTTGCTGCTCGAGTTGTGCTGCTGCCATCAGGTGCCGCCGCTGCCTGATGCTGCTGCTGGCCACGGTCATGGCCGTGTGCGTCAGTGTGTGTGCGTGCGGTGTGTGTAGTTGTGTGTGTGTGAGCGCGTTGTGTGTGTGCGTATGTGTGTGGATGAGGCCGATCCTAGTTAAGTAGGTTAGCTAATTAGTAGTTAGGCTAAGTAATGGTTAGGTATGGGATAAATGACATATGGGACCACCCTGGTTAATTACCATTTTATTAAACGAAAGACAATGACATGTGGGACCCACTTATACTATTCATTGTTGACCAGTCAACCTTTGACCGGGTCAACCCAACCCCATTGGCCCCACTGTCATACTCACATGCTAGGGTAGCACTAGGTGACAAAAGTATTTTCTGCTTTTAATTCGAATTAAAACAATTTAAAAAAAGATAAAACTTTTAAAATTAATATAAAATAAACCGTAGCTCGGATGGAAAAACTTTGTACATGAAAGTTGCTCGTAACGACGAGACGAATCCGAATACGCAACCCGTTCGTCCGCCACACATCCCTAGCATATCGAACACGCAACTTTCCCTCTCCGATTCATTTGTCTGAAAACGCGAAACACCGGGAATACTTTCCCGGATGTTTCCCCCCTTCGTCGGTATCACCTACTACCGCGTTAGGGCACACCTAGCACCGTGTATTGCCATGTTACGCTTTGTGATTCTTTGATTGCTTTGTTATTTATTGTGTTCCCCCTCCGTTACTTCTTTCCGGTAGACCCCGAGACTGCCGGCGACCCCAGTTCGACTATGGAGTTGACGACCCCTCCTTCTTGTCTGAGCAACCAGGAAAGACCCCCCCTTTGAGTTAATCCTATATTGCTGCATAGCCTGTCCTTGCTACTACTGTTGTTACCTTTACCTGCAATCCTACATACTTAGTATAGGATGCTAGTATTTCCATCTGTGGTCCTACATTCTTATCCGTCTGCTGTGCTATACTATCGGGTCGTGATCACTCGGGAGGTGATCACGGGTATATACTATATACTTTATACATGATACATGTGGTGCTTAAAGTCGGGTCTGCTCGAGGAGCACCGGCGAGTGATTCACCGATTGGGGGCTGAAAGGACCTTTGTCCCGACGGCCCTCTGGATGGATCTTTGTGGCGGAGCGACAGGGCAGGTTGAGACCGCCTAGGAGAGATGTGGGCCTGGCCCTGCTCGGCGTTCGCGGATACTTAACACGCTTAACGAGTTCTTGGTATTTGATCTGAGTCTCGCCATTTGGTCTATACGCACTAACCATCTACGCGGGAGTAGTTATGGGTATCCCGGCGTCGTGGTATCAGCCGAAGCCTTCGTGACGTCAGCGACTGAGCGGCGCGCGCCAGATTGGACCGCGTAACGTGACTTCCTTTGTAATGGAGGTTGCTAGGTCTGCTTCCGGCCGAGCTCGCAACGTGCAGGTGTGCTAAGGGCGATGGGCCCAGACCCCTGGGCGCTTAGGTTTAGACCGGCGTGCTGACCGCTCTGTTGGCCTAGGTCGGGCTGCGACGCGTTGATCTTCCGCGGCGGGCATGACCCGTAAAAGTGTGTCCGCCAAATGGGATCAGCGTGTTGGGTTATGTGGTGCACCCTGCAGGAAGTTAATCTATTGAATAGCCGTGATCTTGGTAATAGGACGACTTGGAGTTGTACCTTGACCTTATGACAACTAGAACCAGATACTTAATAAAACACACCCTTCCAAGTGCGGATACAACCCGGTGATCGCTCTCTAACAGGCGACGAGGAGGATCGCCGGATAGGATTATGCTATACGATGCTACTTGGAGGACTTGATCTACTCTCTTCTACATGCTGCAAGACGGAGGCTGCTGAGCGTAGTCTTCGACAGGATTAGCTATCCCCCTCTTATTCTGGCATTCTGCAGTTCAGTCCACTGATATGGCCCTTTACACATATATCCATGCATATGTAGTGTAGCTCCTTGCTTGCGAGTACTTTGGATGAGTACTCACGCTTGCCTTGTTCCCCCTTTTCCCCCTTTCTTTACCCGGTTGCTGCGACTAGACGATGGAGCCCAGGAGCCAGACGCCACCGTCGATGGCGACTACTACACGGAGGTGCCTACTACTACGTGCAGCCCGGCGGACGGCGACCAGGAGTAGTTAGGAGGATCGTGCAGGAGGCCTGCGCCTCTTCGATATGTATCCCGGTTTGTGCTAGCCTTCTTAAGGCAAACTTGTTTAACTTATGTATGTACTCAGATATTGTTGCTTCCGCTGACTCGTCTATGATCGAGCACTTGTATTCGAGCCCTCGAGGCCCCTGGCTTGTATTATGATGCTTGTATGACTTATTTTATTTTTAGAGTTGTGTTGTGATATCTTCCCGTGAGTCCCTGATCTTGATCGTACACGTTTGTGTGTATGATTAGTGTATGATTGAATCGGGGGCGTCACAAGTTGGTATCAGAGCCGACTGCCTGTAGGAATCCCCCTTCCAACTCCTTGGCCGAAGTCGAGTCTAGTCGTTGAAAAACTTTTACTAACATGGTTGTGTGGCTTACGGGCCCACGCCGCCATTGGATGGTATTAGAATCTTTTACTCCTCGACCTTTACTCTGGGACTCTGATCTCTCCTCTATTCGGGTTAAATGAATTTGCTAAACTCGAACATTAGGTTCTCGTAACATATTTCTACCGGAGAGCCCCTTGTTGCAGATGATCGTCTGCTGCACCAGAAGGATCCGAAGATACTCTCCGATGTTCTCTCGAGAATTTATGGTCACTTATGCAATTCCCTTCCATCGATAAACCCCTATGAATAAGCACGTATACTCGCCATTCATACAATGCTTCCCAGTTGATCTTGATATTACATGATACCTCGAAATTCTCTATGTTGTTCCGAGAATCCTTTGAGCTTACTGCCTTGCTGATCTTTGTCACCTGAATACCCCTACGGATAATTCTCGCACTTATCGAGTATCCGCTCATTCCCAGTTGTTCATGTGTTCCGAAAAGGACTTCAAAATATTATTCGATCTTCCGAAAATCCTGAGCAGCCTATTGCTCTTGAAATTCTCGCTTGCTTGCATTATGGTTAATCCAATAAGTTTCGTAATCTTATTGGCCTCCCTTGTCTTTATCATTTTAAGTTCGTTGATTCAATATGTTGAGGATGCTCGCATTCCTCAGTCGAATCCTAGAATTCATCCTTCCGGCCGAGACGTCATTTGGATATGAGCTGGTTCTTGACCAATCAATGCCTTGATCGTTTGTGCTTCTAAGTCTATGGAACTTATTCATTTTCGATCAGAATGATTGCTTCTGATCCCTTGATTTGGAAATCATAAAATTTCTTTGCATTAAGCTTTGAATTAGTCAGATGTCTCTATAATCTGATGCCTTGGCGTTCCTTCTTCCTTTGATTGAGTACCGATACTCACATCAGCCCCGTTGTGGACCGCCATACCCATTGCCGGGTTATTATCCGACAATCTCCTTCATAACCAAAATTCTTGTGAGTTCTTTACGTGATACATAATGCCCTTGATAAATTGTATCATCTGCTTGGCCAACCATGCTCTGCTTTTGAGCTGGTGGTATTTACTATTGCAGCTTGTGTATATGTTTCCAGGATACCCTGACGGGTTGAACCTATGCCTTCCTTTATATGTGTGAACTCGGAAGTTTTCACGAGACATACTGATCTGGTATTTCACCAGGTAAAACTTTCAACACTAATGCCTTTATCAAACCGAGAAGTGAATGGAAGGTTATACATTGAAGAAGTGGGAGTCGACCTTGAACCTTGCGTTCATGCCCATGGACACGATGTATAACTTATCATGGAAGCTGCTCGTAAAAATAATTACCCCCTTGTTATAAGTTCATCTTGTATCCGTGGTTCGATCCTTTATGATCGTGGGTTCCGACCATGATTGTTCTCCTTTGATTCTATTTCTCGGACAAGTTAAAGTACTTGCCTTCTACAGATTAGTATGCCTTCCCAACCTGTATTTTGTTCTACCTTCGAGTATTACCCCCTGGTATCTCGAGGATATCAACCCATTGCACTTCATCTTATGAATTTCTGATGAAGCAGTACGTTTCCCCATCACAGTCACTCCACGTGTTATGGGTTGTCGTCAACCGAGAACCCCGATTTGTGAATCGAATCAACACTGAGATTCGGTACCCCCAGTACTTTGTGGTTGAGAAGTTTAATACTCCATCTCGTCACTCCTAGCCTGATCTGCTACATCATTATCGTGCTAATTTAACTGTGCTACCGGGTCCTTAATTTCGGAGCACAACTTTCGATGATGAGCTAAGCTTACACCGATTTCCTCGTCTTAGTGTTCCACCTTGAACGACAATCTTGAATTCGAGTTTGTGTCCTAATCATGGTCCCAAGAACATTTCGCTTCATCAATCCTTTGACTTGATGTCATCGCCGACCGATTACATCTTCATGAAATCTCTCGACAAATGCGTCATGATCATCATCAGCATTCTGAGCTCTTCCAGGATATCAATTGAATTCATGATGAGAAATACCATCCTTGCCCTCGATGATTTGTTTTATCATCGACCACTTTATTGCCTTCCGTTCAACACAAACTTGTTCGTGTTTTGTGTTATACCTTGAGATCATTGCTATCCAGCATTTGTTCTTCTTTACCTTGGAGTATTACCATCTTTTATGTCAAGAATGTCATGAGAATTTCACAACGTCTTAAGAATTCTTGATACAGGTGATCCTTCTTGCCATATCCGTTCATTCCTTGGTCACCATGTTGTTTCTAACCGAAGAACCGACAATTGAACTATGATGTGCGACTTAAAAACTTCTAGCAACCTTATTGCTTTGAATTTAATGGTCGATGTTTCATTCTTAGACCATTGGTTATCGAATCATCATTCTAACATTGATCGTACTACCTAAGCCCATGTTTCGGGTGCACTTTTCAGCCATTGTTTAATTATGTATGTTTTCCTCGAGCATACATCATTATATCATTTGATCCGACAAATGTTATCTCCTTGTTCACATAACTGTGGAAATGCACCTTTTTGGAAATCTTGAGGGTTGTCGCTGACTCCATCAGCTACCTCCTCACCCTCTCCCTCTTTTAATGATGAACTCTTGCTTTGGAACTCGTTTCCATAGTTCATTTCCCTGAGAACCTTACAATGTCATCTCGACAATTTGTGTTGCCCCTTTCTTCTCAGGCATCATGAATCTGAGTTATCCTGACACCAATCAGATCTAAATCTCAGTCAGATATGATGGTTGGAACATATTCCAAGAGTTACATTTGCCTTTATATGACCCGGTAAGGTGATGTCATGCCTAGCACGCCTGGCCGAAGAACCTATTGTTATAGTTCCATTTCAGCAAGGTTAGCCATTCTCCCATGAGGAAATTGTAAAACTTATTCTATTAGTTGTTTCTGATGGGTCCTTTGTGTATCCGAAGTATGATCTTTACATGAAGACCATGTCAATGCTATCTCGAAGCATGTCTGTGGTACTCCGATTTTCAAGAAGAACATTTGAATCCCAATGCTAAATGTTTCTTTCTTAATTATCCTAACACCGTTGTATGGGTAATGCCATGAAAATTCTCTCCCATTACCTAAATGGTTTTCTACGTTATATCCTGTCATGGATATCATGCCATGCTTGTCCTTGGGAAGGATTTACCCCTGAATTATGTGTTTAAACACATTTTTCTGTCCGTTATTCTGATTAAATCTGATAAACACTTTTCCCTTTCCATTGGTTTGTTTAAACCCTTTCTATGATCTATATGATATAAGTAGTAATAGTTCCCTGCTTGTGCAAACACCTCGGTGTGCAACTCTGTCAGTGAGACCCTGTTACTATTGTTGATGACATTCTGGTAACCACCGATGGACGAGAAGTTTGCCTATTGGTCCGCCTCGTTCAACGAGCAAGAAAATGGTTCTCTTCGTCCCTCGCCCTTGGTATCGACATTGTTGCCAACATAACTGATAGGCTACCCTATGACATGTATTGCTATCATGACCGTGCAAGATATCAATGCTTTTCCTACTTTTAACCACATGGTGGGCCCATAACCCACAGTTCCACTGGATCGAAACCTGACTCTCCTATACACCCCCTGTTGCCAAAGTTATCCCTTATGCTTGGCTTCGTATGTAATTCACGAGCTAATTTCCCTGCCATATTTCATTCCGGTATCAGATGCAACATTTTTCTTCATTGCTCCGAACCCCTTTCACACTCTGTTTCAGGCAACAAACGATTGCCTGACCGCTCGAAACTTCCCATGATACCTCTTTACATTGCTCCCGATATTTTCTTAAGTTTCAATTCGAGAGCTACTTTCCGCCACCTTCCCCGATGTTATCGACCAGATAGTCAACCTTGTAGAGGTCTGTTCTCCCGGAATACCCACCCCTTTATTCTTTCGTAAGTACGATGGAATTCCCGAAGAAAGAATGCCGACTTCATCACGATGACCTGAAGTAGAGAAATGAAGACATCAACGTAATGGATCGACCTCTTCGAGAAGAGCAACCAAGCCCGAGAAGATCCGTTAGAATTTCGCAACCACAACTTTCCCCCTTACTCCACCGCTTAAATCTCGGGACGAAATTTCTTGTAGTGAGGGAGATTTGTAACACCCCGGTAGTTGAGCTACAGTAACCTCACCCTAATGGGCCATGTCAGCGTGTTAAATTAAGCCAAATTGCCACTTGATGAAAATCAGAGTCAAATTCAAATTTCGAATAACAAGAAAAACTCTTATTTCTTCAAACTGTCAAATCAAAATGTTCGATGTGTTCCAAATATACACTAACTAATTTTCATGTGGGAATCAACATTTTACAGAATATTAGAATGCCCCTAAGCATTTTAAAACTACTCCAGCAACAATTATATGGGGCTTTCTACTTTAAAATAAATATGAATGCTTCTCAAAATAATTTGAAACTGCTGGTGCTAACTCAATACCTTGCCTATTATTATTGTGCTAAATTGCATATTTAACTAAAATCATTTGTTAGCTCAATTAAAAATAAAACTGTAGGAAACGGATAAACAGAATAAGGAAAAGGAGAAATAAAAAGAAACCAATAGACCTAAACCTACATGACCACTTGGACAAACAAGCAGAAAGGAAAAGGCCTAGCCCATCACCACTTCCATCCTCAACCTCCTGTTCACAGGGGGTGCGCTGGACGCGCGTGCGACGTCCATACCGTGGATGGCCACATGGCGACTATCAGGCGATGCCCCTGCAAGGATAAAGCCACCCCGACCCCCCTCTGAACCCTAGGTCGACCTTTCCCCCCCTCCGTCACTCTCCTCCTTCGACTTCTTCGTCGCCCGAAGAAACCATCGTCGTGATGTCGTCGTCTTCGCGGACAGGAGCTTCTCCGAGCCACGATTGGGTGTCCAGGAGGTGCGCTGCATCCATCTACGTCGACTACAAGGAGCGATTCAACTGGAATCGCACTGCGCCCACGCATCGGCCGATCTCCTTCGTCTACGGCCGCCGCACCTCGCCGCTCGATCCGCCCGTCTCCGACCACCTCCGGCTCCCGACCTCGCCTTCGTGTTCATTGTGAGCTCCTCCATTCCCCTCTAATTTCCGCCTTGATTCGTCGGCGTAGCCATCTTCCGCTTCCTTCCGTGGCCGCGCTCGGAGCTCTGCTCCCCCGTGCGCCTGCTCACGCTCGTGCTCACCCTGCACCGGCCGCGCCTCGCAGGCCTCCTGATGGCGCCACAGCCGCGCCCCAGCGCGTGCCCGGCGGCTGGCGTGTCCGCGTCCCCGCTGCTGCTCCTGTCGGCGCGCTGGTGCGCCATGGCCTTACCCCGCTGCTGTGGCTGCTTGCTGCTGCCCTCGTACTGCTGCTGCCGCTAGGTGCCCTTGCTGCTCGAGTTGTGCTGCTGCCACCAGGTGCCGCCGCTGCCTGCTGCTGCTGCTGGCCACGGCCATGGCCGTGTGCGTCAGTGTGTGTGCGTGCGGTGTGTGTAGTTGTGTGTGTGTGAGCGCGTTGTGTGTGTGCGTATGTGTGTGGATGAGGCCGATCCTAGTTAAGTAGGTTAGCTAATTAGTAGTTAGGCTAAGTAATGGTTAGGTATGGGATAAATGACATATGAGACCCCCCTGGTTCATTACCATTTTATTAAACGAAAGACAATGACACATGGGACCCACTTATACTATTAATTGTTGACCAGTCAACCTTTGACCGGGTCAACCCAACCCCATTGGCCCCACTGTCATACTCACATGCTAGGGTAGCACTAGGTGACATTAGTATTTTCTGCTTTTAATTCGAATTAAAACAATTTTAAAAAAGATAAAACTTTCAAAATTAATATAAAATAAACCGTAGCTCGGATGGAAAAACTTTGTACATGAAAGTTGCTCGTAACGACGAGACGAATCCGAATACGCAACCCGTTCGTCTGCCACACATCCCTAGCATATCGAACACGCAACTTTCCATCTCCGATTCATTTGTCTGAAAACGCGAAACACCGGGAATACTTTCCCGGATGTTTCCTCCCTTCGTCGGTATCACCTACTACCGCGTTAGGGCACACCTAGCACCGTGTATTGCCATGTTACACTTTGTGATGCTTTGATTGCTTTGTTATTTGTTGTGTTCCCCCTCCGTTACTTCTTTCCGGTAGACCCCGAGAGTGCCGGCGACCCCAGTTCGACTACGGAGTTGACGACCCCTCCTTCTTGTCTGAGCAACCAGGCAAGCCCCTCCTTTGATCACCAGATATCGCCTACTCTTCTCTATACTGCTTGCATTAGAGTAGTGTAGCATGTACTGCTTTCAGTTAATCCTATACTGCTGCATAGTCTGTCCTTGCTACTACTGTTGTTACATTTACCTACAATCCTACATACTTAGTATAGGATGCTAGTATTTCCATCTGTGGCCCTACATTCTTGTCCGTCTGCTGTGCTATATTATCAGGTCGTGATCACTCGGGAGGTGATCATGGGTATATACTATATACTTTATACATGATACATGTGGTGCTTAAAGTCGGGTCGGCTCGAGGAGCACCCGCGAGTGATTCACCGATTGGGGCTGAAAGGACCTTTGTCCCGACGGCCCTCTGGATGGATCTTTGTGGCGGAGCGACAGGGCAGGTTGAGACCGCCTAGGAGAGATGTGGGCCTGGCCCTGTTCGGCGTTCGCGGATACTTAACACGCTTAACGAGTTCTTGGTATTTGATCTGAGTCTGGCCATTTGGTCTATACGCACTAACCATCTACGCGGGAGTAGTTATGGGTATCCCGGCGTCGTGGTATCAGCCGAAGCCTTCGTGACGTCAGCGACTGAGCGGCGCACGCCAGATTGGACTGCGTAAAGTGACTTCCTTTGTAATGGAGGTTGCTAGGTCTGCTTCCGGCCGCGTTCGCAACGTGCAGGTGTGCTAAGGGCGATGGGCCCAGACCCCTGGGCGCTTAGGTTTAGACCGGCGTGCTGACCGCTCTGTTGGCCTAGGTCGGGCTGCGACGTGTTGATCTTCCGCGGCCGGGCATGACCCAGAAAAGTGTGTCCGGCCAAATGGGATCAAGCGTGTTGGGTTATGTGGTGCACCCCTGCAGGGAAGTTAATCTATTCGAATAGTCGTGATCTTGATGCAGGGCGACTTGGAGTTGTACCTTGACCTTATGATAACTAGAACCAGATACTTAATAAAACACACACTTCCAAGTGCGGATACAACCGGTGATCGCTCTCTAACAGGCGACGAGGAGGATCGCCGGGTAGGATTATGCTATACGATGCTACTTGGAGGACTTGATCTACTCTCTTCTACATGCTGCAAGGCGGAGGCTGCGAGCGTAGTCTTGACGGGATTAGCTATCCCCTCTTATTCGGCATTCTGCAGTTCAGTCCACTAATATTGCCCTTTACACATATATCCATGCATATGTAGTGTAGCTCCTTGCTTGCAGTACTTTGGATGAGTACTCACGGTTGCCTTGTTCCCCTTTTCCCCATTCTTTACCGGTTGCTGCGACTGCACGATGGAGCCCAGGGCGAGCGCCACCATCGATGGCGACTACTACACGGAGGTGCCTACTACTACGTGCAGCCCGCTTCTGACGACCAGGAGTAGTTAGGAGGATCGAGCAGGAGGCCTGCGCCTCTTCGATCTGTATCCCATTTTGTGCTAGCCTTCTTAAGGCAAACTTGTTTAACTTATATCTGTACTCAGATATTGTTGCTTCCGCAGACTCGTCTATGATCGAGCACTTGTATTCGAGCTCTCGAGGCCCCTGGCTTGTATTATGATGCTTGTATGACTTATTTTATTTTTAGAGTTGTGTTGTGATATCTTCCCGTGTGTCCCTGATCTTGATTGTACACGTTTGCGTGTATGATTAGTGTACGATTGAATCGGGGGCGTCACATGCATTCAGGATTTCTGAAAGCGAAGAATGCTTAATAGTTAAAGATTGGAGCAAAATTGTAAACGATCGCAGAGAAGTACTAGAGGGCAGCAAGGAGAAGCGCAACCCAAGATTAGGAGACAGATTCATATGCATGCTCCAGTATGATGAATCAGGAGAGCTATACATGTTCTATGCTATTCTACCTGAGAGGGAGCAGCAAGAGTAGCTAGTTCATGCTCTTAATTAATTAGTACTTGTCCTCTCTCATGCATGTCCGTATTGTCCTGAACTTCGATGTTGGTGATGATTATGTTGAACTCGATGATATCTTTGCTTCTGTTACAAAGTGAACTCGATGATTATGTTGGTGATTAGATAGCTAGCGGTAATGACTATGATGATTAAATAGTGGTAACTAATGACGACTATGATGATTTTTAGCTAGCTAAAGTTTATTTATTTATTAATATGCGATGATGATGATGACCACTACAACTCACTATAACGTAAAACAATCCTAAATTAAATTGATAACACAAATTTAATTGAAAATAAAAATAAAACAAAACCCACAAACATTTAGTACGGTTGGTGTTACCAACCGGTACTAAAACTCCTGCCCCGGAGCTGCCTCGTGCCACGTGGTTGGCCTTTAGCACCGGTTCGTGCTGAACCGGTACTAAAAGGGGTGGGGGGGGGGGCTTTAGTGACCAAACTTTAGTGCCGGTTGTGGAACCGGCACTAAAGGGCCTTACAAACCGGTGCTATTGCCCGGTTCTGCACTAGTGATCAAATCAGGTTATAGTTCATGGGAATCAATGCACACAGCATGAACAAACAAAATGGTGAAAACACTAATCAAGTAGGCCTCATCCTCTTTCTTATTCCATATTTTGTGTTTATTCGCTTAGTAGCTGAGGCAGAAACAGAAGCATTTGAGGAGGATAGTTACGTACATGTGCACTTGTGAGGCCACATATTCTGGGTCGTCCACCACACTAGCCACCATCATGTATCGATCGCCATCAGCAACGTTGATCCTACAGCAGCAACAGATAACCATTTATAAATTAAATGGACCAACTATGCGTACAAGATTATCTAAGCATGTAAGTACAATCCAGGTATAAAGTGGATGGCAAAGCATGGCTGTTGTTGTTGCTACTTTAGCCAACTGAGCTAATTAATCTCATCAACCTAATACACTTCTCTCAAAAAAGAAAAAACAACTTAAAATATTGAGTATGACAGCAACATCTACTTGTTACTGGAGTTCCAGTTCAAGATGGCCAGAGGCCACTTGGCACCATGGAACCTGCACAATTTCCACCATATATATGAATGAGTTAGAGAGAAAAATAGAGTTGAACTACCCAGCTTCATATATATATATATGTGGGATTTTTAGTTCTGTGCCCCTGGTTCCTTAGCCAGAGCCATTCATCCCCACGCTCTTAACTTTTGCTCTCTTTTCCCCACTCCCTTGCCCGAAACCCACATAACTGCTCTCAAACGGTGGTTGACGTCGGGTCAATTCTTTGACCATTAACTCTGACGAGTAGGGCCATGCTGACTGTGGCCCGTTGGACCTGATGAGTGGGGTCGCGGCGGACGGTTCTGCGGTTAGCCCGTTGGGCCGTGGTTAGAATTGGGTCGTGCGCGCGCCGCAACGACAGAAGCAGGTTATGCATGCACGACATGTCCAGCTAGCCTGCATGCATGCACGTAGCTAGCCTACCTGCATGCGACACCGCCCACTGCCACGATGCGCTCACCAGCCTCTTTTTCACGCGAGCCACCACGGACGCTAACCGGCCTCATTTTCACGCGAGCCGCCACGGACACAGGGACGGTTGCTGCCCCTTGTTGGTATCATCTCCCACGTGTGTCTCCTCGCATCCATTGTTTCATACTTTTCGATACACTCGCATCTATTCAATGTGGCAATTAAAACATGTTGGCAATTAAAGTGGCATATCGATCGACGCAGCTCGTTTGAACGTAGCAAATCCAAAGCGCGGCCGGTGCCACTCTCCTTCCCTTCCCCTTTCACTACTTAAACCACCACCCCTCCACCTATTCTCTACACATCCATTTGCGCCGCCCCCTTCACCCAAACCCAGAGTACTCTCAAAGCGAGGCGAGGATGCAATACAACGACCCCATCTTCGAGCTCCCACCGACCGGGCCGGAGAGAGATGGTATCTAGCCGGCGTCGTCATGGAGAGGATGCTCCCCGTGTGGGCGCTCTCACTCTAAAGGTGTGCAAGGGGGTTTGCCGAGTGGTTCCTCCGTGCGGGCTTCGCCCACATCCCGGCGGGCTAGCCAACGATGTTTCGACTGGCGGAAGTGTGTCCAAACTCTAGGACTCCGCCGATAGGGCTCACCGTCACCTTCACCAACATATTTGATGCGTACTACCTCCTCGGCAAGGTGTTTTTATGTGGATGTGAATTCATTGCATTCACAACCCACAACCTCTTCACAAACTTCGACTGCATATTCCCCACCCGCGATGGTATGCACAGCCTCCACTACTACATCGGCCAGGACGGCATGGCGAGGGGGCAGTGAAGACCAAATCCTAGAGCACATGACACCACACTAATAACATCTCTAACGAGTGATGACCAGCAATTAAGCAAATCCTAGAGCAACTACACAAAAATAAAAGGGATAAAATCCTAAAGCTATCAGATTCGCCTGCTTGTTCAATTGAATCATCTGCTTCAAGTTCTTGGTCATTACGTTATTTCCCCCTTCAGATATGCATCCCCAACTGTCAGAGCAGCAATTTCAGAGACCAAATTCGTTGTTGCTGATGGCAGATTGAGCTCCCGGGTCAGGGCCCCATTGAATTGAATCCGCTTAAAGTAGTCATGCACCCATTCAAAATGTGTGCATATCTTCATGATCTGAAACGAAAACATGAACCCTAAATCCCAGACCGAAAAAGAATTAAAAGAAAATAGAAAAAGAAATCAGAGAAAAATCCTGAGATCTAACCTGCCCTTCTGGCTTGCTCTCGCATTTCACGAACTCGCGCCCATAGTTGCCATTCTTGACCTCCTTCAAAGTCAACCGTGTCAGTGGCGCGTTGCGTGGGCAGTCAGGACATCGCTCCATGGGAAGTGGACCATACTGGGTCCACAAGGGGCGGGAGGCTGAAGTGGAGCTCGACATATCGCCCAAAGTCGTCGGAGAAGAAGAAGCAGAGGAGTGGCTCCTGTCGTCGCCGGATAAGAAGAAACAGAGGAGGAGTGGCTCCTCTCGTCGCTGCAGAATAAGCACCAGAATAAAGGGGGAACCCAAAGAAAGGGGAGGCACAACCAACAAGTCTCGCGGATCGCCCCACGATCCAACGATGTGTAGCCGTCCATGTGATCCAACGGTGCTGAGCCTGCTCGCAGCCTGCCCTCGGAATTACTTCTAGAAGATAACATCTGAGGGCTATCACTTGGCGCTAGGGTATGATCGGACTGCTGACGTTCGGAGCTAGGGTTAGGCAAAACCCTGCGGGGTTTAGAGGGGTTTTGAGCTGGTCAATGGGGTTTCAAAGGCTTTGGCTGAGCATAAATAATTTCTAAAATATCGAAAAAATATGACACCTTTGTCGTTCATCTTTTTATAGGACACACTAACGAGGAAAAATACTAAACTTGGTATACGTACATTTAGGGGAAAAAACCTAGCTAGCACGATTGAGGTAAAATGAGCACCATTAATTAAAAAAAATCGAAAAAATATAAAACCTGCGCACAATGTTGTCTTGTGTGACATGTTACCAACCAAAAATCATAAACTTTGTCTATGGACATTCTCATGAAAAAACATTCACACATATGAGCTATCATGTACAATGTTTCATAGAGACCAAGGAGAGGATCACTACAAGAAATATGTCAACTTGTGACCTTCTCTCAGTGACCCCAACTGAATTGGTCGTAAATCCACGACCATTTCACTTGGAAGGCTCAAAACCTGAAATTGCTTTACACCAAATGGTCATAAAGCGGACAAGAGTGGTTCGCCACCTTCACTACACCATGCACCAGATTTCCCTACCGGTGTGTGTTGGGAAAAGTCAATTTCGCCAACAGATTGTTGGTTGGGAAAACTTCTAACAAACTGTTGGTCGGTAATACTTACCTATCATGTCCAACTGTCGGTCGGAAATACTTGGATATTTCTCGTTGGACTGTCGGTCGGGAAAGCTTGTGTCTTCGTCAGACTGTTGGTCGGCGATTAATACCGACCGACCGTTGGTTGCCAATTGGGCTGGCCCATCTTTGCGCACGCGGGCCAAAAACTTAGCGCCAAGCCTCCCTCCTATTTTTTTCCTTCAGCCTTCGTGTGACGACTAAATCCAAAATCCCCAAATCTAAATCCTCTCACGCACTCCCTCCGCCGCTGACCGTTTGCTATCTGGCAGCCCACCCGCCAACCGCCCGCCTTCTCCAGCATGTCGTCACCGCGGTAGCAAGGTCGCTGCCCTATTTCCTTCATCCTCCTGCAGCCCCATTGCTTAGCCCCCAAACACTTCTAACCCTAGCTTGTGCATTGGAGTTCAGGGAGAGGCCAAGGCCGGTGGCGGACGCCGCCGTCCCTCTCAGATCCGGGGCTGAGAGAGGGGGGGAGGTGGTTCAACTACGAGAGAGAGCACTCACACCCTCGTTCGTCACCCAGGCGCCACTACCGCTGCCGCCACGCCATGGGCTTCCTCCGATCTGCGCCCACCAGTTCGTTTGAAGAAGGATCTGGCCGTTGACTGCTGGTGCTTTCCCTCCCCCGACGGTGAGTGTTCTTCTCACTCTCCTCTCCCTCTCCACCCCTCCCCAGTCGGTGCTTCCGTTAGTTGATTTATTTGCCTTTCCCTTTTCCGTTCAGATCTGCCATGACTTGGGTAGTACTTCTATCCAGCAAGCAGCCGAAGCTCAAGCTCAAGCAGAATGTCAAAAACATGGGCTCTATCTGCTAATGGGGTAGCTGGCAATGCAGTCTAAGGGCTGGCTACTGCTCATCTGATTTCTGGATATATGAGATGATGAGAACTTGAGCAGAACAAGCTTGATGCTATGATTGCAAAAAAAATCTGTATTACTGGTGTTCCTTCGATCTTGTTGCAGCAATCCTTAATTAGCTACTTTTTTATGAACTGGTTGTGACTTGTGATTGATTTATGAACTTTAGAGCTTGTGAGTTGTAATTTGTGATTTCATAGGATGCTTGAAGGTCAATAGAAGGCTACATTAAATGTATCCACATATCTGTGCTTTGAGACGAGGGACAGCCCTGAGAACTAGCTTCAGATTCCATAAGAAGTCCAAATAATGATACTAATGTTTCAGGTTTTTAGTTAAGCATTGTAGAATTCTTGCAAACATAGGAGTATATTTAATCTTCATCCTCTGAACCAGGTGAGAGTTGAGACACACCATACAAAGGCTCTGCAAGCGGGCGGAAATAGACCTCTTTGTCGATGACTTCTACAAGGACGATATTGACCTAGAGGCTGGAGCTTTACTACTCTTTCCGGCCAACAACAAGGTATCGTTTACTTTTTCTCTCTGCATCCTTCCCTGTTCCTATCCCTCCTGCTTATTTCTTGCTATAGGGCAACACACTCCAAGTGTTTGTTAAATTGTTAGTCTCAATGCTCTGATTCTAGCAGAAGGATTTTCGGTAGGAAGACGTAGCATCAATTAAGGATTTTCGGTAGGAAGACATAGCATCACTCATGGTTGTATAGATTTACTGTTGCGTTTCTGTACTTTTGCAAAATTAGTTCTGTAAAGCTTGTAGATTATTTCAGTTCATAAGTGGTTTTACACTTAGGCTTGTAATAACATAAAACTTATTTTCTCCATAATTTTGCAACATTAGTTCTGTAATACTTAGTACAGTTTTTCTGAAATCAAGATAGAATACATATATATCTAGCCATTTGTATTTTTATAGTCACGCTTCTAAAGATTTTACAGTTTTATTTTCATTATAAATTTGCTTCAGTAGTTCTATAGCTTCCAGAATAGTGCAGTTAAGAGGATTTACTCTTAGGCTTGTATAAACTTACAACATCTTTTATTTGTAATATTGGAACATTAGTTCTTTATAGCTTTAGTTTAGTTTCTGGAAACAAGATTAAATACGTATTTTTGCAGTTTGTAATTTACAGTCATGCTTCTACAGAGTTTACAGTAGTATTTTCTATGAATTTGCTTCACTAGTTCTGTAAAACATCCAGAATAGTTCACTTCTGGAATGAAGAGTTAATATGTATTAATTGTTTTTGTAATTTACCTTCTCGCCCGTATAGATTTCCACCTGTATTTTTTTTGTTATTTTTCTTCAGTAGTTTTCTAGACCGAATCTCTACAGCTGTATAGAATCGCCTCATGGGTATTTCTTTTTGTTATTTTTTTATTATTTAAGACTGAATATGAAAAGCTGGTTCTAATTTATTCTCAGTCTTTTTCTATAGATGTTACAGTTGTATTTTCTTATTAGTTTTTGGCAATTTTGCAATGAGAATGGTTTCACAACTGTAGACTTCTGCTTTATAAGGCCATTGTACCCATGAGTCTGAATACATCTCTTACTATTTATCTGTACGTTGCAGAGCAACTTATATTGGTGTAGCTTTGATGCATTTTAAGATATGGCATAAAGCTGGCTAAGGGCTTCTATTATTTCTAGCAGCATGCGATTCACTGAACAAAAAAAGGACTGCACTCACATATGAAATGCTTTCAAGTTTTTTTTAAAGCAAAGGACCAGCGGTGTAGCTAGGGGCTTTAATTTGTTAGTACTCCATTTGCTATGCATCAAGATTCAATCAAGTAGGATTCCCAGTGTATTTGCAGTTTTTACATAGTGTATTGCATGTGAATTGTGGTCACTACTGTCAATTCATGGAAATTTAAATGTATAGTGATGGATGAAACGAACGGAACCTATATCCTGGCTTGCCACTACTATATTGTTGCCTCTAAAACACTTGTATGCATAGATAGTTTCTCTTGGTTATCATAAGTAAAGATTCTTGAGATAAATTTCGCTCAGTTTTTTAGTGGGGAAGGAAAGCTTCATGATATTCCATTTAAACCGCTGATATCTATTTGAAAATTAATTTATGTGCGTACCTACTCGATCCTAACAGTATTTGTGTACTGTATAGGAGAAATCTTCTCCGTTTCTGAATCCTGAGTAGTAGCAAACCAGGTGCTTAATGGTGATCCTACCATGCATATGGCATAAGCAAGTTAGTTCTAAAAATGTCATTATTAATTCACCCGCATCTGTCCCGCAATTGCCACAACTTAGTGCCGTGAGATCAGAGGATGGTCATCAATTTAATCTAATTTGTGGCACTGAAGTACAGATGCTTTTCTCCAATGCTTTATGAATATAATAGTCAGGTTCAGTGTAAGTTCAAATGCTTTTTTTTGGTATTTTGCAGGTCCTCATGTGCTTAGTACTGCATTTAGAAATGATTATGAATAGATTCTTCTCCTTGAAATTCATTTCTAACATAGGGAAAGTATGTATAACCTCCTGATGCACGTGTGTATTGGAGAATTCTTTTCCCAGGCCAGGCTGCACTCATCATTGAAACTCCTAGCTGCATATTAGATAGTAATCATTTTGCCTAATGTATTGTCGTCTAGTGCAGCAAAGTGCGATCTTTTCCACCCCAGAGAAGAAAAACAAAGAAAACTAGTGCAGTCTTTTCTTCAAAAATGACTTCCGTGTGTCCGTTCGTGGATGTGTTGCTCCCAGTAATTGTGTGTCTGGACATGCTAGATTGTTGCCTTGTGGCCAGATGATGCATATGCGACTTTTCCATTTAATATACTTCCTTGTCTGCGGCTTGAGGAGATTGATACAGGCTATATGGTGGGTCGTTGTGGCATTGATGCTTTATTATGTCTAACACATCACATATTCTAATTAGAACATGCCCTATTTTTATAATACAAAAATCCCAGTTTTTTTTTGCCACTGATGCTTTATACAATTATTATTTTTCACATTATCCCTAAGAATGCATGAACTCACCGGTGACCCTTTTATCCTTTGTAGGAATGACATAAAAGAGGACCAGGAAGGGACCATGAAAATAGCTGTTTGCGTCAGCTAGTCATTTTGTGTAATGGAGCAAAAACAAAGTGTCTTTTAGTTATCATTTTGCAAACATATATGCTGTCTTGTCAACTAGGTCTTTTGCGTAATGGACCAAACAATGAATCGTCGGGCATGCATCTATCATTTTGTAAACTAATCAGGTGTCTCGGTGATTGAAACATAAATGTTTCCTCCTTTGAGTTAGTTACTTTTACCTATAAGAATATTCTTCTTTGGTTCTAGTTAAATATTTTCAGAGTACGTGCAAGTTACTGTAACTTGATTGGTATTGTGTTGCAATGAGATAATCAACTTGATTGATATTGTTTGGCATGGCACAAGCAAAATAATGGCTGGGTATTAAATATCTCTTGCTCAGCTAAACAAAATGCTATCGAACTGTTGGTCGGCAAAAGATAACAACACCCTACTGTTGGTCGGCAAAGGTATATGGTAGGGCCGAGAGATAGTCGGTCAGCAAATGTACTACCGTCGGACTGTTGGTCGGGAAAGTTTATCATCAGACACTCGGTCGGGAAAGGTTCATAGCAGGGCCAGCAGAAAGTCGGTCGGCAATGTTTTAGATAGCCGTCAAACAATCGGTCGGGAAAAATATGTCGGTCGGGAAAAGGCTTTCCCGTCTGGACTTTCCCCAACAGACAAGATCGGTCGGCAATAGTCTTTCCCGACTGATTGTCTGTCGGTAGACGTTGTTTTCTCTACCGACTTGTCTGTTGGGGATGTAGTGCTGTGGTGTAGTGCTTATTTCTACCTGACTACGACCAATATAAATGGTCATGAGGTTGTGAACGTGGATGCATTGGTACTTAAGCTATCGCTCAAGGTGGGCTTGGGCCTTGGTGGAACGAGGCCACCTCCTTTTTAAAAAAATCTATGTGCCATGTAGGCCTTGGCCCATCCAGGAAGAAATGTGCGATGCCCTCATATTCCTAAAAAATACATATATTCGGCCCAACGAAAATGAGAAAATAAAAATATCAACAATGTTAATCTTGTATTTAAATTTTTCTAAAAATGTTAATCATGTATTTAAATGTTTCTGACAAATATCAACAATGTTAATCATGTGTACAAAAATGTACAATGTGTAAAAAATATAGACATCAAAACGTATGTATGAAAAGATTTTTTTGTTGGGAGTATATGAAAATATGTTAATCATGTATTTGAAAAAGTTAAACATATATAAACAATGTGTACAATGTGTCTTAAAAATGTAGACATGTGTTCAAAATATTAGACATCAAAATATTTGTTAAAATGGCAATGATGTAACTAAAACTATTTAATATCTATAAAAAATGTTTCTAGTGTACACAAATTTGTTCATAAAATGTGGTATAATATTCTTGAAAAATGGAGAAGTTTTTTTACAACAAATATTTGTTAGGTTCTTCACAAAATATCTCATTTTGGAAATTCGAAAAATTGTAAATGAATATACCGGAATTTGTCTTTTACACGAGAGGTGGATCAAAAACTTTTTACACCCAACCATTTGGTCAATTATACATTAAATATGGCCTAGTATTTCAGAAATTTGATTTGGCCTAATTTTGCAACAATTAGTTGGTAGGTCCTTCACAAAAATACCTCATTTAGGGCACTCGGAAAAAGAAAAATGATTTTTTCTTCCATAGAAAATGAAACCTTCCTTAGTCAGCATTGTTTGTCATTCCAATATGCACCCTTGTGCACAATATGAGATCATTTGAACAAACTATGCTACGAATGATGCCATAAGATTGATCATTTGGCTTGAAAGCCATTGATCTCCACACATGATAGCTCGTTTCTGAGAACACTTTTTAAAATTAATTTTGTATTACAAGTTTATTATTTTTCCTGTGAACTTGGCCATGTATAATTGCACAATTCGAAGGTGTTCCAATTTTATGATTTTTTTTGAATTTTTTATGCTCGTTTAAAACTGCGGTCAAAACGACCGGCATGACCGTTCCTAGCTAGTGCTTGAATTTTGGAAAACTATTGGTGTTTCCCTGATTAAATATATATTTTTGTACCTAAAAATGATTTTTGGGAAAAATAAAGAGGAAACTATGAGGCAGCTGTAGCTCAAATTTGACCCGCTTCCAACTAAATCGACAGAAATTTGTCTTTTTCACGAGAGGTGGATCAAAACTTTTGACAAACACCGATTTGGTAAATTGTGCATTAAATATGTCCTAGTATTTTATAAATTGACTTGGTACAATTTTGCAACAAATATATGGTAGGTCCTTCACAAAAACGCTAATTTTGGGCACTCGAAAAATGGAAAATAAATTTTTCATCCAAAGAAAATGAAAACTCCCTTAGGCAACATTGTTTGGAATTCGAATATGCACCCTTATGCACAATATGCGATCATTTGAACAAACTATGCCATGAATGTGGCCATAAGATTGGTCATTTGGGTTGAAAGCCATGAATCTCACACTTGATAGCTCGTTTCTGAGAACACTTTTTTAAAATAATCGCCGTATTAAAAGTTTATTATTTTTGCTGGTAACTTGGTCACTTATAATGACACAATGCGAAGGTTTTCCAATTTTTTGATTTCTTTTTGAATTTTTTATGCCCGTTTCAAAATGCGGTCAAAACGGCGGGAACGACCGTTTCTAGCTAGTGGTTGAATCTTGGAAAACTTTTGATATTTATCTGATTAAATAGATACGCATGTACCTATAAATGATTTTTGCCAAAAATAAAGATCAAACTATGTGGCGGTTGCAGTTCAAATTTGACCCGCTTCCAACTGAATTGGCGGGAATTTGTCATTTTCACCAGAGGTGGATCAAAACTTTTGACACCCAGCCATTTTGTCAATTGTGCATTAAATATGGCCTAGTATTTTAGAAAATTGATTTTGGTCCAATTTTGCAACAAATATATGGTAGGTCCTTCACAAAAAAAACCTTATTTCGGGCACTCGGAAAATGGAAAATGAAATTTCCGTGCAAAGAAAATGAAAACTCCCTTAGGCATCATTGTTTGGAATTCCAATATGCACCCTTGTGCACAATATGAGATCATTTGAACAAACTATGTCATGAATTTGGCCATAAGATTGATCATTTGGTTTGAAAGCCATGAATCTTCACGCATGATAGCTCATTTCTGAGAGTACTTTTTTAAAATAATTGTCGTATTACAAGTTTATTGTTTTTCCAGGAAACTTGGTCACATATGATGACACAATGCGAAGGTTTTCCAATTTTCTGATTTTTTTAATTTTTCATGCCCGTTTCAAAATGGGGTCAAAACGGCGGGCATGACCTTTCCTAGCTAGTGGTTGAATCTTGGAAAACTTTTGATGTTTCTATGATTAAATAGATACTTATGTACCTATAAATGATTTTTGGAAAAAATAAAGAGAAAACTATGAGGTAGCCACAGTTTAAATTTGACCCGCTTCCTGCTGAATCGGCGGAAATTTGTCTTTTTCACCAGAGGCGGATCGCCTCTCGCGGATCGCCCCACGATCCAACGATGTGGAGCCATCCATGTGATCCAACGGTGCGGAGCCTGCTCGCAGCCTGCCCTCGGAATTACTTCTAGAAGATAACATCTGAGGGCTATCACTTGGCGCTAGGGTATGATCGGACTGCTGACGTTCGGAGCTAGGGTTAGGCAAAACCCTGCGGGGTTTTGAGGGGTTTTGAGCATGTCAACGGGGTTTCAAAGGCTTTCGCTGAGCATAAATAATTTCTAAAATATCGAAAAAATATGAAACCTTTGTCGTTCGTCTTTTTATAGGACACACTAATGAGGAAAAATACTAAACTTGGTATACGTACATTTAGGGAAAAAAACCTAGCTAGCACGATCGAGGTAAAATGAGCACCATTAATTAAAACAAAATCGAAAAAAATATAAAACCTGCGCCCAATGTTGTCTTGTGTCACATGTTACCAACCAAAAATCATAAACTTTGTCTATGGACATTTTCATGAAAAAACGTTCACACATATGAGCTATCATGTACAACGTTTCATAGAGACCAAGGAGAGGATCACTACAAGAAATATGTCAACTTGTGACCTTCTCTCAGTGACGCCAGCTGAATTGGTCGTAAATCCACGGCCATTTCGCTTATAAGGCTCAAAACCTGAAATTGCCTTACACCAAATGGTCATAAAGCAGACAAGAGTGGTTCACCACCTTATTTCTACCTGACTACGACCAATATAAATGGTCATGAGGTTGTGAACGTGGATGCATTGGTACTTAAGGTGTCGCTCAAGGTGGGCTTGGGCCTTGGTGGAACGAGGCCACCTCCTTGTTAAAAAAATATATGTGCCATGTAGGCGTTGGCCCATCCAGGAAGAAATGTGCGATGCCCTCATATTCCTAAAAAATACATATATTCGGCCCAATGAAAATGAGAAAATAAAAATATCAACAATGTTAATCTTGTATTTAAATTTTTCTAAAAATGTTAATCATGTATTTAAATGTTTCTGACAAATATCAACAATGTTAATCATGTGTACAAAAATGTACAATGTGTAAAAAAATATAGACATCAAAAGCGTATGTATGAAAAGATTTTTTTGTTGGGAGTATATGAAAATATGTTAATCATGTATTTGAAAAAGTTAAACATATATAAACAATGTGTACAATGTGTCTGAAAAAGTGTAGACATGTGTTCAAAATATTAGACATCAAAATATTTGTTAAAATGGCAATGATGTAACTAAAAACTATTTAATATTTATAAAAAATGTTTCTAGTCTACACAAATTTGTTCATAAAATGTGGTATAATATTCTTGAAAAATGGAGAAGTTTTTTTTACAACAAATATTTGTTAGGTTCTTCACAAAATATCTCATTTTGGAAATTCGAAAAATTGTAAATGAATATACCGGAATTTGTCTTTTACACGAGAGGTGGATCAAAAACTTTTTACACCCAACCATTTGGTCAATTATACATTAAATATGGCCTAGTATTTCAGAAATTTGATTTGGCCTAATTTTGCAACAATTAGTTGGTAGGTCCTTCACAAAAATACCTCATTTAGGGCACTCGGAAAAAGAAAAATGATTTTTTCTTCCATAGAAAATGAAAACTTCCTTAGTCAGCATTGTTTGTCATTCCAATATGCACCCTTGTGCACAATATGAGATCATTTGAACAAACTATGCTACGAATGATGCCATAAGATAGATCATTTGGCTTGAAAGCCATTGATCTCCACACATGATAGCTCGTTTCTGAGAACACTTTTTAAAATTAATTTTGTATTACAAGTTTATTATTTTTCCTGTGAACTTGGCCATGTATAATGGCACAATTCGAAGGTGTTCCAATTTTCTGATTTTTTTTTGAATTTTTTATGCTCGTTTAAAACTGCGGTCAAAACGACCGGCATGACCGTTCCTAGCTAGTGCTTGAATTTTGGAAAACTATTGGTGTTTCCCTGATTAAATATATATTTTTGTACCTAAAAATGATTTTTGGGAAAAATAAAGAGGAAACTATGAGGCAGCTGTAGCTCAAATTTGACCCGCTTCCAACTGAATCGACAGAAATTTGTCTTTTTCACGAGAGGTGGATCAAAACTTTTGACAAACACCGATTTGGTAAATTGTGCATTAAATATGTCCTAGTATTTTATAAATTGACTTGGTACAATTTTGCAACAAATATATGGTAGGTCCTTCACAAAAACGCTAATTTTGGGCACTCGAAAAATGGAAAATAAATTTTTCATCCAAAGAAAATGAAAACTCCCTTAGGCAACATTGTTTGGAATTCGAATATGCACCCTTATGCACAATATGCGATCATTTGAACAAACTATGCCATGAATGTGGCCATAAGATTGGTCATTTGGGTTGAAAGCCATGAATCTCACACTTGATAGCTCGTTTCTGAGAACACTTTTTTAAAATAATCGCCGTATTACAAGTTTATTATTTTTGCTGGTGACTTGGTCACTTATAATGACACAATGCGAAGGTTTTCCAATTTTTTGATTTCTTTTTGAATTTTTTATGCCCGTTTCAAAATGCGGTCAAAACAGCGGGAATGACCGTTTCTAGCTAGTGGTTGAATCTTTGAAAACTTTTGATATTTATCTGATTAAATAGATACGTATGTACCTATAAATGATTTTTGCCAAAAATAAAGATCAAACTATGAGGCTGTTGCAGTTCAAATTTGACCCGCTTCCTACTGAATTGGCGGGAATTTGTCATTTTCACCAGAGGTGGATCAAAACTTTTGACACCCAGCCATTTTGTCAATTGTGCATTAAATATGGCCTAGTATTTTAGAAAATTGATTTTGGTCCAATTTTGCAACAAATATATGGTAGGTCCTTCACAAAAAAAACCTTATTTCGGGCACTCGGAAAATGGAAAATGAAATTTCCGTGCAAAGAAAATGAAAACTCCCTTAGGCATCATTGTTTGGAATTCCAATATGCACCCTTGTGCACAATATGAGATCATTTGAACAAACTATGTCATGAATTTGGCCATAAGATTGATCATTTGGTTTGAAAGCCATGAATCTTCACGCATGATAGCTCATTTTTGAGAGTACTTTTTTAAAATAATTGTCGTATTACAAGTTTATTGTTTTTCCAGGAAACTTGGTCACATATGATGACACAATGCGAAGGTTTTCCAATTTTCTGTTTTTTTAATTTTTCATGCCCGTTTCAAAATGGGGTCAAAACGGCGGGCATGACCGTTCCTAGCTAGTGGTTGAATCTTGGAAAACTTTTGATGTTTCTATGATTAAATAGATACTTATGTACCTATAAATGATTTTTGGAAAAAATAAAGAGAAAACTATGAGGTAGCCACAGTTTAAATTTGACCCGCTTCCTGCTGAATCGGCGGAAATTTGTCTTTTTCACCAGAGGCGGATCGCCTCTCGCGGATCGCCCCACGATCCAACGATGTGGAGCCATCCATGTGATCCAACGGTGCGGAGCCTGCTCGCAGCCTGCCCTCGGAATTACTTCTAGAAGATAACATCTGAGGGCTATCACTTGGCGCTAGGGTATGATCGGACTGCTGACGTTCGGAGCTAGGGTTAGGCAAAACCCCGCGGGGTTTTGAGGGGTTTTGAGCTGGTCAACGGGGTTTCAAAGGCTTTCGCTGAGCATAAATAATTTCTAAAATATCGAAAAAATATGAAACCTTTGTCGTTCGTCTTTTTATAGGACACACTAATGAGGAAAGATACTAAACTTGGTATACGTACATTTAGGGAAAAAAACCTAGCTAGCACGATCGAGGTAAATTGAGCACCATTAATTAAAACAAAATCGAAAAAAATATATAACCTGCGCCCAATGTTGTCTTGTGTCACATGTTACCAACCAAAAATCATAAACTTTGTCTATGGACATTTTCATGAAAAAACGTTCACACATATGAGCTATCATGTACAACGTTTCATAGAGACCAAGGAGAGGATCACTACAAGAAATATGTCAGCTTGTGACCTTCTCTCGATGGCGCTTGACTGAATTGGTCGTAAATCCACGGCCATTTCGCTTATAAGGCTCAAAACCTGAAATTGCCTTACACCAAATGGTCATAAAGCAGACAAGAGTGGTTCACCACCTTATTTCTACCTGACTACGACCAATATAAATGGTCATGAGGTTGTGAACGTGGATGCATTGGTACTTAAGGTGTCGCTCAAGGTGGGCTTGGGCCTTGGTGGAACGAGGCCACCTCCTTGTTAAAAAAATATATGTGCCATGTAGGCGTTGGCCCATCTAGGAAGAAATGTGCGATGCCCTCATATTCCTAAAAAATACATATATTCGGCCCAATGAAAATGAGAAAATAAAAATATCAACAATGTTAATCTTGTATTTAAATTTTTCTAAAAATGTTAATCATGTATTTAAATGTTTCGACAAATATCAACAATGTTAATCATGTGTACAAAATGTACAATGTGTAAAAAAAATATAGACATCAAAACGTATGTATGAAAAGATTTTTTTTGTTGGGAGTATATGAAAATATGTTAATCATGTATTTGAAAAAAGTTAAACATATATAAACAATGTGTACAATGTGTCTGAAAAAGTGTAGACATGTGTTCAAAATATTAGACATCAAAATATTTGTTAAAATGGCAATGATGTAACTAAAACTATTTAATATTTATAAAAATGTTTCTAGTCTACACAAATTTGTTCATAAAATGTGGTATAATATTCTTGAAAAATGGAGAAGTTTTTTTTACAACAAATATTTGTTAGGTTCTTCACAAAATATCTCATTTTGGAAATTCGAAAAATTGTAAATGAATATGCCGGAATTTGTCTTTTACATGAGAGGTGGATCAAAAACATTTTACACCCAACCATTTGGTCAATTATACATTAAATATGGCCTAGTATTTCAGAAATTCGATTTGGCCCAATTTTGCACCAATTAGTTGGTAGGTCCTTCACAAAAAAACCTCATTTTGGGCACTCGGAAAAAGAATAATCATTTTTTTTGTCCATAGAAAATGAAAACATCCTTAGTCAACATTGTTTGTCATTCCAATATGCACCCTTGTGCACAATATGAGATCATTTGAACAAACTATGCTATGAATGTGGTCATAAGATAGATCATTTGGCTTGAAAGCCATTGATCTCCACACATGATAGCTCGTTTCTGAGAACACTTTTTAAAATTAATTTTGTATTACAAGTTTATTATTTTTCCTGTGAACTTGGCCATGTATAATGACACAATTCGAAGGTGTTCCAATTTTCTGAATTTTTTTGAATTTTTTATGCCCGTTTCAAACTGCGGTCAAAACGACCGGCATGACCGTTCCTAGCTAGTGGTTGAATTTTGGAAAACTATTGGTGTTTCCCTGATTAAATAGATATTTTTGTACCTAAAAATGATTTTGTGGAAAAATAAAGAGGAAACTATGAGGCAGCTGTAGTTCAAATTTGACCCGCTTCCAACTGAATCGATAGAAATTTGTCGTTTTCACGAGAGGTGGATCAAAGCTTTTGACAACCACCGATTTGGTCAATTGTGCATTAAATATGTCCTAGTATTTTATAAATTGACTTGGTACAATTTTGCAACAAATATATGGTAGGTCCTTCACAAAAAAACTAATTTTGGGCACTCGAAAAATGGAAAATAAATTTTTCATCCGAAGAAAATGAAAACCCCCTTAGGCAACATTGTTTGGAATTGCAATATGCACCCTTGTGCA
This sequence comes from Aegilops longissima, assembly GCA_021605205.1. Taxonomy (NCBI): domain Eukaryota; kingdom Viridiplantae; phylum Streptophyta; class Magnoliopsida; order Poales; family Poaceae; genus Aegilops; species Aegilops longissima. The sequence goes on along the minus strand of CM038676.1, from coordinate 2,585,181 downwards.
CAATATGCGATCATTTGAACAAACTATGCCATGAATATGGCCATAAGATTGATCATTTGGGATGAAAAGCAATGAATCTTCACACTTGATAGCTCGTTTCTGAGAACACTTTTTTAAAATAATCGCCGTATTACAAGTTTATTATTTTTGCTGGTAACTTGGTCACTTATAATGACACAATGCGAAGGTTTTCCAATTTTTTGATTTTTTTGTATTTTTTATGCCCGTTTCAAAATGCGGTCAAAACGGCGGGAATGACCATTCCTAGGTAGTGGTTGAATCTTGGAAAACTTTTGATATTTATCTGATTAAATAGATACCTATGTACCTATAACTGATTTTTGCAAAAAATAAAGATCAAACTATGAGGCAGTTGCAGTTCAAATTTGACCCGCTTCCTACTGAATTGGCGGGAATTTGTCGTTTTCACCAGAGGTGGATCAAAACTTTTGACACCCAGCCATTTTGTCAATTATGCATTAAATATGGCCTAGTATTTTAGAAAATTGATTTGGTCCAATTTTGCAACAAATATATGGTAGGTCATTCACAAAAAAACCCTCATTTCGGGCACTCGGAAAATGGAAAATGAATTTTCCGTGCAAAGAAAATGAAAACTCCCTTAGGCATCATTGTTTGGAATTCCAATATGCACCCTTGTGCACAATATGAGATCATTTGAACAAACTATGCCATGAATATGGCCATAAGATTGATCATTTGGGTTGAAAGCCATGAATCTTCATGCATGATAGCTCATTTTTGAGAACACTTCTTAAAAATAATTGCCGTATTACAAGTTTATTATTTTTCCTGGAAAGTTGGTCACATATAATGACACAATGCGAAGGTTTTCAAATTTTTTGGTTTTTTTTGAAATTTTTATGCACGTTTCAAAATGCGGTCAAAACGGCGAGCTTGACCGTTCGTAGCTAGTGGTTGAATCTTGTAAAACTTTTGATGTTTCTCTGATTAAATAGATACTTGTGTACCTATAAATGATTTTTGTACAGAATGAAGAGCAAACTATGAGGCAGCTGCAGTTCAAATTTTACCCGCTTCCTCCTGAATCGGCAGGGATTTGTCTTTTTCACCAGAGGTGGATCAAAACTTTTGACACACTACCATTTTGTAATTGTGCATTAAATATGGCCTAGTATTTTAGAAAATTGATTTGGTCCAATTTTGCAACAAATATATGATAGTTCCTTCACAAAAAAACTCATTTCGGGCACTCGGAAAATGGAAAATGAATTTTCCATGCAAAGAAAATGAAAACTCCCTTAGGCAACATTGTTTGGAATTCCAAGATGCACCCTTCTGCACAATATGAGATCATTTGAACAAACTATGCCATGAATGTGGGCATAAGATTTATCATTTGGCTTGAAAGCCATGAATCTTCACGCATGATAGCTCATTTCTGAGAACACTTTTTTAAAATAATTGTCGTATTACAAGTTTATTATTTTTCCTGGAAACTTGGTCACATATGATGACACAATGCGAAGGTTTTCCAATTTTCTGATTTTTTTGAATTTTTCATGCCCGTTTCAAAATGGGGTCAAAACGGCGGGCATGACCGTTCCTAGCTAGTGGTTGAATCTTGGAAAACTTTTGATGTTTCTATGATTAAATAGATACTTATGTACCTATAAATGATTTTTGGAAAAAATAAAGAGAAAACTATGAGGTAGCCACAGTTCAAATTTGACCCGCTTCCTACTGAATCGGCGGAAATTTGTCTTTTTCACCAGAGCTGGATCAAGGCTTTTGACACCCAACCATTTGGTTAATTGTGCATTAAATATGGCCTAGTATTTTAGAAAACTGATTTGGTCCAATTTTGCAACAAATATATGGTAGCTCCTTCACAAAAAAAAACTCATTTCGGGCACTCGGAAAATAGAAAATGAATTTTCCGTGCAAAGACAATGAAAAATTCCTTAGTCAACATTGTTTGTCATTCAAGATACAAACTTGTGCACAATGTGAGACCATTTTTTTTTGTTCATGTGTAAAAGTAGAAGAAAAACAAAAGAAAAAACATAATTATATGTGCTCTATTCTCATTGGTTGGTTTAGTTCTCACACGGATCGATGACATGGCCACCCATCCATCCATCCAACTCTCCACCTCTCCATCCAGCCATCCATCCGTAGCCCAAACCCTAACCCGCACCCGTCCACCTCTCCTCCCTCAGCTCCTCGCCGCCGTCACCTCCTCCCAGATCCCCCTCTCCCCTCCCCCAACCTCCCTCTCTCTGCCATCCTAACCCCGCCGCCGGCCTCCCCCATCCCCACCGCCGACGACCTCCTCATCGCCCCTAGCTCCGGCCATCCTCCCTTTGACCACCCCTCCTGTCCGAGTCGGCCCCTCGCGACCAAATCTCGTGAGCCAATTCCCCTCCTCTCCCCTCCCCGCACCCCCACGCGCGCGATCTAGGCGGAGATCGACGCCGCCGCCGCCGTCGCCCCCAATCCCCACCATCGACGGTCACCACCTCCTCTCCTCAAGGCCCAGCTCGAGCAGGCGAGGCGGGTTGGCGGTCTTGGCCACGCCGATCTGGCGGACACAGCCTCGACCCGGAGGGAGGGATTTGGCAGCCATAGTGATGGGGGTCGCTCCCTCCTCCCTCCCCTCGTCGGAGCTCACCGGCGGGGCCCTGGGCTAGTGCGGCTCCCCCGAACAGAAGCCCTTCGCAGCATCGCACAGCAGCAAGCCCACCGCCCCAGACCGACACACGACGACCTCAGCAACTCCGGCCACGATGGTCGCGGTCAGGGTAAGCCCCTCTTACATGTACGCACCGCTATCACGGGGATTAGTTCTCGTCGTGTGATATGAACTGACCATTTGGCTCTCGCGCTCGTGCAGTTCCACTAGTACCAGGTGGTCGGGAGGGGCCTGCCGACGCCGACGGAGGAGCTTCCCAGGATCAACCGCATGAAGCTCTGGGTCATGTTTCGTTGTCTATCAGCTATACTGGTTCACCCTTTGATGATTTTTCTTGCCATCGTTTTTTCTATTGCGAGTAGATTGCCGAATCAATAGGGGATGAGCTTCTCTGTGATTTATTGCCAATCCGCCGTCCGGCACTCCTTAGGTACTTGAGATGGTACTTGGTCCACTCTCTTGTGGCCGCAGCTTTGTTAGTTCATGTATTCTTATGAACTTGCTTCTGGTGGTATAGTTCATATAGCTGGCGGATAACTCACAATTGAACACGTTTCTGGCCTGCCACAATGCCTGTATTAATGCTATCACAATGCCTGTACTCCTAGATTTGCTACTCAAACAAATTTTGAGTACTTGCACTAGAAAGGAGTGAAATACTCCTGGTACTTGCATAGGTTTAAAAATGACTTGCGTAGGTTTAAAAATACTCTTGATACTTGTGATGAAACCAACAATCAACTTGCTAACCTCTTTCAGTGTTCAATCATCTTTTCATTCTTAAATTTCAGTGTTCAATTTCAGATTATACAAACTAGAAGTGACTGTTCTTTTTCTTTTTGAAGTAGGGAGGTTCCTAATGCTTATTAGTATTTGTTCGCAATCTGAAGTAACTGTTCACAATCTTTTTCTTTTTGTTGTTCATAAAATTTTAGTTGAGCTAACTGTGCATGTTTTATCTCCTTAGCATTGTTGTTCTTATTTACTTGCAAGTTTTTACTATGCAAGGTTCAATCATGCCATGTTTTCTTGTACTGCATGTTAATGTCATCGAAATGCTCAAACCAAGTTTGTGAACTTGGCCATGTACCAGAGGCTAACCAGGTACTCCATTGGCATCTTTAGCTCCCACATGTCGCCCCTGGGCTGCAGCGCCCTCTCGTGGGTGATCGACATCCTCCCAGTGGCGCCGCTCCTCACCCAGGTTGCGCACCACCTCGACTGTGGCTAGTACCAGTCGCTCATTCTCATCACCGTGATGTCGTTCGACTCCTTCTTCTGCCTGCTCACTGGCTTCTTCAAGACGGTCTGGGTGTTCCTGTTCTAGAATGGCCTGATGCAAGTTTCTGAATTATGCCTTTTGAACTTGCGAGTTGGGGTATCTTGTGCTACTCAAGGTCAAGCAGCCGACGACATCAAGGTTAGCACCCCCTCTCTTCCTGCGGTTTCCCTTTCTTCCTTCTGTCCCTTGTCTGACTTGTGTGATTCTCTCATGGTGGATGGGCTAGTCTCCGCTGATGCATGGATGGATGGTTTGGTTGCAGGAACAGTAGGTCTTCTCTTCTCTTCATCAACTAGAGGTATTGTCTTCTCTCATGGATGGATGAGCGTCCATCAATTTAGTCCATCTATTTACAATGGTAATATGGTGCTGATGATGTTGTTGCTGCCATGCTTTTTGTCTTGTCATGCTCTTAAATTAAGTGGTAGCGTCAGATGCAAATTGCCCATCATCCTTTAGTTGCACTAGTCATGTGTATTTGGAAGGCAGATGGATATCTTCCTTTTTTTTGATAATTCACTCATCTGCAGCAGTCACATATCCGTCCTTGTAACATATGTTTGATCAATGCTTTTTTGTTCTCATATAGAATGTCCATTTGTTGCTGTCTATCATGCCTTGATGAAAAGTTGTAGCCTCCTATGTACCGTTTTCATGACATTAATAATGACCTGCGCATTTTTCCATATGGTGTAATATGCAAACAACAACAGAGCTAGTGATGCTATGTTAAACTTAATGTGTACTTGTCAATTCTAGCTTATATTTGTGTCTTGCGATCCTGTTCTAATTAATGTGTATACTACAATCCCTTGTTTTCCTGTCTAAATGCATGCACAGAAGTTGAGTTACCTTCTAAAAAATTGTGCGTGCATTTCTCAGTTTTTTAAATACAAAATAGCTTGCTGGGTGTCCTAGATACAGAAATATACCAAGTGCAAGTGGGTGCTTGTGTTGTGCATAGTAGCAGATCTGTATATGTGAGATATACAATGGCCTATTTCTTCCTAATGATATGAACACTATCTCATGATCGACCAGTTCCCTGCTCTGTTTCTTCTTTTTTTGCTTCCTAATGTATGTATGTATGTATGTACGTATGTATGTATGTGTCTGACGATTAGGGTGGTTTCTTCAGAATTAATCGAGTCTGACAATGTTTTTGTGAACATTTCTTGAAACAGGGTGAGGCCGGTGATGTCCATGCGGTGATGTCCCTAGGGTGGCGCCACTGTGCTCGGTGCTTTCCCTAGTCGGCGCGGTGGTGCTTCGGCGGCTTCCAAACCCTCTCCTGGATGTGGTGATGGTCTCCCCAAAGCCATGGTGTGGCTGAGCCTCTACTACGGCTACAACCTCCCTCTGGTGAGCTCCTCCCCGTTCCTTCTTCTCTGATGTAGCTCCTGCATGGCCTTCTCCCTGATTTGGGTTGGATGTGCGGCTCTACTAGTTGCTGCTAGATGCGGTAACGAAGCATCAACTCCTATTGGAGCTCTCTGGTGATAAATTCATGCAGTTCTAGGGTCTGTTAGTAGCTGCCCACGTGTACTTGCTTTATATATGTGCTCTTGTGATGCTTTGGTGATATGGGGTGGCTAATATCAAGATCATGGTGGTGTTGATGCTTATCTTGCGTGTCTCTAGTGGCGGTGGAGTTGACAGCAGTTACACATGTAGCTTGTAATTACTATCATTACTGCTAATTTACGTCAAGTTTATCTGAACATGGTTGAAATGAGCGCTACTAATTTTGATGTCTAAAATCAATTTTTACCCCAAGTCCTTAAGTAATTATTTTCATTACATCACAGTTAGCTAAGAATATTGACTAGAATATTTTATGTATGCCCTGATGCAAGTACACATACGGTTGAGCAAATACTGAGCTGCAGTGGAACAACCTGGAGTTAGAGAACTTCAAGTACAAAATCAACAAGGTGACCGGCGTTATCGCGGCTGTGTATGGCGACGACCACACACTACTAGGGAAAACGCTATACACAGAGGTATAGCAGTAGCGTTGGTCAAAACTCGGCGCTAGAAACCACGCTGCAATCATTATTTTAGCAGCAGCGCGTCTTCACAGAAAAGCGCTACTACTAAAATTCTCTCCCAGAAGCACGGTACTGCTAAAAACATTGTAGCAGCACGTTTCTTCTTTACAGCGCTACTGCTATGTAAAAGAAAATAAATAGAAAAATAAGTAGAAAAGTAAATGAAAATGAAAGAAATAGAAAAAGGAGAAATGAAAAAAAGAAAATGTAAAGAAAACAAAAGAAAAAGAAAAATAAAACAGAAAGGGTTAGCTGCAGCGCGTTTCTCTGGAACACGCTATAGCTATCTTAGCTATAGCGCGTTTCAGCAAAATGCGCTGCTGCTTGTTTGACTAAAATCCCGGCGGCCCTGGCTCAAAATTTTGCAAAGTCCTTTTCCCCCTCTCTACTCCCCTGTCCCCAACTGCTCCATCGCCTGCTGCTGTTGCCTTGGCCACCCCACCACCCACCACCTTGTCTCGAGGCCGCCTTTGACCACACCGCCGCCCGCCGCCACCCGAGGCCACCCCCTCGACCTCACAGCCGCCGCCCGAGGCCGTCGTCGACCTCACTGTCGCCTCCCTCGAGCTCGCCGCCACCGCCCTCGACCTCACCGCCCCTGCCCGAGCCAGAGCCTGCCCTCGCCGCCGACCGTAAGGCTATGCCTCGCCTGTCCGTACCCTCCTATTTCTCTCTGCTAGGGCTATTATATATATGTGTTGATACTGTGTTGATGTTCATATGAACCCTAGGTGTTCATATGAACCCTAGATTTTTTTTAGGGCAGTAGGCATTTTATATCATTTAGGAAAAATGATTTGCAATTTTTTAGGAAATTAGCTAGGGCAATTTTTATGAAAATTCCTAAACAGTAATTACATTTAGCTTTAAACTAATAGAGGGTATATAAATAATAGTATCATTTAGATTTAAATTAACAGAGGGTATAAACAAAAAACACTTAGCTATAAAAAAATATTTTGACTACGGACCTGAATTTGTTCCAAATTTCATTCAAATGAAATTTGAATTATTTGGCCTATGGACCTGAATATTTCTGAAGAAATTGGGTGTAGGTACTAAGGTCTTGCTGTGGAAATTCTGGTGAGGTCAAAAGGGTTAGAGAAAATGTAGTTTCTAGACTTTTAGCTTTAGACAAAAAACAAAAGTATTTAGCTATAAATAAAAAATAGTAGCTATGGCATTTAGCTATAAACAAAAAAACAGAATTGTTTTTCATTTCAAAAACTTGGTCAAACAGAACAGTAGCTATATGTCATTGATGTTCATTTGCATATTCCATTATTGTTGATTATATCTTTTCATTGAAGTGGCCATGTTATATGCAAATTCCTCAATAGTATTTGCTCATGTTATATCTTTTCATTGAAGTTGTTCGATTGTGCCCAAGTGGCTTTGTTGTTTCTAGGGAATGATGTTGAGTGGCCTATGTTTTGCCGGAATGTTGATTCATTTCTGTTCCGGCAAATTTCAGGTTCTCGATTTGTCCACTTTTTACCAAAGGTCATGCCGAAATTTTCCGTGAATTTCGGCATGACTTGTGCTACAAACTAGGACATATCGAGTGCCCGGGATTTGCCGCACCAGGAAGGAGTCAACATTCCTGCAAAACAATAGTCCTTTTTTATGTCATTATTCATTTTATTAGTTCTAGAATTAATTGACTAGATTTAATCATAGGAAACATGGCTAGCAACGATGAAGGACAGGGTTCTGGTGATTGCGACGACGTCTACCTGGCGGCAGATGAATATTTTAGCCGTACCGACGATCAACCGATGTTGTTGCTAGGCCCACCGGTGGCATCGGGGACTGAGACCGACACGCAGACCGGTGCTGAGACTGAGACCGGCGCTGAGATTCAGACCGGCATCGACACCGGCGCTGAGACCGGTGCTGCCTCGGGGAGCGGAGCCGGTGTAGAACCGAAAGCAAAGAGGCAACGGGTTCCTAACAAACTCAGGGCTACTAGACTGGTGGTCACGGAGGTGGACGACGGCCATTTTGAGCCAAAGGCGCCCGAGGAAGCGCGCGCGTGCTACGACAATCAAATTGGCTGCATCATACGGACAACCGCCACCATCAATGATGAGAAACTACAGAAGATAGAAAATATGAGGAGCTCCCTCCTAAAGAAGTTTCACCAGATATTCTTGTTCCCGGGCCGGAATGAGAAGGATTATGAAGATCCAGACAAGGACCCGGCAATGAAGAAGATAAACAAACACGCCATGACCAAGTTTAGCGACGCGTTGGCCGCCTGGAAAAATCGAGTGAAAGCAAAGATCAACGATGGGGAACCCTACTCTGAGATTGTAAAGGATAATCCAAAAATCACGGAAGAGCAGTTTAAAAAATTCATGGAGGCTTGCGAGGACGAAGCTGCCAAAAAAAGTCTAAGTACATGAAGGGGCTTCAAAAGAGGAACATTGGGAGCCACCACCTCGGAAGCCGTGGTTACGGCGGAAAGAGGTCCAAATGGGCCAAGGAGGACGTGGAAGCCGCGAGTCTAGGCATCCCAGACCCCTTGGCGGATTTCACCGTCCCGCAGGAGCGTGACGTCCTGAGGGCCCGACAACGTTGGGACCAAGTGAAGAAGGTTTACGAGACAACACCGGTCATTACGGAGTTCATGAGACTCCTGGTAATTTTAGTTCCTGATCAATTCGACTGCACACGTTAGTCATATTTGTAAACGATCCTTGTGCCTTTTGCAGAGAGAGCAGCACCGGATTGCGGCCGAAAGCGACTCGCCGTCGGAGGCATTGGCGAGGCCCAAGTGGGACACTCCATTCAACCGGGCGTTGAACATATTGAAACGACAACCGGTGGAGACTCGACCGTCGTATGGACGCGTGCATGGTGTCGGAGACGGCGCCACGATGAAGAAGTACTACCGTGAGACCACGGAGGAGAGAAAGGAAAGACAGAGGTTAACTGAAGAAAACATCGACAAGAAGGTTGAGATTGCGGTTGAGAAGAAATCATCTCAGACAGTCGCAACAGCGATAGCTGCCGCAAAACAGGTGGTTGCAGATTTGTATACTTCCTTGGTGACGGGCGTTATCACTTGGACAAGGAAAAATCCAGAAAAAAATGCAGAGGACTTTCCCCTTGCTAACTTCTTGGGAGCACCTGCTCCCGCACCGGCTCCCGCACCTGCTCCCGCACCTACTCCCGCACCGGCTACCACACCTGCTCCCGCACCGGCTCCCGCACCTGCTCCCGCACCTACTCCCGCACCGGCTACCACACCTGCTCCCGCACCGGCTCCCGCACCGGACGTGCCCAGCGGTGCTTCGTCTTTGGCTGAGCTCGACGCCCTCACGATGATCTCATCTGGCGGCCCCTTCAATATAAATGTATAATCTCCCGTTTTCGTTGCCTTTCAGATGTCTCACGTCGCAGACTTTTCTTTGCAGGCCGATGAAACCCCGTGCACCATATTGTACACCATCGGCGACCAGAAGGTGGCCGTGGGGAAGGCGACGATAATGAAGCCGAAGGAACCATTGTTCCACAGCCGGCCGATCCCCCCGAACGTCTTCAAGGTTTCCATGGCCAGTGTCGAACCGGGCCATGAGAATTTGCCTCCTCCAACACTACTTGTGGATGACGAGGATACACCACAGCGGCTTGGTGATTGTTGCAATGGGTGGGTCCTGTTGTGGCCAAAGAGTGCGCCGTTCGAGGCGGCGGAGCACACCCACGAGCATGCAGCCTCGGCAAGGTATGAACATCAACACCCCACCTACCCAATTAGCGTCGGGTGTTGGGTTGGGTGATAGCGGACGGGTAAGGAGGAGGCTCCATTAGTCGTGATAGCGTCGCCATGGATGAGGATGAGGATGACGATGGCGCTGAACAAGATGTCTATGGCGCCTCCTCGTGGTTTGAGCGTCATGAGTCGGTGCCTGAATTACCGTCTCAACGTATTATTGACGACCTTCCGTAGTAAAGAAGTCTAGGAAGAGAGCGAGGAAAGGCAAAAAGTTGATTCTATGATCCAGCCGCCTCGGCAGCCTCGGCTTCAGGACCGTATAGATATCCCCGATGCGGATAAATGGCATATCCCCGGTCAACCAATCCTACCTGCAACAGCGCTACGGGCCAGATTCGGCGATCTAAGGAGACTTCATGACGATGTGCTGCGGGTAGAGAAATGCCTCATCGCCTCGGAAGGTCTAGGATACCCACTGTACGTGGTTAACGTTCCGCGGCAAATGTCGTACGTCGACAGCTTCCCTGCGGATAAGTTCTTCCTCCAATTCGATTACATATTCGACATGTTTCACGTGAAGAAGCTAGATTTTACGTTTGTCCGCCTTTATGCCTTGCACATGAACTACATCATTGGGGTTGAGCAGATACGTCATATCTATGTCGCTGACCCGTACTACATGCACGAGCTTCTTGGGAGTCATGCGAGCAGCGTGCATCGCGAGGGATTACATCGTCGGTTTCATCCTCGCCAATAAGGACAAGGAGGCGATTCTCGTGCCTTATCATCCGTGTAAGTCATCCCGCTGCTATCCTTCCTTCGATTTCAATAATTCATTTGCACGGTGGAGGCTAATTAATTTGAGGTGTACTTATTTTTATGCAGGCCAGGGCGCGCCGTCCTCATCATCCTCTACCCTGATTCTCCCACGCTCTTTACTTGGACTCGTCAAGAACATTCACAAAAGGATTACACCCACATCAAAGATGTTCTCGGCGATGCTATATTTTACTACCAAGCAAGGGTTGAGAGGTTAGGGACAAGAAGAGAAGGGCAGCAGGGCCACCTTCGCCATAAGACCGACTTCTGCTGCATCCGACAGAATGAGCGATTCTCTTAATGATGGATTCCATGTCCTACACCACATGATGGAGTCTGAGGCGGGATCACCGGAACCTTCAAATGTCACCTAGATCTCGGCGATGCCCATATTCTGCAATGGGCAAAGGACATAGGAGATATCGAGGATCATCGACTTGAGCTGAGTTCTATAACATCCGGTCGAACTTGCCCAAATCATCATGAAAGAGGTCGTCGAAAAAACATGGATGTTCTACGGAGAAGGACAAATGTCGCGGGAAGACGTCCGAACATGGATAGCCTCTCAGCGTCTCGACATGAAGCCTTTCACTAAGCTCGGGGACTATCTCCCTGACCTCGATGGATGGCACGGCATGTTGGAGTGATTGTCGATATATGACAATGTGTCTGTTTAGTCCATACTTTCCGTATGAAAAAACTTTGAGTTATGCGCGGTGAAACTTTATTTGTGATGTAATTAAATCGTCCTCCTCCTCGACTAGCGAAGATCACTCTAGTTAGGGCATTTTGGGTACGATGAACTTTGTTATTTATGCTTATGATATGTTGTTTCTATTTTTGTCATGTCTGTCTCTTTCTGTTGCTCAACTATATATGTTGCATATCATCGACTCATGTGACGATGTAGGTGCATAGATCATCGATGGCGAAGAAGTGCTACGCCAGGAGTATATATACGATGAGTGGCCGGAGTGTCAGGCCCAGGTGTTGCCGGTTTTAAGTTTCCGAGCGACAGGCAGTAGTTAGTTTAGGTTCACGCTATTGCGAGAGAGGGATACGAACTCCTGTACTCAAAGTGATAGCTCTTCTCGCGTATACCATTGTTTAGATGGATGACGATGTATTTGCAAGTAATCAAGGACTTGTATCACTATTTTCGAGATGATGACGAGAGACCACTTTGTGTTGGATGATGATTATGATGAGACTATTTGTATGTATATGCTATGATTATATTCGTGGTCTCGCAGGCATTTGTATGTGTATCATGATGACATTTCTATGTGCTAAAGATTCTTCTATAAAGCCTGTTCAAATACAAAACAAATATGCCCAAAGAAAAACAAAAAAACCTATTAAATTAGCAGTAGCGAGTGTATAGAAGTTAGCAGCAGCGCCGCTATAGCAGTTGCGCGTTGCTGCAAAGGGCGCTAGAGCTACTAGCAGTAGTGTGCTCCCAAAGAATCGCGCTGCTGCTACACTTGTGTAGCGAAGGCGCGGTGACCACGATGCTACTGCTATATGTTAGCTGTAGCGCCTTATTAGTAGCGCCCACCCGCTCTCGATACACCTAAAACCCGCGCTGCTGCTAGCCTTTTCCCTAGTAGTGACAAGTTCTTCGGTGAGCTGGGAGTATCCATATTGTGTGATATACGACGCTGCTCCGTTGTGCATCTCTTTTTCTTGTGTGCTGCATCATTGTTGCTTGATAGAGTAAATGATGTCAGTTCTGGTTGTGTCAAATCTTTACTATGTACCATGCTTAGTGTTTACTAAACTGAGGCACTGAGCACTGGAATTTTGGCATTTATGTATAATTTTAATTTTGGATGTGTCCAATGCAAATATTGCTGTCAACTGTCAAGTTGATTCTAAAATGTCTCATTAACTTCATTATTATGTTATTTATTGTTAAATATTCTGTTAAATTTACTTCTATTTTGTTCCTAAACATTTTGTTCTGTAACGTGCAGATGCTGGGCTTTCAGGACAAAGAAGTCGGAGGAAGCATAGTTCTAACATTGCTGTCAAATGTCAAGTTTTGCATTAATGAAGCCCTTTATGCTGCTCCTATTCGTATGTGTGTATGATGTAGCAGAACCTGGCTCATGTGATTGTACACTTGTGGAGCTTGTTATCTGGTTGTAAACTTGATGCTAATCAGATTTGTATGTGTGTTATATGATGTAGCACTTTGATGGTTGATAATATTTGAAGTATTTCGTGTGTTTTCTGTGTGCCAATTTAAATACTAGGTATGTATTTGCGTGAAATAAAAAAATGAAGAATATTGCCCTGATGACTAGGACCCAGTACTAGAACCTGACAATGGGGACCCACCTAACTAGTGAACCCAATTTAGAAAAAAATAAAAAAAATGAGATTGTTGAGACAAAAAGGCCATGGCCCAAAAATAAAAAGGCTACAATGTTGGGCTTGTTCCATTTAGCTGACAAAAAATTCATAGGAAAAAATATATAAATGGGCTGAATTAATGGGCTCGGACCATGTAAAACACCGAATTGGACTGGGCTGATTCCTATCCACGTCAGCTTGCCACGCTGGATCCCTACGTGGCCTAGGGAGTTGCTAGTGACCAAAAATTTGGTCGTGGAACCAATGACCTTTTACATATCACAAATAAGGTCACTAATGTCAGTTTACGACGGTTAGCTTTTGACCTTCTGGTTTTGGTCACAAAAAGGTCACAAATGGAAAACAATGACCATTCAGTTGCCAATAGTGGTGGTCACAAGTTGACATATTTCTTGTAGTGGAGGTAGGGTTTCCCTTCGGTTTTTTAAAATAAAAAAAAAACCACCAAAGCTTGATTTCAAAGTGAATAAGAAGGATCTGAACTTATTTTTCCATTTTCATATTGTAAACGTGTTTTTAATGGTTTTTCTATTAAAGTATATTATTTTGAAAAAATGTACAAATAGAAAGATAAATTCAATAAGTTGTGATTCTTTGAATCTACACTATATAGATTGATTTGGTGTTAATAAAAAATATTTGGCTCATTTGGAGTAGGTCCAAAAAAAACTTGATTACAAATGGGGCTGTTTACCCTAGCTTGGGAGCTCATTTGGAGCACATTTCTCATGACTATAAGATTTGTAGATGCAAAAGAGATCGGATTGATCACCTAACATTTATAATAGTTCAGCAAACTATGCAACTCACACCACAGTGGAATGGACTGAAGTGTTGGTTCAAATTCAATGTTTGCCTAAAATTCAAAGTTTGCCTCAGTAGTTCAAATTCAAAGTTTACATATAGAATTATTACACCTTACAAGTTTTCACAGTACTTCAAATTGGCGACAGAATCCTTATTACAAATCTTTAAAGTTCAAAGTTTATGACTTGCATTCAAGGTCAAATTCAAATCTTTGCCTTGCTCCTTGTGTTCCGGGATGGGTTAACCGTCTTGCTTCTGGTTTCCCTAGCTGGAATATTTTGTGCTTTTGAAAGCTTTGTCTTGTTGCTTCTGATCGTCACTTCTGGAGCTGGTGGTTTCGTTGAGCTTTGACTGATCGAGCAAGTGATGACCAGTTGACGGTCAGAGAAAATAACTTCCTCCTCTCTTATAGCTTCAAAACCTTCGTAAGCCATGGTTTCAAACTCCGCAATAGATGATGGTTCCACTGAAGTTTCTTCCTCTCTAGGTCTTTTCTGTCTTGTGCCTCTAATTATCCTAGAGCTGGGTCAAACAGAAATAAGCTTAGCCATCGATAAAAAAGAGAACAAATGAAAAAAAACCACACATACCAAGCTGCTACTTCAGTTGCTTCATCCTCTAAACTTGCTGCATTCTCCTCTACTGCTGCATTATCCTCTAAACTTGATGCATTCTCCTCTGTTGCTGCATGCTCCTCTATATTTGCTGCTGCCCATTGTTCCTCTTCTCCAAATGATGCATCAACTGGATTGGTACAAGCCTAGCAATATGCCCTAACATACCACATCTTTCGCACTTACGTTGGTTTTTTACACGACCATCTTCACCACCTCTTATCCTGTTTTTCCTTGTTCTTCCTGGTGGTCTAGTCAGTAAAGGAGAATGGAGTTTGAACCCTGGGTCTACTATGTTCCATTGGTCTTTTCCCAAGAGTGCAGGCACATTTTCAGCATAAGCAGCCCTCAATTTGGCAACAGAGAAATATTCAGAGCAATACTGATCAACTTCACCATCTTCACCTCCAATAATAGTCATGAGATGTATGGCATGTATGCTCGGCTTCCCGCGGATTTTCCATTGCCTACAGCTGCATTCTTTGGTTGCAAGGTTCACTGGATATCTCCATTCCCTATTTTCATTGTCAGTGTATGTCACCTCAGCCTCGTATGTCGACGGTCGAATGCACTTCATTCTTAGTCCTGTTGCCTCGGCATGCAATGCCTTAATCAGAGATGGGAGCATAAGATGGCCAACATATTATGTTTCTGCAATTCTTTTACGAAGAGCCATCTTTACCATGATCATCTGGCTAATCTTATCAAATGCTTGCCACAACAAAAGCCCTTTCACTGACTTGAACTTTGCATTGAAACACTCAGCGAGGTTATTGGTCACATAGTCTACTTTGCAGATTTCATTGAATTTGCTTCTTGACCACAACTTTCAATGATGTTCATCCATGTACTCCTTCACCAAAGGATTATGAGCATACAACACTCTCAAATGGTGCTCATGCTTCCTCAAGCTGCATGTGTATGATGCTGGCCATAGATTCTCATCATAAACTTTGCCTTTGAATTTCTTTTTAAAATTCTACTCTAGGTGTCGCATACATTCCCTATGTTCCACTCCAGGGAATACAATTTCTACTACAGTTTCTAAACCCGTGCAAGCATCTATGTGTATAACTAAACTTGAGGGTGTACCTATAATGTTGCGCAACTTCTACAACCAGACCCAACTCTCCTCACTATCTACCTCCAACGCACCAAATGCAACTGGGAATAGCCAGTTGTGTCCATCAACTGCAGAAACTACTGCTAGCTGGCCTCTCCATCTTCCATTCAAAGCAGTCGCATCAACAGCCACATAGGGCCTACAACCATCCAGAAACCCCTTCCAGGAAGCCTTGAAACAAACAAAAGCCCTCCTGAGGCACTCCTTCTCCATTGTCTTCCCTTTTAATTTGTACTTAACTGTATGCTTGTCAATCTCTACAACACTCCCTGGACTAGCCGTCTCCACTTCAGCTTTGAAGGTTTAAAGCAACTGAAAACTCTCATTTCATGGACCATTAATCCTATCAAGAGCCCTTTCCTTAGCAAAGAAAATCTGCATGTATTGTACATTAATCTTGTACTTCTCAAATAGCTTCCCATGGTGTGCTATTGGACCAATTGTTGGTGTTTCCCACACCCAATCCAAGATTGCATCTGCCACCCACCTAGTCTTTGCAAGCTTAGATTTGTCCTTTCCCCCTCCCCCTCCAGGTGGGCAAGTGTGCCCGTGTGGGTTGCTTTTTATGTGAAACAAAATAAAAAATGATGTCAAATACAATTAAGAAACATTACACATGATCTGAATATAGAATGGATAAATAATCTGATGTAATACATGAATCGATTTGCTCTTTCGCATAGTGGATGCATGCAACCTCCACCTACACCTATCATAACGGCAATGAACAGTGAATCTTCCTGGCTCACTCCTATCAACCTCATAAGAGTTTTCAGTGAGAATGCAATACGTTGTCACTGCATTACGACAGTCCACCATCGATTCGAAAATGGTTCCTGGAGTAAGGTCAGGATTCTCCCTGTTCCACTCAATTGGTGGCATGTCCTCACCATCATATTATTGTAAAACTAAGGAGTCGATGTTCTCCTCCCTCTCTTCATCCCCAGTGTCATCAAATCTAGCACGGCTGCTAGGCTCCTCTGCATATTCATCTTCCACTGCCTGTTAACTGACTCTATCTACCAGTTCAGGGAATAGAATCTCATCCTCATCGTCATGTCGAGTCACTTCCTCGTCATGCTCTGCATCTACTTCTACATCAGGTGCAGAAAGGAGAGGAGAAGTGGCAGAATTAGTGGTAGCCGACATGTTGTGGCTTTCACCACCACTAGGTTTACTTGGTCTTGACCTATAAGGAGTGCGAGGACGCTCGCTATTAGCAGAGACAGATGATGTCTGAACACCCTTCGGGATATGTTGTTTGCGTGCCTGAAGCACACCGATATGGATTTTACTGAAACGGCTATCAACATTCAAACTAAATAGCAATCCCAGATGTTCATCACAAGTTAATGGGAGAAATCTTTGCTCGGTACTGTCGAAATATCTCAGTTCAATAGCACCGGTAGGGCTCCACGGATACTCACAACAGAGTGCCTTGCGGAAATCTCTGAACGAAATGCTGGTTTCTACCACTTTAGGATAGAAAAATTCAGAAATGACACACGGTTTAGTTCCATGCAGCTCGCTAGTTTTCATTCTAACCGCCAGCTGAAAAGCAAGTGCAGGATCAACCCTATTCGATTGAAATAAGATAAAGGGTGCATTTAGGCCTAAAATTTTCAGATAAATTGCGCTGATTCACGCTAACGGTGGTCGAATACAACTACATTTATGGATCTCCTAATCAATTTGAGAGGACAACGATGCTTACCCAGGTGGAATGCTTGCATTATCAGCCTCTGATTCGACCCAATCATCTCCACGGTCGATGGGCCGGACAGGGTGCCCCCCATGCCATCGCTTCCTAATCCTAGATGGGGAGAGAGGGTAGATGCGGCGGAGGCAGCACGACTGCGGCGGTGGCGGCCAGAGTGCGGCGGAGGCGGCACAGCAGCGACAGAGGCGGCACAACAGCGGTGGAGGGGGCGGAGCGGAAGCGACTGGATCTGATTCAGGTTTTAGTGAGTGTCAGTTTGGCGGCCCCACTCATTACCACGTAACGGTCAAAATGTGGACTCCGCCCTATGCGGACCCACTAGTCAGATTTAACGGTCAAGCCATTGACCCGACGGCAACGTCCGCTGTGACCAGTTCTGAGGGTTTTGGGCAAGGGAGCGTGGAAAAGTGAGCAAAAGTTAAGAGCGTGGGGATGAATGAGTAGAACTAACGAACTAGGGGCACACAAATAAAAATCCCTATATATAAACATACATACAGGAGCAAATTTAATTACACAAGAAGTTAGCTGGAGTGGAGGTCGACGAAATGAAAATCGACAGCCACGACTCAGCAAGGAGAGGAGCTCAACATTGAAGTTTCGCAAAACAGGAATTCATTAATTTGATAGTGGGTTTTAGTAGCTCAAGCTTAGTTAAGTTAAGCACATAGTACTAAAGAACATCAACACTTGAACCGTAACTTGTCCAAAAAGGAAACAAAACATGAGACCAATTTTGATAGCAAGTTCACGAAGGCAATCCAATGGTTTCAGCCACATCCTAATAAACATGCAGCATTCTTTAGCACCTAATTATCAGCTACAAATCCATGGCCAGATGGGCACCACCACAATAAATCGGCACTAACACTTGGTCATCGACGCGATGCCCAAGCAAGGAACCATCTCGCACACGCAAGATGATGATTGCATACATACAAATCATGTGCTGGCAGAGAAAAATCCAAGCAGGAGATCATCTTCTCTCTCTCTCTGTTTGGTAACTAACAACCTAAATAAAATAAAATAAAAACATGAATTGTTCGTACAGATCCCTCTAAAATTCCTTGGGCCAACTGCATCACATATTCGTCAACTTAGCAGCAGAAGTAGTGAGCACAGGAAGAGGGGGAGGTAGATGGAGGAGCTACCTGCCACGGTCGCAATGGAAGCAGAGGAGCAGACCCCTCCTGCCCCTAACCCACGAGCAGGATAGAGTTGCCGGCTGGGCACGCCCCTACTCCTCCGCCTCCTCGAGCAGGAGACCCCCTTCCTCTACTGCTGCTTGGCGCGTCACATCACTAGTCACCTCCTCATGCAAGAAGTACACAATAATAAATAGACAGACGGTCAGTGAGGTACATTTTCACAACAATAGAAGCTTAAAATTAACAGAAATACACACATCAAATGAAATCACTAAGATACTTAAGTCCACCACATGGGTAGTAATTTGTGGTATATAATTGCAACTCATGAACCAAAAGAGGAATAACATCATCACCGAGAGTTTATGATGATAAGCACAATGACTAAAGCATGCAAACCACAATATTCAAAGCAGAAGCAAGCTGAAGCATCCAGTAGTTCAAGCCACTCTAGGATTTGCAGACCACAACGACTAGTGCTTGTAAAACAGCACCGCTCATGGACTCTTGTGACCTGGGAATAATTAGCACTACTAATTCAGAGGCGTCAAAATCTGAGCCATGCAAAACTGCTCACTTCTGAAACTTGAAACAATCTCAAGGCAAAGAAATAACACAAAGGAGCAGTCTGAACCCTGCAGGTTGCAGACCACAAACAAAAACATCACAATGGCAGAAGTAGCACTGTTTGCATCATGTTGAACAACATAAGCAGCCATATATGCATCGCAAACAAACCGGGAATAAAGGGTGGCATTGGTCCCGGTAGTTGCCACGAATCGGAACTAAAGCATGTTCTATATAAGCCAACACTTGGCATTTTTTAAGATTGCATCATGTTCTATATAAGCCACGACGCTGAGGCAATCGACGCCCCCAGGCTGCCCTGCCCCCGTTCGCCGTCTCCGTCGTTGCCGTCGCCCCTGCCCCGGCCTCGACCCGCCCTGCCCAGACCTCGCCATCACCGAGCCCTGCCCCGACCACGCCGCGTCCTGCCCCGACCTCGCCTTGCGCGCGCGAGCCCTGCCCCGACCTCTCCTTGCGCGCGCCGAGCCCTGCCCCGACCACGCCGCCACTCCCCTGCACTATGAGCTTCACCGTCGTTCCCCTCCCTCCCTTCCCCGTGCCCCAACACGCCGCTGCCTTGCCCAATGCTGCCGCGTGCCTGCCCCAATATCGCCGCCCGCCCCGCCGCCGCCGCCGACGGCCCTGTTCACATATATAGATTTTTTTCTGTTCATATTGTCGTAGATGATGATGATGATGATGTATGTATGTTCATATGCAAAGAATATCCAAAAGTTAGAATTTTTTTTCTGTTCATAGATCTTTTGGTGATATTATTGTACAATGTGCAAATATTTGTATGTTCATATGCAAAGAATATGTCATTTTTCATAGAATTTTCATGATTTTTTTCTGTTGTAATTTTGTTCATATAATTATTTTGTTCATTGAATTTTTATGGTTTTTTCTGTTGTAATTTTGTTCATAAAGTTTTAGGATGAAAAAAGAAGAAGTAGAAAAAAAGGGAGGAGGAGAATTTTCGTTTAGTTTTAGGATTATTTTAGTTTATGTTTAGTTTAGGAAGAAGGAAAATAAAAAGGAGAAGAAGAGGAGAGGAAGAAGAGGAGAAATAAATAAGAAGAGGGAAAAAAGAGGAGAAGAAGAAAGGAATAGAGGAGAAGAAGAAAAATATCTATTTTTCTTCTTCTCCTCTATTCCTTTCTTCTTTTCCTCTTTTTCTTCTTCTTTTTTCGATCTTCCTCTCTATTCCTTTCTTCTTCTCCTCTTTTTTTCTCTTCTTCTTCCTCTTCTTATTTTTTATCGGGTATGTTGTTGTCGATATACCACCTCCCTGATAACTTCGACATGGGGGGGGGGGGCGATATACCCCCTCCCCGAGAACTTCGACATGAGGAGGGGGTCGAGGGGTCGAGGGGTCGAGGGTTTGAGGGTTCTAGGGTTCTAGGGTCGAGGGTTCTAGGGTCGAGGGTTCGAGGGTTCGAGGGTCGAGGGTTCTACGGTTCGAGGGTCGTCGAGGGGCCGAGGGTTCAAGGGTGAAGGGTCATCGAGGGGTCGAGGGTTCGAGGGTCGAGGATCATCGAGGGGTCGAGAGGTTGCCTAGTGTCAAATTATTGAAGAAATCCATGGCTTCATCCAAAGTTATTCTGGAACGGAGTCCCAGATAGGATAATCCGCCTTTGGTTCAAATTTCAGCAAAGGCCTTCCAAATAGCGATATTCGGAAGGCTCTTGCTGTACTTTGTACCAAAAAGCACATTATCCTATCTAGGATTCCGTTCCAGAATAACTTTGGAGAGCTTCGTACCATCATGCGCCTGTTACTTTCGCCTAATGATGAAGACATGGTTTTGTTGAATCCTTTGACACTAGACCCTAGAAGCGCTGCCGAGGCCACCCAAATTTACCAAGTTAAAAGAGCGTTGTCATCGAGGCCATCTGAACCCTTGAAGCGTTGCCGAGGCCACCCCAAACCCTAGAGAAGCATCGAGGCCACTAATTAATACAATTCCTTGTTGTGATTAGCGATAGCTAGGTCTACATTTGCAACTAATATATCCATCTGTCATGTTTGTATAATAATTGCAATGTTGTAATATTTTCAAAAACTATGGAGCATGGCCGAGACAAGGAAGCAGAACCGGTGTTGCGGGACATAATCGTAAACGGAGGTGATGTCATGTCGTATCTCAACGAAACCAATGGTCTGGAAGGAGAGAGTGAAGCAGGCTACCATTATCACAAAACGGAAGAGGAAGGACATGATTATGATGGCTCCACTGACCGAATGCCGGTGCAAGAAGGAGACCGTGATGACGGCTCTGGTGACTGAACAGAGTCCGGCCAGGTATATATATTAATTAAGCCTGTGCTGACTAGCTAATTGATGCATTAATTGTTTTGGTATGTACATATAGCCCTCCAGATCAAGCAATACTTCGGTAAAGAAACAGGGCCCGAAGAAAAAGTTGCGCCCGGATGAAAGGTTCATGATCACAGAAATTGCGCGCGATGCCCAACCGATTAAACCCCTCCAGACCAAGGAAGCATTTTCTACTCAGTGCGGGGTTCCTTTTAGGGACATGATCCCGATCAGCATCGAGCTATGGAATGAGCCTAAGAAGGAAGAGCTTCAAGTTTCTTTTATTGAAGATAGACAGAAAGAAGATCATTGGAAAGCGCTGAAGGTAAATTTCACCCTACCGGAAGAGGAGGATCCGGAGAATCCAGTTATAGAGCCATTGATCAAGTCCTGTGCTCTCAATAAGATGGCGTATCTATGCAGGAGGTGGAATAATGAATTGAAAACAACTTATGTCGACCAAGACAAGACTCCAGAATTCACCGGCCGATTTGAGAAGATAAGAGATCACTTGCCCGCATTTGTGGCCAACAAGACATCGGAGAGGAGTAAGAAGATGTTAGCGACTAACAAGATAAATGTTGCAAAGGAGCATCACCATCGCACGGGGTTCGGTGGCTATCACAAAGCCTGGCCGTTCTGGGACAAGGCTGAGAATGACCTAATTGCTAAAGGGGACGAACCAGAGACATTGCACTGTCCAGACCGTTGTAGGACTTGGTTCTTCGGGGCTGATGGAACATTGGACCCTGAAACAGGGAAGTGCTACTGGATGAACGAGCAACTTGCAACATCCGTCACGAAGCTTCGCAAAGAAATCAACAAAGTGCAGGAAGGGAAGTTCGTTCCCGACAGAGAGAACGACGAGCTCACGAGGGCCCTCGGGAATCCTGAGCACCCTGGACGAACACGAGGCATGCCAAGCTCCGTTCCATGGAAGGCTGGGTTTCCTGACGCAGGCGGTTACAAAACCCAAGAGAGGAGGAGGACAGTGGAGCAGAGCAAACTGCGGGAGCTTAAGGCAAGGGTAAGAAAACTAGAGGAACGAGATGTTGAGAACCAGTAGCTGTGAGATCCTGCCCCAGAAGCTACCCCGCCATCTCACCGGAGAAGCAGCGTGGCTTCCACTGATCTCGTTCAGCAGCCTGACTTGACGGGTCCTAGCTACCCCGTGGATTTTATCATGGATTCACACCAGTACCACCTTATGACGCAATGGCTTCATCTCAAAGTCAAGGCGGCCGTCGGCTCTGTGTTCCCTCCTTCACCCAGAGCAACTTTTCACTGCAGTCCGATTCCACAAGGCTATGCTCTTGTGATGGTGGACAAAATAACAGAGGGATTTGAGGAGCTCCAGCTTGACCATCCTAGAGGTGATGGGGAGACTCATCTGGGTCTTGCTATGCATACTCCGTGTCTATGGCGGAAGGAGCACTTCAAGCTTGTGAACTTCACGGCTCCTGCTAGTCAGATGGGCACTCCGCCTCCTCCGCCTCCTCCTCCTCCTCCAGCAAGTGATCAGGGCACTCCGCCTCCTGCTCCGGCACGTGAGGGCGGCAGTACTCTACCTCCTTCTCCACCTGCTCTGGCGCGTCCGAGTAGCCAGCCTCCTGCTCCGGCGCGTGAAGGCGGCAGTACTCAGCCTCCTTCTTCGCCTGCGCCGGCGCGTCCGAGCAGCCCGCCTCCTCCTTCACCGCCTCATAAGCAAAAGCGGAACCCAGACACCGCCGTTCCGGCTGCTCCGGCGCGTCGTAGCAGTCTGCCTCTGACTACTCCGCCTCTTCAGCAATGAAAGAAGATAGTCGCAGCCTCTCCGGATACTCCGGCGTCTAGCAGTACAGCTCGGCAAAGGCTAGCAGAACGAAGAAAAGGGAATAAAATTCCCCAGATCAGCGAACAAGCGAAGCAATCGTGCCCTGATACGTCCATTTTGCGTCATGCCTTTATATCAATATTTATTGCATTATGGGATGTTATTACACATTATATATCAATACTTATGGCTATTCTCTCTTATTTTATAAGGTTTACCATGAAGAGGGGGAATGCTGGCAGCTGGAATTCTGGCTGGAAAAGGAGCAAACATTGGAACCCTATTCTACACTGCCTCAAAAGACCTGAAACTCCACGAAACTTATTTTTGGAATTACTAAGATTTATTGAGCGGAAGAAACACCTCATGGGCCCCACACCATGGCCAGGAGGGTGGGGGGCGCGCCCACCCCTATTGGGGGCGCGCCCCTATCTCCTGGGCCCCATGGTGGCCCTCCGGTGTCCATCTTATGCTATATGAAGGCTTTTACCCTAGAAAAAATCATGGGCAAGCTTACGGGATGAAACTCCGCCGCCATGAGGCGGAACCTTGGTGGAACCAATCTAGAGCTCCGGTGGAGCTGTTCTGCCAGGGACACTTCCCTGCGGGAGGGGGAAATCATCACCATCCTCATCACCAACGATCCTCCATCGGGAGAGGGTCAATCTCCATCAACATCTTCACCAACACCATCTCCTCTCAAACCCTAGTTCATCTCTTGTATCCTTTCTTGTATCCAAAACCACAAATTGGTACCTATGGGTTGCTAGTATTGTTGATTACTCCTTGTAGTTGATGCTTATTGGTTTACTTGGTGGAAGATCATATGTTCAGATCCTTAATGCATATTATTACCCCGCTTATTATGAAAATGAATATGCTTTGTGAGTAGTTATGTTTGTTCCTGAGGACATGGGTGAAGTCTTGCTATTAATAGTCATGTGAATTTGGTATTCGTTCGATATTTTGATGAGATGTATGTTGTCTTTCCTCTAGTCGTGTTATGTTAACGTCGACTACATGACACTTCACCATTATTTGGGCCTAGAGGAAGGCATTGGGAAGTAATAAGTAGATGATGAGTTGATAGAGTGACAAAAGCTTAAACCCTAGTTTATGCGTTGCTTCGTAAGGGGCTGATTTGGATCCATATGTTTAATGCTGTGGTTAGGTTTACCTTAATACTTATTTTGTAGTTGCGGATGCTTTCAATACGGGTTAATCATATGTGGGATGCTTGTCCAAGTAAGGGCAGTATCCAAGCACCGGTCCACCCACATATCAAATTATCAAAGTACCGAACGCGAATCATATGAGCGTGATGAAAACTAGCTTGACGATAATTCCCATGTGTCCTCGGGAGTTCTTTTCTCATTATAAGAAATTGTCCAGGATTATCCTTTGCTACAAAAAGAATTGGGCCACCTTGTTGCACTTTATTTACTTTCATTGCTTGTTACTCGTTACAATTTATCTTATCACAAAACTCTCTGTTACCTACAATTGCAGTCCTTGCAGAGAAAACCTTACTGAAAATCGCTTATCATTTCCTGTTGCTCCTCGTTGGGTTCGATACTCTTACTTATCGAAAGGACTACGATAGATCCCCTACACTTGTGGGTCATCAAGACACTTTTCTGGCGCCGTCGCCGAGGAGTGTAGCGCTTTTGGTAAGTGGAACTTGGTAAGGAAACATTTATATAGTGTGCTGACATTTTCTGTTACTTGTCACTATGGAAACTAATTCTTTGAGGGGCTTGTTTGGGGCATCTTCGCCCCGACCAGTAGAGCAAAGAGTTGCTCCTCAACCTACTGAACCTATGGAAAATGTTAACTTTGAGATCCCTTTGTGTATGATAGAGAAACTGCAACCTAATGCATTTGCAGGAGATGGAACATTGCATCCCGATTTACACCTTATCTTTGTGGATGAAGTTTGTGGATTATTTAAGCTTGTAGGTATTCCCGATGATTTTGTCAAAAGGAAGGTCTTCCCTTTATCTTTGAAGGGAGATGCATTGACATGGTATAGGCTATGTGATGATAGGGGATCTTTGAATTATAAACGATTGAAGTTGGAATTTCACCAGAAGTTCTATCCTATGCATCTTGTTAATAGTGATTGTAGTTACATATATAATTTCTGGCCTCGCGAAGGAGAAAGCATCTCTCAATCTTGGGGGAGGCTTAAGTCAATGTTATATTCATGCCCCAATCATGAGCTCTCCAGAGAAATGATTATTCAAAAATTTTATGCTCGTCTTTCTCTCAACGATCACAACATGCTCGATACTTCCTGTGCTAGTTCTTATATGCTGAAGACTATTGAATTCAAATGGGACTTATTGGAAAGAATTAAACGCAACTCTGAAGATTGGGGTTCCGACGATGGTAAGGAGTCAGGTATGACACCTAAGTTTGATTGTGTTAAATCTTTTATGGATACCGATGCTTTTCGTGGATTTGCGCTAAATATGGACTTGACTCTGAGATAGTAGCTTCTTTCTGTGAATCCTTTGCTACTCACGTTGATCTCCCTAAGGAGAAGTGGTTTAAATATAATCCTCCCATTGAAGTAAAAGTAGTTGCACCTATTACAGTTGAAGAAAAGACGATTACTTATAATGATCCTATTGTTCCTACTACTTATGTTGATAAACCACCTTTTCCTGTTAGAATGAAGGATCATGCTAAAGCTTCGACTGTTGTTCGTAAGAGTAATACTAGAACTTATACACCTCTTGAGCAAATTAAAGTTGAACCTAGTATTGCTATTGTTAAAGATATCTTGGATGATAATTTAGATGGGCATGTTATTTACTTCGGTGGTGAAACTGCTAATATTGTTAAACCAGATGCTAAAATACATAGACCTGTTGTAGGCATGCATGTTATTTCTGTTAAAATACGAGATCATTGTTATCATGGCCTATGTGATATGGGCGCTAGTTCTAGTGCAATAACTATTTCCTTATACCAAGAAATTATGCATGATATTGCACCTGTTGAGTTAGAAGATATTGATGTTACAATTAAGCTTGCCAATAGAGATACTATTAGGCCTTTTGGGATTGTTAGAGATGTTGAAGTCTTGTGTGGGAAGGTCAAATACCCTGCTGGTTTTCTTGTCCTTGGTTCTCCACAAGATGACTTTTGTCCCATCATATTTGGTAGACCCTTCTTGAAGACTGTCATGAGTTTAATTTTGCTAAATTTCGTAGACAACCCCGTGATAAAGAATTACCTAGTAAATATGAAATAATTGGTCTTGCTTCTATTGTCGTGCCTCCTACTGATCCGTTAGAACAATATTTGCTAGACCATGAAAATGATATGTTTATGAAAGAAAGAAGGGAAATAGATGAAGTGTTCCTTAAACAGGAACCTATCTGAAACATAACCTTCCCGTTGAAATCCTAGGGGATCCTCCTCCACCCAAGGGTGATCACGTGTTTGAGCTCAAACCATTACCTGATAATCTTAAATATGCTTATCTTGATGAAAAGAAGATATATCCTGTTATTATTAGTGCTAATCTTTCAGAGCAGGAAGAGGAAAGATTATTGAAAATTCTGAAGAAACACTGGGCTGCTATTGGATATACTCTGGATGATCTTAAGGGCATTAGTCCTACTCTATTCCAACACAAAATTAAAGTGGAAAAAGATGCCAAACCAGTCAGATATCCTCAACGAAGATTAAATCCTAAGATGAAAGAAGTGGTAATAAATGAGATACTAAAGCTCCTCGAGGCAGGTATAATTTATCCCGTTGCTGATAGTGAATGGGTAAGCCCTGTCCATTGTGTCCCTAAAAAGGGAGGTACTATTATTGTTCCTAATGATAAAGATGAATTGATTCCGCAAAGAATTATTACAGGTTATAGGATGGTAATTGATTTCAGTAAATTAAATAAAGCTACTAAGAAAGATCATTACCCTTTAACTTTTATCTGTCAAATGCTAGAAAGACTATCCAAACATACACATTTTTGCTTTCTAGCGGAAGATCAATCAAAAACTACTTTTACTTGCCCTATCTGTACTTTTGCTTATAGGCCTATGCCTTTTGGTTTATGTAATGCACTTGCTACCTTTCAAAGGTGCATGATGGCTATATTCTCTGATTTTTGTGAAAAGATTTGTGAGGTATTCATGGATGACTTCTCAGTCTATGGATCTTCTTTTGATGATTGCTTGAGCAATCTTGATCGAGTTTTGCAAAGATGTGAAGACACTAGTCTCGTCTTGAATTGGGAAAAGTGCCACTTTATGGTTAATGAAGGCATTGTCTTGGGGCACAGAATCTCCGAGAGAGGTATTGAAGTTGATAAAGCTAAAGTTGATGCTATTGAAAAGATGCCATGTCCCAAGGACATAAAAGGTATAAGAAGTTTCCTTGGTCATGCTGGTTTTTATAGGAGGTTCATTAAGGACTTTTCTAAAATCTCTAGGCCTCTGACTAATTTATTGCAAAAAGATATTCCTTTTGTCTTTGATGATGATTGTGTAGAAGCATTTGAAATACTTAAGAAAGCTTTGATCACTGCACCTATTGTTCAGCCACCTGATTGGAATTTACCTTTTGAAATTATGTGTGATGCTAGTGATTATGCTGTAGGTGTTGTTCTAAGGCAAAGAGGTGATAAGAAATTGAATGTTATCCAGTATGCTAGTAAGACTCTTGATGCTGCCCAAAGAAATTATGCTACTACTGAAAAAGAATTCTTAGCAGTTGTGTTTGCATGTGATAAGTTTAGACCTTATATTGTTGATTCCAAAGTTACTATTCACACTGATCATGCTGCTATTAAATATCTTATGGAAAAGAAAGATGATAAGCCTAGACTCATTAAATGGGTACTCTTGCACCCACACTAGTAGAAAAGGTGCCAATGGTCCAGGCCGGTCCAGCCCATTAGTCCCGATTCAATCCGGAACCGGGACGAATGGGGGCATTGGACCCGGTTCGTGAGCCCCGGGGGCCGGCCGGGCCACGTGGGCCATTGGTCCCGGTTCGTCTGGACCTATTGGTCCCGGTTGGTGGGACGAACCGGGACCAATGGCCCTCGCTCCTGGTCCACCACCATTGGTCCCGGTTGGTGGCTTGAACCGGGACCAAAGGCTGCCCATTAGTCCCGGTTCATGCCACCAACCGGGACTAAAGGGTTGGTCATCGTTGCGGCCAGAGTTTAGTCCCACCTCGCCAACCGAAGGGGAATCAGACCGGTTTATAAGCCCCTTCCTCTCTGCCATGTTGAGCTCCTCTCAAAATGAAAATAGATGCCCTTATATTGAATTTAACCTAAATTCATACTGAATTTCTCTGAAGTTAGTAGAAATTTATTACTAATTTAGGTTGAATTTTCTCTATAAGCGCATCTATGCTCATTCTCAAGAGTTTTTATATAGTTTTTTTCTTTTCTGCTATATTTATTTTTTTCTTTTTATTTCTGAGTTGTAATAAGTCATTAAAAATAAACATCTATGCTCATGTTTTAGTAAAGTTAATCACAACTATTTTTCTTCTATTTATTTCTGAATTGTAATAAGTCATCAAAATAAGCATCTATGCTCATTTTTAGTAAAGTTAATCACAACTATTTTTTCTTCTATTTATTTCTGCATAGTTTTTATATATTTTTTCTTTTCTGCTATATTTATTTTTTTCTATTTATTTCTGAGTTGTAATAAGGCATTAAAAATAAAAAAGATTTTAGTAAAGTTAATCACAACTATTTTTTCTTCTATTTATTTCTGCGTAGCTTTTTATATAGTCTTTTCGGCACCTTCCCACCATGCGGTAATTTACCGTATGCTAATGGGACGAACCACGTTGACTAAATACCACGTGGTAAATCACTCAGGCCAACACCATGTGATGCAATCACACCTATGGGTAAGGCCGTCGACCTCGCCGTGAGCAACTTAGATGTGTAGTAATTTAGATATGTAGTTCATAGTATGTTAATTTAGATTATGTAATTAATTTGTTCATATTGTGTTAGATTTTTTTTCTGTTAATATATTTTTTTGGTGTAATTAATTTGTTCATATTGTGTTAGATTTTTTTTCTGTTAAAAGATTTTTTTGGTGTAATTAATTTGTTCATATTGTGTTAGATTTTTTTCTGTTAATAGATTTTTTGGTGTAATTAATTTTTTATATTGTGTTAGATTTTTTCTGTTAATAGATTTTTGTCTATTAATTTGTTCATAGTATGTTTGGTGATATTTAGATTGTGTTAGTAAGTACTATAATTGAACTAGCTAGTTCGAAAAATATAATTACTATTTTATGTAGATTTTTTGGTAATATAATTAGTTAGACAAATATGAGTTAGTTAGAAAAATACTAGTTTATTTTTAGTAAGTACTATATAGTAAGTGCTACTTTGTTTTTAGTAAGTACTACTTTATTTATTTATAGTAATAAGTGCTTAGTATAGTTGAACTAGATAGTTGATTTAATTAATAAAACTACTTTATTTAACTATATATGGAAGTAGTTTGTAGTAAGTGCTACTTTATTTATTTATAGTAAGTGCTACTTTATTTATTTATAGTAAGTACTACTTTATTTATTTATAGTAAATGCTTAGTATAGTAGTTGAACTAGATAGTTGATTTAATTAATAAAACTACTTTATTTAACTATATATAGAAGTAGTTCCCGCATCAACGTCGGCGATGCCTATCCCGCATCCTCATCGTCGTTGACTCGGCGGTGGAGGCTTGCGTGATCAGGGCCATGTTCGGGACTGGGCTCCGCCAGGCTGGTATTGGGAGGTGCTACCTTCCGGGGGACGTAGGTTGGTGAGGAGGCAGCCCGTTGTTGACCCGATCCTTGTTTGGTGGCGGTCGCGTGGGCCAGTGACGGTGCCGAGGGTTCCAGACACCGCGGAGGTGGTACGTCACCGTGTCAGCGAGGAGGACGAGCACGTCCGTCGCTACATGGTTGCATTGGAGGGCAGGTTCGACAATACCCGGCAGGTTCTTCAGGGATCTCACTGGAGCTATGATCCTGTGATGGTTCCTTATCTTTCGGTGTCCACCGCCCGCGCCGATACCCGTCGGGTGCTACGGTTCTAGTTGTATTAGTGATGCTATATTAGTGATAATATTCGACGATGTACGAACACCAAGAGATGATGTACTTTTGCTTATAATTATTGAAAGCATGCTCATTTGAATACTACTTTATTTTATGATTTGGTTTTGCTTATTTTATGATTTGGTTTTGCTTATTGAATGCTCATATTGGATAAGTTCTCCTTCATTTGAATTATGAACATAGGCCGGAAATGTCGTACTCGGACGATGAAAACCGCCCGGGGGAGTGCGACTGGTACCACGATGACCGAGGTATCTGCGACAGGTTCATTGAGCTGGACGAAGATCGGCGCTTCAGCATTAAGCTCGAAGAGACCTTCGATGTTCATACGGTACGCAATGACGACAATAGTTTTTTTCGTAATTAATCATGACTTCAACTATTTTAATCATGACAATATTTTTCATCTTTTCCAATTCGACTAGCTTATCTCATGCTTTGCAAGACGCTATGTCTTGGAGAGGATGGGTTTTGAAGACCATGAAAGTTTCGAAACCAAAACAATTATCCTAAGTACCCATCATGGTGTGGATTTTCAAGTAAAGATGTACAATGTTCAGAGTGTAACCCATTTTGGTTGCAAAAATTGGGAAGCACTTTGCAAGATGTATGGTCTTGATGAGGGTATGCTTGTCACCATGGATCTTGGTGATCCTACAATCGAGCAAGAGAGACCTTCGATTTGGGTCCTTGTGGATACACCTCCAATTCTTCCCCCATGTGAGCTTAACATAGTTATTAAGTAATTTATATTGTTTATTTCAAAATAGTTGACAGCTTATTTCCATTGACAGCTTATTTTGATTGTTTAAAGAATGTGCGGAAGATGGTAGAAAAAACCCACTACACCGATGGCTCCGAATTAACTTATAAGGAGAAAAATCATCTGATCGCATTTTGTACTGATCTTGAGAATTACAATGTCTACAATCGAACTCTTCAACATCATGGTCAATACGTGCCACTAGTGCACGTGTTGAACTACGGTAACTACCTTGGAGATACCATGGTAAGATTTTTTACTATTACGACATCCGTGCATCTTTTTGCATACTTCTAAGACTAGTACATCATTGCTAACTACGAAGTTATTACTATGTATTTGAACAGAGAATCCCAGAGGATTGTGTGCCTCATTTGATGTATGAGAATGGCAGCCTTCATGTTTTGAACATATATCCAGGTCATCCTACGAATCTCAACTGTCCATACCGGATTTCTAGAAGAAGTGGAGACAAGACAATCAGAGAATGGAAAAAATGTATGGACAGTCATAAGGAGCTTCTTGGAAGCAAAAGGAAGCGAAGCGCAAGAATTGGAGACAGGATGATCTCCATTCTTCATAATGGAGAGTCAGGGTCTATATTGTTTTATGCTATTTTACCTTAAGGGTGTTTAGGTCCTACCGACATCGATGATCATGTGCTAAGAAAAATTATGTAGGGTTGGGTTCGATGACTATGAGGATGATGATCGTATGACTTATTATTAATAACGAGTAGAAGTTGTATGATGATGCATGATTAGTAGGACTTGTTATTATATATGATGATGTATGATGCGAGCATGCATGAGCATGTTATATCAGCGGGTGAAATGAACATAGCAGCAGCGTTGATAAACCAAGGACGAAGATATAAGAGAGGACACTTCTCTATATTACCTAGCTAATAACAACCTAAAAATAACCCCCAAAACCCCTAAAGCAACCACTTTTCTAAAAAAACATGGACTTGTGGTCCCGGTTGGTGCCACCAACCGGGACCAAAGGCCCCCCTGACTGGGCTTGGCGGACCGGCCACGTGGAGGCACATCTGTCCCGTTTCGTGTTTGAACCGGGACTAATGGGTGGAGGTATTTGTAACTACCAATTAGTCCCGGTTCATGAACCGGGACTAAAGGCCCTTACGAACCGGGACTAATAGGTGTTTTTCTACTAGTGCAAGAATTTGATTTGCATATTATTGATAGAAAGGGAGCTGAGAACCCCGTTGCAGATAACTTGTCTAGGTTAGAGAATGTTCTTGATGACCCACTGCCTATTGATGATAGCTTTCCTGATGAACAATTAGCGTTCATTAATGCTTCTCGTACTGCTCCTTGGTATGCTGATTACGCTAATTACATTGTTGCTAAATTTATACCACCTACTTTCACATACCAGCAAAAGAAAAAGTTCTTTTATGATTTAATACATTACTTCTAGGATGACCCACACCTTTATTAAGAAGGAGTAGATGGTGTTATTAGACGTTGTGTACCTGAGCATGAACAGGAACAGATCCTACGTAAGTGTCACTCTAAATCATATGGAGGACACCACGCTGGAGACAGAACTGCACATAAGGTATTGCAATCCGGTTTTTATTGGCCTACTCTCTTCAAAGATGCTCGAAAGTTTGTCTTATCTTGTGATGAATGTCAAAGAATTGGTAATATTAGTAAACGTCAAGAAATGCCTATGAACTATTCTCTCGTTATTGAACCATTTGATGTTTGGGGCTTTGATTATATTGGACCTTTTCCTGCATCTAATGGATATGCACATATTTTAGTAGCTGTTGATTACGTTACTAAGTGGAGAGAAGCTATTCCAACTAGTAGTGCTGATCATAACACTTCTATTAAAATGCTTAAAGAAGTTATTTTTCCGAGGTTTGGAGTCCCTAGATATCTTATGACTGATGGTGCACATTTTATTCATGGTGCTTTCCGTAAGATGCTTGCTAAGTATGATGTTGATCATAGAATCGCATCTCCTTATCATCCGCAGTCTAGTGGTCAAGTAGAGTTGAGCAATAGAGAGCTCAAATTAATTTTGCAAAAGAATGTTAATAGATCTAGAAAGAATTGGTCCAAAACACTTGATGATGCATTATGGGCCTATAGAACTGCATACAAAAATCCTATGGGTATGTCTCCGTATAAGATGGTTTATGGAAAAGCTTGTCATTTACCTCTAGAACTTGAACATAAAGCATATTGGGCTATCAAAGAGCTCAATTATGACTTCAAACTTGCCGGTGAGAAGAGGTTGTTTGATATTAGCTCACTTGATGAATGGAGAACCCAAGCCTATGATAATGCCAAGCTATTCAAAGAAAAAGTCAAACGCTAGCATGATAAAAGGATACAAAAGCGTGAGTTCTACGTAGGTGATTATGTGTTACTATTCAACTCTCATTTAAGATTTTTTGCAGGAAAACTTCTCTCTAAATGGGAAGGTCCTTACGTTATCGAGGAGGTCTATCGTTCTGGTGCCATAAAAATCAACAATTTCGAAGGCACAAGTCTGAGGGTGGTGAACGGTCAAAGAATTAAACATTATATTTCAGGTAATCCTATCAATGTTGAAACTAATATTATTGAAACCGTAAC
The DNA here is from genome assembly GCA_021605205.1 of Aegilops longissima. Taxonomy (NCBI): domain Eukaryota; kingdom Viridiplantae; phylum Streptophyta; class Magnoliopsida; order Poales; family Poaceae; genus Aegilops; species Aegilops longissima. The sequence continues at coordinate 2,551,651 of CM038676.1, read as the reverse complement.
CCCCGAGGAATACATAAGGGACACTTTCCAGAACGTTCCAGACTCCGAAAAGTAATAGGTATGTGATACGGTAAGTAAACCGACTCCAAAACAATTCTAATGGCAATTTTTATCAGCTTTGGAATATTTGAGAATATTAGGAAGAAAGAAGCAGTCCGGGAAGGACACGAGGCCTCCACGAGGGTGGGGGGCGCGCCCACCCTTCCTGGGCGCGCCCCCTGTCTCGTGGCCACCTCGTGTGCCCCCCGGACTCCGTTTTCTTGCACGTTACGTATTTTGGTTGGTAAAAATTCATTATATAATCTCTCGAAAGTTTTGACCACCGTATCATGCAAATATCCTCTTTTTCGTTTCGAGCTGTTTTCTGTTACAGATCTAGAGCATCATGGCATCTCCAAGCGCTCCCAAGGACAAGTTTTTCAAGAGGGTTATCAACCCCTATCTCCCGGAGGTGCTGCAACACCCTCAAACAATTGAGATGCGTGAGGGGGTGCTACACATCCGCGATGTGGAGGGACCAAGGCGTACCGGAAGCGTGGAGACAAAGCTCGAAGCCGTGGAGCAGCAAGTCTTCAAGTGCAAAGGGATGGTGGAGCGTGGACTCGACGCCAACCAGATGATGATCACGGAGTTCACCAACAACCACAAGCTAGATGCCAAAGTCATTGGGGAAACCATCTTCAAGCTTCAAGAGAAAATCGAGCACCTCCAGGCCTAGATCTATGACCTGCAAAACCAGAACTGTGAGTATGAATATAGATTCAAGAGGATGAGTTTGGCTGCAGATTTAAGGATCCCGGAGACTCGATCATCCTTCTATGATGGTGAGCCTATGCCTTGGAAGATGGACGACAAGCCTACATCATCAACAACTCCTACTTCACCACCTCCGAGGACATAATCGCATGGGTATGGGCACTCCCCTTTGCAACTGCCAAGCTTGGGGGAGGTGCCCAGGTATCATATCATCATCACACTCTTATCTTTACCGTTGTATTTAGTTTGATCCTTTTAGTAGTATCTTGATCTAGTAGACTGAAGTTTTGATATCAAGTAGTTTTGAGTTTTTCTTTGTGATCTCTTTATGTAATCGAGTCCGTGAGCTATCTATAATAAAGATTAGTGTTGAGTCAAGGGCTTCGCTATTTTGCTATGATCTTGAGGAAGTGGAAAGAATAAAAAGAATAAAAAGAGTTCATATTGATCTTATGGATAGTAATGACTTCACACATAGAAATTATGAGGCATAAAAGTTGTTGAGAGTAGATAAACATAGTTTTGGTCATTGTTGCAATTAATAGGAAGTAATAAGGAAAGAGAGGTTTCACATATAAATATACTATCTTGGACATCTTTTATGATTGTGAGCACTCATTAAAGTATGACATGCTAAAGAGTTAACGTTGGACAAAGAAGACAACGTAATGGTTTATGTTTTCTCACATCTCAGTTAAAGTATATTGTCATTGACCTTCCAAACATGCTGAGCTTGCCTTTCCCCCTCATGCTAGCCAAATTCCTAGCACCAAGTAGAGATACTACTTGTGCTTCCAAATATCCTTAAACTCAGTCTTGCCATGAGAGTCCACCATATCTACCTATGGATTGAGTAAGATCCTTCAAGTAAGTTGTCATCGGTGCAGGCAATAAAAATTGCTCTCTAAATATGCATGACTTATTAGTGCGGAGAAAATAAGCTTTATACAATCTTGTTATGGAAGCAATAAAAGCAACAGACTGCATAATAAAGGTCCATATACAAGTGGCAATATAAATGACGTTCTTTCGTACTAAGATTTTGTGTATCCAACCCTAAAAGCGCATGACAACCTCTGCTTCCCTCTGCGAAGGGCCTATCTTTTACTTTATGTCTTTTACTTTATGCAAGAGTCGAGGTGATCTTCACCTTTCCCTTTTTCATTTTTGCCTTTGGCAAGATCCTCGTGTTTGAAAGATCATGATATATATATCCAATTGGGTGTAAGTTAGAATGGACTATTATTGTTGACATCACCTAAAGGTGAATACATTGGGAGGCAACACAATAAACCCCTATCTTTCTCAGTGTCCGGCTGAAACTCCATAACCACAAGTATTGCGTGAGTGTTAGCAATTGTAGAGGACTACATGATAGTTGAGTATGTGGACTTGCTGAAAAGCTCTATTCTTGACTCTTTCTAATGTTATGATAAATTGCAATTGCTTCAATGACTGAGATTATAGTTTGTTAGCTTCCAATGAAGTTTCTGAACCATACTTGACATTGTTGATTGATTATTACTTGATCATAAGAAGTCATATGACAAAAATTATTTATGTTGATGTTATAAGAATGATCATGATGCCCTCATGTCCGTATTTTATTTTTATCGACACCTCTATCTCTAAACATGTGGACATACTTTTCGATTTCGGTTTCCGCATGAGGACAAGCGAGGTCTAAGCTTGGGGGAGTTGATACGTCCATTTTGCATCATGCTTTTATATCAATATTTATTTCATTATGGGCTATTATTACACATTATATATCAATACTTATGGCTATTCTCTCTTAGTTTATAAGGTTTACCATGAAGAGGGGGAATGCCGGCAGCTGGAATTTTGGCTGGAAAGGAGCAAACATTGGAAACCTATTCTACACTGCTCCAAAAGACCTTAAAACTCCACGAAACTTATTTTTGGAATTAATAAAAGTTATTGAGCGGAAGAAACACCTCAGGGGCCCACACCCTGGCCAGGAGGGTGCTGGCGCGCCCAGTAGGTGGGCGCGCCCCTGTCTCCTGGGCCCCCTGGTCGCCCTTCGGTGTCCATCTTCTGCTATATGAAGGCTTTTACCCTAGAAAAAATCATGGGCAAGCTTATGGGACAAAACTATGCCGCCATGAGGCGGAACCTTGGTGGAACCAATCTAGAGCTCCGGCAGAGCTATTCTGCCGGGGACACTTCCCTCCGGGAGGGCGAAATCATCACCATCGTCATCACCAACGATCCTCCCATCGGGAGAGGGTCAATCTCCATCCACATCTTCACCAGCACCATCTCCTCTCAAACCCTAGTTCATCTCTTGTATCCAATATTGTATCCAAAACTACAAATTGGAACCTGTGGGTTGCTAGTAGTGTTGATTACTCCTTGTAGTTGATGCTTATTGGTTTACTTGGTGGAAGATCATATGTTCAGATCCTTAATGCATATTATTACCCCTCTAATTATGAAAATGAATATGCTTTGTGAGTAGTTACATTTGTTCCTGGGAACATGGGTGAAGTCTTCCTATTAGTAGTCATGTGAATTTGGTATTCGTTCGATATTTTGATGAGATGTATGTTGTCTTTCCTCTAGTGGTGTTATGTGAACATCGAATACATGACTGTCGGTGTCAAAACCGGCGGATCTCGGGTAGGGGGTCCCGAACTGTGCGTCTAGGCGGATGGTAACAGGAGACAAGGGACACGATGTTTTACCCAGGTTCGGGCCCTCTTGATGGAGGTAAAACCCTACGTCCTGCTTGATTAATATTGATGATTGTGTTACAAGAGTGGATCTACCACGAGATCAAAGAGGCTAAACCCTAGAAGCTAGCCTATGGTATGATTGTTGTTCGTCCTATGGACTAAAGCCATCCGGTTTATATCGGCACCGGAGAGGGCTAGGGTTACACAGAGTCGGTTACAATGGTAGGAGATCTACATATCCGTATCGCCAAGCTTGCCTTCCACGCCAAGGAAAGTCCCATCCGGACACGGGACGAAGTCTTCAATCTTGTATCTTCATAGTCTTGGAGTCCGCCGATGATGATAGTTCGGCTATCCAGACACCCCTAGTCCGAACTCCTCGGTAGCCCTGAACCAGGCTTCAATGACGACGAGTCCGCGCGCATATTTTCTTCGGCATTGCAAGGCGGGTTCTTCCTCCGAATAATTTATAGAAGATTGTGAACACCAGGATAGTGTCCGGCTCTGCAAAGATAAATTCCACGTACCACCGTAGAGAGAATAATATTACACAAGTTCAATCTGCTAACTTATTTAGTGGCGTGATGTTATGCCATTTACCAAGCTTTTACTCGTTTTTATTGTTCCACCTTCGTGTGTTTAGCGAGGCGGTGTCCTTGGCACGTATTGTCGAAGCAGAGATCGTGTTCCCCTTATTCCGGGATTCCCATCAATATGGACGTGGGTAACCCAACCGCGCCATTGATTGTGACGCTTGGGGGATAAGCGAGTTTTACCAGGCCGGCGGGGACACATGTTTTTGTCCGCCCATATAAGGGGTTAAAGATCCAACCCTTTTACCTGCACCTTCTTCCTCCTTGGCTTATCCATCTCCGCGAACTTGAGCTCCAGCGCCCAAGTCCGCCCTTCTCACCTCAACCTTCTCCAACTATGTCCGGAGCGGGAGGCAAGTGGATGGCCTCCTCCTTCACGGAGGGGCAGATCCAGAAGCTGCGCGACGCCGGATATTTGTCTAGCAACATCGCGCATCGGCTCCCCGACGAGGGAGAGCTCATCCCCAACCACATGCCCCATGAGAGGGTAGTATTTCTTCCCCATTTCCTCCGCGGACTGGGCTTCCCGCTTCATCCCTTTGTCTGGGGGCTCATGTTCTACTACGGCCTAGATTTCCATGATCTGGCCCCAAATTTCATCCTCAACATCTCGGCGTTTATCGTCGTGTGCGAGGCCTTCCTCTGCATCCAGCCCCACTTCGGATTGTGGCTCAAGACCTTCAGTGTCAAGCCGAAGGTTGTGAAGGGCAGCCAAGCGGAGTGCGGAGGCGCCATGGTGGGTAGGATGTCCCACGTTACGTGGCTGGAGGGCACTTTTGTGGAAACCATCAAGGGGTGGCAATCGGGGTGGTTCTACATCACCGAGCAGCGTGACCTGATTGGGCAGCGCCCCAATTCAGATCTGGCATCCCTACACGGCTCACCTCCGGAAAGAGAGTGGCCGAATTTAGGGGATTCGGAGGAGCTGACCGACTCCAAGCTCAGATCCGAATCTGGTGGACAAGAAGCTCAAGCTTGTCAACGTAGTCCAGGTCATGCTCATCCGCGGATTCTCCCGTGCCAGCGACGGGCTTCAACATGTGGGAGTTTGATCCGCGCAGCACCGGACCTGGCGGGCTCTTCGACACTACGCACGAAGATGTCCGGAAGGTGTTGTTCAAGGCGCCGAAGCTCCGCATCCGCTATCAAGATCGCGGATTCCGCTCGCAGCGCCCAGCTGACGTGGTAAGTGATTTCACCACTTGTTTTCCATAGTTTGGCTCTATGCGGGATCTAAACTCCCTTTACCTTTGACAGGAATGGCTGGCGAAGGCCGAACGGACTATCTGTCCGGCCCCATTGCCAGAGGACCCAGCGGACGCCCGCCTAATGGGGCTGCTGGCTCCGGCAACCCACGTGGTGCCGGAGAAGAAGGCCAAGAAGACGGCCACGGGGACTCGGAAGAGTTCCCGTTTTCAGGTGCTATCAGATGATGAATCCGAGGCCGACTCCTCCCACCAAGGCGAGGAGGAGAAGAAGAAAGACTCTCCCCCAGCGGGGGGAGGGAAGAAAAGGAAGGCCTCCCCAACAAGGGAGGCCGAAGGGTCCAAGAAGGGAAAAACTCTTCCTCCGGACTGCTCCGCCAACGCCAGTGACGATGACGAAGACTGGCATCCAAGGGCCAAGCCCCTGGCGAGATCGTAAGTATCCGGACTCCCGAATAACTTGAAGGTTTTTTTCTTTTCGCCACATAATGTCTTTCTAATGCCCCATACAACCCTGTAGTCCGCCCAAGGATGATCTTTCCGCTTCGTCGAGCGGGTCCTTGGGTGCGTCAGATATGGATTCCCTTCCGACTGCCTCCACCCCCCGTGCCGCGGACGACGCCGAGGTGGGATCCCAAGAAGGGACCTACAAGGAGGAGGAGGCCCCGGAGGTGTCACAGGACACCCTCCCGGACTTTGCACCGGACTCAGCCCCGGAGGCCATAGTGGCTCCGGAGTCCGGCGGGCGACCCCTTCGTAAGAAGGGCAAGATCGCGACGCCGGCTGCCTCCGTCCAACCGGAGGTGCCGGATAATTTGCTGGAGGCGCTCAACGGTGCCTCCATCAAAGAGGAACACCGCACTGTTATGAGTGCGATGATTCAGAAGGTTCAGCTCGCCAAAAACGGGCTGACCGAAGCCTGCAGCAGCCTTCTAACAGGCTTTGAGGTAAGAATTTCAATATATGTAAAATGGTACCGCATAGACAGTAGCCCCTGATGCTCGGTTCGGTGTTCGAAAAGAAAAGCCGGACTAAGGATCTTTAGAAAGATAAACGCAGGAGTCATATAAAAAATATGTCAATATGGGTTGCAGGCTGTGCTGCTGACCTCCGCCGCACTGACAGCGGAGGTCAATACTTTGAAGGAAAACCTCGAGCGGTCCGAGAACGAGCTCGACCATGCCAAGAAGCAGCTCGAGGAAAAAGAAGGTGAGTAATACCTTATGAAAATTGTACCTTACAGAAAAGGATTTGGTTGCAAGAAAAATGACAAGGATAACGTGGGTATTGTAGGGGCCACTACCGAGGTGGCGACCCTGAAGGAGGCAGTGGCCGCGGCCGAACGCAATGCGGCCGAGGAGCGCACCGAGCGAAAGAAGCAGGAGGCGCGGGTGGCGGAGGTACAGCAAGAGCTCTAGGATCTCGTGAAAAAACATGAGAGCTTGGAGCGTGACTCGAAGACTCGAGAGTCTGAGCTTGCAACGGCTCTTGAGAGTGCCAAAGCCACTAAGGCCGAAGCCTACAAGGCCCTCCAGGAGATTGAGGCGGTGAAGAAAATAGCAGCGGGTAAGGAATTTTCCATGCAAAGAAAGCATGTGAGTGTTAATTACCTGTTGCTTACCCGAATTCGGAGCTCTCCAGGGGCGTTCGCAGATCTTCCTCGCAGCATGTCCGATGCTGCCACATTCTACCGGGCCGAGGAGGGGAGCTCGACGGAGAAGGTCTTCTGGTCTCAGTATGCTGAGGCCGGACATCCGGTGCCCCTTAGCGACCAGCTGAAGCAGCTGGACGAGCTCCACAAGGCGGCCGAACAGGCCATGAAGGGCCTCATAGTTCGGCTGTGGCCTAAAGAGGCCATGCCTGGGAGCTACTTCGGCATAGTGCGGCGGCTGATGGATGCGTGCCCGTGGGTTGAAGTTATCAAGCATTCCGCTTGTATTGAGGGTGCCCGTCGGGCCCTTGCCCGCGCAAAGGTGCACTGGGGAAAGATGGATGCCCAGAAGCTCGTGACGGACCCGCCACCAGAGGGCAAGGAGCATTGCACGCCCGAGATGTATTTTAAGACTGTGCTGAAGGGCGCCCGCACTACTGCGGGTGAGTGCTCCAAAGATATAATATTTGAGTAGACTCGCATTTTGTTATCCTGTGCACTGAAAACTTAGTTCATATGCGCTAAGCAACGCTTGTTAATTTAAAATATTACCTTATGTGCGGCTGTTTATCAAATCTGAGAGATGGCAAGTCGTCGGCTTCAGCCCCCATGCCACGAGTGCTGGGGTGTTCGGGATAAACTTGAGCGCTCTTGTTCCCATTTTTGGGTCCATCTAGGGAGGCAACCGGACTTATAATGCTTGAACACTCTCACTTAGCCATATAATTCTATAATTTTAAATTTCGGCGAAGCCCCTAGTCTTCGGAAGGCCAATTTGGGGCGCTATCACGCCTTGGCCGGACAGTATCCGCCTCGCCTAAGCGGCATAAGTCTTTAAGGACTCGCAAAAAACCTCTCGAACAGCGACCGGCTCTCGCCTCATGATGACGGTCAGTTTTAGCTTTCTCCACTGAGGCGTTAACCCAGCTCAACTGGGGCGGAATCGCAGTGGTTCTCCCAGTGCTACCTTAACCGATATAACGGAACGTAAGGTACCAAAACATCGGAGCCAGGCAAACCCAACTATTGACCCAAGACATGATTCGGAGCCGATGCATATAGTGCTATAAGTTCGGGGTGCCGCACTTGTGAAAGTGTTCGGACTCATCATACCATAATGCGGGAAACATAAGCCCCTGGTGTATATTAGCCGTACCAAAGTGTATGGATGCAACATGCCGTCAATGAACATATGGATGAAAAACAAATGCAATTATAAGCAAAAAGGTGATGCATTGTTTTATTTAATAAGTGCTGCTACGAATGCAGAACGATACAAATAGTGCGATAAGCAAGGTATGGGACTGTTAAACATGTCCCGCTCCAGGGGTAGGCTGCATATTAGCGTATAAAAATGCTCGTAATGGAGACCACCTGTGTATTCGTTGTAGCCTTTATCCTTCCCTGGATGTTGCATCGTGAGTTCGGCAGGTCTGCTGCGGGACAGGGCCTCTGACAAACGGAGTCCTGTGGGTAAAAAGTAAAAGGTAAAAAGAAAAGAAAAAGGGACGACACACTTGAGAGCCCCTGGTGTGGTTGAGCCGCAGTCTGGGTTTATCGTGGTCGAGCCCCTCTCCCCATGCCCATGGTATCTTCAGAGCGTAATGGTGTACGCGAAGGACCTGCTTTGACGTTTCGCGGGAGCTGGCGTTGGGGCCGCACTGCTACGCATGCTCGGAACGTGCCAGGTGGTCTTGTTGTAAGTTACCCGGCGGCGCTTAGCTGTGTCCGCCGCTTAACGGCCGGACTCGAGAATTGCCTTAAGAGGCTGCCTTGCACTTCGCCGAGAGCAGCTGTATGTTCCTCCGCGGAGAGAACGTTCGGTGTTTCCGCTGACCGTGATAACTCCTCGAGGGCCTGATATCTTGAGCTTGAGGTATGCGAGTGCGGCACGCGCTGAACTTTGTAAAGCGGTACGTCCGAGCAAGGCATGATAGCCGCTATGAACGGGACTATGTCAAGATTAACTCCTCGCTCGGAAGTTATCCGGGGATCTGAAGACCACTTCCAGTGTAATTGAGCCTGTACAATTGGCTTCTAGACCTGGTATGACGCCTTTAAAGGTCGTTTTGGTAGGTTTAATCCTTGAGGAGTCTATGCCCATTTTGCGCACTGTATCCTGGTAAAGAAGGTTCAGGTTGCTGCTGCCGTCCATCAGGACTCTGGTTAGGTGAAATCCATCGACGATTGGGTCTAAGACCAGTGTGGCGAATCCGCCGTGGCGGATGCTGGTGGGGTGGTCCCTTCGGTCAAAAGTGGTCGGGCAGGAGGACCATGGTTTGAACTTCGGGGCAACTGGCTCCATCGCGTAGACATCCCTGAGTGCACGCTTCCGCTCCCTTTTGGGTATGTGCGTTGCGTATATCATGTTCACCGTCCGCTTTTGTGGGGGAAACCTTCTGTCCTCTATTGTTCGGCGGTCGGGTCTCGTCCTCGTCATCGCTATGCAGCCCCGTGTCATTGTTTTCGGCAATTAACTTGCCTGCCTGCTTGAATACCCAACAGTCCCTGTTGGTGTGGTTAGCTGGCTTTTCCGGGGTGTCGTGTATCTGGCACAAGCGGTCGAGTATTCGATCCAAATTGGACGGACCCGGAGTAGTTCTTTTGAATGGCTTTTTCCGCTGACCGGGTTTAGAGCCTCTGAATCCGGCATTGATTGCCGTATCCTCAATATTATCGCCGTTAATGCGGCGTTTGTTTTTGTTACGACGCGGCCTGCCATTTCGGTCCTTGATGTCCGGACTGCCAGAATTTTTGCTGAGGTTCTTGCTGCGTGCTAGCCAGCTGTCCTCACCTGCGCAGAAGCGGGTCATGAGTGATGTGAGGGCTGCCATGGATTTCGGCTTTTCCTGTCCTGGGTGTCGGGCAAGCCACTCGTCGCGGATGTTATGCTTGAAGGCCGCGAGGGCCTCCGCATCCGGACAGTCGATGATTTGGTTTTTCTTGGTTAAGAACCGTGTCCAGAATTGTCTGGCCGCTTCGTCTGGCTGCTGAATTATGTGGCTTAGGTCATCAGCATATGGTGGTCGCACATAAGTGCCCTGGAAGTTATCGAGCAATGCGGCTTCCAGGTCCTCCCAGCTCCCAATTGACTCTGCTGGCAAGCTGTTGAGCCAATGCCGGGCTGGTCCTTTAAGCTTGAGGGGGAGGTATTTGATGGCGTGAAGATCGTCACTGCGGGCCATGTGGATGTGAAGGAGATAGTCTTCGATCCAAACCGCGGGGTCTGTTGTGCCATCATAGGATTCAATATTGACGGGTTTAAACCCTTCGGGGATTTGATGATCCATTACTTCGTCTGTGAAGCATAGTGGGTGTGCGGCGCCTCTGTACTGGGCGATATCACGACGGAGCTCAAAAGAGCTTTGTCTGTTTTGTTCGGCCCGACCGGACTTACTGTGTCCGGCGCGACGGTTGTCGTCATGTACCGTGGGGCGCCCACGCGATCCATAGATTGATCTTGATTGTCTTGCCTTGTCCTCCAATATATCTCGCAGGTCCGGAGCTTCCCCTGTGGCCGTGTGCTTTTTGAGCGATGCCGGGGTACGGTTCTAGTGAAGGGCCTAGAGGCCTCTCTGTCGCGACCACGGGGTGGTCGGTCAGCCGTATTGTCTCCTGGTGATGCAGGTTCGTAAGCCTCCTCCTCTAATCGGGAAGCAGCTTGCGTTTAGGGTAGCTTTTGGAGGGGCGTTCGAGCTCATGCTCTTCGGCCGCGAGGACTTCAGTCCATCTGTCGGCTAGCAGATCCTGATCAGCTCTAAGTTGTTGCTGCTTTTTCTTGAGGCTGTTCGCCGTGGCCATAAGCCTGCATCTAAAACGCTCTTGTTCGACGGGATCCTCAGGCACGACGAATTCATTGTCGTCGAGGCTTGCTTCGTCTCCGGAGGGAGGCATATAATCCTCTACCTCTTCTTCTGCCGCTCTCTCGTGAGGGCTGGCGTCTCCATCCTCCTGCGCTGGATCTTGCTGGAGTGGATTGTCTTCGGCATTGTCCGGTGTATTGTTGTCTCCGGTGCCGGAATCTTCATTCTTGCTGTGGCGGGATTTAGAGCGGCGCCGCTGACGCTGGCGCTTGGGCTATTTCTTGGAGGGGTCATCCTCCTCTGTTCCTTCGCCATTCCCATCCTTTGGGATATCCACCATGTATATGTCATATGATGAGGTGGCTTTCCAGTGCCCGGTAGGCGCTGGTTCTTGTTCGTCTCCGACATCGTCGTCCATACCATCGATGTTTTCGGAGTCGTAGTCTAGCATGTCTGTTAGATCGTCGACAACGGCTACCAAGTGGGTGGTGGGTGGGCTTTGAATTTCTTCGTCGTCCGCATCCCAACCTTCCTGACCGTAATCCTGCCAGGGCTCTCCGGATAAAGAGAGAGACTTTAGTGAATTCAGGATGTCGCCAAAAGGCGAGTGCTGGAAGATGTCCGCGGCAGTGAACTCCATGACGGGCGCCCAATCGGATTCGATTGGCAGGGGCGCGGGGGTTTCGGAGTCCGGAGAGGAGTCCGACACCCTGGAGTCGAGGTCTTCGCAAAGGACAGGGATAGGGTTCGGCTAGATCGTCGTAGAGATTAAAGCCCTCGAGGCGGTGTCCAACCACTCGTCCTCGATCGGGGAATCCGGCTCCGGATTAAGGGTCGGAGCGGATTCTGGTGCGGCCCTGTGGCAATCGCTCGCTTGCGAGCTAGATCATGCCCATCGAGACAGTGCGGAGCGCTTGGCTGCGGCTCGAATGCGTCGAAGATCAAGTCTCCGCGGATGTCGGCCGTATAGTTTAAACTTCCAAATCTAACCTGACGGCCAGGGGCGTAGCTTTCGATCTGCTCCAGATGGCCAAGCAAATTGGCCCGCAGTGCAAAGCCGCCGAACACGAAGATCTGTCCGGGGAGAAAGGTCTCACCCTGGACTGCGTCGTTGTTGACGATCGAAGGAGCCATCGGGCCTATCGGTGACGACACGAGGAACTTTCAATGAAAGCACCAATTTCGTGTCAAACCGGCGGATCTCGGTAGGGGTCCCGAACTATGCGTCTAGGCGGATGGTAACAGGAGACAAGGGACACGATGTTTTACCCAGGTTCGGGCCCTCTTGATGGAGATAAAACCCTACGTCCTGCTTGATTAATATTGATAATGTGTGTTACAAGAGTGGATCTACCACGAGATCAAAGAGGCTAAACCCTAGAAGCTAGCCTATGGTATGATTGTTGTTCGTCCTATGGACTAAAGCCATCCGGTTTATATAGGCACCGGAGAGGGCTAGGGTTACACAGAGTTGGTTACAATGGTAGGAGATCTACATATCCGTATCGCCAAGCTTGCCTTCCACGCCAAGGAAAGTCCCATCCGGACACGGGACGAAGTCTTCAATCTTGTATCTTCATAGTCTTGGAGTCCGGCCGATGATGATAGTTCGGCTATCCGGACACCCCCTAGTTCGGAACTCCCTCAATGACACTTCACCATTATTTGGGCCTAGAGGAAGGCATTGGGAAGTAATAAGTAGATGATGGGTTGCTAGAGTGACAGAAGTTTAAACCCTAGTTTATGCGTTGCTTCGTAAGGGGCTGATTTGGATCTATATGTTTAATGCAGTGGTTAGGTTTACCTTAATACTTCTTTTGTAGTTGCGGATGCTTGAAATAGGGGTTAATCATAAGTGGGATGCTTGTCCAAGTAAGGCAGTACCCAAGCACCGGTCCACCCACATATCAAATTATCTAAGTACCGAACGCGAATCATATGAGCGTGATGAAAACTAGCTTGACGATAATTCCCATGTGTCCTCGGGAGCTCTTTTCTCATTATAAAAAATTGTCCAGGCTTATCCTTTGCTACAAAAAGGATTGGGCCACCTTGCTGCACTTTATTTACTTTCATTGCTTGTTACTCGTTACAATTTATGTTATCACAAAACTATCTGTTACCTACAATTTCAGTGCTTGCAGAGAAAACCTTACTGAAAACCGCTTACCATTTCCTTCTGCTCCTCGTTGGGTTCGACACTCTTACTTATCGGAAGGACTACGATAGATCCCCTACACTTGTGGGTCATCATGCCCCCCGCTCAATGTGTCTAGCGATATCCTCGCTAATCTTCCGGGGATGTTGCCCAGTATCAATCCTGAAGATTACATGACCGACGATGATGCAAATTTTTTTGAAACAATGGAGGTGGACACATTAAGATTCTAGCACGGGAAGCCTCTCGGCAGACCTGGTACTTTCCTAACAACGATGATGCAAAGATTCCATGATTGGTACATGGACATCTTCAGGAAGTCTGGGAAAAATACTTTGTCGCTGAGAGTTAAAGTGAAGCTCGACCTCGTTGGAATTGATGTGTTGTTAATTCCATATGAGGAGTTCTTCTAGTTTTTCAATCAAAAGACCCTCGATAAAACAATCATCACTTGCTACTGTCTGTAAGTACTACTTCTCTGTAATTAATTAAGTCTCTATATATAGCTCAGCTCTTTTATTGCATGTATAAATAATTATCCTCATTATATTATGCAGATTGAAGATCGCTGAATTGAAAAAAAAGATAAGTATGTGATATTGGATTCATTAACATAAATCTCATGGATGAATGGCGTGTTAAACATTCTGCCAGAGAAACCGAGGCCAACTTGCTTGCATCGTTACTTGAAAACCTGGGCCGTGAAAGCATCAATCTCTAGGTACATGCGCCTGCAGAATCATTTCCATATACTGTATATATGGGTTTTATGTGGAGCCTGTTTCTTATGATCGCAGTTCCAGGACACTTTCAGCGCAGGGGCGTCGGTCGGCGCATGGAGCACCACTGGCCTGCCAGAGGAAGCAGACCAGGCCGTAGATGAGGTGAGCGGGAAAGGCACTACTGCTTCATGTCGGTCCTCAAGCGCTATGTCTGAAATCTGAATGGAAAACGTTGTTCGGACATCATCTGCAAACAGGAGGTGGAGGACAAGGTAGGGTATCCAACTGCCATGCCACTGGTCGACGAGGATGGAGGTCTCTCCGATGTGGAGGATGATTTGTATGTCATGTATGTTGCATATGCCGTGGAAGATGTTGACTCAGCTCGGAAGGGGAGGTGAGCGGCAGGGAAGCAAATCGAAGGCTTACAGAGGCGTAGATGCAAGAAAGGCAGAGAGCACAGGATAACAAGCTCGACTGATGATTGAGATTCTGGTTAAACTAACTGCACGTACATGTCAAGAAAACAAAAAGTAGCCATGCTAGATCGATCAGCCCCATAATCTTTCAAAGAAAAAGATCAATCAACCCCCAAGAAAAAAAAATGCATCGGACCCATGTCCGTTCAAGCTCGCGTCACGTCCATGTCGAATTGATCTAATACGAGTATGCCTTGCTCTCCATATTCTGAATTGATCGAAGGACATAGAATTGGTGCAAGACCGCGCTGCCGCAGATCGGGCGCAGACGACGGCGAAGAGAGAAACCTCCAAAAAGAGCAGCACCTCGCTGGTCACCGCCGCCGCACGTCTGGCGACGGACGACGGAGAGGAGGTGAAATTGTCGACGGGGAGGTGAATCTGCCGTGTTTTGAATTGCACTCATGTAATGATGCCACAGTTGAATTCCATCGGAAAGGGCCCACCATGCATGCACCATCATCGTCGTCATGGGCATGCTAAGCAAAGAAAGAAGAGATAAGACAAGCATCATGAATCCATGTATGCTACATTCCTAATCTGACATGCATAATATCTCATTCTAGGCAACTACTAGGAAGTTACGAGCATGCATGCATGGATCAGCCGGCCGGGTGCAATCGCTTGCTTTATTTACTGACATTAGTTAGTCTAGAGCTAGCTAAAAAAAATTACATACTTTGATTCAAATTAACAGAGATTTATTTTTTCTTATAAAAAAGAGATATTTATTTTGTGCAGGCTACCTTCACTGTGGGCGGTCATGTGTGTGTGTGTGTTTAACTTACTACTTGGTAATCGTAAGTTACAGAGACAAATTGAACCAGCTGTGCCTGCAAAAAAAAAACAACTTTGAACCTGTTGTGATACCAAATAGTTACATATTAAATGGTCAATGAATTTACTTAATGTGATTGTTATACAATATGTTTTTTGTGTGTAAAGTCTGTTTTTGAATCACTAATTGATCGACGAAATTATGATGTCAAACAGTTATTCACCATCTGGTCGATGAAATTGCTTAAACTTGATTGTCAAACGATAGATCTGTGTTTTGAACGTTCTATTTGTATCATCTATTAAATTTATTTATCAGCATTGTTGACCATTGCAACCCACTAATATTTAACTAGAAACCTACAAATACACTTTTGATACGTGTGACTACACGTCAAAAGTTGATCTTTCATGTTCTGGCATCGGAGATTTTAGCACTATATAGAATATGATATCGGTCGCATGGCAAAAGCCCGTGAAGATATGCCAGCCAATGTTTGCGATTGAAATTCTCAAGTGTTCGGTTTTAGTTTTACACATCCGAACAGCCTTTTTCTCATGCCTTCTGCACAGTGCTCTTTTTCTAATCAAATTTCATATATAATATGTTAAATTTGGAGTTACAGTTTAAAAGATATGAGTTTTTAAAAAAACATTTGATATGTATTGCGGGTTTAATGTCAGAAATATCAGGGGGTTTTCTATAAAATAGCATGATGGATTAAGAATACCTATTTATTTTATTAGTAGGTAAAGATTTATTAGATGTATCATTTACTCTATATGCTCTAGGGTTTCTCTACACTACTAAATCAGGCCCTGTTTGGTTACAGGGACTAGACTAGAAAAAGTCCCTTTTAGTCCCCCTTTCAGTCCCTATGTAACCAAACAGGACGGACTTTTTCTTGAGGGACTAGAAAAAGACTACTGGAGGGTCTATTTTCTTTAGTCCCTGAACTAAAAAAAGTATAGTCCCTTGCAACCAAACACCCCCTTAGTTATATGCTTCTGGGTCCCTTGATTCTTGTTAATTTTTATTAATATTTTCTCTGGGTTTAGCTCTGCTACAAGCTTGTCCTCCAAACAAATTATGCATATGAACCAAGTACAAGGAGAAGTAAGCTATACTCTCAACTTCACTATTTTGTATATTTTCTCCTCTCGCTTATTTCACTAGGAATTAACTGTAGAAGAAGGTTGATATTTCAGCTTGGTGTGCACAATCTGTGTCAGACCGCTAGAATGTCGATAACCCGCTGCAGCGCGCAAGCCCTTTTGCTAGTCCTGAAAATCAGAACTGCTATCACTCTCTGCTCGTAACTGACAGGCCTTGTAATATTCTAGGTCAGCATGAGTAGCACGTCATCGCATAGTTGTATATATGGACGATTTATCCTCCTCCATCTCTATCGATTGATGTGCCATGCTACCATGCTAGCACAAGTACGGTGGCGTAAGTCCGCGTCTACCAGATTTGTAGGAGATCTGAAAAGCATGGTTCATCCATGTGTTTTCTAAATCATTCGTGTCATCTTCCTCGGCACTATCAACAGTGATGTAGATCTGTCATCAACCACCACTTGACAGGGGCTGTCGAAGCATCTCCGTATCTGAGATTTTAGCGGTGCCAGTAACTTTCCTCCTTCATTAAAGACTTCGTCGTTACGGCAAGCTTTTACCATGCGTGTACGCAACTTCTTGTCAGTGCAATGGTTAGAGCTAATGGTCGTTGTTCCACTACGTCAACCACTGTTAACACTAGCGGAGCTCCCTGTAGGGTAAGGTTCGGCGGCCGCCCTACCTTGATTTTCAACAGACGTCTAGAAAAACATATAATTTGTTAATCGCTTCCTTTCTTTTTTCATATTTTATTGTTCTATTATTTTGGTATGAGGTTGTTGCTAATGTTGGGTATACTAAAGTCAACCTTAGGGTGGTGCTTTTGGTGGTGGTGGTGGTGCAGCCAGCTTGGGTCCATCGGTGGTGTGCTCTTCTTCATGTGTTTGTCTTCGGCTGCCTTTGCGTGATTTCTGTTTTGTTGTTGTGCATGCTAAAGAGCCTCCTTGGTGGCTGTTGTGTTGCAGCGAGCTTGGGGCTCTTGGTATCGCCTTTGGTTCAACTTTGCTCAACGGCGAAGCACTGGTGCCACCCTCCTGTGGTGGAGCTCCTAGTCAAGGTTCTTGTGAAGTGGTGGCACTCATTCATTATGGATGATTCTCCGTTTCGTCATGGGATTCGGCACGCACACCGGTGCGGTGAGTTAGGTAGTTTGCAAAGTCCTGCTATTGTGATGCCTTGACAACATGGCCCATCTACTTGTGCCCTCGTGGTGATTGTCATCTGTCTGCTGTTAGGTCGTGCCTTCTCATGGGTATCCACTTCTGCCCTTCTTTTCGAATTTGATAATTATAAGTTTTTTGGCCCGGTTTTCCTGATAAACGGTTAAACTTGTTAAGGTTTTCAATAAGGTTTTCCTTATAAACTGGATCAACCAAATCCTATGGGTAATTCTTGCCTTTGGCCGCTTTTTGAGCAATATATTCAGGCGGGAGGACTCTTATCAAAAAATCCGGGATACCATCCATGGACATAGATTTTTTTGACGTTGCCCCAAGTGAGGATGATATTTGGAATGTTGGTTTACGTTTGAGATATCTGGTTAATATAGCATTTGAACAAATATCGTGACAAAAACATTAGGGATAACTAGTATGTAAAACAGAAAAGTATGTTTTTGGTCCCTCAAGTTTACCAAAAATATACATCTTGTCCCTCAATATTTAGGGGTGATATTTAGACCCTCATGTCTCAAAACCTGATAAATTCAGTCCAAAAATAAGAGAGGAAAACCAGCTGCGTGCCATTGGTTTCTGTCACCTCACTTTCCTCTCTTGACACATCAGACCCGTATTTATTTTGGAGCAATGTCTACTTAGAGACGCATGTCGCCTAGCCGTTGTAGTTAGCCCTCCTCACTGAGCTCATCCCACTCGTGCCACGCCTCACCACCGCCCCCCACACCCAACCACCTCGCCCCTAGTTGTCGCCCAGTCTCTTCGCGCTTGCCCCCATCCTAGACAAAGATGGAAACCACACTGGTGTTGTCGTAACCAGTCGTGAGGATAATTTATTGACTTTGACTCTCACATTTTAATGAATGTCAGTTAATGACCCTAGGCGAAATGGAGGTGCTCGCAACATGGATGTAGGCTTTATCTCACACATCAGTAAGCACGGGGGATGTCCTTGGTGGCCGCCAGAGATGGCATCCCATAGAGGCGGTGTTGAGAAGACCATCCAGGTCATCGTGGCAGGTGCAACGGGAGGTCCCAACCAGCGGGGGGTCCCATGGCAGCACAACAGTGCCCGCCCCACATGCACGCCACGCCAGCACCACCCGTCGTGTGCGATCCCCATGCGTATAGTGAGCAAGTAAGGAGATATTTATTGTCGGGGTATGCTAACTTGGAACCAGTAGGACGACGCTTGGATACGCTAGGGCACGGAACCGAGATGGCATGGGGACACGATAGCCACCTTGGGCGCTGGGGGGTGTGGCTAGGAGTCACGGTAATACGAGGAGATGGAGCATCTCTCCTGGCCATGGTTGAGCTATGGTGTCACGACTGGCTGCACAATGAAGCATGGTGGGGGATTTGGGGGTGCGGCCATCAGAAGGGAGAGACAGACAAAGAGAATTCCAAAACAAATAAGACTTCCTCCGGTACTACTTTGATCTTGTTTCGGAGGATTAATGCCGGTTTTAAGATATGAGGGACTAAATGTCGCCCAAAAAATCTTGACAGACTATAAACTTAGACTCACGGTCAACTTAAGGGACCAAAAACATATTATTCTCATACAACATATCGTGGACCAGTGCACCTTAAAGCTTTGAAATGAGTGCATTGTTTTGAACTATCCTATATAAGGCGTTCAAGGTGAGTGCTGTCAAAAGCTATTTTGTGGAGTGAGCGGTCCTCATATGTTTTCTTTTAATTTTTTGAAAAGGATGCAAAAGAAGAGAGTGGCCTAGTTAATTAACGGGAAACTGAGTGAAAATGGCGACAACCGCTGAATGACACACACAATATACCTCATGTAGGCCACTGCGAAGGAAGCCTCATTGAACTAACAAATTGGCCCCATTGTCATCACTTCTCCCTGAGCAAGCATCATTGGTATCCCTTCTCTCTAAGAAAGCGACTCCCACTTTTTTGCAGACGACCACCCACTCGACCCCTATTGTAAAGGACGCGCCAGTTAATTTGATCCTCGGTGGGAACCATGTCCCAAGGAGCACTTTTGCAACATACATCTATTGGTTGCATCACATCTGAGAATTCATATAGTATTTTCTTTTTCTTGGTTGCTTCTTAGGTGTCCCAAATTCTTTTGGACCGAGCATCACTATTCGTATCGCATGTATGCTTGCTGTGATTTTTCCGTTGTAAGAGGCCGGTGTACTTAAAACGTGCAGGCCGAACCTTCTAATCCTGAGAAATGGGAACACCTGTCACTGACTACCTTGATGTTTCTCGCTGACATGTAGGGCGGCTGGAGCAAGAAATCGTCACAGAAGAGTACATTTTAGCACAGGACAACGTACTATGTGCTAGGTATGGGGGCATGGTCCAAGCGTCCGCCCAAGTCTCCATTATTTATGGTCCAAGCAGTGACGCACGACGATCATCTGGACGAGGTACGGAGCGTCATTGACGATTGATTCCAGAAATCATCTGATTCGTGACGAAATCCTGATTCAGACGGGCGAAGGTAGAGGTAGAAGGACGCAGTCAGGAAATTATTGTTCCTACATATTTGTCTTTCTAGAGATTTCAACAAGTGACTACATACGAAGCAAAATGAGTGAATCTACACTCTAAAATATATCTATATACATCCATATGTGGTAATTCATTTGAAAATCTTTAAAAACACTAATACGGAGTATTTAGGAACAGAGGGACTACTAGATAGAAGGGGAAATCCCTCGGTGCACATGGGTGCTGCTGAATAAATTAATATTAATTTAGTAAATACAGAAAAAGTCAAAAAATGCCGAAACTTTTTTGAATACGAAGTTCACGTAGCATTATACACGTATAAAAAGTTCAAGGCAGGAATAAAATTCCATTGACCCCAGACAGGAAAAAGAAATTTCCATGTGTACTGTTCATGTACAGTACCTTGTATAGTCTTCATTTTCTTTTCGGTCGGGCGCAATACCCAGAAGGTATTTCTTCGTGAAACTTTTTATACGGATACTAATGTTGGACATGTATATTTCCAGAAATTTTCAAGATTTTTCGAACTTTTCTTGAATTTTTAAATTGTTTTTGCCTATCGCGTGCAGCAGCAGCCGAGAGCCACAAGTTCCCGCCCAGAAGGAGCCTTCTTTCTTCTATATATAATAAAGACTATTGGGGGGCAAGACTTACGTACCGGCTGTTGTGGCCCAACCGTCACCATAGTACGCTTTCTCTTCCAAGATCAGGCTTTGCTTTGCCTTTTCATCTGGTTCCTGCATATGGTGCTCTTTTTCTTGTATTCTGTCGCAACTTTACGGTGCCCATGAGCGCACTTGTTCTCATTCAATTTTCCGGGTTTGTTGACAAACTTTGCTCTTTTGGTCGGATAGATGGCGATCATGGTGCGGCGATCAACGATGGTGAGGCCGGCGAGGGACACGTTGCGGACTCGGTTATGGAACTCCCACCTCGACCTACTGGTGCCGCGCTTCCACACGCCCAGCGTCTACTTCTACCGCCGCCCCGTGGAGATAGCAGCCATGGAAGGCTTCTTCGACGGTGAGCGGATGCGGCAAGCGCTGGCGGAGGCACTCGTCACCTTCTACCCGATGGCTGGCCGCCTCACCCGGGACAAGGAGGGGAGGGTCGAGATCGACTGCAACGGTGAGGGGGTACTCTTCGTCGAGGCCGATGCGCCGGACTCTACTATCGCTGACTATGGCGACTTCGCACCCACCATGGAGCTCAGTCGCCTCATCCCGGCAATTGACTACACCCAGGAAATATCATCCTTCCCACTCGTCGTTCTCCAGGTGAGCTTATTTTTTTTAGTAGCAGTTACAGTTACAACAATGAGCTCCATGTGGTCCTCAGTCCAATATTGGGAGCTTAGAGGCCACACAACGCAACTACCTCATGCTGTTGGAGGTTGCTTATATTAGCTAACGCCAAGAGTTTACCTTCATTGTGTTTGATTGCCGTAGTTGACGACCTCATTAGGGAATCTCTAAGGCACACCCTCAAACCTCCCGCAAGCGTCCGGACCGAGCTGGTCTGACGTAGTTTGCCATCGGCAAACTGAAACCCAACTGAAGGGGCTTTGTGGGAGTCCCGACATCCGTCTAGCCAAACAAAAATCACCACACACTCTCGTTCGCGTTGAATGGCCGAAGGCTGCAGCTATTTATTGAAAGAAAAATGTGATTAGTAGTGAATTACTCCCGTCGTTCCAGAATATATGGTGTATTGGTTTTCATGCAAGTCAACCATTTGAATGTTTGATCAAGATTATAAAATAAAATACTCCCTCCGTTTCTTTCTAGTCCGCATATAAGATTTGGTCAAAGTCAAACTTTGTAAAATTTGATTAACTTTATTTATAGAAAAAAATATTAACATCTCCAATACTAAAGTTATATGTTATGAAAATTAATTTCATCATGCCTGCATTAAATATTATTAGTTTCATAGTGTGGATGTTGATATTTTTTCCTGCAAAGCTAGTCAAATTTTACAAAGTTTGAATTTGATCAAATCTTATATGCAAACTAAAAAGAAACAGAGGGAGTAACAGCATCTGCAATACCTAGTAGATAAAATATGAAACTACTTTTCATGATGGATCAAATGATATACATTTCGTATTGTGAATGTTGATATATTTTTCTAATAACTCAGTCAAACTTGCACTCGTTTGACTTTTTAAAATATAAATACACCTTATATAAAGGAACGGAGGGCAGCAAGCTAGCGAGCTTGTTTTAGCGGAAGGCACATAGTTGGTTAGCCAAACATGATTAGCGGAGATAGTCAAATGCTGATTAGTTGTCCAAAAAGTATTTGGCAGAAGGATTGTTTGACGCGGAGCAATAGACCAATGCTTATGGCGGAAGCTGATGCAAATGGATGCATTTGGCAGAAGCTCTCATTCTAATGGCTACATTTAGCGGAAGCTACACGACTATATGGATGCATTTGGTGGCGGAACGTATAGATTAGTGGTGCTAAGCATGAAGGTAAAATTTAAACAAAGTTGATTTGGCGGGAAGGTGTGCATGTGACCTGGCGGAAGGCAATATTAAGCAAAGTTGATTTGGCGAAGTGTGTACATGTGTTTGATTTTACCAACACAAGCAACACGAAGAACATTTAGTATTTGACGGAAGGTGTTTTATCTCACTAACACCTAATTTTTTTCGAATGGATGCGGGGATGGATGGATGGCCGGTATCAGTGTCCGGACAATGGTCCAGACTAATTTTTTGACAAATACCGTGGCCGTTTGCGGGTCGGTGTTGGAGATGCCCTTCCTAGATACCCCCCCAAGAATATAGTGCATAATATTTTTGTCCTAAGTCCAACTTCGCACACATCGACAAAGTTTCTAGAAAAAATTATTGACATCTACAATATAGATGAAATATATTTCCATGTCTTATTTGTTGTTTTGTCGCCCAGATGCAGAGGCCGGGGGTATATCCTCCTTTCCAAAAACTCTTATTTGTTTTCTTGTCTAAAACTATTTTATGTATTTGGTATGGAAAATATTTATATTGTTGTCCTGTAAAACATAGAAGTAATGTAATATGAACTATATATTGAAGTAGAGGGAATGTAAAAACTAATATGCACTACATATTTAAATCAAGGATGTATATAACTGGAAACTGGAGAATAAATGCTAACCCTAAACATGTGATTCACCTATGTCTCTTTGACCCTTTTGATATGCACTTTAATTAATTTTTGGTGTCGGTGAATGGTAATACAATAGCTGCTACTGCAAGATTACGGTGAGCTCCAGGTGATCCTCGGTCCATCATTGGGGTTTGAGGCACACAACCACCTTGGAGGTTACCTTTATTATATAATAGTTCTTTTTGCTTGATTATAAGCTTTTTTAGCCTAGTTTCACTATAAGCTATTAGTATGAGTTGGTACATACTGTTCTTTTCGTGTTTTTAATGAATTGGTTGTGTTTGCTGGCACATACTAAAATTTATTGATGACCTCATTGGTAGATTCCCCCTCCATGTAAATATATAGTGGAAAACTACTTTTGTCCCAAAATCAAACTTTGTAAGATTTCAAAAGGCTATTAAAAAATTATGGACATCTACAGTACCGATGAAATATATTTCCATGTCTCGTATTGAAGATATACTTTTTTCCTTATAAAACTTCAGAATATCTAATATGTAATGCATATTGAAAAGTGGGAGTATAAAATTCGATATTGGAGAAAGATATCCTAATATTAAAGGTGTGATTCCCAATATTTCTTTGACTCTTTTGATATAAAATTGACACTTCTTTCTGGTGTCGGCAGATAGTAATACAACAACTTTCACTCCTGCATTATGTGTGAACACGACAACAGAATGTTGTCTCATATCAACTATGAGTGCACTGACTGTAATTAACCTTATTGAAATAAGGGCACTAAGTTATTCAATGTTTTGGATAGAAGCCGATGATAAATTATACATGATCCTCACTAGCCAAATGCATTTCTCACAAAGGCTAAAGAGCAATAACGAAATACAAAAGCCAAGCATAAATAATACCATGCAGCTGGACGAAGATAACAAAAAGTAACAGCTAAACGCTGACATAACCAAGGTCTAAGGAGGGTGGAGAATTTCATTTATCACTTGGTGTACTTTTATGACTTCCATATAAATTTCAAGAAACTAATGCGGTTTGTGTTTTGATCCTTGCATTTTACTGTACACCAGGTGACCTACTTCAAGTGTGGAGCTGTCTCCCTCGGTGTTGCCACACAACACCATGTCGCTGATGGCATGTCCGGGTTGCATTTCATTAACTCATGGTCTGATCTCTGCCGTGGGGCTAAAATTGCAGTCATGCCCTTCATTGACCGCACCCTGATCCGCGCTCGAGACCCCCCAACTCCATGTCACCCACATGTTGAGTATCATCCATCCCCAGCATTGGTGCCATCCATAACCCAGGATCTCTCTTATAAGGCAACATCATCTGGCACTACTGTTGACATCTTCAAGCTCACCAGCTCAGACATTGGCCGCTTGCGCTCGCAGCTTCCCAAAGGCGACGATATTCCACGGTTCAGCACATACACAATGGTATCTGCGCATGTCTGGCGTTGTGTCTCTCGTGCGCGTGGCTTGCCATCTGAACAGCCTACCAAGCTGTATTGTGCCATTGATGGGCGGAAACGGCTGAATCCCCCACTACCAGAAGGTTTCTTAGGCAATGTGTTGTTCACTGCCACACCGATTTTGGAGGCAGGCAAGGTGGTTTGTGGGTTGGCAGATGCAGCAAAGATAATCCAAATGGAGCTAGATAGGATGGATGATGATTACTGCCGCTCAGCATTGGACTACCTTGAGCTGCAACCTGATTTGTCGGCATTGGTCCGAGGAGCCCAAACCTACCATTGTCCGAACCTTGGAATCACCAGCTGGGTGAACCTACCCATCCACAACGCAGATTTTGGATGGGGCCGGCCGGTGTTCATGGGTCCTGGCGGCATCGCATTTGAGGGGCTTGCCTACATCCTCCCAAGCGTACACAATGATGGGAGCTTGTCCATCGCAATCTCGTTACAGGCCGACCACATGAAGAAGTTCCGAAATCTGATCTTGGAACTGTAAGTGAATTGGCATTAGTTACCCTATGCCAAAATCAAGTTGATAAATTTTATTTTTGATCTGTAATCTATTATCTTGTGCTTCCCTTTGGACACGCCATATCTGTTACTCTGGACCTCTTTCACAATAAAACACCAATGTAGAATGTTTTTAGTGTGCACGAGAAGAAGTACTCAGCGTGTTGTATTCATCCTCAAGGGGTACAATATATAGAGTTACAGGGAGGATCAGGAGAAGAAGATACACACGCACGCACACACTGTAACCAAATACAGTTAGAGATCCTATCTAGTAGGACTGGCCGACGTTGCATGTTGCATGGATAGATGCAGTCGTTGAGTGTCCAGTAGAAGCGGTCTTCATAAACCCCCGCCCCCCCCGCAGTGGCAGCGGAGGCTCGCCGACGGTGAGAATGTTGCGGAAGTCCAAGAACGCAGTAGAGGAGAGGCCCTTTGTGAACACGTCGGCAAACTGCATACACGTTGGAACATCGAGAACACGAATGTCGCCAACCTGAACCTTGTCTCCAACAAAGTGAATATCGATCTCAATGTGTTTGGTGCGGCGGAGTTCCACGGGTTTGGCACTGAGGTATACAGCAGAAATGTTGTCGCAATAAACAACGGAAGCTTTGTCGAGCGGCCGGTGAAGTTCCTGTAGGAGCTTTCATATCCAACATGTCTCAGCCACGACATGGGCGACCGCACGGTACTCCGCTTCAGTGCTAGACCTGGACATGGTTAGTTGGTGTTTGGATGACCACGAAATAAGATTGTCACCGAGATAAACACAGAAACCGGTGGTCGATCGGCGGGTGTCAGGACACCCGGCCCAATTGGCGTCCGAGTAAGCGATGAGGGAAGTGTTGGAGGAGGGAGCGATTAAGGTGCCAAAGTTGAGTGTACATTTGACGTACCGGAGGATACGTCTGACAGATTTAGGTGCGCGGAGCAGGGAGCATGCATGAACAAGCATGCCTGCTGAACGGTAGGTAATGTTGGGACCAGTAAGAGATAGATAGAGAAGGGCGCCGGTGAGACTATGGTAGTCGGAAGGGTTTTCTAAAAGATCGCCGTTGTTGATGGAAATTTTTGAACCGGAGTCGATGGGAGTTGTGACAGGGTCACATTCGGACATGCCCGCACGCTGGACGAGTTCAAGGGCATACTGGCACTGAGATAGATGGAGGCCGTCGGGAGAACGATAGACAGCGATGCCGAGAAAATGACTAAGAGGCCCGAGATTTGTCATGGAGAATTCTGAGCTGAGAGTAGAAATGACCTGCTGAAGAAATCCAGTGGAAGATGCTGTGAGGACTATGTCGTCGACATAAAGAAGAATGTAGGCGGTGGCCGTGGAAGAGTGGAAAGTAAATAGGGAAGAATCAGATTGAGAAGCAGAGAAACCGATGGTAGAAATAAAGGAAGAAAACCGGGTGAACCACGCGCAAGAAGCCTGTTTAAGGCCGTATAAGGATTTTTGAAGAAGGCAAACCTGGTAGGGACGAGAGGGGTCTTCAAATCCCTGTGGCTGCTGGCAATATACAGTCTCTGCTAAAGTGCTGTGAAGAAACACATTTTTAACATCGAGTTGATGAATGGTTGAGGGAGTCCTGGATTAGGGGGTATCCGGATAGCCGGACTATATACTTTGGGGGACTGTTGGACTATGAAGATAAAAGATTGAAGACTTCGTCCCGTGTCCAGATGGGACTCTCCTTTGCGTGGAAGGCAAGCTTGGCGATTCGGATGTTAGATCTCCTTCTCTGTAACTAACTCTGTGTAACCCTAGCCCCCTCCGGTGTCTATATAAACCGGAGGGTTTAGTCCGTAGGATAAGACAATCATAATCATATGCTAGCTTCTAGGGTTTAGCCTCTACGATCTCGTGGTAGATCAACTCTTGTAATACTCATATCATCAAGATCAATCAAGCAGGAAGTAGGGTATTACCTTCATCGAGAGGGCCCAAACCTGGGTAAACATCGTGTCCCCAGCCTCTTGTTACCATTAGCCTTAGACGCACAGTTTAGGACCCCCTACCCGAGATCCGCCGGTTTTGACATCGACATTGGTGCTTTCATTGAGAGTTCCTCTGTGTCGTCGCGACAAGGCTTGATGGATCCTTCAATCATCAACAACAATACGGTCCAGGGTGAGACTTTCCTCCCCGGACAAATCTTCGTGTTCGGCGGCTTCGCACTGCGGGTCAACTCGCTTGGCCATCTGGAGCAGATTGACAGCTACGCCCCTGGCTATCAGGTCAGGTTCGGAAACTTGAACTACACGGCCGATATTCGCGGAGACTTGATCTTCGACGGATTCGGGCCTATGTCAGGAGCGTCGAACGGTCACGACGAGCATGACTTGGATGTTTCGTCGGACAGTATCCAGGATATCGCACCTGCTGCAGCTCTGGACTTCAATCTGGACCAGATCGCGCCATCCGAGGACGGGTGGATGGACTCTGCCACGGAGGCCGCACACTCAGCGGCGTTGGAGCCGAACACAGACTCCCCCTCTAAGGAAATCTGTGTCACCGGACCCCCAGACTTGTCTCCGGCCTTAGGTTCCGGACCACGTGCATCCATGCCCATCGAATCTGATTGGGCACCGATCATGGAGTTTACCGCCGCGGATATCTTTCAGCACTCACCCTTCGGTGACATACTAACTTCTTTAAAGTCTCTCTCTCTCTCTTTGTCAGAAGACTCTTGGCCGAACTATGTTCGGCTTGAGTGAGGTACGGACGACGAAGAAATTCGCTGCCCACCCACCACCCACTTAATAGCCACTTTCGATGACTTAACCGACGCGCTTGACTTCGACTCTGAAGACATCAACGGTATGGACGTCGATGCGGGAGACGACATAGAACCACCGCCCATGGGGCGCTGGACAGCCACCTCATTATACGATATATACATGGTGGACACACCCAAGGAGGACAATGGCGACAAAAAGGATGCAACGGAGGATCAACCCCCCGGGCAGAAACCAAAGCGACGGCGCAGGCGCCGCTCTAAGTCCAGCCAAGTAAAAATAGCGATAACAGCGCAAGAAAAATTGACACCCCGGTCGACTCCAAAGGCAACAACGACCGTATGGACCCAGCGATGGAGCAGGATGAGCCAGGTCATGGCGAACATAGCCCGGAGTAGACGCCCGATCACAACGATCCCGAGGGTAGAACTCATCAACCTGCCTCCGGAGAGGAGGACAGTCCGGACGACGATGAATTCATAATTCCAGAAAAACATTTGGAACAAGAGAACCTCCACCGAAGGCTTATGGCCACCGCTAGGAGCCTAAATAAGCAGAAGCAAAGGCTTAAGGTCGCGCAGAATAAGCTCAACCGCAGATGGAACAAAGTGCTAGACACTGAAGAAAAATATGGCGAAGATCGTCACACAAAGAGCTACCCAAAGCGCAAGCTGCTGCCAGAATTCGACGAGGAGGCCATAGAGTCCATTCTACTGAAGAACAATACGGCCAATCAGCCGGACCGACCACCTCGTGGCCGCGATAGAGCGGCTACTGATGCTGCACACAAGCCCGCACACGACTTACGTGAGCTCCTGGACAAAAAGGCTGGTGCGACCAGATCCATATATGGATCTAGAGGACGTGTTCCGGCACAAGATCATGACCACCAAAACGATCATACTGATGGAATACCAGTTCAGAATCAACCCCTGACACAACAACCGTCAATAGCATGCCACGACATGTCCAGGTACAGAGGGGCTGTGCACCCCCTGTGCTTCACCGACGAGGTGATGGGTCACGAATTTCCACAGGGATTCAAACCCGTGAATATAGAGGCATATGACGGAACGACAGTCCCTGGGGTCTGGATTGAGTATTTTATCCTCCATATCCACATGGCTCGCGGAGACGACCTCCATGCCATTAAATACCTGCCCCTCAAGTTAAAAGGACCAGCTCGGCATTGGTTGAAAAGCCTCCCAAAAAACTCAATTGGAAGTTGGAAGGAACTTGAGGATGCTTTCAGGGCCAATTTTCAAGGGACCTATGTCCGACCTCCGGACGCAGACGATTTAAGTCACATAATGCAACAACCCGGAGAGTCAGCCCGTATGATTTGGAACAGATATCTCACTAAGAAGAATCAAATTGTCGATTGTCCGGATACCGAAACCCTAGCTGCCTTCAAGCACAGTATCCGGGATGAATGGCTTGCCAGACACCTCGGCCAAGAAAAGCCAAGGACAATGGCGGCCCTAACAAGCCTTATGACCGGCTTCTGCGCGGGCGAGGACAGTTGGTTGGCCCGTAGTGGCACCAGCGACCCGGGCACATCCGAAATTAGGAATGGCAACGGGAAGCCACGACGCAATAAAAACAAGCGTCAAAACAATGAAGAGAACCCGGACAACACGGCGGTTAACGCCGGATTCAGGGGCTCTCGACCCGGTCAACAGAAGAATCCATTTAAAGGCAGCAAAGATGGACCGTCCGGCCTGAAGAAGGTCCTGGACAGACTATGTCAAATCCATGGCACCCCCGAAAAGCTTGCGAATCACACTCACAGAGAATGCTGGGTCTTCAAGCAGGCCGGCAAGCTAAATGCCGAACACAAGGGAAGGGAGACACCAAGTGAAGACGAGGATGAGCCTCGCTAGCCGAATACTGGGGGACAGAAAAATTCCCACCAGAAGTCAAAACATTGAATATGATGTATGCGACTCATATACCGAGGAAAAGGCACAAGCGCGCACTCAGAGACATATACGCTGTAGAGCACGTCGCCCCCAAATTCCACCCTTGGTCGTCCCGTTCGATCACTTTTGATCGCAGGGATCATCCGACTAGTATCCTGCATGGAGGATCGGCTGCCTTGGTGATCGACCCAATAATCGATGGATACCATCTCACTCGAGTCCTTATGGACGGCGGCAACAGTATTAATCTGATATATCAGGACACTGTCCACAAGATGGGGAGAGACCCGTCAAGAATCAGCCAAATTAATACTACCTTTAAAGGAGTAATACCAGGCATTGAGGCCTGCTGCACGGGCTCCCTCGTATTTTAGGTTACGTTCGGTTCTCCCAACAACTTCAGAAGCGAAGAATTAATCTTCGACATCGCTCCCTTCCGAAGTGGCTATCATGCATTGCTCGGAAGAACGGCCTTCGCCCGCTTCAACGTAGTACCGCACTACGCCTACCTTAAACTCAAGATTCTCGGTCCACGTGGCATCATTACAGTTAGCGAAAACACAGAGCGTTTCTTACGTGCGGAAGAATATGTGGCGGCTCTAGCAGCCGAACACTAAGCGGCCTCTCCTACCAGAATACAGGAAGGGTCGTCAAGACCACGGACACGGTTAGACAAATCCGGTACACCACCAGTGGCAATAGCCCAGATAAACCTGAGCTGGGGTCCATATATATAACCCCACAGGTGGTGCTAGGGGCTGCAAACATGTCACAAAGCCCACAGTTTGGCTTGACTTTATTAATATAACAATATATTGCATTTTCATTGTTCATTGAGAATAACCAACTTCTCGAATGATTACACTAGTCTCTTTTACACGAGTTTTCCTTCTTCTTACAGACGACAATCGTGCTACACCCTTCCAGGATACGGCACAACGGAGACAAAGGTGCAGACGTGCAGCAGGGCCCCGCTCAAAGGTTTCTCTTTAGATTAAGCCCCTGTGTAAACCTTCTTTAATGTCTCTTGTTGCTTGACATCCCATGGGTATTTAACACACCCACAAGCGATACTGGCCTTTTTGGCATTTCGCCACGATAGATTAACGCACGTACCTGGAAATACAAAGTTCATAATCGAGGGCGTTACTCAGCCCAATATATGTTATAAAGTCCGAATACCCTCGGGAGTGTTCGGCGTCGCGAGTTTGGCCTTATATGCATCAGCTCCGAATCATGCCTTTGGTCAAATGTTGGGTTTGCCCGACTCCTGGGTTTGCTACCTTACGTTCCGTTTTATCGGCTAAGGTGGCCAAAGGAGAACTACTGCGATTGTGTCCTGGTTATTCCGGATGACCACCTCAGTACAGAAAGTCAAAAACTGACAGTCGTGATACAACGAGAGACTGGTCAACCACTCGAGGACTTATCATAATCTTCGGGATTCCTCCGCATTAACGAAGAACCGTTTCCCGGTCATGTACATACGCGCAGCGTATCCGGGGGCACGCGGGCGTACCAGGGGCTATATAGTAGCCCCGCCGTCAAAATCCTATGGCTAAGTGAAAGTGTTATTGCTATATAGTCTGGTTGCCTAGTTCGATGTGCGATCACCTCCTTAATGGACCAAGACGTTGGATCAAGTGTGATTACGCGCATTTTCGCGAACACCCCCGCATTATAAGCGTGGGGGCTGAAGCCAACGACTTCAAACTTTCAGGTTATATACATACATCAACGGCCGCACAGGAGGCAATACAATACTTTCGGGAAAAAGTATAAACACAGCCTCTATAATTAAAACAACATTCTTTTTACAATCGAAAGACTTGTCACTCGAACATGACACTCTTCGAGCATTGAGACTCTATTAAACGGGCGCCTTCTATGACTTGCTCAAAATAGTGCTCGGTCGGGTCCTGGCTTCCTGCCGGATTCTGGGTTGCAACACCGGTGGCCTCCATATCTGCCCAATATGTTTTCACACGGGCAAGAGCCATCTGCGCACCTTGTATGCACGCCGACTTCTTTTACAACGTCGATACGTGACACAACGCCAAGGAATTGTTGCACTAAACCAAAAGAACTGTCCGTCCTTGGTCCCTTCGGCCAAAGATGGTCTATGACAGATCTCATGGCAAGACCGGACAACCTATGGAGCTCGGCCCAAGCGGCCACCCTCTCATTCAACGGTAGCGGACGCGTTGGAGCACTGAACTGCGACCATAACGACCTTGCCACCCCATGATCTTTCTGATCCTTGAAGAACTTGGTCGCATTAGCAGTACTTTTCGACAGGGACGCATACGCGTCTGCGGCACTCCATAACTGATCCAGAGGAGCGTACTTTGGATCTCCGAACTTCATCCACAACAAATAGGAACTCCCAGCCGCGATAATTTCGGCTTGTCGAAGCTCCTCCCGCGCAGCTCTGACCTCAGAGCGTGTCTCCTTGGCTGCATCCAAGGCCTTCTTCAGGTTAGCCGCTTTCACTTGGCTCTCCTTTTCAAGGAGTTCATATTGGCTGGCGGCATCCTTCAGCTCCACAGCCATTTCGGCTATTTTATCCTCGCTTCGGCGATGAGCAGCCTGTTCGGCTCTCAACTCCTCGGCCGCCTTCAGGGCAGCCGCATTGCTTATCCTGGCTTGTTCCTTGGCTAAGGCCAGTTCCGCCCTTAGGGCCTCCACGGCAGCAGCTCCATCTGCAGCCACATCATATTACAGACCTTAGCATCATGCTCCTCTTCATATTTGCTGATAACCAAAAAAACACATACCTTGTGTCTCGTCAAGTCGCTTGTTCACAAGCGCGATGTCGGTGTCCGCCACATCAAGCTGTCATCTCAGTTCGGTGAATTCAACAGTCCGGTCAACTCCCGGACCTTTAGCCATCTGCACATAATACAATGCGATTATTACTAGGGAGTGTGATCCTCTGATTTCCGCCTATGGCTGGCAACCAGAGTCTCAGGGGGTACTATCTATACGGAGCACACCTAGCATGTGCGATACAACCGCAAGATTACGTATTTCGTTGAGTACCTCAAAGCCTTTGAGAAGGCTCGTAAAAGCTTCATTCAACCCGCTTTTGGCGGATGAAATCTTCTCAAACACCGTACCCATTAAAGTACGGTGATCCTCTGAGAGAGCAGCTCTCTCCAGAAATCCCGTCAATGTGTCCGGCTGAGCACTGGACAGCCCCCGGCTCTTCCTATCACCCTCCTTGGGAGCCGAACACTCCGGGATGTGGATCGCTGAAGCATTGACTTATGCCCTTGAAGGATCAGGAATCCTCCATTACGAAACTTCGGGGTCACCCGCCCCATGGGGCGGAGAGGCAGGGGGAGTTTCACTCTCACTAGTAGAAAAAGGGCCTATAGTCCCGGTTCATAAGGGCCTTTAGTCCCGGTTCATGAACCGGGACTAAAGGGTCGGTACTAATACCTCGCCTTTAGTCCCGGTTCTATCCGAACCGGGACAGATGGCCTCCACGTGGCCTGTCCGCTGAGCCCAAAGGGAGGGTTTTGGTCCCGTTGTTGGCACCAACCGGGACCAATAGGCATCCACGCGTCAGCGTTTCTTTGGCTCTGGTTTTGTTTTTTTTCAAAAGAGGGGGGTTTGGGGGTTTTGGGGGTTAATTTAGGTGTTTCATATATTGTGCTATAGCTAGCTAATTAATAGAGAAAAGTGTCCTTTCTTTTGTCCGTGCTTGGTCGACGCTACGTACTATACATACGTATAGAGAGGACTAACTAGACATGCTAGCTAGCTAGTAATTAAGCAAACAGAAGATCGTCATGAACATATATATGCATACAATCGACCACCTCTCCTTCTCCGAGAGATTGGTCGAACAACAAGTTCTCGTATATCTATCCGACACTACCGGATACATATATACAATAGTTATCTTTTACAATACGGACGCGTGGTCCACATAGTATTCTCCATCTTCAGCGATCACGTGGTCAAGAAAGAATGCCGCCAATTCCTCTTGAATTGCTCGCATGCGATCTGGTGCTAGGAGTTCATCCCGCTGCCGAAACATCTAATTTTAAGAAAGGGTCAATACATATATATATATATATATATATATATATATATATATATATATATATATATATATATATATATATATATATATATATATATATATATATATATATATATGAATGAATGAAACTCAACACAAATGATGGTAATAAAATAAAATTGTGAATATTTTTATTTACGCACTTCAAATTGTTTGTCGGAGTAGCCCCTCTCACAAGTCGTGTGGCGGATGGACTCGCAAACGTAGTATCCACGGAAATCATTCCCTTGTTCCTGCCACAACCACTTTACAAGAAACAGAGGTCAATCAAACTGATAATTATATGTAGCAAGCACATGCTAAATGGTATTGATGAAACTAGCGCTTGAATCACTAGGAGATGCGCGTGGAATATGCTACTATATAGTACTTACTGGTGTCTAAATTGCAGCTTCTTCGGTAGTCCCGAGCTTTTTGGTGAATTTTCCCAAGCCCTGCCATACAAAGAAAACAATTACTTGATATCAGAAATGAACAAAGTTGCTGATATGGTGGATAATGATCGATTTAACTTACTTTCGAGCAATTCAGTCATTTCCGCATACTCCTTGGGATCTTTTCGTCTCGAGTCTAAGACAGTTACTACTCCCTGCTCAAGCTTAATCTCTAGGAGTATATAGTGGAACCTGCTTGCGCATGCATAACTCATCAATATTACATTTCTATAACCTGACTAAATAAGGGAAACCGAATATGCCACAAGACAGTAACACTCACGTGTAGTTGTAAGGAAAGAGTATTGTATTTTGTGTTCATTTATTTCCAACGATCGTAGTAAGTTGGCCTCGGTTTCCTTGGCACGATATTTAACCTCATTTGCATCGATGAGATATGTGTTAATGAACCCAATATCACCCACTTGTGTTTTCTTCATTTCTGCGATCTTCAATCTGCATAATATAGTGAGGATATTTATAAATACATGCAATGAAAGAGCTGAGTTATATAGAGATACTTAATGACAGAAGTAGTACTACTTACGGACAGTAGCAGGTGACCGTTGCTTTGTCGATCGCCAATTGATTGAAAAACTGATAGAACTCCTCAAATGGAATAGGCAACAGTTCAATTCCAAGGAGGTCATGCTCCTTTTTAACTCTCAAATACAAAGTATTCCTCCCGTCAGACTCTTTGCAGGTTTTCATGTACCAATCATGCAATCTTCGCATCATCGTTGTTAGAGAGCTTTCATCTTTGACGAGAGGCTTCCGCATCAGATCTTTGTATCTGCACCTCCAAGAACTCAAATTGTACATCGTCGGGCAAGTAATCTTCAGGATTGCCATAACCGGGCACCATCCTCAGATCGACGATGTCGCTAGCAGGCACCTTGAGCGGGGGGCACGATTCATTCGCTTGTTCGCCGAGCTGGGCAATTTGTTTCCCAGCTCGTCGTTCTTTCATCCTTTGATCGCGGCAGTACTTCCCGATCTCTCCGCTCGCAAATGCCTTTCCAATAATGCGCTCATAGTTGCCTTTGGCGGAGACTTGGGTGGTTTTGTCGGGGCAGCAGAGGCGCTTCGCTTTGACCGGATCTACCTTCTCCTCCGGAGGTGGATGTCTCTTTGCTTTCAACCGTTGAAACCAGTCATCCACTTCGGTCTGCGCGATCTTCGTGTTTTCCTCCTCGCTCCTCGACGGTAATTTCTCCGAGTCTTGAGAGAAGGACCGAATCTGTATCTCCTCCGCCTTTGGCAAGATCTGCTAGACGCCGCAGAAAGCAGACGGAGCGGATGTCTTCTTTCCTTGCTTACGAGGCGGAGGAGAAGGACTACGACGCGCCGGAGCAGCCGAGCGGCGGCGGGTCTCTTCCGCCCTTGCCGACGAGGCGGAGAAGGAAGAGGCTGGCTGCCCGGACGCCGGTGCAGGCGGAGAAGGAGACGGAGTGCCGCCACGCGCCGGAGAAGGATCCGGCCGAGTGCCCTGATCGTCACTCGCCGGAGGAGGAGGCGGTGGAGGAGGCGGAGTGCCCTGACTCGCCGGAGGAGGACGAGGCGGTGGAGGAGGCGGAGTGCCCTGACTCGCCGGAGGAGGAGGAGGAGGCGGAGGCGTCCAGTTCAGAAGGTTGATGAGACCCTTCCGCCATAGGCATGGAGTCTTCAGAGCAGAACCCAGCCGATACTCCCCTTCACCGGTAGGGTGGTCAAGCCGAGCTCCTCAAATCCTCCGTTATTTCATCGACCATCACCTTAGCATATCCTTCTCGAATCGGCGGCGGTGAAAAGTTGAGTCGGGTTTAGTGGGATAAACAGAGCCAACAGCCGCCTTTGACCTTTAAATTGCTCCATTGCGCCATAAGGTGGCAACTTTCAGCATCCGTGATAGCATCCACGGGATAGCTGGCAGGAGCCGTCAAGGCATGCTGCTCTGGCTGAAGCAGCTCGGTGGAAGCCACGCTGCTTCTCCGCTGAGATGGCGGGGTAGCTTCGGGGGAAGCTTCGGCAGGTCGTTTGTTGTGATCGGCTGCTTCTCGTTCCTCTTCTCCTTCCTCTAGCCCCATTACCCTTTCGTGCAGCGCCTGCATTAGGCTCTGCTCCAGTTTCTTCCTCCTCTCATGGGTTTTGTAACCCCCTGCGTCCGGAAATCCAGCCTTCCACGAAAGGGAGCCTGGCGTGCCTCGTGTCCGTCCAGGGTGCTCAGATTCCGAGGGCCATTGTGAGCTCGTCCTTCTCCCCTGTCTGGAACGAACTTCCCTTGCTGCGCTGCTTCGATATAATGCTTAAGCCTCTTGACTGGTATGTCCAATTGTTCGTCCGTCCAAATGCACTTCCCCGTTATAGGGTCCAAGGATCCGCTGGCCCCGAAGAACCAAGTCCGGCAACGGTCTGGCCAGTTCATTGTCTCGGGTTCGATCCCTTTATCAAGCAGATCATTCTCAGCCTTGGACCACTTAGGCCGGGCTATGAGGTAGGCACCTGACCCCGTGCGATGATGAAGCTTCTTCTTCGCAACATTTCTCTTGTTTGTCGCTGACATCTTTTTACTCTTTTCCGATGTCTTGTAGGCCACAAATGCGGGCTAGACATCTCTGATCTTCTCATATTTGCCCGTGAATTCTGGTGTCTCATTTTTTTCGACATACGTATTGAGGTCTTTCTTCCAATTCCTGAATTGTTCTGCCATCTTCTTAAGAGCAAAAGACTTGATTAATGGCTCTATTACTGGCTTCTCCGGATCATCCTCTGGCGGTAGGGTAAAATTTGACTTCAGCTCAGTCCAAAGATCATTTTTCTGCATATCATTGACACAAGACATCTCAGGGTCTTCGTTCTTAGGCTTATACCATTGGTGGATGCTGATCGGGATCTTGTCCCTAACCAGAACCCCGACCGAGCAACAAATGCCTTCTTTGTCGGTAGGGTTCAATCGGTTGGCCGTCAGGCGATTTGTATGATCTCAAACTTTTCATCCGAGCTCAACTTTTTCTTCGGGCCTCGTCTCTTTACCGAAGTTGTGCTCGATCCGGAGGGCTAGAAAAAAGAACAAAGACGAGAGTTAATTAATATGTGTACATATATATATACCAAAACAAAGACGAGAGCTAGTCAGCACAGGCTTAACTAATATATATACCTGGCCGGACTCGGTTTGGTGATCACCGGAGCCGTCCTCATGGTCTACTTCTTGCACCGGCATTGGGTCATCGGAGCCATGTAAATCATAGCCAGCTGCTTCTTCACCCTCTCCTTCCAGACCATCGTTATCGACGTTGAGAAACATCATCGAGGAGACGGCATCACTTCCGTGTGCGATTATGTCCCTCAACAACGCTTCTTGTGCTTCGTCTCGGGGGGTGTCCATAGTTTCTACAAATATTTACAACATGGCAATTATTATTCAAACATGACAGATATGGATATATTAGTGCCAACGTAGAACTAGCTAGCTAATCACAATAAGGAATCATATTAGTGGCCTCGACGCTGCTTGTCTAGGGTTTAGGGTGGCCTCGACAACGCTTCAAGGGTTAGGGGGTGGCCTCGAGAACGCTTCAAGGGTTAGGGGGTGGCCTCGAGAACACTTCAATCTAGGGTTTTTCTTCTTCTCCTCTTCTTTTTTATCTTATCCCTCGAGAAAGAAAGAAGAAGGAAGAAGGAAGAAGAAGAAGAAAAAAAAGAAGAAAAAAAAAAGAGGAGAAGAAGAAAAGAATAGAGGAGAAGAAGAAAAAATAGGAAAAAAATTCTATTTTTTCTTCTTCTCCTATATTCCTTTCTTCTTCTCCTCTTCTTTTTCTTCTTTTTCCTCTCATTCTTTTTCTTCTTCTTCTTCCTTCTTCCTTCTTCCTCTTTTCTTCCTTTTCCTTATTTTACTTTTTCCTCTACACTAACCTAATTAAAATGCACTAACCTAATTAAAATTGTAACTTTCTATAAATGAACAAAAAACTAAAAGGGTTTTGGACGACCGGGACCAAAAGGTCCGGACGAACCGGGACCAATGGCCCACGTGGCCCGGCCGGCCCCCTGGGCTCACGAACCGGGATAAATGCTCACATTAGTCCCGGTTCTGGATTGAACCGGGACTAATGGGCAAAACAGGCCTCAACGATAGCCCCTTTTTCTACTAGAGATCTCCATCATCTCCGGAAGAAGATCCCCCGGAGACGAACTCTGTTGAGAAGGGCTACAAGCCGGACTGCGAGAGATATATCCTGGTTATTGCTCCCGGAGGAAAAAGCAGTATATATCTATACTTTTAATTAACTTACAGCTCGGTGAAGGGCTGGCCCATTTGCGGGCGTTGCGCAGTGAGGACGCCCTCTGGGGCAGGGCCCCCTGGCGAAGTTTTCTTCCCTTGTTTAGGCACCTCCGCCTCCAAGTCTTCGGAGGCGGCCCTTTTCTTCCCGCAGGGGGAGGGAACCTTAGATTCACCCCCCGGTTATCCACCTTTGCGGAGACATTAATCCCCCCGGTTTGGATGTACAATGTATGAAGCTCGTTCTCGGCTTCTTTACCCTTCGCTTCATCTTTCTCCGATGGCACTTGATCCAGCGCGCGTTTAAGCATCCTTGTTAACGCAAGATTCGGCGAGCCTTCGGGAAGTGGGGCCGGACACCTGATCCTCTCCACCTTCCTGAGCCAATCCTGGCCGCGGATAATTTTTAGAATAATGTTGTGATAAATATGAACAGAGTGTTCGATTGCAGGGTTACTTACTTGGGTATCTGGTCGGTTGCAGCTCAGGCCCGCATCCTCGATGGTGTCCGGAAACTTTATTCGTGGTCCGAAGAACAACCTATACATCCCTTCGAGCATCATGCCAAAGAAGTGCTGAATTGTTCGCGGTCCTTCTGGATTGAATTCCCACATCCGGAGAGGTTGACGTTTGCATGGCAGGGCCCGTCGAACTAGCATTACCTGAATCACTTTGATGAGGCTGATATCCCTCCCAATAAGCTCCCGAATACGGCTTTGCAATGTCGGTATGTCGTTAGCAGGCCCCCAGTCCTGTCCCACGTTGGCCCACGACGCCAGTTGAGGCGAAGGGCCCGAGCGAAAGGCAGGGGCAGCCGCCCACTTTGTACCTCGGGGAGCTGTGGTGTAGAACCACCTTTGTTGCCATAAATCGGACACCTCTGGGAAGGAACCTTCTGGCCATGGAACATCGGCGCTTTTGCTTATTATAGCGCCTCCGCACTCCGCGTGTCGCCCATCGATCATCTTCGGCTTTACATTGAAGGTCTTGATCCATAAGCCGAAGTGTGGGTTGATGTGGAGGAAGGCTTCGCACACGAATGAACGACGAGATGTGAAGGATGGAATCTGGAGCTAGATCGTGAAAATCTAGCCCATAGTAGAACATAAGCCCTCTTACGAAGGGATCAAGACTAAAGCCTAAACCTCGGAGGAAGTGGGAAAGAAATACAACGCTTTCTTTGGGTTCGGGAGTGGGGATGACCTGCCCTTGGGCAGGAAGCCTGTGCTTGACATTGGCGGTCAGATACCTGGCATCCCTGAGCTTCGCAAGGTCCTCCTCTGTGACAGAGGAGGCCATCCACCTGCCTTGAAGGTTGGATCCGTACATGATTAAAGATCTGGGGTGCTTAAGCCTGAACCTTGGGTGATGGAACTCGAGGTGGGGGAAGGAGCAAGCATGGGAAGATAAGGACATGCCTCGGTCCCTCTATAAAGGAGGTGAATATCAAGCCTCCTCAGCGTGACCGTTTGAGACTTGCCTAAAAACAAGGAGTCGTACCAACAGGCGTAGTTGGGTTACCCACACCCGTATTGATGTGAATCCCGTGATAAGGGGGACACGATCTCTGCTTTGACAAGACGTGCCAATAAAACCGCCTTGCAATACGTGTAGTGGCAGGCTGGGAAAAACGGTTCGTATTGAACCGAGCAACAGTGTAATGTCAAGTTATGAAAAATCGTCAGTAGATTCGATTCGTGAAAAAGTATACTCCCTGCGGTGGTATGTGGAATTTATTTTGCAGAGCTTGACATGATCCTTGTGTTCACAATCTACATTGGAGTATTCGGAGATCGAACCCGCCTTACAATGCCGAAGACAATCTACGCGCCGGACTCATCGTCATTGAAGCCTGGTTCAGGGGCTACTGACGGAGTCCTGGATTAGTGGGTATCCGGACAGCCGGACTATATACTTTGGTCGGACTGTTGGACTATGAAGATACAAGATTGAAGAATTCGTCCTGTGTCCGGATGGGACTCTCCTTTGCGTGGAAGGCAAGCTTGGCGATTCGGATGTTGGATCTCCTTCTCTGTAACCGACTCTGTGTAACCCTAGCCCCCTCCGGTGTCTATATAAACCGGAGGGTTTAGTCCGTAGGACAAGAAAAACAATCATAATCATGGGCTAGCTTCAAGGGTTTAGCCTCTATGATCTCGTGGTAGATCAACTCTTGTAATATTCATATCATCAAGATCAATCAAGCAGGAAGTAGGGTATTACCTCCATCGAGACGGCCCGAACCTGGGTAAACATCGTGTCCCCAGCCTCCTGTTACCATTATCCTTAGATGCACAGTTCGGGACCCCCTAGCCGAGATCCGCTGGTTTTGACACCGACAATGGTCCAATGATATGAGACATCGAGGGACAAAACGATACAAATTGTGGATGGTTTGATGACAGGGGAGAAGGTTTCATCATAGTCGATGCCATGTTCTTGGGAGAAGTCGCGAACAACCCATCTAGCTTTGTGACGAGCGACGGAACCATCAGAATGGAATTTGTGTCGATATACCCATTTACCAGAGAGTATGTTGGCGCCGGGAGGTTTGGGAACAAGCGTCTAGGTGTGGTTCTGAAGGAGGGCAGTGAACTCGGCATGCATGGCCTCGTACTAATTCTGGTCAAGTAGGGCGGCGTGATAGTTGCGGGGTATGGGGGGCTACGGAGAGATCGAAGATCCGTTTGGGGCGGAAGATACCGTGGTGCGATCTGGTTTGGATAGTAGATGGCACTGGTGGCGGCTTGGTGTGTCGAGGGGGAGGGGCTCTAGGCTCGGGAGAGGATGGACCAGAGGGAGAAGCGGGAGTCTGGGCTGGGCCAGGCTGCGGAGAGGTAGGCGGCTCGGTG
This sequence comes from Aegilops longissima, assembly GCA_021605205.1. Classification (NCBI taxonomy): domain Eukaryota; kingdom Viridiplantae; phylum Streptophyta; class Magnoliopsida; order Poales; family Poaceae; genus Aegilops; species Aegilops longissima. The sequence goes on along the minus strand of CM038676.1, from coordinate 2,510,598 downwards.
GGGCGTGCATGGCGACGGGAATCGAGGCCATGCAGAGGAGAAATCGCATCAGGGAGGAGTAGGAGATCGCTGTGATCTTGGGCAAAATTGTAGGAGGGAGGATCGGGTGTGTGGGTTTCGGCGAACGGAAATTTGTGGTCATCGAACATGACGTGGCGAAAGATGTGTATGCGATGTGTTTGTGGGTCGAGGCAGCGATAGCCTTTGTGCTCAGTGGCATAGCCAATGAAAACACATGCAATAGATCGCTGTGCAAGTTTGTGCGGGGTTTGGGCGTTGATGTTTGGAGAACAGAGGCAACCATAGACGCGTAGATGATCGTATGACGGAGGGACACGAAATAGGGCTTCATGCGGTGTGGAAAGTGAGAGGGGTTTCGTGGGGCGAATATTAAGAAGATGAGTGGCGGTGGTTAGGGCTTCAACTCAATAGGGAGGTGGCATGGAAGCTTGGATTAGGATTGTGCGTATAATGTCATTAGTGGTTCGGATAGCTCGCTCCACTTTGCCGTTTTGTGAGGAAGTGTAGGGACATGAAAAACGGAGAGAAGTCCCAAATGAAGCGAGGTGGGTGCGATTTGCAACGTTGTCAAACTCCTTGCTGTTGTCACATTGGATCGTGCCGACGGAGCAGTGGAAGTGAGTGCGAACAAAGGCATGGAATGTTGAGAGAACGGAGTGTACATCAGATTTGAAACGCATAGGAAAACTCCACATGAAGTGTGTGAAATCGTCAACAATAATCAAATAATACTTGCAACCAGAGACACTAGGAATCGGTGCTGTCCATAGATCACAGTGTACAATTTCAAATGCAGCGGAAGTAAAACTTGTTGCCATTAACAGCAATACCTGGTGCATGATGAGCAACATGGCTAGCGTGAGAGAGAATACCTTGCGTTGCCGAGAGGTGGGCAGAGGCACCTGAGTCCGCGTACAAGCCGTCGGAGTGGGTGAGCGACATGTCCTGCAGCGCCCCAATCAGAGCAGACTGCTCGAAGCTGGGTGTAGTCGGCGGGGCAAAGGTGTTGTTGCAAAAACTGACCCGCCGAGCGAGAGAGAGGGAAGGAGGAAGATCTGATCGCGAGGAGGAAGAAGTCTGACAGACTGTTTTTCGCTGCTGAACTGCTTGCAGCCTTTTCAGTGTTTACATTATTTATGCGAGCTCAAAGCGAGTTGTCGAATACAAAGGAGATCACGCCACGTACACCTAGCCTACTGATCGTGCCATCCCACGATGCTAAGTTTGCGCGAGCAACTCACGCCGTCAAACCCGCTGCAGCTCCACGCCATCCCATGGAAGCGGTCTTGCCGGGCGCTAACTGAACTAACAGAAGAAAAGAAGACTGAACCGTGTTGGCTTTTGATCGCTAGACCAAAACCACCCAGGAATACGTATGTGCAAGCTAGCAAGCACACATGCAAGCAGGTTGATTGATGTACAATAGCACTAGCACATGCACGCATCGTGGTAAGCCCGTCGTGCACCTGGCCCGGGAAGGATCGATTCGATCTCTGACGAACTTGTCGACGTAACTTTAGCGAACGGAAAAAACTGATGGATAGCTACAGGCTCGTCTCGAGCCTGGTAGTACTTTGTATTGCTTTGATCGACTTTCGTTGTTCTGGTTACAAGGAGCACCCCTGGGGTGCTTTTTATACACGTCCATAAGGGAGTATGAAAATAGACTAGGACTAGGAATCCTAATACTACTAGGACTCATACTTACTCCTTTTCCTAATCCTACGTGTACTAAGGCAGCGTGGTTAACTTCTACATTCACCTCCTTAACCTTGTTGCTTGACTTCATCTCATGTACTCCGACTTTGTTCCTCATCTCGATGAACTTCTGTCGGCCGAGGGACTTCGTGAGAATGTCGGCAAGCTGGTCCTTGGTGCTCACGTGCTGAACCTCGATCATCCCTTCCTCAATGCACTCCCGGATATGGTGGAACCGGGTATCTATGTGCTTGCTCCTTTCGTGATAAACCGGATTTTTGCACAATGAGATTGCAGCTTGGTTGTCGATCTTCAATGACACCCTCTCGCACCTCCCGCTTTGCAAGATCAGCTAGAGTCTTCTCAGCCACACTGCTTGAGAAGCCGCGTGCTTGCCGCTATGTATTCTGCCTCGCATGAAGACAGTGCAACCACCTTTTGCTTCTGAGAATTCCAGCTGATAGGATTTGGGCCAAGATAGAATATCATGCCCGTTGTGCTTTTCCGGTCATCCACATCACCTGCCATGTCGCTATCTGAGTATCCACGAAGGATCAATCCTCCCTTTCCCTTTTGGTACGTGCAACCAAGATTAATAGTGCCTTTCACATAGCGCAAGATTTGCTTGACCGTGCTCATGTGTTCGGTTGTCGGATTCTCCATGAAACGACTCACGATTCCGACTGAATAAGCCAAGTCAGGTCGGGTATGCACCAAATATCTTAGGCTGCCCACAACGCTTCGATACATTGTGGTGTCCACCGGCGGATTTGAGCTACGCTTGCTCAACTTGTGTCGTTGGTCCATTGGAGCATGTGTCTCGTAGCAATCTGTCATGCCACACTTGTCCAATAACTTGACCGCGTAAGCCGATTGAAACTTCTTCTTCATCTGCGCCTTGAAACGTTCAATTTCTTGCGCGCTATCTCCGGTGATAATCAGATCGTCGACATAAACTCCAACTAGCAGGTTTGATCCTTTGGAGTTCTTTGTATAGACCGCGTGCTCGAGGGGACATCTCTTGAACCCGAGCGAGATCAAACTTCGGTCTAACTTTGCGTTCCAAGCTCTTGGCGCTTGCTTCAACCCGTAAAGTGCCTTCTTGAGCTTGTAAACTTTCCCTTCTTCGCCTTTCTTCTCGTAGCCGAGGGGTTGTTCCACGTACACTTCTTCTTTGAGGTCGCCGTTGAGGAAAGCGGATTTCACATCCATATGATGAACCTTCCAATCCTCTTGTGTTGCCAAAGCTAGGAGCACTCCCACCATCTCGATTCGAGCAACTGGTGCAAACACCTCCTCATAGTCAACTCCTTGACGTTGTACGTAGCCCTTTGCGACGAGTCTTGCCTTGTGCTTCACAATGGCACCCTTCGTGTCCTTCTTCAACTTGTAAACCCACTTCAAACCTATGGCCTTTTGGTTCGGAGGTCGGGTTACCAAAGTCCACGTGCCATTGCTCTCGATCGCCTTCATCTCCTCATCCAAGGCGTGCATCCAACTTGAACTTTTGCTCGCCTCTACGAAGTTCGCCGGCTCCTCAACTCCGAGTAAACACAAATCGGAGTACTCGAGTGTAACTGGCTGCGTGCTTGTAGACTTTCTTGAGGGCTAGAAGCGGCGAGGCCCGGAAGAATCCGTCGTGGCTTGCGAAGGGGCGACACAAATTGTGTCGGTGTCGATGCACTTGAGGAAGATGGCGAGTCTCGGGCGTGGTAGATGCCGGGTCGTTGGCATCCGTGATCGTTGACATCCACGTCGTTGGCGTAGTCGTCGTGACCGTGACCATCATCTTGATTGTCGCCGTCACTATCGCCTCATTGTCGATGTCGTCGCCGAGATCTCCGCTCGTGTCGTGCGGCGTCGTTGTCGCTATCACCTTGCGACCCATGCGCTTCGTCGTCGGTGTCGGCACCATGGTGATCACTACCATTGCGGTCACCTTGGTTGTGCATCTTGCCAACCACCTGGACATCCTCCCCTGCATCATCATCAGTTGGAAATTCAACTGTGAATATGTTACTGTTTGGAGCATCGTTGGCTGCTGAGATCCAATTCCACGCTTGGTTTTCTTCAAACACGACGTCGCGTGAAATTCGTAGACGCTTGGTTTGTGGATCGTAGAAGCGGTATGCCTTGGTGCCGGAACTCCTCTCGTATCCGATGAACACCATCTTGGTGCTACGATCGGCAAGCTTTGAGAGATGCGGCTCCGCCGTCTTCACATGCGCCACGCACTCCAAATGTCCGTAGATGAGACACATTAAACTTACGTCCGTAAATTGCTTCATCACGGAGTCTTGCCGATCACTGCCTTCGTTGGAGCCCGGTTGAGAAGATAGACCGCCGTCGAGACAGCTTCTCCCCAAAAGTCCCGGCAAGTTCTTGCTCTTGAGTAAACTTCTCGCCATGTCAACGGACGGTTCGATTGCGCCTTTCAACAACCCCTTTCTGCTGTGGCGTATAAGGTGCCGTGAGGAACCTCTTTATGCCAATCTTCTCGCAGTAGTCGTTGAACTCGTTTGACGTAAACTCTCCGCCGCGATATGTCCGTAGAGCGCGAACCTTCAACTTGTGTTCCATCTCCGTTGCAGCCTTCAGCTTCTTGAACGCTTCAAATGCCTCATCTTTAGATCGTAGGAGAACGACCCACATGTATCTCGAGTAGTCATCTACCACAAGGAAGAAGTACTTCTTTCCTCCGTGAGTTGCTGGGGTGATAGGGCCACATAGATCACCATGGAGCAGCTCGAGTGCATCACTTGCACGATAGGTAGACTGAGCAGGGAACGGCCTGTGGTGCTGTTTTCCAACTAAGCACCCATCACATACTCGATCAACATGGTCGATAAATGGCATCCCAGATACCATCTCCATCTTCGACATCTTCTTCAAGGCGTAGAAGTTAACGTGTCCAAATCTAGCATGCCATAACCACGAATCATCATCACTCTTGGCGAGCCAACACTCCGGTTGAGATTGATCAAGGTTGAGAATATAGAGCCTGTTCCGCGTGCGATTCACACGCGCTAGCATGTTTCGGAGGTTGTCGAAGATCGTCATCACTCCGTTCTCGATATCCACCTTGCGTCCATTCTCATCAAGTTTCCCGACAGAGATGATGTTGTTGCGAAGCCGTGGGATGTAATACACTCCGGTGAGTATGCGATGTTCTCCTGTGAGACCCTCGAAGAGGATAGAACCTTGCCCGCAAATCTCCACATTTGAACCATCACCGAACTTGACCGAGCCTTGAACATCATATTCTAGCTCGAGGAACTTCTCCTTGCACCCCGTCATGTGGTTACTAGCACCCGTGTCTAGATACCACGACACGTTCTTCCGGATAACTTTGGTGTTACTTTTTCTCATGCAGTAGCACCTTCCGGTTTGGTTTTGCAACCATCGTTTGGACGAGATCACAAACTTCGGCCATCAGAAGACCTGGATGTTCGTCTTCCTGCTTCGCCAAATTTGCCTTGATCTCCCGCTTGTTAGGCTCCGGACAATCCTTTGCAAAGTGACCCATCTCGTTGCAGTTATAGCACTTGACCTTGGACATATCCAAGTTCCGTGGCTTCCGCTCTTTAGATCGGTCCGCCTTACCATGATCTTGTGGCTTGCCTTTTCCTTTGCCTTTTCCGGTTTGTCCGCCGCTCTTCACGTTGCTTGAGCCTTCGCCAGCGTTGCGCCTTCCTTTGCTACTTGGGGACTCCCAATCTGCGGCGTGAGTACATGAGTTGGTCACCACCTCCTCCTTTGCCTTCCGACAACCACGAGCATTCTCTTCCCATGTCCGCATAGCGTCCGATCGCCTCTGTTATGGTCATGTCATCGATGTCGTAAAGCTGCTCGAGCGTGCCAATGATGTACGTGAATTTATCAGTCACCAAACTGAAATACTTCTCCACAATCTCGGTCTCCTCGAGCTTTGCACCAAGCGCGCATATCTCTCCCACCAATGTAGTCGGGGCGCATGGCATAGTCGTTCACCGATTCAGTTTCCTCCATCTGCAACTTGTGAAATTGGCGCTTCAGCACTTGTGCCCGAGCCTTGGTGACGCGATCTTCTCCAATCCTCATCTCTTTGAGTGCATTCCGCCTCTCTTGCTGTCGCGAACTCCGCCAATGTCATCAGCACGAATCCGGCACAGATCGGGCTATGGCGGCCATGGCACCTTCGTCGCACTCCTCGTCGGCGCCGTCGTCCGTGATGGCCTCCCACACTCGAAGGGTTCGGAGAATGATCTTCATCTTCACCGCCCACACGCCGTAGTTGGCGTCGGTGAGCATCGGGTACTGGATGGGGATGTTGCGATCTTTGTCAGACGTTGGCGCCGCCGCCCGCCACCACTTGTTGCTGACTTGCCGCCTTTCTTCACATTGTCTCCTTTCTTGTTCGCCTTGGAACCGCCGTTGCGGACTTGACCGACTCAGCGTCGCTGTCCGTCATTGTAGATCGTAGATCGTCGAGGCTCTGATACCAATTGTTGGCTTTTGATCGCTAGACCAAAACCACCCAGGAATACGTATGTGCAAGCTAGCAAGCACACATGCAAGCAGGTTGATTGATGTACAATAGCACTAGCACATGCACGTATCGCGGTAAGCTTCCGTCGTGCACCTGGCCGGGAAGGATCGATTCGATCTCACGACGAACTTGTCGACGTAACTTTAGCTTAACGGAAAAAACTGATGGATAGCTACAGGCTCGTCTCGAGCCTGGTAGTACTGTATTGCTTTGATCGACTTTCGTTGTTCTGGTTACAAGGAGCACCCCTGGGGTGCTTTTTATACACGTCCATAAGGGACTATGGAAATAGACTAGGACTAGGAATCCTAATACTACTAGGACTCATACTTACTCCTTTTCCTAATCCTACGTGTACTAAGGCAACGTGGTTAACTTCTACAAACCGGACGTGGACATACACACGTTTCCGGCTGCTTATTCAGCTACTGCAACTTAGTGTAAACTGAAACTAGCAACTAGGATTATACTTCAAATCACCCCCTAATCCTGTTGCTCTCACTTGACCTGAATGATCCCAAGTCTGCACCGGAGTTCTGTGAACTTTGCACGCCCAAGAGACTTAGTCAGTATATCAGCCAACTGATCTTCAGTTCGGACGTGCTCAACCTCCACTTTTCTTTCTTCAACACATTCCCTGATGTAGTGGTACCTCAAGTCAATGTGTTTGCTCCTCTCATGGTGCACGGGATTCTTGCTTAGCTCAATTGCTGATTTGTTGTCGATCTTGAGCTGTACCTTCTGCTTCTCTGTTCCAAGCATTTCTGAAACTAACCATCTGAGCCAAACAGCTTGTGTGGCCGCTGTAGCTGCTGCTATATATTCAGCCTCACAGGAGGATAAAGCGACGATCTTCTGTTTTTGTGAGCTCCAAGTGATGACACTAGGCCTCATGAAAAACACCAGACCTGTCGTGCTCTTCCTGTCTGTCAGATCACCGGCATGATCGCTGTCGCTGAACCCTGTCAGGACAGTCCCTTCTCCTGCCTTGTAGGTGCAACCATAGTTCAGTGTGCCTCGAACATACCTCAGAATCTGTCTGATGATCGCCCAATGCTGCTTTCCAGGTGCTTCCATGAACCTGCTAGCTACCCCCACAGCATATGCAATATCTGGGCGCGTATTCACCAGGTATCTCAGGCTCCCAATGATGCTGCGATACCTGGTTGCATCGACTGTCTCTCCCGTGTTCTTGACGACCTTCAGTCGATGCTCCATGGGCGTCGAGCTTGAGTTGCAGTCACTCATCCCAGCATCTTCCAAGATCTTGGCAGCATATCCGGACTGACAGACAGTGATCATGCCATGCTCTTTCTTCACTTCAATGCCAAGATAATAACTGAGCAGTCCAAGATCTGTCATCTGGAACAGTTCCTGCATCTGGCCTTTAAATCCCTCAATGGCGTCAACAGACGTGCCTGTGATGATCAAATCGTTGAAGTACACCCCCACCAACAGGAAATCTGAATCATCTCCGCGCCTGTACAGAGCATAGTCCAACTGACACCTTGCGAACCCAAGTGACTGCAGTGTGAGGTCCAGCTTGGCGTTCCAAGCCCGTGGCGCCTGCCGGAGCCCGTACAACGCCTTCCGCAGCTTGAGTACCTTGTGGGCATCATCATTGTCGACGAAACCTGCTGGTTGGTGCACATACACCTCCTCCTCCAGCTCACCATTGAGGAAGGCTGAGCGCACATCCATATGATGCACGCTCCAGCTCCGGTGTGCAGCCACGGCAAGCAGGATGCGCACGGTCTCCAGTCGGGCAACAGGCGCGAAGACCTCATCGAAATCGACCCCTTGCTTCTGTGCATAGCCCTTCGCCACCAGCCGCGCTTTGTGCTTGATAACGTTGCCGGCCGGGTCTCGCTTCACCTTGTACACCCACTTCAAACCGATCGCCACGGTGGCCTGCCGGGCGTGGCAAGCTCCCAAGTGTTGTTGGAGCGGATGGACTCCATCTCTGCCTCCATCGCACTTCGCCATGCTGGCTCTTCCAGAGCATCGTCGACGGACGCGGGCTCCTCTGCAGCAGAGAGACAAAGCCCACTGTACTCCAGCGTGCACTCTGGAGCGTGATCAATCACGTACTCCATCAACTTGAAGTGGACAGGCACCCCCTCGGCATCGAACGAATCCCCGGTGGGCGGAGTCACCCACCCGTCCTCAGGGTTGTAGAATTTCGGTGTTGGTGTAGACGGACTAGCACTTGCCGATGCTGGCGCACTCGGCGCACTCGACGCGTCCATGCCCAAGTCGCCGGACATGGGCGTCCGAGGGGATTGCGGTGGGACTGGTGTGCCTGGCGTAGTTGGCGTTGCAGGTGTTCGCGGTGACCCCACCACCTCGGGCGACACAGAGTAGGTCGTGGTTACGGGCGCGCCTGCGTCGGAGTAGACGACGATGAACTTCGTGAGCGTCGCCGCATCCCCGCTGTCCTTGCTCCATTCCCGCCGCTCCTCCTCAAAACGCACATCGCGTGTGAAGTATAAGCGCTTGCCGACCGGGTCGTACACCCGATAGCCCTTCGTCCCCGGCTCGTACCCCAGGAAGATACCAGGGCACGATCTGTCCGCCAGCTTGGTCACCCCTGGTCCGACGAGCTTGACGTGTGCGACACACGAAGGTGCGGAAGTAGTCCACCGCCGCTTCTTCTTACGCCACGCTTCATAAGGAGTAATGCCTGCAGGCTTCGGTCGGCGACGGTTGAGGATGTGGACGGCGGTGCGCACAGCCTCGCCCTGAACACGCCGCAGCACGCCCATGGCTTTCATGAGGCTGTGCGCCATCTCCACAACAGTCTGGTTCCTCCGTTCGACCACTCCGTTCTGCTGAGGAGAATACGGCGTCGTCGTGTTCCTCTGGATCCCCAGTCCTTCACGATGGCGGCGAATTGTTCGAGGTGAACTTCGCCTCCTCTGTCTGCATCTTGAGCGCCCGAGCCTGGCATTTCCTGCATCTCCGCGTGTGCCTTGATCTTCTTGAAAGTAGCGGCGCTTCATCCTTGGTCTTGATACCTCAAGCCACATGTATCTGCTGAAATCATCAACTATCAACAGGAAGTACTTGTTACCGCTGGCGTCGCCGGAGTGATCGGGCCGCACAGGTCGCCGATGCACTAGCTCGGCGCTCTCCGCTCGATCTGGCGACAGCAGCGGAAGGGCGTGCGGTGCATCTTCCCGATGGTGCAGGCCTCACAGAACTGGTCGAGGTGCGCGATCGCTGGCATACCGCGCACCATGCCTTTCGCACCGAGATCATGCAGAGCGCGGAAGTGCAGGTGCCCGAACCTTGTGTGCCACCTCCAGGCATTGTCCTGGGCTCCGGCGAGGAGGCACACGGGAGCGGCCAAGTTCAGAGCCACGGCGTAGAGCCGGTTGCTCGTCCGCCGCACCCGTGCGAGCAGCAGTCTCTGCCTGTCATACAGGCAGAGTTCCCCATCCTCGATCACGGCTTTGCAGCCGTGCTCATCGAGCTGCCCAACACTGACGATGCTTGTGCGTAGTTGCGGGATGTAGTAGACGTCGGCGAGCGCGCGATGTTCTCCGTTGCGGCACGTGAAGAGCACGACGCCACGCCCACAAATCTGCACAACCGAGCCGTCACCAAAGCGTACAGTACCTCGTACCGTCTCGTCGAGCTCCGAGAGCATGTCGCGGCGCCCCGTCATGTGATTGCTAGCGCCGGTGTCGAGGTACCATCTGTCGTCGTCCGTCGCCACGGGCACGACCCGTGCTTCGTTGAGGAAGATCTCCGCGCCCGGTTCACGTGCGCCGCCGTTCGCGCTCTCGCCGCTTGTTGCCGCGCAGGTGGCCAGCAGTAAGCCCGGCTGCTCGACGTCGACCTGGGCGACGTTCGCCTGTTGGTCCGTCTGCTCCCGCTGCTCCCTTTCCTTCTTGCAGCATTCCTTGGCCCAGTGACCTGGGATGCCGCAGTAACGGCAGTTGCCCTTCCGTTTGGGCGTCGCCGGACCACCATTGCCGCGGCCACCGCCCTGGCCACGGCCACCCCCTCCGTGGAAGTTCTTTGCCTTGCCATTCCCGCGTCCCCGCCCTGCTCCAGAGCCTGAGGACGCATCGCTTTGGTCCAGCTGCTTCTCGCGCCCGCCATCGATCGATGGTGTACAGCAGCTGCTGGCGGGCGCCGAGTCTCTCGCGCTCTCGCTCCTCGGCGAGCGAGGAGCCGCGCGAAGTTCCTCTAGGGAGAGTTGTTTGGTGTCGACTAGCGACTCGATCGCCCGGCCATCTCGCTGATGCAGGCGTGGCACGGTGCGGAGCACCTTGAGGGCAACCTTGTGCTCGTCCCATGGATCGCCGAGCCCCTGCAGCTCGTCGATGATTGTCCTGAGCCGCATCACGTACGACTCGATTCCCTCGCCGTCCTTGTACCGGAGCGCCTCGTACTCTGAGCGACGAGTTTGAGCCTTGGCCTCGCGCACGCGCTCGACGCCGATCCGCATGGTCTTCAGAGTGTCCCATGCCTGCTTGGCAGTGGCCTTAGCGCCCAGGATGCGCATGAGCTCCGGCGGTACCCCCTTGAGGAGAGCAATCATGGCGCGCCGATCGTCGCGGTCCGTCCCTTGGCCTGTTTCCACCACATGCCACAGCTCATCAGCCTGCAACTGAAGTTTAGTGATCATGGTCCAATCAGAGTAGTTAGTACGGGTGAGCATCATCGGAGGCGCGCCGCCGCCGCCGACGTGCACGATGCGCTCCACGACACGCACCCCCGACCCTTCCTCGGTGGAGAGACGGGCCAGGGACCTTCCCAGTGCCGAGGCCTCCACCTTAGCCTCCTCTTCCTCTTCCTTCTTCTTCGCCTTCTCTTCGTCGCTGCCGGCCATCTCTCCGACGGATCAAACACCGCCGGCGCCCAGGATGGATCGAACACCACCGAGGCTCTGATGCCACTTGTTGTTGCAAAAACCGACCCGCCGAGCGAGAGAGAGGGAAGGAGGAAGATCTGATCGCGAGGAGGAAGAAGTCTGACAGAGTGTTTTTCGCTGCTGAACTGCTTGCAGCCTTTTCAAGTGTTTCTGTTATTTATGCAGAGCTCAAAACGAGTTGCCGAATACAAAGGAGATCACGCCCACGCACACCTAGCCTACTGATCATGCCATCCCACGATGCTAAGTTTGCGCGAGAAACTACGCCGCCCGTCAAACCGCTGCAGGTCCACGCCATCCATGGAGCGGTCTTGCGGGCGCTAACTGAACTAACATAAGAAAAGAAGACTGAACCGGACGTGGACATACACACGTTTCCGGCTGCTTATTCAGCTACTGCAACTTAGTGTAAACTGAAACTAGCAACTAGGATTATACTTCAAAAGGCGGGTTGGGGAAGGCCGTGCTGGAACGTGGGCGGTGGTGGAGGTTGGTCGTACTGGTACGGCGCGAAGGTCGGTGGACCACCATGGGGCGCTGGAGGATGGAGCGGCGCATACATGGTGTACGCCTGGGGTGGCGCGGGCCGAGGTCCAAGGAGCCCAGGAGCACTACCACCGCCTGGACGAGGTTGAGGACCAAGCTGTTGCGGCCATGCTTGGATGACGCTAGTCCAAGGACGAACGCCGGTCGGTGGAGACCAGCCATAGCCACCATGCACTAGTAGAAAAAGGGCCATACAAACCGGTTCGTCAGGGTCATTGGTCCCGGTTCCAGAACCGGGATTAAAGGATCGTCACTAAAGCCCTGTCCCTTTAGTCCCGGTTCGCTCAAGAACCGGGAAAGATGGGGGCTCCACGTGGCCGCTACCGCTTGCCCAGATATGGGGCCTTTTGTCCCGGTTGGTGCCACCAACTGGGACCAAAAGTCTTCCACGCGTCAGCTTTTTAGGGGCTGGGTTTTTTGGGTTTTTTTTTCTGAAAAGGGGGGAGGGTTTGGGGGTTTTTGTAGGGTTAATTTAGGGGTTTCATATATTGTATTAGCTAGCTAATAGAGAGAAATGTCCTCTCTTCTCTCAGTGTTTGGTTGACACTACGTATAGAGAGGACTCAACACGCTAGCTAGCTAGTAAGCAAATGAAGGAAACTATTAAGTACATAAGATCGTCATGAACATATACAGAAGTGATCAACCTCTCCTTCTCCGAGAGATTCGTCGAACAACAAGTTTTCGTATATCTTACTGACGCTACTGTCTACATATATATATACAATGTGTATGATTTTTTTACAATGGCCTAACATATCAACTCAACTTCCACATGCATGGTGGTATTCTCCGGCTTTATTGATGACGTGGTCAAGAAAGAATCCAGCCAATTCCTCTTGAATTGCTCGCACGCGATCGTCTGGTAGGAGTTCATTCTACATCTCCCACATCTAATTTGAATAAGGGGGTTAATACATATATATATGAATGAAACTCAACAGAAATGATGTTACTAATATAAACTTGTGAATATTTTTTCTTGTGCACTTCATATTGTCTTTTAGAGTAGCCCCATCTATTCTTGGCCGTCGCGTTGTAGATGAACTCGCAGACGTAATATCCACAGTAATTATTCCCGGCTTCCTGCCACAAGCAATTTACGAGAAATAGAGGTCAATCAAATTGATAATGAAGCATTATAATAGCATTGATGAAAGTATCTAGAATCAACGGGAGATGCGCGGGAGTAGCTAGCTAGTAGTACTTACTTTCGGGTATTTCCATCGCAGATTCCGCGGCAATGAAGTAACTTGTGCGGTGAATACTTTTCAAACCCTGCGAGACAAAGAAAACAATTACTTGATATCGTGAAATGAATAAAGTTGCCGATATGGTGCGATAATGATCGATTCAACTTACTTTTCGAGCATCTTAGACATGTCCGCATAGTCCTCGGGATTTTTTCGTCTCGAGTCTAAGACGTTTACTAGTCCCTGCTCAAGCTTAATCTCCAGGAGAATATAGTGGAAGCTGCGCACGCATGCATAAATCATCAATTACAAAACCTCGAGTAATAATTAAAGGCAGCCGAATATGCACAAGACAGTAACACTCACTTGAAGTTGTAAGGAAAGAGTATTGTATCTTTGTTTTGATTTATTACCAACGATCGTAGCAAGTTCTCCTCAGTTTCTTTGGCATTAAATTTAACCGTAAATTGATCTATGAGATTTGTGTTAATGAACATAATATCATACATTTCATTTTTTCTGCATTCGACGATCTTCAATCTGCATAATATAGCGAGGATAATTATATATACATGCAATGAAAGAGCTGAGCTATATATAGAGACTTATTGACAGAAGTAGTACTTACAGACAGTAGCAAGTGACCCTTAATTTATCGAGGGCCTTCAGATTGAAAAAATGGAAGAACTCCTCAAATGGAATAGTCAACTCCTCAATTCCAACGAGGTCGTGATGATCCTCTCTAACTTTCAGCGTCAAAGCATCTTTTTTTTCACTCCTTGAAACTTTCTGCAGGTTTCCATGTACCAATCATGGAATCTCCGCATCATCGTTGTTAGAGTAGTTCCATCTTTGATGAGAGGCTTTCCATACTCGTTTTTGAATTCGTCCACCTCCATTATATCAAAATGTGCATCGTCGTAATCTCCAGGATTCGTACCGGGAAAGATCCCCGGATGATTAGCGACGATATCGCTAGACACCTTGAGTGGGGGCACGATTGGTTCTCTTGTTCGCTGAGCTGGGGAATTTTTTTCCCGGTTCTTCATTCTTGTAACCTTTTTTCACTGCAAGTACTTCCCGACCGCTTCGCTTTTTTATGTCTTTTCGGTAATGCGCTCATTATTGGTTTGCAGCGGAGACGGTGGTGGTCACTGCAGGGCATCCAAAGTGCGCTTCGCTTTCATCGGATCAATCATCTCCTCGGGAGGTGGATGTCTCTTGGCTCTTTGCGTTTCGAAGTAGTCCTTCACTTGGGCTTGATAGATCTCCTTGTTTTCCTCTGCCACTACTAGGAAACAGCTTATCAGTAGCATAGGTTTTTTGCATACCAGTAGCGCGGGGTACCGCGCTACTGCTATGGCGCTACAACTATTTTTTAGCAGTAGCGCATTTTTTACCCCACGCTATTGATAAATAGACATACCAGTAACGTTGGTGCAACGCACGCTACTACTATTACGCAAATGCGCTACTAATAATGGAATAGTAGTAACGCATCTATAATACCCCCACGCTACTAGTAACTAATTTGGATTTAAAAAAAAATCCACCTATTCCAGTTTAGACATACATTTCATAGTATTCATGTAACATGCATTTCATAATAGTACATGTTCTGCATACAGTCAATCATACATATTTGATATAGATAATTAATACACATATATATACAATATATGCCACGCATATAGGTCGTCAGCGCCGGCACCTCCACAAGCCCGTGTTGATGTCGTCAGCATCGCTGCCGTCGCAGCACCGTGGCGATGTCGTCGTGGTCGCAGCAGCAGCCCCGTGTCGATGTCGTCTTCGCCGCCGCCCCAGCCCCGTGTCGATGTCGACACACCTAATTGATGTAAAAATGGATAGGAAGCATAGAGCAGATCAATGGTTCAAACTTTCAAAGGCTTGAGGTTGGATTTGCTTTGGTATGCTAACAAAGTCATGCTGCAACCTAGACTACATCATTTTGTTCTATGTTAGTGATGTCTTGTAGACAGTTATCATATTTATATAACTCAAATTCACTTTATGTATACTTAGCAGATTGGTGCCAACCAGCTCAACACCATGAGGCAGAGGGTTACCTGTCGTCTTCTTCGCGCGCTCTAGCACCGCCGTCCTGTCCTTCACCATGGTGGCAAAGCTGCAGCGTCTAGAGTGGAAGAGCTGGATGCGGTAGAGAAGCAGAGGAAGAAGAAAGAGAAGAAGGCGTGCACAGTGCGGACGCCTCGGCCTCGTCGCCTTATAAGGGGCTGCTTCCGAGTGGCCGGCGCATGGGGCCAGGCGATCCCGTCAAATCCCGCAACAGTCGCGCGCAACGTACATGGCGAAAAAGGCGGCACGGAAATCGAGGCGCTACTGTCCCGGGCGCTTCCCTAAAATTTTGTATCCCGTGAAATCCGGGATACACTGTGATCAATCGCGCCAAAGATTCTACACCCCAAGATAGCACTCGGCATACGATGCCACAAGTTCAGTCGACAACTTTCTGAATGGACCAAGTTGACTGAATCAACGCTGAAGTACCAACGTGAATCTTCCGTCCCCTGGAAAAACATTCGGGAGGTGCAAAGCTCAGAACAAGTTCAACTTCAACCACTTTCCACTCGAACCTTAATCCATTCGGGGGCTACTGATGATGATACAGACCTGGGATAGGGTCATAGACCTTACCTACACGCCCTACTCAAGGTCACTACCCTAGAAGATACAAAGTCCCACACGCAACGAAGAACCCCCAGTCAAAAGTGTCGAGTGTAATACACTCGACCAATCATATCACTCGGATACCCCTCTTACTTGTTGTCACTCGACCTTACAAAGAATCACTTGACCTACCGAAGATCAGGAGTCACTCAGCATCGCAACAGTCAGACATTCACTCCGTAGTCTTTAAGGTCATTAATAGCACTTAAGGCTGGCGTTATCAGTAATGCCCCTACTTTATGTACGTTAAGCCCCTTGTAATGGAGGATGGCTGGGGTCTTGGCGCACTCTATATAAGCCACCCCCCTCCTCTGGCAAAAGGGTTCGCACCCCCTGTAATATCACACACCTGTAATCCAATTGACCGCCTCCGGACACCGAGACATAGGGCTATTACTTCCTCCGAGAAGGGCCTGAACTCGTAAACCTCGTGTGTACACCTTCACCATAGCTGAGATCTTGCCTCTCCATACCTAACCCCTTTCTACTGTCAGCCTTAGAACCACGACACGACCCACACTAATTTTTGACACCGCGGCGATCTTGATAAGAGTTTACTTGTGGCGGGTCCTAAATATAGCCCGCCATTGTTATAGTAAATGCAGTGGAGGATGTTGTTTTCTACCCGCCGATGCAACTTCTACAAAATACCAGTGGCGCGTAAAATATAGCATCCGCCACTCATTTGAGTTCACGTAAAAGTCTTTTCCTAACGTCTGGACAAGCCAAGGTGGGGACATAGCCCAGTGGCGCAGCCAAGGGGGTGCGAGCAGGGGCCAGGCGGCTACAGATTAATTTGATTGAAAATGGTATGCACTGCTCCAACTGGAGGATGCGAGGTGATTACCTGGTGTCTTCTTCAACCTCGAGTAACCTTCTGTATAATCTACCTTGTGTATAATCGGTTCTCTCTTCCTTATCCCTCTAATCTACACAATGATGCTTCTATTCCATGTAAGCTTTACAAGAAAAAGATGCACATTGATGCCACGGTTTCGTTCAGGCGATCGGTTTGTAGTTTCGGCGAACGTACATGCTCAATTTCTTGTTCCCGTTTGCAGCTATTTTGAACGAATTTTGTCAGATTCGTCGTGCACGATCGATGGTTTGAAATTTCCTTTGACCAGCAGCCTACTCTCGCTGTTCCGCGCAACGTTCATGTTGCAAGTTTCCTGTTTCGACAATCATAGACCAGAAGATCTACATATTTCTCATGGTATGTGTGCCGTAATTTAAGACACTGCTTAATCATTCCTCTAGCCGGCGTGGTTTCTCTCGGTCTCCTCTCTCGCATCTTGTCGCGGTAGCGTCATCGTCCTCGTTCATCTCGGTCTTTTCTCCATGATCCTACTGCGGTTAAGCCGCCATGGCGCACACACTGAGGGGGTTCTTCTCCTCCGTTCTCTACCATCGACTGAGTCGATTATCTTGGTCTCCCTTCTCGGCCCACTACATTGGAGTCGTCTCCGGCGTCGATCATCTCGGCCTCCTCTCTCGTCCTACTGCCCGGACGATACCATGACGCGAGCACGTACTGCATTCTCCTCCTCTGTCCACTCTCTTTGCGCGAGCACCGCAAGTAGTTCGCCGACGGTGTCGCTCGCCGTGCCGCCGATGGGGTCGCTCGCCCACGACTCCATACTCGTCATGTCGGACACGGCGCCACGGCCACTATCCACCACGGTCGCAAGGCGAGCGATTTGAAGACGCCTTAAGCTCCAGCTGTAGCGATCCAAGAGGCTAGCTGTCGCAAGTCGACCTATGAAAACGAAGTTGTAACCATAGCGGAAGAATCAGCCCACATGACGCGGTTAATACCAGGTCATCTGAAAAAGAGAAACTACCTCGTTCAAACGCAACTGTATAAGTCCATATGCGACAACGCCATGTGGGCCTACCAAAGGACGCATATTGATCGAGAGAGGGCACCCGGGGCTAGTGCTGTGATGTTTCTCTTTTAGAGCGGTACACCGATCCACCGAAAGCTATGGCTATTCAAGGCATGGACACAGTTTGTTTTCTTTAAGAACACGCGACTAAAAGTTGCCCGTCATTTTTACATGAACCACATTTCCAAACGAAAACACAGTTTGTGCTGTGATGAACACTCTTTTCAATGAAAACACAAGCCACCAAAAACACAAAAGTCTCCCTACCTATGGTTCGCCTACCTAGACCTTTGATTCTTTGGGATTCGTCACCATGTTTTCAACAAGACCCCAATTTGATCCAACTAGAATTGTCAAGTCATTTTTGCTTTGCAAGATAGCCCCCCGCCCCCCTGTTTTGTTGTTTTGATACAGTTTCAAACCCCGGTTAGTTCTCAAAAAGTTTAAAAAGGAGCATTCACATAATCACAAGAGGAACTCAAACTAGTATGAAAGAATGAAACCATGTCAAAACTAATTGAAAGCCATATGAAACATACATAAATAGCTTTAGTAAGACTCAATCGATCATGAAAATCGAAACACATACAATATGAATATGAAACTATAAAACCAGAGTGAAAGTAACTAGAAACCGTATGACACTTGCATCAGCAAAAAATGGTTTAAAAAGTTTCACCAATGTTCCATTCGAGTTTCAACTTAAAATCCACTAAAACTCGTACAAAAACAATAACAAACCACGAAACTGCAGTGGAAGCCACAAAATCCACATAAAACTTGCATCAATTGAAAAATGATTTTAACAGAACAAATCACCAATGTTTCATGTGATTTCCATGACTTGTTCTCTTAATCTTGAAAATCCATTAAAACCTGTACCAAAACCTTGCAACGTTGAAAGGCATACAAAACTTGCATGGATAAATAAAAGGTTTAAACCCTTTCATTCTAGTCCCACAAGATGGAAAATTTAATTCACAATAACATATGTGATGTTGAAAACGGATCCCACATTAGAAATTCGTTTCAAAATATATAGCCGGTTCTTTTAACTATGAACAAAAAGGTTAGATGCATGGATGAACGGATGGTAGGGGTAGAGGTGTATTGTACTCCGAGTGTGGTTTTGTGTAGCTTGAGCTATACGGTACCCCTTATCTTAGCCATCCATTTTGGCATCAAGATCCGTGCAGGCACATTTGTCATTTTTGTTTCTCTCGAACGCAACAACGTATAAACTTCAAACTTTGCAGGACAACAAAACATTCTAATTACTACGTGGGAAAAAACTTTCAAATTTTTTCATGCATTTAAAATCCTAAAATTTATTTTTTTAATCAAAAAAAATCCACATTTTGTATATTTATGTTGCTCCAAAAAATCTGAAACTTTTTTCACACATTGAAGTTGTAAAGTTTATTTGGTCTGCAAAGTTTGAAGTCCATATGTTCTTCCATTTGAGAGAAACAAAAAAGAGAAATCTGCTTGTTGCTAGTTTGTTGGAGACTACGGATCTCAAAGCAATGTTGAAGGGCTGATGATAAGAGTGCATATGATCATCACTAGCCCATAATTCGTGTACTCCAAAAATTCAAGCAATTGTACCAAATTTTGAAAGAGATTTTTCCAATTTATATTTAAATAGAATTGGGGTATATACCTTGGAATCCTCCTAATGGAAACAACACTAACTGGCGTCTCTATTTCAGCACGAACTGTCAGAAGACTTTTGACCTAAATAATATTTAAATGGTTCTAAGTTAGTAAAGTACATAAAGAAAGATCATCGAGTAATTCTCCATGGCATAATTTTTACCTACCAACAGGAGACCTATAACATTTCTAGGGTTTCCTGAATACACAGTACAGGCTGTGGCTCGGGCAAGAATTGTACCAATTGTTTCCCTGTAAATACAAGTAAAGAAGGTTCACTATAAATAACAGTATGTGATGAGCATGTCAAAGGTTGCATAGTGGAGTCCTCTCGATATATACTATTCACAACTGTTTATTAATTATAGTATCTAGGTCAAACTTTAAAATGATTACATCACCGAAGTAAAGAACCACAGATAGACAAAATGGTAAGGGAATTCAATCAGGATCAATGGAATATGCTTGCTAGAAGAACCAACAAAATTAGAAGCAGAAAATGGCACAAATGGACAATGCAAACTGCTCATTGCAACCTTTCAACTAAGGACTTAATATTTCAACGAATCTAAAACTAATATGATTCAACTTTGTTATTTGCCATCAATAAGCATACACACTGACCAGAATCGATTGGAATGGAGAAGGAAGCAAGCACGTGAGAGGAGGCTATAGACTTGCGGAATGGAGAAGTAAGGAGGAGGTGGTGGTACCTTGGGCGTCTAGTCTAGGTCTCTTGGCGCCGTGGCGTCGAGGGGCGAGTCGGCAGTGGTGTGGACGAGGCGGGGTCGAGGTGGGGCAGCAGCGTCGGGCGGGTCGAGGCGTCAGGCGTGCGGGGCAGCGTCCGGACGGCGGGTCGGGCGGCGTCCGGCGGCGTCCGGGCGCGGGTCGGGCGGCGTCGGGCGGCGTCCGGGCGGGAGGTCGAAGGCGTCGGCGGCCCGGGGTCGAAGCGGGTCGAGGCCTCGTCGGTGGCGTCGGGGCGGCGTCCGGGCGGCGAGGAGAGGGGCGAGGGGAGAGGCGAGGCGAGGGCGAGGGCGAGAGCAGCGGGCGGTGGATGGATCGAGAGGAGAAAACTGGCGAGGGGATCGGGCGAAGGGGATCGGGCGAAGGGGGATCGGGCGAAGGGGCCACAATACTAATGGCTCACCTCACCGTGGTGCGCCATTAGCATGTCCATACTAATGGCGCACCTCACCGTGGTGCGCCATTAGTATTTTTTTATTTCAACTCGAGCCAAAAGGTTATGTAGTACGGAACCTATCTATGTCAAGCCCACTCTACTAGCTCGGTGGTCAGCAGCCAGTTCTCACACTGGGAGGTCTGGGTTTGAATCGAGGCTCCACAAATTTTTTAGCATTTAAAAAGCTGTTTGGTACTTATTTATGTTTAAATATGTTCAAACTTGTTTAAATAATAACAATAATATTTTTTATAAGACATGAGCATTTAAAAGCTGTTTGATACTTATTTTTTTATAAGGCGGTGCTTGGAGTGCGGGTGGTGTGGCGGTTGAGTAGGGAATCGAGGTGCGGGGGGTGGTGGCGGCGGTGGACTGGGGGTGCTCGGCGAGGGACGGATCTGGCGAGGTGGGACAGCGATCGAGATGGAGGGGGATCGAGGTGGGCTCCACAAATTTTTTTAGCATTTAAAAGCTGTTTGATACTTATTTGTGTTTAAAAATGTTCAAACTTGTTTAAATAATAACAGTAATATTTTTTTATAAGACAGTAGCATTTAAAAAGCTGTTTGATACTTATTTTTTTATAAGGCGGTCTTGTGGGTGTGGGGGTCAAGTGGCTCTGCGGTTGAGTAGGGAATCGAGGTCGGGGAGGTGGCGGCGGTGGACTGGGGGTGCTCGGCGAGGGCGGATCTGGCGAGGTGGGATAGCGATCGAGATGGAGGGGGATCGAGATCGAGTGTCCATGAAATTTAAAAATATTCATGATAGTTCAAAAAGTACCCATGAAATACAATCGAGAAATGAAGGCTCGATTTAAATACAATCGATCTTAGCTAGCTATCTGTTCACAATCTTCTTGCCCTTCTTTTTCGCAAATGGAGTTCTTCGTGGAGCAGACGTCCTTTAGGTAGGGTGGTCCTGCTTCTTCTTGTGGTGTATGCTGCTACTTCATCATCGTCGTCATGTTCGATCCTCGGTCGCCGTGCTTGTCGAAGTCTTGCTCATTGGCTACTCCATCCATTCCGATGATCTTCCTTTTGCCTCTCCTCATGACAACACGGTGGGCTTTGGCGGGTCGGTAATGAAAAAGCATTGGTCCACTTGGGAAGCCAGTACCCATGGCTCATTTTTGCGGTGGCGTTTGCGCCCATGATCTTGATTTAACCGGGTATAACCATGGTGGTGAAATACGGTCTTCTTTTATAGCGTTCTTGGCCCATCGACACGGAACATCGGGACCTTCTCTCGGCGTAGCTCAGCTCCCAGATCTCCTCGATCCTTCCGTAGTATCTGTCCTTGTCGTTACGGTGTAGGATTCCATCGTTACCCGGAGTTCGATAACCATCGCTCTTCATGTCCTTGGCCTCGGTGTAGAATGTGTAGCCGTTGATATAAATGCGCCTCATAGGTCATCGAGGTTGTGCTCGGCATACTGTGACAAAGGCGAATATGAGTTGTTCTTCCGCGGAAGAATCCTCATGTAAAGGGTGCGACGAAGCTTATGCTTGAACCAACGCGTGAAACATGAGTTTTGCTCTTTGAGTGTATCTCCGTCCGTCCTCTGTTGGCCTCGGTCATTGTCGTCTTTTCAATAAAGGTTTTGTGCTCTACCACCCAAGGATCGACCACGTCTATGTGTTGTAGCGACTAGGTTTGCTCTTTCAAAGTCGGCGAGTCGACCCTCGAAGTCGACATGCATTTGCGGCGACCCTCACGGTGACCCCATCCAGCGAGCCTGCCGAGGTGCTGTTGACGGGCAGACCAGCGGGTTCTCGATGCCTAGATAATTCGTGCGTAGGAGATGCACTCTTGATCGAAAGCCCCTAGCTATGCTTCCTTATGGGCGTGACATGTTGCGAGCGTATCCTTTGATGACACCATTCATCCTTTCGAGCGGCATCATCTGTGCAGGAGCGTCGGCCCGAGTTGGATGATATCCTCCACTATATGGACCAGCAGATGCACCATAACGTCGAAGAATGCGGCGGGAAGTACATCTCAAGCTCGCATAGTATCACCACGATCTCTTCTGTAGCCTTCGAGTTGCCTCCGCCAATCGACTTCCGAGAGATGGCGTCGAAGAAGTTGCATAGGCCAAATAGCGTTTCACGGACGTGCGCGTCCATGATCCCACGGATTACAGCTGGAAGTATCTGCGTCATCAGCCACGTGACGGTCGTGAGACTTCATCCCGCTGAACTTCGCCCGCTGGGTCTAGGTATCTGCTTATCTTCCCAGCGTAACCGTAAGGAAGTTTTACTCCTAGGAGGCAGGTGAAAACTGCTCGATCTCCTCGACTTAGAGTGAAGCACGCGGGAGGGTAGTCATTTCCGGTCTTCTTGGCCTTTTTGCCTTTGCGACGACTTTCTGTGTCCTGCTTCGCCTCATCATCATCATCATCATCATCATCATCATATATAGCGTGAAGCTCCTGCCTGATGCCCATTGATTTCAAGTCTGCCCTTGCTTTCGGCCCATCTTTGGTCCTCTCTGGCATGTTGAGCAGGGTACCAAGCAGACTCTCGCACACGTTCTTCGTGATATGCATGACATCAAGGCTGTGAGGCACGGTGGATCTTCGAGACGACAAGTCCCGTAAAACAGACCTCGTTTTCCATACCTTCAGCAGCGGCTCTGGCGCCTTCGCTTCTTTCCGGCTCTGGCGCCTTTTGCTTCTTTCGGCGGTGGGCAGTCTTTCCAATTTTCCAACAGCTTGTCTATTTCTCGCCGCTCCTCGTACAGGCGTTTTGGGTTCGGTTTCACCATCGAACAGATCCTTGCGTTTCCTCCACGGGTCATCGTCGCGAAGCCACCTTGATGTCCCATGAACACGGTTTTGAAGACCGGGATCTCTATCTAGCTGGCGATCGTTGTGTCATCCATGCACCTTACGCATCCAGAAAATCCGTGGACTACCTGCCCCGCGACATATCCGTAATCCAGATAGTCGTGCACCGTCGTGAGCAGTGCGGCTCTCATAGGGAAATATTCTTTCTCTGCGGCGTCCCACGTATTGGCTGGCGTTTTCCACAGCGTGTCAAGCTCCTCTTTCAGCAGCCCGGATACTGATTGATGTCGTTCCCTGGTTGTTTCGGCCCTTCAATTAGCATACTCATGTGAATGTACTTCCTCTTCATGCACAACCAGGGGAAGGTTGTACATCCACACAAACACAGGCCAGGTGCTATGTGTGCTTCTCACGGCTGCCAAGCGGATTGACTCCATCGGTGCTCGCGCCAAGACGATGTTCCTTGGATCGTTCCCAAATTCCGAGTCTTGAAGTTCAACGCTTGCCACTGGCTTGCATCCTTTGGGTGACTCAGCATCTTGTCTTTTTATCTATCTCCGGATCATTTGCGTCATCTTCCCCTTCTTCTCCTCCTATCCACGTGCCAGCGCAGGAGCTTTGCTACCTTAGGGTCCATGAAATAGCGCTGCAGACGCGAGTGATCGGAAAGTACCACACCACTTTTCGAGGAGCTTTCTTCCTCTTCTTGTTTCGATTGACGCCAAGACACGGACATATGGTAGACTCCGCGTGCTCGTCCCGATAAATGATGCAATTGTTCATGCACACATGGTATTTCACGTGCGGTAAATCCAGAGGACACACGATTTTCTTCGCCTCCTCCAAACTGGTCGGGCACTTGTTCCCCTTGGGAAGGCGTTCGTGCGAGAATGACATGTTCTCGTCGAAGCATCGTCGGTCATTTTGTGTTTTACCTTCATCTCCGGGCCATGGCGTTACTTTCAGGCGGTATCCTCGGGCCTGCATCCTTCATACAATGGTGTAACCGCGTCTAACTCAAGTTGATCCATCTTGGCTTTCTCTCGGCGGCAGCTCTTGCGTTATCCGTCGCTTGAGAAGCAGCTCTTGAATATGAGGGTCCTGCACCCAGCCCATCGATGGTCAGCGTCGTCGCTCTCCGCGGCATCATCATCTTCATGATCATGCCCGTCGCCTGCTCGGCATCTTCCTCATCATCATGTCCTGCATCTTCTACATGATGACTGTCGTACAACATCACGATCGTGATCATCTCCGGGATTCTTCGTCTTCTCGCCCGCCCGAGCCGCGGTGGTTGTCTTGCTGCCCTTCCTCATTTCTTGCCCGGCCCGCATGGGCGACTTCGTAGTCATCTTCATCACCTTGCCACCGATAGCCATCCATGAAACCACGCAACAGCAGGTGGTCCCGCACCTGCCGGAATCCGGGTCCGCAATAAGGCTCTTCACTTGCATCTTCGACACGGACATCTTATCTCCGTCTCGTTTTTTGAAGCATCTCGGCCTTCGCGGACCTCAAAAACCTATTCACGATGCCTTCGGTCATCGTGCGGACCATGGTCGCCTGCGGGTAGAGCAAAGCGATATTTTAGAACCAAACAAAAATTTGGCATGACTTTCCTAAAAATAGGACCAAAAGAATGCTTAATGCATGCCAAAATTCTACCAAAGCGGAAATGAATCAACATTCCGGCAAAATATTGGCAACTATCGCATTTCAAATACGGTACACCTCAAACACAAACACATATGCAAACACCACAAACATATGCAACACCACGAACATACATAGATCTAGCTAGGCGTAAAAAGTGCATGTGCACATTGTTGTAAGGAGAACAACCTAAATATAGCTTCCCCTTACTTACCTATTAAAACAAGGTAATTTAACCACTTAATTTGAATGAATCTATGGTGGAAATGAGGTGAAAAGAGGAGGCACCGAGACAAGGAGGAGGTGGAGAGAATGAAGTGGGGAGAAAGTGAGTGTGTGGGTAGGAGAGGCTGTCCCAAATATCTTGTTGCTGCCCACTTACTAATGGCGCACATCTTGCATGGTGCGCCATTAGTAGTTACCACTACTAATGGCGCACTTAAGCAGGATGCGCCATTAGTATGTTTGGATAAGCGCACTAGTTCAAAAAAAATTTCTATACTAATGGCGCACCCTTTGCAGTGCGCCATTAGTAATTACAACTACTAATGGCGCACTTTGGCAGGATCGCCATTAGTATGTTTGAATAAGCGCACTAGTTCAAAAAAAGTTTCTATACTAATGGCGCACCCACACCCTGGTGCGCCATTAGTAGTTACAACTACTAATGGCGCACTTGGGCAGGATGCGCCATTAGTATGTTTGGACAGGCGCACTAGTTAAATATTTTTTTTGATACTAATGGCGCACCCAAAGCATGGTGCGCCATTAGTAGTTTAGACTCTAATGGCGCATCAGATGGTGGTGCGCCATTAGTATATACTAATGGCGCACCATCTTTCCGGTGCGCCATTAGTGTCATTCCCATCTATAGCCCTTTTCCTAGTAGTGGCAGATTGATGCCATGATGAGATCGGCGTGCATAAAGGGTGCGCGGATGGCTTTTGCCCGTGTGAAAACATATTGGGCGGATATGGAGGCCACACGTATTGCAACCTGGGGTCCGGCAGGAAGCCAAGACCCAGCCGAGCACTATTTTGAGCAGGTCATAGAAGGTGCTCGTAGAATAGAGGCCTAGTGCTCCAAGAATGTCATGTTTGAGTGATGAAATTGTGAACAACTATGTGTTTGATTATAGAGGCTGCTTTTTTTGTATACTTTTGCCTGAAAGTATTATAGTGTCTCCTATGCGGCTGTTTATATATGCATATAATCGTGAAAGTTAGCAGTCGTTGGCTTCAGCCCCAACGCACATAATGCGGGGGTGTTCAAGAAAATATGCGTGAACACACTTCATCCAACGTCTTGGTCCATTAAGGAGGTGATCGCACGTCGAACCAGACGGACTATATAGTTGTAAAACTTTCGCTTAGCCGTAGGAGTTGAAAGGTGGGGCTACTATACAGCCCCTGGTACTTCCGCGTGCATCCGGATACGGTGCGCGTACTTGACCGGTAGACCTGTGTCGGTGTCAAAACCGGCGGATCTCGGGTAGGGGGTCCCGATCTGTGCGTCTTAGGCTGATGGTAACAGGAAGCAAGGGACACAATGTTTACCCAGGTTCGGGCCCTCTCGATGGAGGTAAAACCCTACTTCCTGCTTGATTAATATTGAAGATATGAGTAGTACAAGAGTAGATCTACCACGAGATCATAGAGGCTAAACCCTAGGAGCCAGCCTATGATGGTATGATTGTAATTGTGTTCGTCCTTCTAAGGACCAACCTCTCCGGTTTATATAGACACCGGAGAGGGCTAGGGTTTACATGGAGTCGGTTACAAGGAAGGAAACACAATATCCAGATCACCAAGCTTGCCTTCCACGCAAAGGAGAGTCCCATCCGGACACGGGACAGAGTCTAGAGTCTTGTATCTTTACGCTTCAATAGTCCGAACGATGTATATAGTCCGGAAGTCCGGATACCCTCTAATCCAGGACTCCCTCAGTAGCCACTGAACCAGGCTTCAGTGACGATGAGTCCGACGCGCAGTCTTGTCTTCGGCATTGCAAGGCGGGTTCCTTCTCCGAATACTCCAAAGTAATTTATCGAACACGTAGATCGTGTCCGGATGTGCAAAATGATCTTCACACACCGTTGTAGAGAGAGAGCGATATTTCACAAATGCAATCTACCGACAACTTTTTAGACAACATGACATGTCATTAAGATCGGGTCATTATTCGAACCGTTTTCCTACAACCAGCCATAGCGCATATTGCGAGGTGGTTTCCTTCACACGTCTTGTCAAAGCAGAGATTGTGTCCCCTTATCACGGGATTCTCATCAATACGGGTATGGGTAGTCCCACCATGCCATCAATCATGGCGCTTGGGAGGTGAGCGATTCCCAGCGGGCAAGTGGGGAGGTGCACCGCTTCTGTCGCCTCTATAAAGGGATAAGAGTTCCCAATTTTTACCCACGCCTTCTTCCTCCTTTGCCCACTCTTGCCCCCTCGAGCTCCAGCGCCCTAGTCCAAGTCTTCTCCGCACAGCTAAACATGTCCGAAGCAGGAGGCAAGTGGGTGGCTTCCACCGTGAAGGAGAAGGATATCGCGAATCTTCGGGCGGCCGGATACTTGGCCGCAGACATAGCGCACCGGCTACCAGACGACGGGCAGGTCATTCCAACCCCAGGACCCCACGAGAGGGTCGTGGTTCTCGCCCACTTCATGCGTGGACTGGGGTTTCCACTTCACCCCTTCGTCCGCGGGCTCATGTTCTACTACGGGCTAGATTTCCATGATCTAGCCCCGAACTTCGTCCTCAACATATCGGCGTTCATCCTCTTATGCGAGGCCTTCCTCCGCATCAAGCCTCCTTTCGGCTTGTGGCTGCAAATTTTCTGCGTGAAGCCGAAGATTGTGAGCGGCCAGCAAGTGGAGTGCGGAGGAGCCATGGTAGGAAAGATGCCTAACGTCACCTGGCTTGATGGCTCCTTTGCGGAAACAATGAAGGGGTGGCAATCGGGGTGGTTCTACATCACCGAGCCGCGCGACGACAACTGGGCGGCGGCCCCCGAGTTCCGATCCGGATCCCCCATGGGGCTCACCTGCTGGGAAAAGAAGGGCCTGTCCTGGGGCGAACCTATAGAGCTGACCGGACTCCAAAACTGCATCAAGATCATGAATGACAAGAACATCAAGCTTGTCAACATGATCCAGGTCATGCTCGTTCGCCAGATTCTGCCGTGCCAAAGGCGGGCATTCAATCTGTGGGAGTTCGTCCCAGCTGAACACCAGACGCTCCAGAGGCTCTACGGCATGAAGCACAAAGACGCATGGAAGGCGTTGTTCAAGGCCTCCGAAGTACCTCCTCCCACATCCGAGGACCGTGGGCTCCACGCCGCGCGGCCTCCTCGTCAAGTGAGTTCTTAGGCTACCACCGGATTCGGTTCTTCCCAATATATTCATGGGGGAGCCTTAAGTAAACGTGCATATTTGTTTAGGATTATGTGGAGACAGCGGAGCAGATTGACTGTCCGGCTCTGCTGCCAGAAAGCGCAGCTAATGCTCTCCTGACGGAGATGCTGGTCCCTGCACCCTACAAGGTGCCGGAGAAGAAGGCCGATAAGAAGGCCCCGGGGATCCGAAATGGTCTCCGATGTAAGGTTGCGCCAGAAGCCTCGTCCGAAGACGACGAGGCACACTCCTCCCCCGAAGGGGAGGAAGAAGAAGAAGGGACCGCCCCACCCGGAGAGGGTCAGGGTCCCGAGGAGGCGGACCAGGGGGCCGGAAAAGGCCCTCGGCGCAAGGCCGTCATACCCACGTCGTCTGATGACGACGAGACAGATTCCTCCCGCGGAGGCGGGGGGAAGCAAGAAGAAACTCTACCTCCCCGCACTTGGGAGGAGAAAAAGAGGAAAGCCGCCCCGGAGGGGGAGGCTGGGTCGTCCAAGAAGGGAAAGTTGTCCCTTCCGGACTACTCCGCCACGGCCGCCCATAGCGAGGAGGGGTGGCTGCACAGGCGGAAGCCCCTAGCACGATCGTAAGTATCTGCACCCTGTAATGACTTTACTTCACAGTCTTTTTATAACGCCGAACGTATATGCAGTCCGGCCATGGTTCATCCCGAGGTATCTTCGATTCGGAGATGAACTCGCTCCCGACGGCCACCACTCCTCAATCCGCGGATGACACGGAGGTGTTGTCCCGAAGGCTCCCAGAGCGGGGGGACGTGATTATGGAGACGCCACAAGGCGGAATTCGATATGTCGGACACGCGGGGTTCAAGATCCCCGCGGATCATGTCGGTGAGAGCCACATTAGGCCGGGCTCTCAGCCGAACACTGTTCGGGAGCCATTAGTGGTTCCGGACTCAGGCGGGCAGCCCCTCGTTAGGGAGGGCGAGCCGTCTGTGTCGAGGACTTCCATTGCGCCCAAGGCGCCGGATTGTCTGTTGGAAGCGCTTCGCAGTGCTTACATGGATGAAGAGCACCGTACTCTTATGAGTGCAGTGATTCAGAAGGTTTCGTCCGCCAAGAGCGGGCTAACCGAAGCTTGCACCAGCCTCCTGACAGGCTTTGAGGTAAGTAAAAAATATGTGAAATTACCACCTGATAGGTAGTAGCCCCTGATACTCTGTTTGGTGTTCGAAAAGAAAAACCAAACGGAGGGTCAATTATAATCCACAGGAGTCTAATAATAAGTATTAATGTGAATAAGCAGGCTGTGCTGCTTGCCGCTGCTGTCCGCACAGCCGAGATCGCCGGACTAAAACGGGATCCGGAGCAGGCGCAGGGAGAGCTCGACCTCATGAAGAGGCAGCTCGAAGAGAGCAAAGGTGAGTAATTCCCTGCTCTCACATAATGAAGGGTATATAAAATTAGTTATTCTAACGACGAAGCATCGTGATTTTGTAACAGGGGCCACCATCGAAGTGGCCTCTCTGAAGAAAGCGCAGTCCGAGGCTGAAGACAAGGCGACCTTGGAACGCACAGAGCGCGAGAAGCAATATGCCAGAGTGGGCGAGGTACAACAAGAGCTCCAGGAGCTTGGCAAAAAGTTTGAGTCCGTGGAGCATGCACTACTAGGAAAAGGCCTACTAATGGCGCACCAGTTTTGCCTACTAATGGCGCACTACTGGTGCGCCATTAGTACCACGCCACTAGTATCTTTTACTAATGGCGCACCACAGGTGCGCCATTAGTAATACCAGATACTAATGGCGCACCTCTGATGCGCCACTACTAACCCTTAGGTGCTCCACTAGTATTCCCTCTAGGTGCGCCACTAATAGCCTTATAGGTGCGCCACTAGTAATAAAGGAAGGTGCGCCACTAATAAGGGCTGAAATGCGTCACTAGTAATGTATTTGGAAAACAAAAAAAAATCCAAATTTACAGAAAACAACCTATAAGGAAAAATAATTTAAAAACAAAAAATGAAATAGAATCATAATTTTTATTATAGTAAGAATATTACAATGTCTTTACAAGTATCCAATAAAAGAAAAATTACAAGGAAATAAAAGAAAATTCTAAAACTAATCTTCTATTAATCTTTTCTTCTTTTTCCTTACTTTATCCCTGCAAAGAATGATAGAAATATGTGAGAATGAACATTGCAGAGAAGTGAAATTGAGCAATTATTTGCATCCGACATCGAAGATATAAGATACCTTGAATCATAGACATTGGTCATTTCATGAAGCCAAGAGTCTATGCCATTCAGGATGCATAGTTCCCTGTCAGAAGAACTTAATTATTCAGTAAACACAGTCCTAAGCTTTTTACATGAGACAAAACATAAGGTACATGCTTGACCAGTTGACCTAAGCTACGGCCACGCTAATCCTGCTAACAACACACATGCAACTAGCTAACCAAGATTACTACTAACATAATTCACCGAAAAGAGTAACAGGTGATGCATCAAAAGGAATCTGGCCAGATCCGATCACATTAGACGAGCCTAGGTATGTGGATCCAAAACAAAATGTGCAGATCTCAATGCACCGGCGTCATCGGCGCCACTCTAAGCCCCGCCATAGCAAAAATAGCAGTACCGACACAAGAGATGAAAGCAATCCGGATGGTGCCGAAGACGAAAACAATCCCGCCCATGCCAGACTTCGAGCAGGTAGAGCGGAAGGATGGCCAAGCTAGCCCCAAGGAGCAGGCAACAAATGGAGAATCAGAGGATAACAACTACATGCTTCTCTCCGAAGACGATGTGAGCCTCGGCGATGAAGAATTTATCGTGCATGAGGATCCCATCGAGCAGGAGCGCTTCAAGCGCCGGCTTATAGCCACTGCAAAAAGCCTGAAGAAAGAACAGCAGCAGCTTCAAGATGATCAAGATCTGCTAACAGATAGATGGACTGAGGTCCTGGCAGCCGAGGAATACGGACTCGAGCGCCCAACCAAAAGTTACCCAAAGCGCAGGTTGCTACCTCAACTCAAGGAGGAGGCGCTATAGCCTACACAACCAGCACAGGACAAGGCTGACCGGCCACCTCGTGGCCGAGACAAAGCAGCGTATCAGCCCGAACACCAGCCCGCACCCCGCCGCAAATTAAACAAAAACTGTAAGGCCCGGGGCTACGTGCAGGACCTGCGAGACGTATTGGAAAACAAAGCAGGACTGTCAAGATCGATCTACGGATCACGGCGGCGTGCCACAATGCGTGAGGATAACCGTCACGTCGGATATACTAAAAACAAGTCCGGTCGGGCCGAATACAACAGACCAGACTTATTTGAATTGCGTCGTGATGTAACCCGGCATAGAGGCGCCGCACACCCCCTATGCTTCACTGACGAAGTAATGGATCCTGAATTCCCAGAAGGGTTTAAACCCATAAACATTGAATCATACGATGGGACAACAGACCCCGTGGTATGGATTGAAGATTTCCTTCTCCACATTCACATGGCTCGCAGCGACGATCTACATGCCATCAAGTACCTCCCACTTAAGCTCAAAGGACCGGCTCGACATTGGCTGAATAGCCTGCCGGCAAACTCCATTGGAAGTTAGCAAAACCTGGAGGAGGAATTCCTTTGCAACTTCCAGGGCACTTACGTGCGACCAACGGACGCTGATGACTTAAGTCACATAACCCAACAGCCCGGAGACTCAGCCAGGAAACTCTGGACTCGGTTCCTAAGTAAAAAGAACCAAATCATCAACTTTCCGGATGCCAAAGCCCTAGCGGCCTTTAAGCATAACATCCGCGACGAGTGGCTCGCCCGACACCTCGTCCAAGAGAAGCCGAAGTCCATGGCAGCCCTGACGAAACTCAGGACCCACTTTTGCGTGGGCGAGGACAGCTGGCTGGCTCGCAGTAACACTGGAGGACAAAAGAAATTTCCCCCTAGGTGAAAATGGTAAACATGATCTATGCCACCCACATTCCCAAACGGGAACGAAAGTGTGCACTGAGGGACGTCTATGCGATGGAGTCAGTCGCCCCAAACTTCAACCCATGTTCATCCTTTCCAATCACTTTCGATCGCAGGGACCATCCTACCAGCATCCGCCATGGCGGTTCAGCGCATTGGTCCTTGACCCAATCATCGACGGATTCCATCTCACGTGAGTCCTTATGGACGGTGGCAGTAGCCTGAACCTACTTTATCAGGACACAATGCGCAAGATCGGCATCGATCCCTCAAGGATCAAACCCACCAAAACCACCTTCAAATTTGTAATTCCAGGGATAGAGGCCCACTGTACAGGCTCAATAACACTGGAAGTGGTCTTCGGATCTCCGGATAACTTCTGAAGCGAGGAGTTAATCTTCGATATCGTCCCTTTCCGTAGTGGCTATCATGCGCTGCTGGGACGAACGGCGTTCGCTCGATTCAATGCGGTACCTCACTATGCATACCTTAAGCTCAAGATGCCAGGACCTCACGGGGTTATCACAGTAAATGGAAACACAGATCGCTCCCTCCGTACAGAAGACCACACTGCGGCCCTCACGACAGAAGTACAAAACAACCTTCTTAGGCAGACAGCTAATTCGGCAATGACAACCCCGAACACTGTCAAGCGAGTCTGGAGCACCCCGCAACAGGATCGTCAGGCACGCCAGGAGCTCGATTAGCAATCCGGCCTCCGCTCCAGCCCAGATCAGGCGGCACTAGTGCCGCGTGTACACAATTACACACTCAAAATACCATGGGCATAGGCGGAAGCGCGATGACGAGGTGGTCCACAGTGCGGTTCAACCGCCGCGAGTCCCGCATACCTTTGTAACTTCCTTTCTCTTTCAGGACCCCACTTTCGGATGGCCCCTTCAGAGAACCTGATCAGCGGACTCATCACAGGAGGGAAAACCAAGGGGGCAAGAGGCTTTGCGCGCAAGGGAATACCCAGGTGGTCTCTGTCTAATGATCGCTATACCTGTTCTACATACCCGCATGCAGCCCGCCCTTGGATAGGACATGTCAAATAGTCCTATTTGTTTCTTCTTAATGCATTAATTGTACACATATGCCTTGACATATTACCCGAATAACAACGGGAAATAGTATACAGCGTCAGCTCATTATTACTATCTTCATATTTTCCCTTGAATATTTGTTGCATCCGTGCACTTTGGTACGATCAGTTTGCCAGGGGCTTTTTATCGAGCCCCATCACATGGAAAGAAAGGACCGAACACTTTCGACAGTGCGGCACCCCGAACTTATAGCATTATATGCATCAGCTCCGAATCATGTCTTGGGTCAATAGTTGGGTTAGCCTGGCTCCCTTGTTTTGGTACCTTACGTTCCGTTATATCGGCTAAGGTAGCGCCAGGAGAACTACTGCGATTGTGCCCCGGTTCTTCCGGACGAGCACCTCAGTAGAGAAACCCGAAAACTGACCGTCATGATGCGGCGAGAGCTGGTCACTGTTGGAGAGGTACTAAATCCTTAAATATTTTTTCCGCTTAAGGCGAGGAATCAGCCTTGTCCGATTTAGGCATGTATAGTGCCCCAGTTCGGCCTTCCGAATACTAGGGGCTTCACCGAAATTTAAAGTTATAGACTTCTATGGCCAAGTGAGAGTAATAAAGCCGCATAGTCCGATTGCCTTGTTCGCTGTCCTATACACCTCCTTAAAGGACGAAAAATTTGGATAAAGAGTGTTTGAGTTTTCCACAAACACCCCAGTACTAGTTACATGGGGGCGGAAGCCGACGACTGGCCTACTTTCAGAATTTTATAAACGGCCGCACTGAAGGTAATATTTTAAATCAACAAAGTGTTACATAGCGCAAACAAACTCGTTTTCATATTACAAAGATGACATGAGTACATTCACTCAAAGATTATGTTCTTGGTACATTCATCGGCCACAAGGCGAGCGCCTTTCATAACGCCATCTTAATATTTCTCGGGGTAGCGATGATCCTTACCCTCCGGGGGTCCATCCTTCACCAGCTTCTCTGCATCCAGTTTGGCCCAATGCATCCTCGCACGAGCAAAGGCCCGGCGGGCACCCTCATTACAGACGGACTACTTGATATCTTGAAGCCGTGGACAGGCATTCACCATCCGCTTTATAAGGCCAAAATAGCTATCGGGCAGGGGCTCGCCAGGCCACATCCGGACTATGAGGTCCTTCATCGCCAGTTCGGCCGTCCTGTGGAGTTCGACCAACTGCTTTAGTTGTCACTCAAGGGCATCGGTTGTTCCGCTCCGGCGTACTGGGACCAGAACAGCTTCTCCGTTGAGCTCCCTTCTTCAGCACGCTAGAACTCCATGGCATCCGATATGATGCGTGGCAGATCTGCGAATGCCCCTGGAGAGCTCCGAATTCGGCTAAGTAAAAGAAATGTCTCCTCCACATGCTTGCTTTTGCATAATGAATGCCTTACGCGCCGCTATCTTCTTGGCTGCCTCGATTTCCTGGAGGGCCTTCTGGGCTTCAACCTTGGCGTCTTTCGCGCTCTGTAGGGCCTTTGCAAGATTAGACTCTTCCGTCTTGAAGTCACGCTCCACGGACTCGAACTTCTTGCTGATCTCCTGGAGCTCTTGCTGTACCTCGACCACCCGAGCATCTTGCTTTTCGCGCTTAGTGCGCTCCGTGGCCGCTTTGTCTTCGACCTCGGATAGTGCCTCCTTCAGGGCCGCCACTTCGGTCATGGCCCCTATGAAAAAATCATAATGCTTTTCATTAGCATCGTTAATTTTTTCCTTTTATAGGACACATGGACGGGGCTCACTTACCCTTGTTCTCTTCGAGCTGCCTCTTCGTGAGGCCGAGCTCTTCTTCAACCTGCTTCAGGTCCTGCTTGAGTCAGGCGACCTCCGCAGTACGGGCGGCCGCGGCCAGGAGCAACGCCTGCTTATTCACATAGACTTCCATTGTTAGACTCCTTCGGATTATAAATTGACCCTCCGTTTGGGTTTTCTTTCCGAACACCAGACGGAGTATCAGGGGCTACTGTCTATCGGGTTGTATTTTATCCCACTTTTCATTACTTACCTAAAAGCCTGCTAGGAGGCTGGTGCAGGCTTCAGTCAATCCGCTTTTGGTGGACCGGTCCTTCTCAATCACCGCACTCATAAGAGTACGGTGCTCTTCGTCAATGGAAGCGCCACGAAGCACTTCCAGCAAATTATCCGATGCCTCCAGGTGGGTGAGGTCATCGGCACGGCCGGCTCGCCCTTCTTAGCGAGGGGCTGCCTACTGGAATCCGGAACCTTTGGAGGCTCCGGTGCAGTAACCGGCTGGGAGCCAGACTTCTTGTCGCTCCCATCCGCGTAATCCATGGGGATCTTACCCACCATATGCCCGGCGTCTGGGATTTGGCCTTGGGGCGTCTCCAGAACCGTTGCTCCCTGCTCTAGTATCCTTTGGGACAACACCTCGGTGTCGTCCGCAGGTCGTGGGGAAGTGGCCGTCGGGAGTGAATCCATCTCCGACTCACTCAGAGCCCCATCCGAAGAGGATACCTCGAGATGGGACCCGGCCGGACTGCATCTGCATGTTCGGCGTTATAACAAACCATGAAGATAAGACGCATTGAACGTACTATAGAGTACGGATACTTACGATCTCTCCAGGGGCTTTGCCCCTGGGCAGCCACTCCTCCTCGCTGTAGGCGGCCGTGGTGGAGTGATCCGGAAGGGATGCCTTTCCATTCTTCGGCATCCTAGCTTCCCCCTGTGGGGCGGCTTTCCTTTTCTTCTCCTCCTCAGTGCGGGGAGGGGCATTTCTTCATGTCTCCCCCCGTCTCCATGGGAGGAAACTGCCTCAGCGACCTCGGATGACGAGTCTATCACGGCCCTGCGCCGGACACCTTTCCTGGTCCCCGCGGCCACTTTCTTGGACCTTTTGGCCTCCCCAGATGGGGCGGCCTTCCTCTCCACCCCTTTGCGGGAGGAGTGCGCCTCATCATCTTCGGGCGAGGCATCCGGTGCAACCTCACGCCGGAGACCCTTCCTGGTCCACGTGGCCTTCTTTTCGGCCTTCTTCTCTGGCACCTTGTAAGGCGCCGGAACCAGCATCTCCGTCAGGTGTGCGGCTGTTGGATCTTCAGGTACCGGAGCAGGACAGACGATCCGCTCCGCTGTCATCACGTAATCCTGTTTTGTCAGTATGATGACCTAAAATCCTCCCGCGAATACGTTGGGAAAGATATCTCTTGTGATACTCAGAGGACTTACCGGATTGGCAAGGAGCTTTGCGCTGAGTCCGTGGTCCTCGGAAGTGGGAGGAGGAACTTCGCCGGTTTTGAACATCACCTTCCAGACATCCTTATGCATCATGTCGAAGAGCTTATACAGCATCTGGTGTTCGGCCGGATCAAACTCCCACATATTGAATGCCCGTCTTTGACACGTGAGGATCTGGCGGACGAGCATGACCTGGACCACGTTGACAAGCTTGATCTTCTTGTCCCGAATACTTTTGATGCAGGTCTCGAGTCCGGTCAGCTCCGCAGGTTCGCCCCAGGCCAGGCCCTTCTTTTCCCAAGAGGTGAGCCGCATGGGAATTCCGGATTGGAATTTGGGGTCCGCCACCCAATTAGCGTCGCGTGGCTCGGTGATGTAAAACCACCCGGATTGCCACCCTCTCAAGGTCTCCACAAAGGAGCCGTCAAGCCATGTAACATTGGGCATTCTGCCCACCATGGCGCCTCCGCACTCCGCCTGCTAGCCGCTCACGATCTTCGGATTCACGCAGAAGATCTGCAGCCACAAGCCGAAGTGGGGCTTGATGCAGAGGAAGGCCTCACACACGACGATGAATGCCGAGATGTTGAGGACAAATTTTGGGGCTAGATCATGGAAATCTAGCCCATAGTAATACATGAGCCCGCGGACGAACGGGTGGAGTGGAAATCCTAGTCCGCGGACGAAATGAGCGAGGAATACTACTCTCTCCCGAGACTTTGGGGTGGGGGTGATCTGTCCCTCCGCCGGAAGCCTGTGCGCGATATTTTCGGCCAGGTAACCGGCCGCCCGAAGCTTGGTAATGTCCTCCTCTATGATAGAGGAGGCTATCCACTTGGCTCCCGGTCCGTACATGCAGCGGATGGTCCTACGGAGAAGGTGAGAACTTAGGCGCTGGGGATCGAGAGTGCGAGAATGGATGAGCAAAGGAGGAAGAAGGCTGGGTGAAAGCGGGAGATCCTTATCCCTTTATAAAGGCGGTGAAAAAATGTGCGCCTCCCCACTTGCCTGTCAAAATTACTCATTTTCCAAGCGCCACGATTGATGGCACGGTTGGGTTACCCATATCCGTATTGATGAGGATCCCGCGATAAGGGGGAACACGATCTTTTCTTCGACAAGACGTGCCAAGGAAACCGCCTCGCAATGTGTGCGGTAGCTGGTTGAAAAAAACGTTTCGAATAATGGCCGGGCCGTGGCGTGATGTCATGCTACGAAGAGTTGTCGGCAGATTAGATTTGTGAATTATTGTTCTCTCTATGGTGGTATGTGAAATTTGTCTTGCAGAGCCGGACACGACTTAAGTGTTCGAAATTTACCTTGGAGTATTCGGAGATGGCACCCGCCTTGCAATGCCGAAGACAATCTGCACGCCGGACTCATCATCATTGAAGCCAGGTTCAGGGGCTACTGTGGGAGTCCTGGATAACGGGGTATCCAGACTGCCAGACTATATGCTTTGGCCCGACTGCTAGACTATGAAGATACAAGATTGAAGACTACGTCCCGTGTCCGGATGGGACTCTCCTTTGCGTGGAAGGCAAGCTTGGGGATTCGGATGATAGATCTCCTTCTCTGTAACCGACTCTATGTAACCCTAGCCCCCTCCGGTGTCTATATAAACCGGAGGGTTTAGTCCGTAGGACAAGAACAATCAGAATCATAGGCTAGCTTCTAGGGTTTAGCCTATATGATCTCGTGGTAGGTCTACTCTTGTACTACTCATATCATCAAGATCAATCAAGCAGGAAGTAGGGCATTACCTCCATCGACAGGGCCCGAACCTGGGTAAACATCATGTCCCAAGTCTCCTGTTACCATTAGCCTTAGACGCACAGTTCGGGACCCCCTACCCAAGATCCGCCGGTTTTGACACTGACAACCACCTTTAAAGGTGTAATCCCAGGTGTAGAGGCCTGTTGTACGGGCTCAATAACACTGGAAGTAGTCTTCGGATCTCCGGACAACCTCCGAAGTGATGAGTTAATCTTCGATATCGTCCCCTTCCATGAACTACTAGGACGAACTGCATTTGCTCGATTCAATGTGGTACCACACTACGCATACCTCAAGCTCAAGATGCCAGAACGTCGTGGGGTTATAACAGTAAATGGAAACACAGAACGCTCGCTCCGTACGGAGGAGCACACTGCAGCCCTCGCAGCAGAAGTACACAGCAGCCTTCTCAGGCAGAACGCCAACTCGACGATAAAGCCTCCGGACACCGTCAAGCGAGTCCGGAGTACTCTGCAACAAGATCTTCCAGCACGTCCAGAGCTCGACTAGCCATTCGGCCTCCGTCCT
This sequence comes from Aegilops longissima, assembly GCA_021605205.1. Classification (NCBI taxonomy): domain Eukaryota; kingdom Viridiplantae; phylum Streptophyta; class Magnoliopsida; order Poales; family Poaceae; genus Aegilops; species Aegilops longissima. The sequence continues at coordinate 2,471,934 of CM038676.1, read as the reverse complement.
AGTCCTAGTCAAGCGGCGAAATTTGCGCCGCGCGTACATAATTACACACTCAAAATACCATGGGCATAGGCGGAGGCACGTCTACGATGAGGCCCACAGTGCGGCTCAACCACCCCAGGACCCGTATACCTTCATCATCTTCTTTCTTTTCGGGAGCATACTTTCGGGAAGCCCTTTAAGATAGCCTGATCATCGGACTCATCAATGGAAGGAAAAACAAAGGAGGTAAGAGGCTTTGACGTACAAGGGAATACCCAGGTGGTCTCTGATAATGATCGTTATACCTGTTTTACATACCCACACATAGCCTGCCCTTGGTTAGGACATGTCAAATAGTCCTATTTTTGCTTATCACATTACTTGTATACATACGCTTTGACGTATTATTCAAATAACAATGGAAAAAATATACAGCGTCAGCTTATTATTACATTTCCTTTATCTTTTTTCTTGACTGCTTATTTAATACAAACTGCACCCGTACAGTTTGGTACGTTCAGTTCGCCAGGGGCTTCAATGTACCCCATAATATGGCGTGAAAAGTTCAAACACTTTCGACAGTGCGGTACCCCGAACTTATAGCATTATATGCATCAGCTCTGAATCATGTCTTGGGTCAATAGTTGGGTTTGCACGGCTCCCTTGTTTTGGTGCCTTACGTTCCGCTATATCGGCTAAGGTAGCGCAGGGAGAAGTACTGCGATTGTGTCCCGGTTCTTCCGGATGAGCACCTCAGTAGGGAAAGCCGAAAACTAACTGTCATGATGCGCTGAGAGCTGGTCACTGTTCGAGAGGTCTCAAATCGTTAAAGATTTTTTTAGCTTCGGGCGACGAATCGGCCTTGTCCGATTTAGGCATGTATGGCGCCCCAAGTTCGGCCTTCCGAATACTAGGGGCTTCGCCAAAATTTAAAATTGTAGACTTCTATAGCTAAGTGAGAGTGATAAAGCCGTATAGTCCTATTGCCTCGTTCGCTGCGCTAAGCACCTCCTTAAAGGACCAAAAATTTGGATGAAGAGTGTTTAGATTTATCCCGAACACCCCAGTACTAGTTACACGGGGGCAGAAGCCGACGACTGGCCAACTTTCAGATTTTTATAAACGGCCGCACAGAAGGTAATATTTTAAATCAACAAGCATTATATTCCGCACACGAACTCGTTATCGTATTCCAGGATGACATGAGTACATTCATTCAAATATTCCATCCTTGGCACATTCCTCCGCCATAAGGCGAGCACCTTTCTTAACATTGTCATAGTACTTCTCGGGGTGGCGATGCGCCTTGCCCTCCGGCGGCCCCTCCGTTACCAGCTTCTCGGCATCCATCTTTGCCCAGTGCATTTTCGCGCCGGCAAATGCCCGGCGGGCACCTTCAATGCAGACGGATCGCTTAACGACTTCAAGCAGCGGAAAGGCATTCACCATCCGCTTTATAAGGCCGAAGTAGCTGCTGGGCAGAGGCTCGCCAGGCCACAGCCAGACTATGAAGTCCTTCATGGCCGGTACAGCCACCTTGTGCAGTTCGACAAATTGCTTCAGCTGGTCACTCAAGGGCAGCGAATGTTTGGTCCCAGCATATTGAGACCAGAACAACTTCTCCGTCCAGCTCCCTTCTTCGGCACGTTAGAACTCCGTGGCATCCGATATGCTGCGTGGCAGATCTGCGAACGCTCCTGGAGAACTCCAAATTTGGGTAAGTTAAAAGGAAATATCCTTCACATGCTTGCTTTGCATAATGAATGCCTTACCCGCCGCTATCTTCTTGGCCGCCTGAATCTCTTGGAGCACCTGTTGGGCTTCGGCCTTGGCGTCTTGTGCGCTCTGGAGGGCCATCGCAGGCTCAGACTCTTGCGTCTTGGAGTCACGCTCCAAGGACTCGAATTTTTTGACGAAGTCCTGGAGCTCTTGCTGGACCTCATTAACCCCGAGCTTCCTATTTCTCACGCTCGGTGCGCTCCTTGGCTGCCTTGTCTTCGGCCTTGGACAACGCTTTCTTAAGGGCCGCCACTTCGGTCGTGGCCCCTATTCCAATTCATGATGCTTCTGTTAGCATCAACGATTTTCTCTATATATGACATAAGGACGGGGTATCACTTACCTTTCTTCTCCTCGAGATGCCTCTTCGTGAGGCTGAGCTCTCCTTCGGCTCGCTCCAGGTCACACCTCAGTCCGGAGACCTCTGCAGTACGAGCGGCAACAGCCAGCAACAACGTCTGCTTATTCACATAGACATTTTTTGTTAGACTCCTGCGGATACCAATTGAACCTCTGTTTGGATTTTCTTTCCGAACACCAAACAGAGTATCAGGGGCTAATGCCTATAATGTGATATTTTCTTACACTTTTGTTACTTACCTCAAAGCCTGTTCAGAGGCTGGCGCAGGCCTCGGTCAATCCGCTTTTGGCGGACCGAACCTTCTCAATCACGGTACTCATAAGAGTACGGTTCTCTTCGTCAATGGAAGCGCCGCAAAGCGCTTCCAGCAAATTGTCCGGTGCCTCTGGATGGACAGAGGTCATCGGCATAGGAGTCTCGCCGTCCTTAGCGAGGGGCTGCCTACCTGAATCCGGAACCATCGGAGGTTCCGCTGCAGTATCCGGCTGGGGGCCAAACTTGCTGCGACCCCCGTCAGCAGAATCCATGGGGGTATTTTCCCCCATGTGTCCGGCGGCTAGGATCTCGCCTTGGGGCGTCTCCAGAACTTTCTCCCCCTGCACCGGCGTCCTCTGGGAGAGCACTTCAGTGTCAACCGTAGGCCTGGGGGAGCAGGCCGTCGGGAGTGACTCGCTGTTCATCACCGATGGGTCCAGGGACTCCTCCGAAGAGGATACCTCGATGTTGGATGTGGTCGGACTACATATGTGTGTTCGGCATTATAGGTAACAATGAAGCTAAAACACACTGGAAGTACTATGGAGTACAGATACTTACGACTTCGCCAGGGGCTTGTCCCCGGGCAACCACTCCTCGAAGCTGTAGGCGGCCGTGGTGGAGTGGTCTGGAAGGGATGTCTTTCCCTTCTTAGGCGTCCTGGCCTCCCCCTGTGTAGCGGATTTTCTCTTCTTCTCACCCCCGGTTGGGGGAGAGGGGATTTCTTCTTCCTCCTCCTCGTCTTCGTTGGAGGAGTGTGCCGCGGCATCCTCGGACGACGAGTCCGATACGACCTTGTGGCGGAGACCTTTCTTGGTCCCTGCGGCCGTCTTCTTGGCCTTCTTATCCGGCACGTCATAGGGCGCTGGAAACAACATCCTCGTGAGAAGCTCCGATTCCAGATCTTCTATTTATGGAGCCGGGCAGTCGATCCTCTCTGCTACTGCTACCCAATCCTATAGAAACAACGTAAAAACCTTAGGATCTTCCTTCAGATGTGCTGATGAAAAGCACGTCCTGCGAAACACATAAGCTTACCGGATTGGCGGGGCGCTTGACGCTGAGGCCGCGATCTTCAGTAATGGGCGGTGTTATCTCATTGGTCTTGAACAACAATTTCTAGACATCTTCGTGCATCGTGACGAAGATCTCTCGTAGTGTCTGGTGTTCGGTCGGGTCGAACTCCCACAGATTGCAAACCCGTCGTTGGCACGGAAGGTTTCGGCGGAGGAGCATAACTTCTACTATGTTGACAAGCTTGATCTTTTTGCTTATCATATTCTGGAGACATTTCTGAAGTCCGGACAACTCTGTCGTGGACCCCCAGGCTAAGCCCTTCTTCTTTCTAGGAGGTAAGCCGCATGGGGCGCCGGATCAAAATACGGGGGCCGCCACCCAGTTGGTGTTGCACGGCTCGATGATGTAGAACCACCCGGATTGCCACCCCTTTACGGTATCCACGAAGGAGCCCTCGGGCCAAGCGACATTGGGTATCTTGCCCACCATGGCGCCCCGCACTCCACTTGCTGGCCGACCACCACCTTTGGCTTCACGTTGAAGGTCTTCAGCCATAGGCCTAAGTGGGGCGGGATATGGAGGAAAGCCTCACACAGACGATAAACGCCGAGATGTTGAGGATGAAGTTGGGGGCCAGATCATGAAAATTGAGCCCATGGTAAAACAGAAGCCCGCAGACGAATGGGTGGAGGGGAAATCCCAGTCCGTGGACGAAATGAGAGAGGAACACTACCATCTCCCGAGGTTTCGGGGTGGGAATGATTTGCCCCTTGTCCGGAAGCCTGTGCGTGATGTTTGCGGCCAGGTATCAGGCCTCCCATAGCTTCGATATGTCCTCCTTCGTGATGAAAGAGGCCATCCACTTGCCTCCTGCTCCGGACATGCTTGAATGACTTTGCGGAGAAAGTCAGGGCTTGGGCGCTAGAGCTCGAGAGAGAGGGAATGGATGAGCAGAGGGAGAAGAAGGCGTGGGTGAAAAAGAGGAATCCTTATCTCTTTATAAAGGCGGTAGAAACTGTGCGCCTCCCCACTTGCCCTATAAACTTGCTTATTCCCCAAGCGTCACATCAATGGCGCGGTTGTGTTACCCACACCCGTATTGATGAGAATCCTGTGATAAGGGGACACGATCTCTGCTTTGACAAGACGTGCCAATAAAACCGCCTCGCAATACGTGTAGTAGCAGGTTGGGAAAAAAAGGTTTGAATAATGAAAAATTGTCAGCAGATTAGAATCGTGAAAAATTATGCTCTCTACGGTGGTATGTGGAATTTGTTTTACAGAGCCGGACACGATTCATGTGTTCAAAATCTACCTTGGTGTATTCGAAGATGGAACCCGCCTTGCAATGCCGAAGACAATCTGCGCGCCGGACTCATCGTCATTGAAGCCTGGTTCAGGGGCTACCGAGGGAGTCCTTGATTAGGGGTTCCTCGGACAGCCGGACTATATGGCAAGCTTGGCGATTCGGACGTGTAGATCTCCTTCTCTGTCCGACTCTTTGTAACCCTAGCCCCCTCCGATGTCTATATAAACCGGAGGGTTTAGTCCGTACAACAACAACAATCATAATCAAAGGCTAGCTTCTAGGGTTTAGCCTCTTCGATCTCGTGGTAGATCAACTCTTGTAATACTCATATCATCAAGATCAATCAAGTAGGAAGTAGGGTATTACCTCCATCGAGAGGGCATGAACCTGGGTAAACATCGTGTCACCCACCTCCTGTTACCATTAGCCTTAGACGCACAGTTCGGCACCCCCTACCCGAGATCCGCTGGTTTTGACACCGACAGCTGGTTCTCTGTCCAACTGTGTAGGGGTGCAATCTGCGAGATTCTGGGTTATGTGTGGTGGATCTGGTCCTTTGGCAAGTAGAACCGTGGTTCTATCTGCATCAACTGGTAGCACTATCTTTTCTAATGACCGTGTTGTTACTCCCTTAGATACTACCATCACTCTCTCCAATTCATATGGCTGATAAACAAGAAAAGTAATTGAAAGTATAGACATTGTATGATAGACAGGTGCAATGGATAGTGGGGAATAAAAGAGGGCATGAAATATTTCACATTTATGTTGTCTAACCAAACAGGATAGAATGACACAATTTCACATATATGATGGCTAACTAAACAGGATAGCATAACACAATTTCACATTATGATGGCTAACTAAAAAAGATGGAAAGACATAGTTCAAAATATGATGACTATGTAAATAGGATGACATGATATAACTATATAATGTGTTTATTAAATAGGTTGGCATGCCATAATTCACATACATTCACCGATAGAATGCCATAATTCAAAATATGATGATTGTAAACACTAAACAGGATGAGATGATATAACTATATGATGTCTTTATTAAATGGGTTGCCATGCCATAATTCAGATAGATGATGTGTATGTACTATGTAAACACGATGGCATGATATAATTCCAATATATGATTTATATAGTAAGCACGTAAGCAGATGGCAATCCATATATGATGTAAAAACTAAGCAATGCAAGACAACATGCATGACGTGGGTAATATAACCCTGCCAAGTTTGAGCATAGACCTCGGGGGGAAATAGGACTGGTCATCAGTCCCTGAATCCTCCTCTGAGGACCTCTCTGTAACCAGCAAGATGTCTGCTTCAGCAGGTAGCATTGTTTGGTCTGAATACCTTGTTTTCACTCCAGATACTTCCATCACCGCTTCAAATGGCTGATGCACAGGAAGAGTAGCTAAATATACAAACGTTGTCGACAAATGGAACACGTAATACAAAAAAATGATAGCATGATATAATTCACATACATGATGATTGGCTAAATAGCATGGCATTGCATAATTCACATATATAATGCCTTTGCAACAAGATAGCATTACATAATTCACATATATAATGTCTTGCAACAAGATGGCAATGCATAATTCACATATATGGTAATTAGACACTGAACAGGTGGCATTCACACAAAGCATGTATAAACTAATCAAATGACATAGCAATGTGAGACACCATACGCACGATATGAGCAACATAACCCTGCCAAGTTAGAGCATACACCTCGGGGGGGGGGGAATAGGACTGGTCATCTGTATCTGAATCCTCCTCCGAGGAGCTATCCGTAACCAGCGAGATATGCTCTTCATCAGATAGCATAGTCTTCTCTGAAGACCTTGTTTTCACTCGAGAATTTTCTATCACCGTGTCAAATGGCTGATGCACACGAAGAGCAGTTGAGTGTACTAACATTGTTGACAAATGTAATATGTAACGAAAAAAGGATGGCCTGACATAATTTACATTTAAGATGACTGGCTAAGCAGGATGGCATTGCAAAATTCACATATATGATGTCTGGCTAAACAAGATGGCGTTGCATAATTCACATAAACAATGAATAAACTAAACAGATGGCATTCACACAAAGGATGATAAACTAAGCAGATGACATATTTGATGTATAAAGTAAGCAATGCAAGGCACCATATGCATGATATAACCAACATCAGGATGCCAAGTTAGAGCGAAGACCTCAGGGGGTAAATAGGAGTTGTCTTCTCCTTCTGAATCCCCCTCAGAACAAATATCTTCCTCTCGATTACAATCTAAAATGCGTGGAGGGGGGCTGCCTTTGCACCTACCATGGAGCGACATCTGCATGAAATTTTATTGCCACGCAAGGCTCGTCTCGTTTGCTCAACATGTTCAGTTCCATTGTTTGCAATAACTGTCATGCATAGGAATTAAACATAGTGAGATTATGTAAGGAGTGCATGCAGAAATCTAGAGTGATGGTACCAACCTGTGGATAGACCCAAAACCAATAATAGCAGGCAAATAATGGCTTCAGTTAAAAAATACAGATAATGGCTTCGTTACTGTTTGTTTCCCACCCAACATGAAACTCATTGTAGACACCGGAGATTAACCAGATAGTAGATAGATACTATTGATTGCGGCCTCGATATGTACTCCACAACCATTTAAAAACTCAAGTTTGACCATTAGTTTGGAGCTGACTTAGAGTCTAATCAGTGAACAGGACGATAAAGTAGCATGTAATATTAAGCGATGCATAACTTAAGCAGACATGAAAGACTGCGACCTCTCTTGCGGACCCGTGTAGTCCTCGAGGTCATCTGCTCTGTTTATGATGGTAATGCAGTTTTCATGGCTGCCGGCGGCGGGGAAGAAGATCTAAGGCGGCGAAAGACAGTCTGGAGGCCGAATCCCTTCTATGCTGGACCCTTCTGTCGTTGGAGCAGCTGAGCCTGGGTGGACGACGTCACAGCAGGAGCGGGACAAACCACACAAGGTTTTCTTTGACAACTATCCGTAAGAGAAGTAATTCTGTAATGGCTCGTTTGAATTGGAGGATTCCAACAATGCAGGGATAGGAAATAGATAGGAATAGGATAGGAATGCATGTGCAAAACAGAGAATTTAAAAACACATGATTTCTGCCAATCTGGGTGTTTGATTCACAACAATTGGAAGATCACAGGATGCAAAGAAGCATGGTGACATTAAGTCAAACCACAAGAAAATGTACGATTATGAAGCTATTATGCTACTATCTCTTAGTCTTGTGCTTCATGAATAGGAATTTGAAAATGATGACAAGTGAAAATTAAAATTCCTACGTTTTTTCTTTCAAGGAGACACTAAAGGAACAAATCCTACAGTTTTCCTTTGCTCCATTCCTTTGAACCAAATTCATGAAGAGTAGTACCATAGGAAACTTTCCAATTCCTAAGTTTTTCATTCACTTTTCCTTTCAAGCACTGGCGATTCTAGTAGGAAGGCTTGAGCAAGGAAAATCCTACACAAAAAAATGTTTTTGTGCTACTTCTATTACTTTTGACCCAGGCCACTGCCCTATAAGATCAACTCCCAGGGCCATCGACAAATGCACAGCTCAAACGCGCAGAGATAAATAATGATGGCGTTCAAGACAGTCCATCATGGAAAGCTAAGTTGCCTGGTACCTCACTGCTTGTCATATAGTAGGTAAAATAATCATATTTCCCGTTAGTACGTGTGCTTAGTGGACAATATATATAACATGTAGAGTAAAAAAGAGATGCAACAAGTGTACAACCTCTTTGGCGAAGCCATGTCGATCTCAGCGTGATTGGGTTGGCCGGTGAGGATGCTCCAGCTTACTTGGCTGTCGGAGGAGGGGAAGAAGATCTTAGGCGTCTGGAGATGGAGCCCGAGGTACTGCTCCGCTGTGATGGAGAGTTTCGTCGTTGGAGCAGCTCCGATGAGTTGTACGACGCCAAGGCTGAAGCAGGACAAGAGAGACAACGTTAACCTGAGTGGAACTCTAATAGCATCTCCAATACATAACGTAAAATACAAACCCACAAAGTGCTAGATATAAAATACATCAGGCGCTCATCTCTGAACTTAACTGTCAAAACTGAATTTAACTGTCAAAACTGAACTTAACTGTCAAATCTGAATTTTGCTGTCGAAACTTAACGCACTAGCAAGGTGAGGCTACACATCAGTCGACTGGCTTTTTCATCTCTGGTTAGTCGATTTTGCAGTTGTTGGATACGAAATCAAGGGCCTCCAGTTCATCTTCAACCTCTACCCCCCTGAGGCGCCAGCCACCACCGGCCAAACAGCAGCCCCCCGCTGCCCGCTGCCGAAGGTGCGCCGCCACGCCCGCCCTGAAAACACTCCCCACCACCGCCCCCACCCTGAACCCTAAGATAGATAGTGGGGTACCTCTCCGGCAAGCCTCCTCCCTGCTGCGGCTGGTTCTTCCTTCACACCGGCGAGGCCCCCCACCCCCTGAAAATCGACTGACCCAAAAGTCGATTCAGTCGACTGAAGTGTAGCTAAATCGGAGAAGCATCGCAAGCAAGAGCAAGAGCGAGAGCAGCAGCGCGAGCAAGAGCAATAGCAAGAGCAGACCAAGCAGGGGACCGAGAGCAAGAGCAGAGCAGCAGCGCGAGCGAGAGCTAAAGCAGCAGTAGCTCCTACTGATGTTTGCGTCGCAGCTGAGGGAGCGACGCCATGGAGGAAGTGGCTGGCGACGCTGTCGTGGATGGAGCCGCGCCGTGTTGGCTCGGGACTGAGCGCCGGCAGCACCGTGAGACCGAATCAAGAAGAAAATGTGGCGATTAATGTACAACCTCTTTGGTGGCGCCGATTAGGCCGCAGCTTCATCCGAGGAAACGGTGATGATGATGCTCTTCGGGAGTTGCAGGTGAAGACGGCGGTGTGGGAATGGAGGTGGCGCGGAAGACAAGGGGAACATCGGGGCAGCTCCTTGGAGGTGGAGGATGGGGTGGCTGAGCTGGCGGGATAAAGAGATCGATGATGGATCCTCATCCGGTATGGTGGATGAGGGACGTTGAGTTGTTGCTGTGGACAACGTCGTCGGGGAAGAGACTCCGGCTGGGTGGCGGACGAAGGAGGGTGCGGGGCTTCGTCGCGGGTTTTCGCGGCCTCAGTGTACGAATGGGTGGGCGGATGGGATGGCAGTGGGGAACAATGGCTTAGTGACGCGCTTGTCCGAAATGTGGGGTAAGTTACGAAAGTACCCCCACCGATTTGAGGCGCTTCTTTCGGTTCAGGGGTACCACGGGCATTTCGCGTGTCGGGATTTCATAGGAGGTGGGAGTTTTCGCGCGCGTTGTAATTTCAGTATTGCAAGGCACGGGTTGAGATGGAGGGAGTTGTCGGAGCACAACGAGACAAAGATATATCTTAAATATTTCAGGCTAACAAGGACCGGGTTGAAATTGCCGGACAAGCCTAACGTATACTGTACCAAATCAATTCTCACTACAAATGTCATTCTAAACTTTGTATTCATGTTATGTTCAATTAAAATATTTCGCTACGTGTATAATGCATACAACCTACTACTCAAATAAACATTTTAGTGCATTCCAAACGTATGTACTACCGCTTCAATATGAACTAAATTTGAATTCGATTCTCTATTTGAATAAGATCTACAATAATGATTGTTGTGAAGTCAAAGCATTTGAATTCGTTTATCTGTTTTAGTAAGATTTACAATCATCATAATTGTCATGTTAAACCATCATTTGTGTATTATCTTCAAAGCACACCACATGATTAGACTCGAGTTACATATGAACTATGTGTACTATATGAACTCGAACTCGATTTTTTGAATCCACTTTATCACTACTAGGAAAATGCTTATAGGTAGACATTTAGCAGCAGCGTTGGTTAGATACCCCTCACTACTGCTATTTAGCAGTAGCGCCGGCTAGCACCAGCGCTACAAGCGCACGTTAGCAGTAGCGTTGGATTTCACGGCCAGCGCTACTGCTAATGGGCCACGCTCTCGGCCCCCCGTTGTAGCTTTAGCTATAGCGCTGGGCCTCCTCCCCCGCGCTGCCGCTAAGCCCACCTCTGCTTCCTCCCGCGCCGGCCCGCACACCACCCCTCTCCCCTCACTCACACTCACACACTCACACCAGATCGAATCCCTCAGTCGTCCCCCGATCCGGCCGCCGCCCCCGCGTCCTACTACGGCCGCCCTCCCCCGCGCCGGCCCTCCTCCCCTGCCGACCGCCCCCTCAAGACCCTCCTCCCCTGCCGCCCAAGACAGCCCTCCTCCCCTGCCGGCCGCCACTCTGACCGCCATCCTCCCCGCCAGTCCCCCAGCCTGCCCTCCTCCACCGAGAGGTACTCCTCCTCCTTCCTCCTCCTCCCTCCTTCCTAGTTATAGTTATTAGAGAGTAGTTAATTATTTTGAATCCTAGTTGAAAATGTAGGTTCTTAGAATAATGTAGGCGTTTTAGTTCAATTTTAGGTGTTTTAGTTAAATTTGTAGGTGTTTTAGTTAAAAATGTAGGTTCTTAGAATAATGTATGTGTTCTTAGAATAATGTTGAATTTGTTTTAAGTGTATTTAAAAGAGTTTTAGGTCTTTTAGTTGTTTTAGGATAGTTAATAGAATTTTAGGTGGTTTAGTTGTTTTAGGTGTGGTTAACAGAATTTTAGGTGTTTTAGTTGTTTTAGGTGTAGTGAACAGAATTCTAGGTATTTTTTTAGTTAAAGCAATTGTTCTTATTTTTTTAGTTAAAGAAATTTTTCCTGTTATATGCAAATTTGCAGTGGACATGTCATATTTTGAACATGTCACATTTTGGACATGTCATATTTTTCAGAGTGGCCTATGTTTTGCCAGCCATGATAATAAATGATTGGAAAAAATGTTTCAACCATCGTAGAGAGCTACTTGGAAGCAACATTGTGCGTAGGCCAAGACTTGGAGACGGGACGATCTCCGTTCTTCATTATGGAGAGTCCAGTTTCCTTAATGAAGCGTCAATGCCTATCTTGTTTTATGACATTTTACCTAAGAGAGGGTAGAGTAGGTCCTATGAGAGGAGTAGGTCCTAGGTAGAATGTGTTATTATGTGCTATAATGTGTTAGAGTTGATGAGGAGGATGAGGAGTTGTGATTATGACTAGTGACCAACTAGTTATATATATGATGTCTCATTGACGAACATTGTTTGGTGGTGATGACTACTGGTAATGAATATGCTATTTAAACAGACTAGTTCATGATGAGTTGTTATTGTATAAAAGATATATCTGTTTAAACATGTACAACGCCAAAATATAAAAAAAAACATAAATGTTAGCAGTAGCGCTGGACTAAAAACGTGCTACTAGTACTTGAACTTACCAGTAGCGCTGGTCTAGAAACGCGCTACTGCTACAAAATAGCTGTAGCGCCGTAGCAGTACCGCTGGTTCCCGCACTACTGGTAGCACAAAAACCAGCGCTACTGGTATGCTTTTCTCTAGTAGTGTATGTTGATTTCAAATCATATTACATTTCTAGCTTTGGCTAGATCTTCATAATCTAAACCATGTCTCATATGTATAATGTGTTTATCAAATTATGTATGGTTCCCCCCCTACGCCTACAAGTATTTAAATGTGAGTTGCAAACATCACACTTTACCAGAAATTCAAATAAAATGTGAGAATGTTCGATATATAGTATTGTTTAGATTGGTCGATATTTAGTTGTAATATGCAAACGCCACACATTATCACAAATTCAAATAAAATGTGAGATTGTTTGATGTATAGTATGGTTTAGATTGTTCGACATTTAGCTGTGAGTTGCAAACGCCATGCATTATCACATTATGGTATAACATGTGCACAACACGCGTATGAAAGCTATATTCATGCATGCATATGTTTAAAACACTATGATCTCCTATTCAAATATATGAATCCACTTTCGTATCAAATTATGATGTTTGTTAGTCTCTTACACCCACACAATCCTCTAACCTTTGTAGCTACCACTAACTTTCTCTCATGCATGCAGACGCCCTCCTCGCCCTCCCCCTCCCTCGGCATTCTATCCACCGAGCACATTCATTTTTTTTCTTTAGGTCGTTCTCCCAGAGTCTCCACAACTTCTTTCCGACACACACCGATCGATAAACCTCTCCAGCGATGCCTGCCTACAACATACACACGCACCTTCAATCTCCTACTTTATGTGTCCTTCCCTCGTGTCTCTCATACGGTCACACACACATGTAAACTCTCGCCCCTCTTTTCGTCGATCTCACAACCGCACACACCTCCCCCTATCTAGCTACTAGCTGGGCCTCTCGTACCAACTCCTAGCTCCATTCTCTCTGTCTATCCGCCTCACTGGGCCTTATTTGCCTCTAACAAATGGACGTACATCAACTGATTTCTCACCATCCATATAGCTAGCTAGGTCCTTACACTACCACAAGTCGGACTTACGAAAACTAGGGGCCGTGCCTAAATTTCTATTGTCAAACTCATATGGCTAAGTGAGGGTGATAAAGCCACATAGTCCGATTGCCTGGTTCGTTGCGCTAAACAACTCCTTTAAGGACCAAACTCTGGCATAAAGAGTGTTTAGATTCATCCTGAACACCCCCGTACTACCTACATGGGGGCTGAAGCCAACGACATGCCAACTCTCAGATTTAACAAAACGGCGGCACATGAGGTAAAATTTTAAATAACAGGCATTATATTACATAATGGTTCTGTTTCATAATACAAGAAGGGACAATATGAATGACTTCATTCAAAAAATAATGTCTTTTAAGGACTGCCCCTCTACAAAGCGGGATCCATTCCGGACATCTTCAAAATACCGCTCGGGTGTGCGGTGCTCCTTGCCTGCGGGTGGACCCTCGGTCGCAAGCTTCACGGCGTCCATCTTCGCCCACTGTATCTTGACTCGGGCGAAGGCCATTCGCGAGCCTTCGATGTAGACCGACCGCTTGATGGCATCAAGCCGAGGGCAGGGATTGACCAGGCGGTTCACGAGCCCGAAGTACCTGCTGGGTATGGCTTGGGCAGGCCATAGCGGGATTATTAAATCCTTCATGGCTAGTTCGGCCAACCTATGAAGTTCGACCAGTTGTTTTAGCTGGTCGCTAAAGGGCACCGGAGGTTCTGGCACAAGGTATTGCGACCAAAACAACTTCTTCGTGGAGCTCCCCTATTCGGCTCGGAAGAACTCCGCAGCGTCTCAAACGCTGTGCGGCAGATCCGCAAACGCCCCTAGAGAACTCCAAATCTGGGTCAGTAAGAGAAACCTTTTCTTCACATATTTGCTTTGAATAATAAAGGCCTTACCCGCCGCAATTTTTCTGGCCTCCTGGACTTCCTGGAGGGTACCCTGGGCTTCAACCTGGGCATCGTGTGCGATTTGGCGGGCCTTGGGAAGTTCATACTCTTGATACGCAATGTTGCTCTCCAAGGACTCGCATTTCTTCACAGCATCCTGGAGCTCCTACTGAACCTCAACGATCCTGGCCTCATGCTTTTCACTGGCAGCTTGTTCCTTGGCCGCTGTCTCCTCCAGCCTCATCCAGCGCCTTCTTTAGGGTCTCCACCTAGGTCGCCGCTCCTAATGAATATCATGGTACATTAGTCAACACAAATCATTCATCCTTCCTGAATATAGACAAGGTTATTGCATACCTTGATTGTCTTCCAGCTATTTCTTCACACGGCCGAGCTCTTCCTCGGTCTGCTCCAGACTTTGCTTCAGTCCAGAGACCTCAGCAACATGAGAGGTCGCAACCAGCAACGACGCCTTCTTATTCATATAGACATGTCAGGTTGGTCTCCTGTGAAAATTATTTGATCCTCTGTTCGGCTTTTCTTTCCGAACACCGGACAAAGTCTCAGGGGCTACTGTCAATACTATGACATGCTTTTTATCTAATTGTATCGCTCACCTCAAAACCTGTTAGAAGGCTGGTTCAGGCGTCGGTCAGTCCGCTCTTAAAGGACCGCACGCTCCCAATCACCGTACCCATAAGGATATGTTGTTCCGCAACAATGGAAGCGCCATGTAGCGCTTCCAACAAATTATCCGGTGCCTCTGGATGGTGAGAGGACACCGGTGGAATAGGCGCACCTCCTTCTTTTGAAAAAGATTGCTTGCCTGATTCCGGAGCCGTATAGGTCTCCGGAATTGTATTCGTCCGGGGGCCGAATTGGATATGGCCCTCACCGCCAGTATCCATGGGGATTTGCTCCCCCTGTGTCCGTCGGCCAAGGTTTCATCCTCTGGAGCCACCTTGACGGCCTCCCGCGTCTCTCCCTAGCCCGGGGACCTTCGGGACAACACCTCGGTGTCATCCACGGCCTTGGGATA
This sequence comes from Aegilops longissima, assembly GCA_021605205.1. Classification (NCBI taxonomy): domain Eukaryota; kingdom Viridiplantae; phylum Streptophyta; class Magnoliopsida; order Poales; family Poaceae; genus Aegilops; species Aegilops longissima. Next base: position 2,456,851 of record CM038676.1, on the reverse strand, counting down.
GGAGGCCGTCGGAAGGGACGCGCTGTCCATCACCTTCGGGTCCTGTGAATTCCCCTTTGATGAGGATCGCTGGAGGACGAAACGGGTCGGGCTGCAGCACATGATTTGACACGTTAAAACCATGAAGGAAAAAGGCCGGACATATGATTGCATCTTCGAGTACTTACGATGTGGCCAGGGGCTTATCCCTGGGGCGCCATTGCGAGCTGTTGTCGGTGTCCGCTGTGGAGTTGTCTGGGAGGGAGGCCTTCCCCTTCTTGGACGCTTCGGCCTCCAGATGCAAGGAGGTCATCCTTTTCTTTCTCCCCCACCCCTCAAGGGGGGGAATGGCTTTCTTCTTCCTCCTCTTCCTCATCGTCCTCGGCAGCAGAAGAATGATTCTCGGCATCTCCGGGCGTCACGTCCGAAGTGCCCTTATGACGTGGCTCGCCTCTGGTCCCCTTGGCCTTCTTCTTGGCCTTCTTATCCGGCAATTGATAGGGCGCCGGAACCAGCATCTTCGTCAGAAGTGGAATTGTTGGGTCTTCGGGCAGCGGAGCCGGACAGTGAATCCGCTCCGCCTTCTTTGTCCAGCCCTGAGAAAATCTATAGGGAGGCTTAGGCTTCTTCCTCTAGTATGCAAGTAAAGGGTACACCTTGAAAACATGGAAAAACTTTCCGGGCTAGCGGGATGGACCAAGTAGAGCCCATGGTCCTAGATCATATCCGGCCATGTCTTGTTGGACTTGAAAAGCACCTTCCAGATATCTTCGTTCATAGTGACAAAGAACTGTAGCAAGGTCTGGTGCATGGCCGGATCGTACTCCCACAAATGGCAAGTCCGGCTTTGGCACGGAAGGATCTGGCGAACAAGCATCACCTGGATCACATTGACAAGCTTGATATTTTTGTCTATCATGCTCCTGATGCGTGTCTGAAGCGATGTCAGCTCGTCCGACGAAGACCAGTCTAGGCCCTTCTCTGGCCAGGACGTGAGCCACATCGGGGGACCCCCCTCCCTTCCCCTACGAGGCTGAGACAGGAACAAGCCGGAGCAGGCGACGATGCGGCGTGTCGTGTCGTTGCATGCGGAGGCGAGTCCGTCACATCCGTGACCCCACTATCTATCTTAGGGGTGTGGCTCTGGGGTGCGTGCGGTGGGGGTGGAAACAGAATAACCGCATTGCGTCCTGTCAAAACCTAGCGCGCAGCAATGCGGTAGCGCGAGGCCGAGCAGGGGTGGAGGAGGGGAGGAACCCCCTGCGCACCCCCTGCGAGGTGGAGGAGAAGAATGAGCCAGAGCAGGTGATGACGCGGTCGCGTCGTCGCATGCGGAGGCGAGTCCGTCACATCTGCGGCCCCACTATCTATCTTAGGGGTGTGGCTCTCGGGTGTGTGCTGTGGGGGTGGAAACAGAATAACAACATTGCGTCCTGTCAAAACCTAGCGCGCAGCAATGCGGTAGCGCGAGGCTAAGCAGGGGGAGGGGGGTCGACCCCCCTCCCCTCCCCCTGCGAGGCCGAGACAGGAATGAGCCAGAGCAGGCGACGACGCGGCGTGCCGCGTCTTCGCATCCGGAGGCGAGTCCGTCACATCTGTGACCCACTATCTATCTTAGGGGTGTGGCTCTGGGGTGCGTGCGGTGGGGGTGGAAACAGAATACCCGCATTGCGTCCTGTTGAAACCTAGCGTGCAACAATGCGGTAACGCGAGGCCGAGCAGGTTGGGGAGGGTGGTTGGGACCCCCCACCCCTCCCCTTGCCTGGCCGAGACAGGAACGAGCTGGAGCAGTTGACGACGCGTCATGCCGCACCGTCGCATGCGGAGGCAAGTCCGTCACATCCGTGACCCCAATATCTATCTTAGGGGTGTGGCTCTGGGTGCATTGGTGGGGGTGGAAACAGAATAACCGCTTTGCGTCGTGTCAAAACATAGCGCGGAGCAATGCGGTAGCGCGATGCCGAGCAGTATGTGTACTTTGTGTGTATTTGAATTTTGAACTTCTATATTGTTTTTAAGTTATGTTTTCAGTTAGATATGGACTTCATCTGTTTTTGTACTTGAACTTCTTCTTTTTGTTTCTTAGTGTTTATTTATTCATATGCCTTTACTTCTGTGATAAGTGTACTTGAACTTCTGTTCTTTATTTTTTGAACTTCTTTCTATTGTTTTTGTACGTGCATATTTGTTTATGTATTTTTCTTCCCTTGGTAGAGTACTTGACCTTTTTGCTTGCAATCAATTTTTTTCTTGTAGGATACCAGCAGATTTGTTATGTGATACTAACTTTAAAAAATAGATGCATTCAAATGGTTAATTTATTTACCAAAAGATGCATATACTTTTTGAGTTGTTAGGGGGATAAAAATTTAATTACCACGGCGCTGCAACACCCCACTACAGAGAGGCTCTGTCGCCCTCGGCACCACCTGTCAGAAAATCACCCCCTCCCTCTCGCTCGCTCTCTTCTCCCTCTCTGCCGCTCCGCTGCCTCCAACCTCCCCCAACTTCTCCGCCGTTGTCCCCTCCGCTCGTGTGTGGAGTAACCGCCGCATGCGACGCTGCTATTTCTCGCCCACGCCACTCTCTCCCTCGCCCAGTCTATGCTCTTCTCCTTTGAAGTGAAGCCCCAACTGCCTGCATGGTTCTCCACTGCGTGTGGCGTCGTGGGGTTGGAAGAACCGCCACGGATTCATGCATGCGGGGGTCCTTTGGAGAGGTACAAATTCTACCCCCCCCTAATGCTTGCTCTTAGTATCGCCAGATCTGCCGAGGCCTGTTTGTTTCTTCTGTGTGCTCTCGCATCTGCCTCCTACTCCTTCTTCTGATGGTTGGGTTGGAGATTAGGTAGAGGTCTTGCGCGTGTGGTGGGTGGATTCCATTCCCCAGTGCTCAGATTTGTCTGTGAGATGCTTGTGTGTGCTATTTCTCCATTCAGACTTGTGTGGATTTCATTTCCCCTTTGGTGATTTCAGCATTCAGATTCATGTAAGAGAGTGTGTGGTGTGATCGTTGAATGCTGGATCTGATGTATGTAATTGTCTTAGTGTTGTTGATTTCAAAGTCTAGATTGTTTCTTCCACATGCTAGTTAGTTTATGGATACTTTTTTTTGTTGTGCTTGCCTAGATGTGCTACTATATTCACCCTACCTAATTATGTTTGATTTTAAGGTTGTATGCGGTCTCTCTAATAGGCAGAAGTAATTGCTGAACTAACTTAAAGGCTATATGTTCGAAAACAAATTGGACCTACAATGTGTAGATGGATTGATGATATTATCCTACTTTTACACAAAGGACTAAGCCTAACTTTTAATACAAAGCTCTGAGAGATTCTGATATTGCTGGCTGGGCCAGAAGCGAACAAGTCACTACTAGAATCAGCTTCTTTGCCGTCTGCCATGGCTAACGGAAAGGCACAGATGCCGGACGGCAAAGCCCTTTGTTGTCAGCTAGCGGATGGCAAACCGACCGGCTGAACACGTTCTAGCAAAGGCCTTCTTTGTCGTCTGCTTCATAGAAACGGACGACAAAGGATTGTGCCGTCACCCATCCGAGGCCAGCAGATGGCAACGACAATGGATGGCAGCGGTGTGAGGTGAGAGCCGTTAGGGGGTTAATGGCGTTCTTTGCCGTCTGCCAGCCGACGGGAAAGAGGCAAAGCTCTTTGACGTCCGCTGGCGGACGGCAAAGAGCTTAGCTAGGGCAGCAGTGGGATGCTGCCACGTGGCCAGCTATGTCGTTGGCCAGTAGACAGCATAGATGGCCCTGTTTGCCTGGCCTATTTGGTCACTTTGCCGTCCTCTTGCAGACGGCAAAATGACCAAATAGGCAGCCAGTGTTGCCAGTTTGCATAGGTAACTACCACGTGTCCTCTTTGCCGTCCGCTAGCGGACGACAAAGAACTTTGCCTTTCAGCTAGCGAACGGCAAAGAGGCTACACATCCCCTGTTTTTATTTAAATCCAATTAATTTGCCATGGTTTCAAACATAGATATGCATGCATACATATCCAACAGCATGTCCAACAACATATTTGATCAAATCCAATAACATAGTTCAACGAAGTCCAACATATCCATATATACATAACCACAAACAAGTTTCCAACAACATATCCATATAGACATACATATCCAAACAAGTTTTCATAAACAACAAGGAAGCACCAGAAGAATTGTACACTCCATGAATCCAAGCCTTCCTCATGTAAAGCAAGTCTGCGAATTGGGAAAGATGAAAGTTAGAAGAAGTAGAAGAAGAAGACTAGTTAGAAGAAAAACACTAGTTAGAAGAAGAAGAAGAAGAAGAAGAAGAAGAAGAAGATTTTTTTTCTTCTCTTTCTTTTTCTCCTCTCCTCTTCTTAGAGCTAAGCTAGGTAAGATTGCTAAGTGTAGGTCATTTTATAGCTAAGCTAGGTAAATAGGTCATTTTGGAGCTTAGTAAGGTTGTTATGTCATTTTCGAGGAATATAAGCTAAGTCTATATCATTTTGGACGTAACAAAGATTATTATGCCATTTTTGACCTAAGTATGCTAAGTATGTCATAATGAACTGAATAAGCTAAGTATAGCTCATTTTTTATATAACTTAGGTAATTATGCCATTTAGAAGGAAAATAAGCTAAGTATCCATTTGTAAAGCAAAACATTAGAGAAAACTTACCCTCATCACAACAATTATGATGAAGATCGCAACTAAGGTAACAATTGATCCAACGGCATAATGATACCAAGCCTCATTAACAATGGCATATTTTCTAATCTTCTTAAGCTTCAGGCGCATTGCATCAATCTTCAAGCGCATTGCATTCATCTTATTCTTGTGATCATCGATGACATCGGCAACATACAACTCCCATGTCATCTTCTCTTCTTCAATTCTTTTAATTTTTTCTTTCAAATACTCATTTTCTTTTTCAAATAAATTTAACTTCCCGACAAGAGGGTCGGTTTCAAATTCCAGTTCACATACCTCCTAGATTAAAATATCTCTATGTCAACTTGATGGCCATAATAGTCATAAATGCGAAATGCAACAAATATTTATGAAATAGAATTTACCACATCCAAATCATAAAGCGGGTGAGGGCCGACGGGGACAGAAATCAAGACCATGGAACTATGTATGAGAAACAATCATACAAACTAAGAAAATTATACATACCAACTATATAAATCATACAAAGTACAACATAAAAATTTGAATACCTAAGAATCACTATCGGTAATGACGTGCTCATCATCATCATTAATAAATGCATCATCATCATCACTATCGGTAATGACGTGCTCATCATCATAATTAATAAATGCATCATCATGTGGAAGGCCACCTTTAAATAATCGTTCAAGCATTGAAGGGTCATCTACAACAGTAACTTCTTCTTCTTCCCGCTCTTCTTGTTCCGGCTCAGGGTCGAATTCACTATCGTTGTCTACATTAATGTTCTCGGGTGGAGTAGAGCGTTTCTTGAAACTTTTTTTGGCAAGACGTGTTTCTTGGAAGAATTCTCATTCGTCATATGTGTCTTAGTTAATGTGACGTTCATAATCCTCTTCATTGGGGGGAGGTGGTCTAACACGTGGCAGCACTTCATAAACGACATGCCAACCACTGAGATATGGATCACTTTGACAGGCCCACGGTAGATAGAAAACTTGGGTTGCCTGTTGAGCCATAATATAGACATCGGGAACATCCAAATGGGTGCTTTGTTTGATTTTGACTAGCCCTATATTTTCATTAGTCCTTCTAGTCTCCCTGGGCTGGAACCAATAACATCTGAAGAGTACGACGTTTGGTGGGTTAACACCATTGAATTGAAGTTCATAAATTGCTTCAACTCTTCCATAATAATCGACACCTACTTCGCCGATAGCAGAGAAACAACAATTTGTAGACTTTCGTCGGCCATAGATAGCTCTTTGCCATAGGTACGAAAGCGATACCAATTGATGTCGTAGTTGTCAAATGAATGGACCTTATAGTAAAAACCATTAGCTACTTGTCCCAATTCGGCATCCATAATCTCTGAATTAGCCTACAAGTTTAATAAGAAAGGATTGTTGCATTAGTCGCAAATTAGCTAAAGAAATGAAAGGTTCTAATGGAAATGACCGTTTTTTTTAACCAGGAGATGAAACCGGGATATTCGCCTCATTGCTTTGCCAAAAGCTCATACTCTTCGACGGAATCCTTCTGGATCACCGCTCCATATGAGAATATGGCGACGCACCGACTGCATCAAATATCCAGGCATAAGAGCAGTTCAAAGAAATTAGAAGTTGCGAAACAATGTAATGAGATCTTACTCGATGTACGGCCGCACTTCCGTTAGGTTGTTAAAGAGATACAACGAAATGGTCCGCCATTCTTCAACATCCAACAATACTGGTTTCCAAGCACTGGATGGTCCGAGATTCCCTTTGAATAGCTTGAGGTTGGATTGAACCTTTGTAGGCTCTTCAACATTGTACTGAGGCTTAGGATTATGAAAATGACGATTTTTGGCTTCGTAGTGTGCTGCCACGATGTTTGATGCCTCCTTAGTGATGAATGCCTCGGCTATCGATGGTTCTATTCAACGTTTATTTTTACATTTTGCTCGAAGCGTCTTCTGCATCCTCCCAGTTGAGTAGAACCAACGATTTTGCACGGGCCCCCACAATCTTGCCTCTGTCGGGAGATGCAAAATCAAGTGTTGCATTGGATTAAAGAAGCTTGGTGGAAAGATCATCTCTAACTTGCAGATAAACTCCGGCGCCAACTGTTCCATTTCTTCTAGGAGGCTAGGAGATAGTTCTTTCGCACAAAGAACACAAAAGAAATAGCTCGGCTCGGCCAGTACTAGCCATTCATCCTCAGGGATGAAGCCATGGAGCATCACCGGCATTATCCGCTCTATCCATATGTGCCAATCATGACTTTTTAAACCAAATATTTTTAATTTATCAAGACTCTCTCCCCTCTTTAGATTTGCTACATACCCAGCAGGGAACATCAACTGCATTTTCACCCACAAAATAGTTTCCTTCATAGCTAGCCTTTCAAGATTGAACCATGTCTTTGGCTTCTTCCAGTTCCGCTTTCCTTTCGGTTCTTGCATGTTTTGTAACGGTCTATCACAGAGCTCCTCTAGATCGTCTCTAGCCTTAGTATTATCCTTTGATTTCCCCTCTATGCCAAACAATGTAACAAAAATGGCTTCGGCGATATTCTTTTCAGTGTGCATCACATCGATGTTGTGTGGGCAAAGGAGGTCTTTGAAATAAGGCAGATCCCAGAAGCATGTCTTGTGAGTCCATGCGTGTTCCCTATTATACCCCTTGAAATACCCTGGACGCTCTAGATTTGGCTCGAGAGCGTTTATCTGATCTAGGGTCTGTTGGCCTGTCAACACAGGTGGTGCAAAGTGTTTGAAAACTCTACCGTTCATGAAGTTCTTATTGTCTTTCCTGAACTTGTGCGGAGGGTCTAGAAGCTGTCTATGCAAGTCAAGCAACTATACTTGCGCCCCGCCGTCAGCCAACGAAACTCAAGAGCTCCCTTGCATGTGGTGCACGGGAACCTTCCATGCACACACCAGCCAACGAATAGCGCATACGCCGGCAAGTCATGCGACGAGTAGATGTACCAGGCATGCATTATGAAGTTCTCTTTGCTAAAGGCGTCGTATGTCTTGAACCCATTATCCCAAGCTTCTTGCAATTCGTCCTTAAGCGGCTGCATGTACACATTCATATTCTTCCCCGGATAGTTGGGCCCTGGAATTTTATCAACCTGAGGAAAATGTTCTTTCTTTGCATAATCTGCCGGGGGGGGGGGGGAGATTGAGTGGAATGACAAAAACGGGCCAACAGCTGTATGGCGCTGCCATCTGACCAAACACACTGAACCCATCTGTGCTGACAGAGACTCGAGGATGCCTTGAATCTGTCGTTTTTTCCTTATGTAATGCATCAAAGCGCTTCCACGCTTCACCATCCGATGTGTGAACCATCATCACATTCCCATCTGCATCTAGTTTAGTTCTTTTGCCCGTTTTGTTCCATGTCATCTGTCTGGCCATCTCTTCAACCATGAAAAGACGTTGAAGTCTTGGTACGATTGGCATATACCGAAGAACATTAACGGGTATTTTGGTCTGCGTCTTCTCACCCATATCGTTGTCTACCACGACATACCTGGAAGAATTGCAAATGGGACAATAGTTCAAGTCCTCATACTGAAGCCTAAATAAGACACATCCTTTCTCATAGGCACGTATCTTCTCATAGGGCATCTTAAGAGCACGAAAGATTTTGTCTGACTGGTACAGGTTTGGAGGTAGCACATGGCATTTGGGTAGAAATTGTCCAAAAACTGTCATCGTCGTGTCGTAGCATTCCTTGCCCAAGTTGAATTGAGCCTTCAAAGCCATTATCTATGAGATGGCATCCAGGTGACAAAGCTCAGTGTGCTCGTGGAGAGGACGTTTTGAGGACTCCAACATTTCAGTGAAGGCCTTTGCAGATTCCTCCATATCCTCGTCCGAATCCCGAGCATCGTCAAAGTCTTCCACCATGTCTACGGTCCCGGTACCATGCTCATCGGTGCAACGACGAACCACCTCGGCTCTGGCACGTTGGGAAGACTCACCATTTAATGTCCAGACTGTGTAACCAGGCGTAAAACCAAACTTCTGCAGGTGTTTACTCATTAGAAGCTCGTCCCTCTGATTATAGTTGTCGCACGGGACACAAGGGTACCAGCTAAATTTCTGGCCATTTGCAAATGCGGCTCTAACAAACCCCTTAGTTTTTGTTAACCATTCCTCGGTACAAACATACTGACTAGTGTAACCGGTGTACATCCACGCACAATCACTCATATTGACTTCCTACTAGACACACAGGAAATATATACATAATTAGGCAAACCATATCCACCAGTAAATGGTGTTTTTTAGTTTTATTACGTCCATGCAACCTACACGCTAATAGGTAAGGATAGGTCCTAATCCCGCCTGAGTATGTGTAGATGAGGTTCGTTTTCCCATGCTCTACTCCAGATCCGACACAAAATTTCAACAGCACCTCCCCATTGTTCTCCTGATACACATCTCGGCAATAAGCAGAGAGGATGTGTACCCGGAGAACAATAGGGAGGCAGACTAAGGTATAGCCTAGTGGTGGGGAGGGGCTGATGCCTTCCCAGCCACCTAGGTTCAAGGCATGGTACTTGCAATTTGGGCTTGTTGCACCAATTATACTATAAGGGGTTCCCTTACAGTCTTTCTGTCAAAAAAACAACAGGGAGGCACTGACGAAATTCCGCATCGTATCCGGAGCTGAGCATATGGGAAAACGAACCCAATCTACATATACTCAGGTTGTCCATGTATAACGTTGGACAATTCAAAAGAATCATGATTATAAATATGCAAATTCATGCATATTTGTAGATGTAACCCTTTCGAATGGGAGACACATAGTGGTTATGCATACTAATGATTGACACCTATAGCTAGCAAGTTTCATCGGCACGGAGACCGGAACAGAGCAAATGAAGGGGGAGGAGGAGATGTCATTTGTGCTCACCAACGAACGCAGGGGCGGAGCTCGTCGAACACTAGACCCTCGCAACGACGAAATAACTACATATTTAAATCGAAAGATGAGTAACATAGCTAGTATTCGACACCGACGACCACATGTTCCTCGCACTGACGATACTTGCTATTTACGGTACCATCGACACCGAGGAACCCTCTAACCCGCTCGTCCCCGCGTAAACTAAATAGCAACTACCATCGGTGCAAGGTACATGAGGCGGTCGGTGTTGAACATTACATCCACATCTCTGAGTCTGCCAGACAAATTTGCAATGGTGTTCGACCGCCATCGACACCGAGAACTGTTGCTGTTGGACGCAAGACCCCTGTGTCACTTGTGGGACGTGGATGTAGTACTCAACGCCGACGGCCACATGTACCTCGCACTGATGATACTTACTATTTAGGGTACCATCGACACCGAGGAACCCCCTAATTAACCCCCTAATTCGCAATGGTTTTCGAACGCCTTCAACGCCGAGAATAGTAGACACACGGTCGATGGGTCAGCACTCGGACCAGGGGTTCTCGGCATGGGCGTCAGGACCGGCGGGACCCACTGGCTCCACCATATATCCCCTCGGCAACCCTCTTCCTTTTTCCCATTTTCCTCTTCTTCTACATATTTTTGTTTTTTCAATTATTTTCTTCTTCTAACTATCTAAACCTAAATCTGGCAGTAACCTAACCCTACCACTAAAACCTAAACCTAAACACAAAAAACAGTAAAAAAAATCACCTTGGGTGGCGGGGCGGGAGTGCCGCCGGGGCGGCAAGCCTTTGGTGGCTCGGCAGCGGTGGAGGAGGAGGCGGCGCTGAGGCGGCGGAGGAGGGCACCGTTGCAGGCCAGGGGGGGGGGGGGGCAGGGCGGCGAGCCGGCGCCAAGGGGAGGTGGTCTTGGCGGGCGATGAGCTGGCGCCACGGCGGGGGTGGTGCGAGGCATGGCGGCGAACCAAAGCGCCATGGCGGGGTGGTGCAGGCAGGCGGAGCGATGGAAAGGGGCGCCGGGCGGCGGCGTGCGGCGGGCGGTGGGGCGATGGGACGGGCGGCGGGGCGGAGGCTCGTGTGGTGAAGAGGAGGTCGAGAGAGAGATAGAAGGGAGGGGCCACTGGTGCGGCCCCTTTGCTATAGTAGGTTAGTTCTTTGTCATCTGCTAGCAGACGACAAATAACATACCTAGTGGGGTGGGCCCGGTGGGGAATGGACGACCTAATAGCCGTTCTCTTGGCCGTCCGCTGGCTAACAGCTATGAAGTTTTGCCGTAAGCCAGCAGTCAGCAAAGAAAATGGCCGTTAGGTCGTCCCCGTACGCCCGCCACCCACGCTCTTTGCCGCCCGCTAGCGGACGACAAAGCTTCTTTGCCGTCAGTTGGCGGATGGCAAAGATATGCTGATGGCAAAGCCCTCCGTTGTCGTTCGTCCGTTTTTTGGTGGCTAATGGCAAACCATTCTTTGCCATCCGCCAGCTGACGGCAACGAGTTGGCAGACGACAAATTAGCAAATTCCAGTAGTGAGTGCCATCCATGGTGAATTGTCCCTAACTTCAAGGATGTGCAAGCTTCTGACATGGCTGGAGCAAGCTTCTCTTCTAATTCTCAGAATTAGTTACCATTTTTTCTCCGTAGTTTCAATCTTCAAATTCTCTTAATTCTTTACCCATTTTTTCTGCAGTTTCTATCCTTTTCAAAGTTCTTTCTGTTGTGTATGGGCCCAACCTGAAAATACATAGAGTGATATATGGTGAGTATTTTTCTTTTTCAATACCTTCTTATGATTATTCGTTTCACTTAACTAGATGAAAGTGCTTGAGTTACAGGAATTGCATGCATTCCATGCTTGTGCCGTTGTTATATTGGCTTGCGAACATGCATATGACTATACCTACGGATACAAATTACCCTAGAAGCCCAACATTGAAAATACAAACTGACTGGCATGAAAGTTTGAGAAATGCAACAAGTGAATGTCTTTGATTTGCCTAATCGGCTGTAGGAAAATGTTGTATTTTTTTAATCGGAAAGTTGGACCCAAGGCTTATAGTTTGTTTCTGCTGTTAGATTATATACATTATTGCAGATTGTCACTGCTTGGTGTAGACTTATCTAACTCCACACACGTTTGACCTGCTATCGTAGATACGGACACCATAATGTGACCTTTATGAATTTTTTTGTTGTTGAAGATGGACTGATTCACATGAGTTAACCGGAGACAAAAAATATTTGTTGTCTCTATATGAACATAATCTCAGAACATTATGCATCCAATATGTGTTCACCCGCCATAGTAAATAAATAGATGGAGTTGGGACTGCAGTTTGGTATTGGTATCACTCTGCAGTTCTAGGTATCTTATGTCAAAGAATTACGTTGGCAATAGAGTATTTCTGCAATTTCCAACTAACTTTTATTAGATACACTAAGATGTTGTGGATTCTTATAGTTATACAAATTAGCATTCTTTTATCTTTATGATAATAAGAAGTAATAGTACACATGATTTGTACCTTAGTTTGGAGCACATAAGGAGACCAAAATATAGAAGATGGCTGCAAAAAATTTATCAATTATGTTTCAAGATTCTTTTGGTTTCAAATGCGCCAACCGCTACCGTCAATTCATTGGGGCACTAATACATAATATTCTTGATATTCGACCTCTGAAAATCAATGTAAACCATCACATATTTTGGTAGTAATATTTTACATCTATAATCATAATGTCCAACAATTTGAATTTATATATTCTGTGTGTTTAATAAATATAAAAGATAACTTTAGCATGTAATCGCTATGATAACCCACAAGTATAGGGTATAGTTGTAGCCTCTTTCGATAAGTAAGAGTGTCAAGCCCAACGAGGAGCTAAAGGTAGAACAAATATTCTCTCAAGTCCTATCTGCCACTGATACGATTCTACCCATGCTTAGTGTTCGCTTTACCTAGAACAAGTATGAAACTAGAAGTACTTTCTAGGTGTTTTTGGATAGGTTTGCAAGATAATAAAGAGTACATAAATAAAAAGTAGGAGTTGTGAAATTGTCCCTAAGTAATTGACTACTTTACTAGACCGATAGCAAGTTTTATGTGGGAGAGGCCACTGCTAGCATGTCATCCCTGACTTGGAATTCTATGCACTTATGATTGGAACTATTAGCAAGCATCTGCAACTACTAACATTCATTAAGGTAAAACCCAACCATAGCATTAAGATAAATTGGTCCCCTTCAATCTCGTATGCATCAATTTCTATGCTAGGTTGAAACTTCTGTCACTCTTGCCATCCAATACATAGTCCTATCATCATACAACTAACCCTACGGTGTGATCCACGCGCGCGTTCATATGATGGGCACCAAAGGACAACAACATAACCACAAGCAAATTAAACCAATCATAGCAATTCATCAATCACCGATAGGACAACGAAAATCTACTCAGACATCATAGGATGGCAACACATCATTGTATAATAATATGAAGCATAAAGCACCATGTTCAAGTAGAGGGTACAGCGGGTTGCCGGAGAGTGGACCGCTGAATATAGAAGGGGGAAGGTGATGGAGATGTTGGTGAAGATGGCGAAGGAGTTGGTGTAGATCGCGGTGATGACGATGGCCCCAGGCGGCGTTCCGGCGCCACCGGAAGCAAGGGGGAGAGAGCCCCCCTTCTTCTTCTTCTTCTTCTTCTTCTTCTTCCTTGACCTCCTCCCTATACGGGAGAAGGGTTTCCGATCTGGTCCTTGGCTCCCATGGCGTGGGAAGGGCAAGAGACCCTCCGAGATTGGATCTGTCTTTCTGTCTCTCTCTGTTTCTGTGTTGCTGGATTCTGCCCTGGCACCGTTTCTTTTATATACGGAGATCCGTAAATCCGATTGGATTGAAACCTTCGCCCAGATATTTTTCAAGAATTAGCTTTCTTGCGGCCAAAATAGAGCATCAACCACCTTACGAGGGGCTCACAAGGGTCAGGGGCGCGCCTAGTGGGGCCAGGCATGCCCCCTGCCTCGTGGCCACCTCAGGCACCGTTTCGCGTTGATTCTTCCTCCTGAAAATCCCAAATATTCCAAAAATAATCTCCGTCCATTTTTATCCCGCTTGGACTCCGTTTGATATGGGTTTCCTACGAAACATAAAACATGCAACAGACAGGAAATGGCACTGGGCACTGGATCAATATGTTAGTCCCAAAAATAATATAAAAAGTTGCCAAAAGTGTATGAAACAATCAAAATTATAGATACGATGAAGAAGTATCAGCATCCCCAAGCTTAATTCCTGCTCGTCTGTGGCGACCGGTTTTCCGGGTATTAATTTCCAGAAAATGGTCCTTGTGTGTTAGCTGATGAGGCACCAACTTGATACAGAAAATCCAAGCAAAATGCGAAATATGTAGTACAAGACCATTCTGGCCTGTGCGTACAACAATTTGGTTTCTAGTGGTTGATGGCGGAAGCGGTTTGTGGATCATCAGCGTCTATGGGACTCCATTTCCCACAGGAATAGCTGACCAGGATAACTCCTATGTTCGCGAGGCTGCTATCACCATTGCTTAAGTTCCGGGGCTGTCATCACGGTCGCTCCTCTCCGTGCAAGAAATCTGGCCAAGACAATAGCCAGGGACAAGCCAGTGAGTACTTTTGAATGTACTCGCAAACATTATGAACACGGGTATAATATAACAACGATAATTCTGTACTGAAATATTTTATGATCATGACGTCAGTCACAAAAATAGTAAAATCTCTGATGCATGCAAGCAAGTTATTTATGGATATGCAATAACATAGTAGTGATAAAAAAAATGCCTCAGTCGGGTGTCTGAGCGACACCACATAAAGGGCTTATAAAATAAATAACAAGCATGCGACAGTCGGGCGTCTCAGCGACACCACATAAAGGGCTTATAAAATAAATAACAAATATGCCACAGTCGGGCGTCTCAGCGACACCACATAAAGGGCTTATAAAATAAATAACAAGCATGCCACAGTCGGGCGTCTCAGCGACACCACATAAAGGGCTTATAAAATAAATGCCACAGTCGGGCGTCTCAGTGACACCACATAAAGGGCTTATAAAATAAATAACAAGCATGCCACAGTCGGGCGTCTCAGTGACACCACATAAATAGCTTATAAAATAAATAACAAGTATGCCACAGTCGGGCGTCTCAGCGACACCACATAAAGGGCTTATAAAGTAAATAATATTAATGAATATTCAGGAGGTAAAAACTGTCCCAGGGATACTCAATACTTCAAAAATTAAAGGGGTTAGTCCATAATAATCATAATCATCATAAGTCACCAATCACGATCCATGTTCTGGCTTAGCAATTTTCTCCTCCGAAGACCGACACTTGACCCATCCCAGACTATAATCCTTAACCATGGACACGGCTATTCGAATAGGTTTTAATCTCTGCAGAGAGTGTACTCTTTACCCACGAGTAACAGATTCCTTTAGTCCATCGGGACTAATTCCGTCTACGGCATTTTAATTGGAAACACACCTATCCGCACACACCATCCTAACTTACCGGTGTCTGGAATCACCCACGACACCCGTTAAGCAAAACTCTAAGTGGGGAGGCTACAACCTCGACGTAACATGGGATCACAAAATTTATACCGCGCGCAAGTTAGAGGAGCTACCCCTTCGGCTACAACCGAAACACCCATGCTCCCGGACCAGGTGGCATGCCTACCGGATGCCTCCGGTATCTTCCACCATGGCCTCTCTGTATGGTGTGTGCTAGGAAAGGGGTTGACAATTTACTGAACCGTACCCTACCTATGGCAGGGACAAGTGGCAGTATGAAAACAAGTATGGGGGTTACCGGAACAAGACTCGATCTATGGTCGACTCAGGAGGTTTAAAAATTCCCTGCATGATTAGCATAACAATATATACTTCAACCAACAGATAGCAACACCACGTTACATACCCCCTCATGCCATACCGGACACGACCGTCTCGACAGAGGACTAGGGACAAAACCGTGTCTACCCAAGACAGAGGCCTTCCCGGCTTCCCTTCCGGTATGCATGAAAGGCATATGACGGTGATTTCCATCACAACCATATCAACTCCATTAGCATGAAAATCATTAATATGCACTCATGAGGAGGAACACATCATCACATAAAATGACGTATGCCCGTGTAGGGTGGTGTTGTCACCGTGTTCAAACAACGCACACAATATTATGCCAGGGTTCAGAATGCTTGCCTTTAAGTCGTGGGGAGGCAAGGTGCATTCCAAAACTCTTGAAAGCTTTCTCCTCTCTTCAAAAAAATCCTATTTAAAATATATTTGAATTAACACACAATTTCAAAACAGCACAAAAAGTTGTTTTGAAATTTTTTCAAATAAATCTTAAAATAAACTAGATTAAATTTTGAAGAGGTAGAAAAAGAATCAATTCATTTGGAGGTATATTTAAAAAGTTATAGCCAGTCAGAGTTTAGTCGATATTTTGTTTTTTTAAAATAAAACAGAAAATGGAAAACGATTCGAAATGTACACGTCGAACACGTACTCTGGAATTACGGTTCCACTTATGCCCGCGTGGACTGCACGGGGAGTCGCTGAAAGTGGGTCCAAGGGGCCCACTAGTCATGTTTGACTGGTCTCCCCTCCCACTGCTTCTTCTGCCCGAGAAGAGCGGGACTCCGGCGACCGTCGCCGGCGAACAGCGGTTCCTCGCAGGGAGCTGAGGAAGGGGATGGATCCAAGGATCAGCGGCGGTCCTCCCGGTGGTCGTAGGGTCATCGGAGGTGGAGGAAATCGCCGGCGGTGAGATCTGCGGCGGAGGAAAGCTTCGGTGGATTTGGGGGTTCGGGCTAGGTTGATGCTCCGACGTCGCTTGGGGTTTGGGCGGCTCCGCAAGACGATGTGGAGCCGAGTGGTGGTGATGGAAGGGTGGGGCATGCCTTGGTGGTGCCGGGGTGAACCGGAATGAGGCGGCGGCCGAACTTGCCGGAGAGGTTGAAGATGGCCTTCTCCTCTTCAATTGATGGCAACGGGGCACTAGGGGAACACCGTGAGGCTGCTTGTGTGCTCGGAGGGGCTCGAGGAGCTTCCTTTTATAGCGCTCCCAAGTCGGTTCGCGGCGGCCGTGGATGAGCTCGTCGGCGACCGTCGTTTTGTAGCTTGCAGGGCATCATGGAGGGGATGGGGATGGCGGCAGGAGCTAGCGGGCGAGCGGGTACTGCTCCAAGGGTGAGCTGGCGAGCGGGCATGGCTCAGGCGACGCCGAACAGTGCAGGGGCTGTCGGGCGGTAGTGGCGGCTAGCTGCTGGCTTGCCGGAGACGTGGCTAGGGCTGCGGTGCTCATGGGGTGCGGAAGGGGACGTGGCGTGCTGGCTGCGGTCGGCCAAGGGTCAGAGTGGGTGCGGGGCGAGACACGGCGGCTCGGTCGCGACACGTGCAAAACGCGCGCTCTGGGCGCGCCCAGAGCACGCACGGGACGTGCTCGACAAAATGCTAGGGCATGCTATAGGTCTTGGATGAGGTTGGGGTTTAACAGACCTAGGCCAAAGTCATCTAAAGGCTTAGTGGACAAGTTATTGTTCCCAGAGGTGCAATGCCTCAGTGCAAAACAAAGATCATGTCAAAATAGATCATGCCCATAAGGTGTTTGTCAAAATGCCAGGGGCACCTAGGCATTTCTTGGAGTGGCCAAAACTCCCAGAGTGGGGTCTCTTTAGATGAAAGAGAGGGTGGTGGGGTTAGTTTGACAAATGGAGAAACTTGCTAGTGCAAGTTTTGCAAAACTTCAATTCTGGATAGGGAGTAAATGGCATCATTACATGAACCAAAAATGTCCCAAAGGGTGCATGCTCCTGGACTTAGGGGATTTGTAGGGTTGACTACAAGCAGGTGAAAGCACAAGGTCACTAGAGCAAAAATAAATAGGGTTGTAGTAGAAAACACAAGGCTGGTCCAGAATGAAAAAGAGGTTGATTCACTCAATTTTTCCAAAGAACATCACTAGGTTTTTGCATAAAGTTGGATGGCATGCTACCACTGACATCCCATAATTTTGGTGGAGGCTTTAAAGAAATATTTAAATAGGTTGTAGTGCAAAAATGCCAACTGGACCAGATTTGAAAAAATAGGTGTAGACCTCAAAATATGCAATGAATGAAATTTATTTTTGCATAAAAGTGATTTAGAAACATCACATGACATCTCCAAATTTTGGTTCGAATTTTAGTTAAATTTATCAAATGGTGGTTGTTCAAAAAGAGCTCCAAAACTGATGAAAGTCATTTTAAGGAATAATGCTCAGGAAGATATAATTTAATAAATAAAATTACATAGAAATCCAACACATTTTTTTGGAAAGTTTCCACTTGGGTAAAACTACTCAAAAAAAAAGTTCTGAAATTAACAGAAAAATCCAGAAGGCAAAAAATTTAAACTCCTAGAAAAATTTTAATAAATAAAACCTGGTTAAATTTTTGGGGTGTTACATCGTCCTCGAGTAGGTAAATGATAAAAAAGATAATTTTTGATGTGGAATGATATCTAGCATAATCTTGATCATATGTCTAATCATGTCATGAATATTAAGACACGAGTGATTCCAAGCAATAGTTTATCATTTGACATAAGAAAAACAATACTTCGAGCGTACTAATAAAGCAATCATGTCTTGTCAAAACAACATGGCCAAAGAAAGTTATCCCTACAAAATCATATAGTCTGGCTATGCTCCATCTTCATCACACAAAATATTCAAAACATGCACAACCCCGATGACAAGCCAAGCAATTGTTTCATACTTTTGGCATTCTCAAACCTTTTCAACTTTCACGCAACACATGAGCGTGATCCATGGAAGTCGCACTATAGGTGGAATAGAGTACGATGGTGGAGGTTGTGTGGAGAAGATAAAAAGGAGAAAGTCTCACATCAACGTGGCTAATCAACGGGCTATGGAGATTCCCATCAATTGATGTCAATGCGAGGAGTAGGGATTGCCATGCAACGGATGCACTAGAGCTATAAGTGTATGAAATCTGAAACCGAAACTAAGTGGGTGTGTATCCAACTGGCTTGCTCATGAAGACCTCGAGCATTTGAGGAAGCCCATCATCGGAATATACAAGCCAAGTTCTATAATGAAAGTTCCCACTAGTACATGAAAGTGAAAGCATAGGAGACTCTCTCTATGAAGAACATGGTGCTACTCTGAAGCAGAAGTGTGGTAAAAGGATAGTAACATTGCCCCTTCTCTCTTTTTCTCTAATTTTTTAATTTTCTCTTTTTTAATAGGCTTCTTTGCCCCCCCCCCCCCCTTTTTAGTCCAGGGTCTCATCCCGACTTGTGGGGGAATCATAGTCTCCATCATCCTTTCCTCACTAGGGCAATGCTCTAATAATGATGATCATCACACTTATATTTACTTACAACTCATTATTACAACTCGATATCTAGAACAAAGATATGACTCTATATGAATGCCTCCGGCGGTGTACCGGGATGTGCAATGATCTAGCGTAGCAATGACATCAAAACCGGACAAGCCATGATAACATCATGCTAGCTATCTTATGATCATGCAAAGCAATATGACAGTGAATGATCAAGTCATGTATATGATGATGATGGAAGTTGCATTGCAATATATCTTGGAATGGCTATGGAAATGCCATGATAGGTAGGTATGGTGGCTGTTTTGAGAAAGATATAAGGAAGCTTATGTGTGATAGAGCGTATCGTATCACGGGGTTTGGATGCACCAGCGAAGTTTGCACCAACTCTCGAGGTGAGAAAGGGCAATGCATGGTACCGAAGAGGCTACCAATGATGGAAAGGTGAGAGTGCGTATAATCCATGGACTCAATATTAGTCATAAAGAACTCACATTCTTATTGCAAAAATTGATTAGCCTTCGAAACAAAGTACTACGCGCATGCTCCTAGGGGGGTAGATTGGTAGGAAAGGACCATCGCTCGTCCCCGACCACCACTCATACGGAAGACAATCAATAAATAAATCATGCTCCGACTTCATCACATCACGGTTCACCATACGTGCATGCTACGGGAATCACCAACCTCAACACAAGTATTTCTACTAATCCACAACTACCCACTAGCATGACTCTAATATCACCAACTTTATATCACAAAACTATTGTAAGGAATCAAACATATCATATTCAGCGATCTACAAGTTTATGTAGGATTTTATGACTAACCATGTGAATGACCAATTCCTGTTATCTCTCTAAATAGATATAAATGAAGCAAGAGAGTTTAATTCTTTCTAAAAAAGATATGCCCACGCTCTAACAAATATAAGTGAAGCAAAAGAGCATTCTAGAAATGGCGGTTTTCTATATGAAGAGAAACAGGCAATCCAAACTTCAAATGATATAAGTGAAGCACATGAAGCATTCTATAAATCAACCAAGGACTATCTCTGTGACGCCCCGATTCAATCGTACACTAATCATGCACGCAAATGTGTACGATCAAGATTAGGGACTCACGGGAAGATATCACAACACAACTCTAAAACATAAATAAGTCATACAAGCGTCATATTACAAGCCAGGGGCCTCGAGGGCTCGAATACAAGTGCTCGATCATAGAGGAGTCAGCGGAAGCAACAATATCTGAGTACAGACATAAGTTAAACAAGTTTGCCTTAAGAAGGCTAGCACAAACTGGGATACAGATCGAAAGAGGCGCAGGCCTCCTGGCTGGGATCCTCCTAACTACTCCTGGTCGTCGTCAGCGGACTGCACGTAGTAGTAGGCACCTCCGATGTAGTAGGAGTCGTCGTCGACGGTGGCGTCTGGTTCCTGGGCTCCAACGTCTGGTTGCAGCAATCGGGTAGAGATAGGGAAAAAAAGGGGGAACAAGGCAACCATGAGTACTCATCCAAAGTACTCGCAAGCAAGGAGCTACACTACATATGCATGGATATATGTGTAAATGGCCATATCGGTGGACTGAACCGCAGAATGCCAGAATAAGAGGGGGATAGCTAATCCTGTCGAAGACTATGCTTCTGGCAGCCTCTGCCTTGCAGCATGCAACAGAGAGTAGACTGAAGTCCTCCAAGTAGCATCTCATAGCAATAATCCTACCCGGCGATCCCCTCCTCGTAACCCTGAGAGAGAGCGACCACCGGGTTGTATCTGGCACTTGGAAGGGTGTGTTTTATTAAGTATTCGGTTCTAGTTGTCATAAGGTCAAGGTGCAACTCCAAGTCGTCCTGTTACCGAAGATCACGGCTATTCGAATAGATTAAACTTCCCTGCAGGGCTGCACCACATAACCCAACACGCTTGATCACATTTGGCCGGACACACTTTCTTGGGTCATGCCCGGCCGCGGAAGATCAACACGTCGCAGCCCCACCTAGGCCACCAGAGAGGTCAGCACGCTGGTCTAAACCTAAGCGACAGGGTCTGGGCCCATCGCCTTAGCACACCAAGACGCTTGCGGGCGGCGGAAGGCATCTAGCCTAACAGCGTTCAGTCCAATCCGGTAGCGCCGGCCACCGCCGACATCACGAAGGCTTCGGCTGATACCACGACGGCGGGATACCCATAACTACTCCCGCGTAGATGGTTAGTGCGTATAGACCAAATGGCAAGACTCAGATCAAATACCCAGATCTCGTTAAACGTGTTAAGTATCCGCGAACGCCGACCAGGGCCTGGCCCACCTCTCACCCAGGTAGTCTCGACCTGCCCTGTCGCTCCGCCACAAAGTAACAATCGGGGGCCGTCGGGAACCCAGGCCCACCTCTACCGGGATGGAGCCACCTGTCCTTTCAGCCACCATCTCCGAACAGTATCATAGGTAATGTAATAGTGTAAAGTATATAGTATATGCCCGTGATCACCTCCCGAAGTGATCACAGCCCCGTAGTATAGCATGGCAGATGGACAAGAATGTAGGGCCACTGATGGAACACTAGCATCCTATACTAAGCAAGAGGATAAAGGTAAAGGTAACAAAAGAGTAGCAAGGACAGGCTATGCAGCAAGATAGGATTAATCGAAAGCAAGTAAAAGCTACACTACTCTAATGCAAGCAGATAGAGAAGAGTAGGCGATATCCGTGATCAAAGGGGGCTTGCCTGATTGCTCGGCAAGAAGGAGGGG
The DNA here is from genome assembly GCA_021605205.1 of Aegilops longissima. Lineage (NCBI taxonomy): Eukaryota > Viridiplantae > Streptophyta > Magnoliopsida > Poales > Poaceae > Aegilops > Aegilops longissima. The sequence continues at coordinate 2,435,139 of CM038676.1, read as the reverse complement.
CGTCGGTGACGAGTCGCACCACTGTGGGCATCAGATTGTCACGGGTCTACCGGAGAGAAGAGGGGAGAAATAGTAAATACATAGCAAGCAAGTGCATAACAGGACAACAAGCAGAGCTTGACGTGCTCTAACGCGGTATGAGGTGATACCGGTGAAGGGGGGGGGGGGAACATCCGGGAAAGTATCCCCAGTGTTCCGTGTTTTCGGACAGAGGGGCCGGAGAGGGAAAGTTGCGAGTTCGATAGGTTAGGGGGGTGTGGCGGACGAACGGGTTGCGTATCCGGAATCATCTCTTCGTTCTGAGCAACTTTCATGTTGAAAATATTTTAATCCGAGTTACAGAATAAAAGATATGATTTTCTAAAGATTTAATCATTTTCTGATTTTATTTAATTGTTTATTAAAATCCAACATTATCCAGAATAGTGTTTGATGATGTCATCATGACGTCAGCAGTTGACCTGGTCAACCTGACATGGGGTCCCGCATGTCATTGCCTAACTAACTAACTAACTGTTAGTCAAATGAATTAGCAGGTTAATTTGGTTTAATAGTTAGTTAACAGAATTAATTAAGTTAATTAATTCTTTAATTAATTAATTAATTAATATTACTTATTTATTTTACTATTATTTTTAATTCTTTTTCTCTAACATTCTGGGATGGGCCCCGACTGTCATTGGGCCAGGGGCCATAATGGATTGGGCGCTAGCGGGCGTTGGGCACCAGCCCGAGCGGTTGAGCGTCTTGAGCGAACCGAAGACGGCGCCCTGGGCGTGGCAAGCTCGAAGCGGCGACCAGCGCTGGTGCGGCACGACGAGGCCCCTGTGCCGCAGCGGCAACGAGGCCGAGGGCCGGCGCGCGAGCTGGCGCGACGGAGGCAGGGATCGTGGGCGGAGCAGAGCCCTTAGGAGCACGGCCGTCGGCGATGAGGAGAGCAAGGGCGTGGCCGTGCGTAGCCCTGGCGAGGCGGGGCGGTGCGGGGTCGGCGGTGACCAACAGGGGCGCGACCACGGTGGGCGCGCACGGGAAGGGGGCCGCGGGCGTGCCCGCAGGCGAGGCGCAGGGCGCGGCCACGCACCGGGCGCGGACACGGCGAACAGGAGCAGGCCCATGGCGCGAGTCTTCGCGACGAGTAGGGGAAAGGGGTGTTGACCAGCGGTCGGGGGACGACGGGCACGGACGATCGATGTAGCGCGTGGCCAGGGCGTGGCCGGCCGGGGTGAGCGCGGGGCCGGAGCAGGGGAGGAGGAGGAGAGGGAGCAGGGGGAGGCGCTCACATCGGGGTCGTAGGGACTTGGCAACGGTGCGCGGGGAGCGACTCGGGGAGGAGGACGAGGAGGTCCGGCGTGGGGGGGGGGAGGCAGGCCGGCGATGCAGGATGTCAAAGACGAGGTCGATGGAGGCGAATCGGTGCAGCTCCGCTCGATTTGACGCTCTGGATGGATGAGTTCGTCGGTGGCGATCCTCCTGGACTCGTCGGAGCGGCAAACGGTGGCTGGTGGCCATGGGGTTCACGGCGGCGCGGCGTCAGGCGCGGTCGTGGTCGGCACGACGAGGGGCGTCGTCAAGGGAGAGGGGACAGGGACGCGAGGAAGAGGGCAGGGGGAGGCTAGGGCGGCCTCGGCTCGCAGCAGAGCAGTGGGGGAGGCGAGGCCATGGGGATCGGGCGCTGGCCTGCCTGCCCTGGTGATGGGGTGTTTGGTTTCGCCTCGATCCAGATTGGATCGGGGTGGGGGAGAGGGAGTGGCGGCGTGGGGGAAAGTGGTGGAGTGGGACGCTAGGGTTCGGGTGGGTGTGAGAGGATAAGGGAGGAGTGGGGGTGGGCTTGCAGGACCAGTTGGGCCGGCACTGGCTAAAAGCTGGGCCGACTCGCCCAGGGGGGTTTCTTTTTCTCTTTACTTTTGTTCTCTAGCTTTATCCTTTTATTAATTTTTCCTTTTATGTTTTAATAAATTTTGGGTATTTAAGCATTGTATAAAATTGTGTCTTCTACACCATAACCATCTATGTAATATTTAGTACAAACCGAACATTTTTGTGTTAATGTTTGAAAACATTTATTATTTACCAAATTTTGAATTTGAATTTTGGACCGGTTTTGATCTAAGCCACAGTAAGAGAGGTGAGGTGGCATCGATAACGTGGGATTACTGTAGCATGATTACCCGGGCGTCACAATCTCATACCAGCATGGTGTATAAAAGAAAAGTGAAAACTAAATGCAAAAGACGCTCCAAGACTTGCGCATATCACATAAACGAAACGAATCCGAAAACATACCGATACTTGTTGAAGAAAGAGGGGATGCCTTCCGGGGCATCCCCAAGCTTAGACGCTTGAGTCTCCTTGAATCTTTACTTCGGGTGCCTTGGGCATCCCCAAGCTTGAGCTCTTGCCTATCTCCCTTTTCCTCATATCGAGACCTTCTCGATCAAACACTTCATCCACACAAAACGTCAACAGAAAACTCGGTAAGATCCGTTAGTATAATAAAGAAAATCACTACTCTAAGTACTGTTACAAACCAATTCATTTTTTTTTTGCATTGTGCCTACTGTAATATAGCTTTTCCATAGCTTAATCCACACAAAACAAGCAAACTATGCATCAAAAACAGAATCTGTCAAAAACAGAACCGTCTGTAGAAATCTGAACATTCACCATACTTCTCTTACCCCAAAAGTTCTACCAAAATTGGAAAAAATAAAACATTTGTACAGAAAGACAGTGCAAAAGGAATCAGAACCATTTGACGTTCCAGTAAAAAATGTAAAATCGTGCACTACAGCCAAAGTTTCTGTCCTGCACCGCACAAACCAACAAGCATTGTAAACATCCTAAAGGCAGACCTTAGGACATTATTTTTATAATACAATGGAATTGTACAAGGGGATAATTATATTTGATGAAAAGTTTCTGTAATTAAGATTCACAAAGTTTCCGTGAGCATGAACAAAGTTCAAGGCCAGCTCCCACTTCATCAGTGCTTGTCTCTCTCACCTCCACTTTCCTTTTTGAAAAGTTTTGGGTTCCCCTCTTTATTTTTATTTTTTTGTTTTTAAACTATATAAAATCACTCAACAGAAATAAATGACTCTCTAAAACTTTTGGGTTGTGTCCCTAGCAGCGCTTTCTTTAAAACCATTAAGCTAGGCATATAGTGCTCAAGTAATGGATCCACCCGGATCCCAAGGTATATCAAAGCCAATTTTAATTAACAATGATTTGTAATTTAGTAGTGAGCACAAAGTAACATATATCATGCAAACACGAAGTCTAACTCTCTTCCTATGCATCGGCATGTCATAAAATAACAATTCATGCACACCAAGTAAAGGCCAATGCATAGTATAAGCGGTTTCTTGCAATTCTATCATATTGGAAACATAGAGAGGTGGAGATATAGTTCCTCTATCATAACAATTGTAAGTTAGAGCAGAAAGCACATGCATATTATATCTAGCAAAATCATCAAGTGCAAGGTACAATGCAACCCATCAACATAATCCTTAATAAGCACAAATTCTCCGATATAGTGTAGTTTAGAGAATTCAAAAAGATAATAGGACGATCATGTGTGCGTGCAATAGAAACAATTTTATGTTTAACATAAGGAACTATAGCAAGTTCATCTCCATAAGCATAATTCATATTGGCATCTTGGCCACAAGCATAGCAAGCATCATCTAAAAGGGATAATTCAAGAGGATCAACGGGATCATAACAATCATCATAGCAAACATCCTTTGGTAAGCACGAAGGGAAATTAAAAAATGTATGAGTTGAAGAGTTAATCTCATTAGAAGGTGGGCACGGGTGATCAATCCGCTCTTCCTCTTTTTGTTCTTCTCTCCCCTCATCATATTTTTCATCCAATGAGCTCACAGTTTCATCAATTTCTTCTTCCATAGACTCCTGCAAAATATTAGTCTCTTCTTGTACAATGGGGACTTTCTTAATAAACACGTCAATATTGGAGTTATATTCATAATTCTCATAGCAATATTTCAATATAGCATAATTTTCAGGCCTATAAACATCATCATCAAAACCTTCATACTTTTCAAAGAAAGATTCAATTTCATAAGCACCCTTAAAAGCAACGAATTCTTCTATTTGTTCCACATCATAGTAATCATATATACCATTAGCATAAGAAGCCAAGGTTTCATTATCATTAAATTTGCATGAAAAGGGAAGGTGTGGAGCCTTCATCCTAGAGCAACAAGTATAATCATATCTCAATCATAGATCCCGAGCATACCAACACAACATACAAATTTGATCCCATAATAGTTTCCATTTTTGAGTCAAGCGATAATCCCTAAAGTATTCACGTTGATCCAACGTTACTCCCATTATAAAGTTGAATGGAGTTTTCTCAGGATTATCAAAGTAGTACGTAATTTCTTTCACATAACGAGCATCGAGGGTTTTTGGAGGTTCCCCATCTCCATGAGTAGCAAGTACACCTAATTTTTTTGGTATTTTGTGTTCCATATCCATAACTAAAGATAGAGAACTACTAAGAACAGCAAATAAAAATTCCTTAGTGATAAAGCAAACAAGCACACACGAGAATATTCACCCCACGCTATGACTCCCCGGCAACGGCTCCAGAAAAAGGTCTTGATATCCCACAAGTATAGGGGATAGTTGTAGCCTCTTTCGATAAGTAAGAGTCTCGAACCCAACATGGAGCTAAAGGTAGAACAAATATTCTCTCAAGTCCTATCTGCCACTGATACGACCCTACAAACGCTTAGTGTTCGCTTTACCTAGAACAAGTATGAAAATAGAAGTACTTTGTAGGTGTTGTTGGATAGGTTTGCAAGATAATAAAGAGTACGTACATAAAAAGTAGGGGCTGTTTAGATAAAGAAGCAATAAAGTAAATATAGCGAGTGTGGAAAAGTGGTGGTAGGAGTTGTGAACTTGTCCCTGATGACCCACAAGTATAGGGGATCTATCGTAGTCCTTTCGATAAGTAAGAGTGCCGAACCAAACGAGGAGGAGAAGGAAATGACAAGCGGTTTTCAGTAAGGTAGTATGTACAAGCACTGAAATTGTTGGTAACAGATAGTTTTGTGATAAGATAATTTGTAATGGGTAACAAGCCAAGAAAGTAAATAAGGTGCAGCAAGGTGGCCCAATCCTTTTTGTAGCAAAGGACAAGCCTGGACAATTTCTTATAAAGAGAAAAGCTTTCCCGAGGACACATGGGAAATATCGTCAAGCTAGTTTCATCACACTCATATGATCGCATTCGGTACTTTGATAATTTGATATGTGGGTGGACCGGTGCTTGGGTACTACCCTTACTTGGACAAGTATCCCACTTATGATTAACTCCTATTGAAAGCATCCGCAACTACAAAAGAAGTATTAAGGTAAACCTAACCATAGCATGAAACATGTGGATCCAAATCAGTCCCTTACGAAGCAACTTATAAACTAGGGTTTAAGCTTCTGTCACTCTAGAACCCATCATCTACTTATTACTACCCAATGCCTTCCTATAGGCCCAAATAATGGTGAAGTGTCATGTAGTCGACGTTCACATAACACCACTACAGGATAGACAACATACATATCATCAAAATATCAAACGAATACCAAATTCACATGTCTACTAATAGCAAGACTTCACCCATGTCCTCAGTAACAAACGTAACTACTCACAAAGCATATTCATGTTCATAATCAGAGGGTTATTAATATGCATAAAGTGTATGAACATATGATCTTCCACCAAGTAAACCAATTAGCATCAACTACAAGGAGTAATCAGCACTACTAGCAACTCACAGGTACCAATTTGTGGTTTTGATACAAGATTGGATTCAAGAGATGAACTAGGGTTTGAAGAGGAGATGGTGCTGGTGAAGATGTTGATGGAGATTGACCCCCTCCCGATGATTTGATCGTTGGTGATGATGGTGGTGATGATTCCCCCCCCGGATGGAAGTTTCCCCGGCAGAACAGCTCTGCCGGAGCCCTAGATTGGTTCCGCCAAGGTTCCGTGTCGTGGCGGTGGAGTTTCATCCCGTGAGCTTCCTTATGATTTTTTTCCAGGGTAAAAGACCTCATATAGTAGAAGATGGGCACCGGAGGGCCACCAGTGGGCCCAGGAGACAGGGGCGCGCCCAGTAGGAGGGGGGGACGCGCCCCCACCCTCCTGGCCAGGGTGTGGGCCCCCTCCGGTCCTTTCTTTGCCCAATATTTCTTATTAAATCCAAAAATAACTTTTGTGGAGTTACGGGACTTTTGGAGCTAGGCAGAATAGATTTCCAATATTTGCTCCTTTTCCAGCAAGAATCCCAGATGCCGGCATTCCCCCTCTTCATGGTAAACCTTGTAAAATAAGAGAGAATAACCATAAGTATTGTGACATAACGTGTAATAATAGCACATAATGTAATAAATATTGATATAAAAGCATGATGCAAAATGGACGTATCAACTCCCCCAAGCTTTGACCTCGCTTGTCCTCAAGCGGAAGCCGAAATCGAAAAATATGTCCACATGTTTAGAGATAGAGGTGCCGATAAAAATAAAATACGGACATGAGGGTATCATGATCATTCTTATAACAACAACATATATATATTTTGTCATATGATTTCTTATGCTGAAGTTATCATCTATTCACAATGTCAAGTATGGAACATAAACTTCATTGGGAACTTACCAACTATAATCTCAGTCACTGAAGCAATTGCAACTTATCATAACGTCAGAAAGAGTCAAGAATAGAGCTTTTCAGCAAGTCCACATACTCAACTATTATATAGTCTTCTACAATTGCTAACTCTCACGCAATACTTATGGTTATGGAGTTTAAATCGGACACTGAGAAAGATAGGGGCTTATAATGCTGCCTCCCAACGTTTTACCTCAAGGGTAATGTGAACAATAATAGTTCATGCTAACGAACATCTAATTGATATATATATATATATATATATATATATATATATATATATATATATATATATATATATATATATATATATATATATATATATATCAGATCTTTCCAATACGAGGTGCTTGCCAAAGGATAAAATGAAAAAGGGAAAGGTGGAGATCACCTTGACTCTTGCATAAAGTAAAATGCATAAAGTAAAAGATAGGCCCTTCGCAGAGGGAAGCAGAGGTTGTCATGCGCTTTTAGGGTTTGGATACACAAAATCTTAATGCGAAAGAACGTCACTTTATATTTTCACTTGTATATGGACCTTTATTATGCAGTCCGTCACTTTTATTGCTTCCATAACAAGATCGTATAAAGCTTATTTTCTCCGCACTAATAAGTCATGCATATTTATAGAGCAATTTTTATTGCTTGCACCGATGACAACTTACTTGAAGGATCTTACTCAATCCATAGGTAGATATGGTGGGATCTCATGGCAAAACTTGGTTTAAGGATATTTGGAAGCACAAGTAGTATCTCTACTTGGTGCTAGGAATTTGGCGAGCATGAGGGGAAAGGCAAGCTTAACATGTTAGGAAGATCCATGACAATATACTTTAACTGGGATGTGAGAAAAGATAAACCATTACATTGTCTTCCTTTTCCAACGTCAACTCTTTAGCATGTCATACTTTAATGAGTGCTCACAATCATAAAAGATGTTCAAGATAGTATATTTATATGTGAAAACCTCTCTTTCCTTATTACTTCCTATTAATTGCAACGATGACCAAAACTACGTTTGTCAACTCTCAACAACTTTTAAGCCTCATACTTTCTATGTGTGAAGTCATTACTGTCCACAAGATCAATATGAACTCTTTTATTCTTTTTATATTCTTTCTATTTTCCTCAAGATCATAGAAAGATATAAAAGCCCTTAACTCAACACTAATCTTTATAATAGATAACTCACAGACTTGATTACATAGATATAACAAAGCAAAACTCAAAACTAATTCATACCAAAACTTCAATCTACTAGATCAAGATATTACTAAAAGGATCGAACTAAGTAAGACGGTAAAGATAGGAGTGTGATGGTGATACAATACTGGGGAACCTCCCCCAAGCTTGGCAGTTGCCAAGGGGAGTGCCCATACCCATGTGACTATGTCCTCGGAGGTGATGAAGGTGGTGATGATGATGGTGGATAATCGCACATCGAGCGTAAAATCTCCTCCAACTTGCGGATAATGCCCTTTAGTCTGGCTATATGATCCTTCAGCAAAATATTTTCCTGTGTGAGATACTTGTTTTGTATGCGAGCTAACTCAATCATCTTGAAAGCTTCAATCTTAGTCGGGGTAAAGAGGTAAGGAAGAGGTTGAGGGATGTTTTCTTCTTTCGCCATCGGGGCTTGATCCTCCATGACCTTCTTGATCCCTTCATCCTTGTTGACCTCCTCCGGTTCTTCTCTTTTCAACTCTATCTTCAATAGCCAAGCATCCTTGTCTTCATTGTTGGAGGAGGGTGGCGTCATGATGCTCTAGACCTGTCGAAAAACAACTCAAAACAAAGACAGAAGATTTTTGCGTGATACGGTGTTCAAAACTTTCAGGAGATTATAAAATGAATTTTTACCGACCAAAATACGTAACGTGCAAGAAAACAGAGTCTGGGAAGGACACAAGGTGTCCACAAGACAGGGGGGAGCGCTCAGTAGGGGGGGCGCGCCCTCCACCCTCGTGGAGGCCTCGTGTCCTTCTCGGACTACTTCTTTCTTCCCAAAATTCTTAAATACTCCAGAACAGAGAAAAATTGCCATTACAACTATTTTGGAGTCGGTTTACTTACTGTACCACATACCTATTCCTTTTCGGAGTCTGGAACATTCTGGAAACTGTGCCTTATGTATTCCTTTGGGGTTACGGTTTCAATAATATTAGTTACAACATTAATAGGGTTACCTGAGATATAATGTTTGATTATTTGACCATTCACCACCCTCAGACTTGTGCCTTCGAAGTTGTTGATTTTTATGGCACCAGAACAATATACCTCCTCGATAACGTAAGGACCTTCCCATTTAGAGAGAAGTTTTCCTGAAAATAATCTTAAATGAGAGTTGAATAGCAAAAGATAATCACCTACGTTAAATTCTCGCTTTTATATCCTTTTGTCATGCCATCTTTTAACTTTTTCTTTAAACAGTTTGGCATTCTCATATGCTTGGGTTCTTCATTCATCAAGTGAGCTAATGTCAAATAACCTCTTCTCACCGGCAAGTTTGAAGTCATAGTTGAGCTCTTTAATAGCCCAGTATGCTTTATGTTCAAGTTCAAGGGGTAAGTGACATGTTTTTCCATAAACCATTTTATACGGAGACATACCCATTTTTATATGCAGTTCTATAGGCCCATAATGCATCATCAAGTTTCTTGGACCAATTCTTTCTAGATCTATTAACAGTATTTTGCAAAATTAATTTGAGCTCTCTATTACTCAATTCTACTTGACCACTAGACTGTGGGTGATAAGGAGCTGCAATTCTATGATTAACATGGCTTAGCAAGCATTTTACGGAAAGCACCATGAATAAAATTTGAACCACCATCAGTCATGAGATATCTAGGGACTCCAAACCTCGGAAAAATAACTTCTTTAAGAATCTTAATAGAGGTGTTGTGATCAACACTACTAGTTGGAATAGCTTCTACCCACTTAGTAATGTAATCAACAGCAACTAAAATATGTGTATATCCATTAGAGGCAGGAAAAGGTCCCATACAATCCAAGCCACAAACATCCAATGGTTCAATAAAAAGAGAATAGATCATAGGAATTTCTTGACGTCTACTAATATTACCAATTCTTTGACATTCATCACAAGAGAAGACAAACTTACGGGCATCTTTGAAGAGACTAGGCCAATAAAAACCGGATTGCAATACCCTATGTGTAGTTCTGTCTCCAGTGCGGTGTCCTCCATATGGTTCGGAGTGACAGTTGCGTAGGATCTGTTCCTGTTCATGCTCAGGTACACAACGTCTAATAACACCATATACTCCTTCTTTATAAAGGTGTGGGTCATCCCAGAAGTAATGTCTTAAATCATAAAAGAACTTTTTCTTTTGCTGGTATGTGAAACTAGGTGGTATGAATTTAGCAAAAATGTAATAGCATAATCAGCATACCATGCAGCATTATGAGAAGCATTAATGATCGCTAATTGTTCATCTGGAAAGCTATCATCAATAGGTAGTGGGTCATCACGAACATTCTCTAGCCTAGACAAGTTGTCTGCAGCGGGGTTCTCAGCTCCCTTTCTATCAATAATATTTAAATCAAATTCTTGAAGCAAGATGACCCATCTAATAATTATAGGTTTAGCATCTTTCTTTTCCATAAGATATTTAATAGTAGCATGATCAGTGTGAATAGTAACTTTAGAATCAACAATGTAAGGTCTGAACTTATCACAAGCAAATACAACTGCTAAGAACTCTTTTTCAATAGAGGCATAATTTCTTTGGGCCGCATCAAGAGTCTTACTAGCATATTGAATAACATTTAATTTCTTATCGACTCTCTAACCTAAAATAGCACCTACAACATAATCACTAGCATCACACTAATTTCAAAGGGTAAATTCCAATCAGGTGGCTGAAGAATAGGTGCAGTGATCAAAGCTTTCTTAAGTACTTCAAATGCTTCTACACAATCATCATCAAAGACAAAATGAATATCTTTTTGTAATAAATTAGTCAGAGGCCTAGAGATTTTAGAGAAGTCCTTAATGAACCTCCTATAAAACCGGCATGACCAAGGAAGCTTCTTATACCTTTAATGTCCTTGGGAAATGGCATCTTTTCAATAGCATCAACTTTAGCTTTATCAACTTCAATACCTCTCTCAGAAATTTTATGCCCCAAGACAATGCCTTCATTAACCATAAAGTGACACTTCTCCCAATTCAGGATGAGACTAGTGTCTTCACATCTCTGCAAAATTCGATCAAGGTTGCTCAAGCAATCATCAAAAGAGGATCCATAGACGGAGAAGTCATCCATGAATACCTCACAAATCTTTTCACAAAAGTTAGATAATATAGCCATCATGCATCTTTGAAAGGTAGCAGGTGCATTACATAAACCAAAAGGCATACGTTTATAAGCAAAAGTACCGAAATGGCAAGTAAAAGTAGTTTTTGATTGATCTTTCGCTGACACAGGTTTTTGAGAGAAACCAGAATAACCATGTAGAAAGCAGAAATGTGTATGTTTGGATAGTATTTCTAGCATTTGATCAATAAAAGGTAAAGGGTAATGATATTTCTTAGTAGCTTTATTTAATTTACGGAAATCAATTACCATCCTATAACCTATAATAATTCTTTGCGAAATCAATTCATCTTTATCATTAGGAACAACAGTAATTCCTCCCTTTTTAGGGACACAATGGACAGGGCTTACCCATTCACTATCAGCAACGGGATAGATTATACCTGCCTCAAGGAGCTTTAGTATCTATTTTCTTACCAGTTCTTTCATCTTAGGGTTTAATCGTCATTGAGGATCTCTAACTGGATTGGCATCTTTCTCCAGTTTAATTTTGTATTGACATAGAGTGGGACTAATGCCCTTAAGATCATCCAGAGTATATCCAGTAGCAGCACGATGCTTCTTCAGAGTTTTCAATAATCTTTCCTCTTCCTGCTCTGAAAGGTTAGCACTAATAATAACAGGATATATCTTCTTTTCATCAAGGTAAGCATATTTTAGATTATCAGGTAATGGTTTTAGCTCAAACACGGGATCACCCTTGGGTGGAGGAGGATCCCCTAGGATTTCAACAGGTAGGTTGTGTTTCAAAATAGGAACATGTTGAAGTAATACTTCATCTATTTCCCTTATTTCATTCATAAACATATCATTTTCATGGTCTAGCAAATATTGTTCTAACGGCAATAGAAGCAAGACCAATTATTTCATCTTTACTAGGTAATTCTTTACCGTGGGGTTGTCTACGAAATTTAGCAAAATTAAACTCATGAGTCATATCATCCAAGCCAATCGTAACAACATCCTTTTCACAATCAATCCTAGCATTAACAATATTCAAGAAGGGTCGACCAAATATAATGGGACAAAAGTCATCTTGTGGGGAACCCAAAACAAGGAAATCAGCAGGATATTTAACTTTCCCACACAAGACTTCAACATCTCTAACAATCCCAACTGGTGAAATAGTATCGCTATTGGCAAGCTTAGTTGTAACATCTATTTCTTCTAACTCAGCAGGTGCAATATCATGCATAATTTCATTATATAAGGAAAAAGGTATTGCACTAGAACTAGCACAAATATCACATAAGCCATGATAACAATGATCTCCTATTTTAATAGAAATAACAGGCATGCCTACAACAGGTCTATCTATCTTAGCATCTGGTTTAGCAATATTAGCAGTTTCACCATAGAAGTAAATAACATGCCCATCTATATTATCATCCAACAGATCTTTAACTATAGCAATACTAGGTTCAACTTTAATTTGCTCAGGAGGTGTATAAGTTCTAGTATTACTCTTACGAACAACAGTAGAAGCTTTAGCATGATCCTTTGTAGCGACCTGACCCAAAATCGGTCAAATCTCCGTATGCATACCATCCCAAGATCATCTTTGGTACTCACAAGACATCGATAAAGTAATCAAAGTTCAATCACACCTGAATATCATTAATCGATTCTCATATAGAGTCTTTATTACAAGGGAATAAATTCGCTCAAGGCCAACTCATGAGAAATAAACTAAAATGCTGCGGAAGCGCCGAGGTAAAGCGAGTCCATCCGACTCAAAGGGCAATCGCCAAGCGCGGAGCGTAGCCTCACTCTGATCGAATATATCTCTCGCAACATAATACGTTGCAGCCATGTAGGTCAGCTTTTGGAATAAGTGGCAAGTTATGAAGAACAACAATAATAAAGTTACTAACTCTATATGCATATTTGGCTGTGGAGCTCTAAGTTTCATCATTTTGCATAAAGCCAATTTTATCCTACTATAGTGGACTTATTTGCAAATTACTACAAATTGTTGGTAGTTATTGAGATGGTTCCGCCAACCAATATCTCGTTCCCAAATTATTATTAAGTCATAAACCCAATCAAATTAATTCATTAGAGTTAAGTGTTGAGATATCCGAATACTTCCAAGGTCCAGATGCTCAAATGTCCGTAACCGGGGACACGGCTAATCGATTAGGTTATAACACTCTGCAGAGGTTTGCGCACTTTCCCCACAAGAATCATTCCCTCCTTTAAAGTCTTCGCACTTCATGGTGTTTGAAGACGGGACGAATGAAACAGGGTCTTCCAAAGAGTTCTTCCGCCACCGCCGTACCCATCCAACCCTACCGCTCGCCTACTTCTCGTAGTACCGCCCAGCCAGCTTCACTACAAGGGTCAACCCAGCCAGAGCCCATAATGGCTTGCGGCTGCAGAGTAAGCTTCCGGTCATGGGGCATCCATCCTTCTCTTCGTGGCTGGGTGAAGCTTTCGCAGGATGTCATGGCGCTTCTCCATGCATCCCGCCACCACTGGTGCTCCAGGTGCCCGCCAACCGCCCTCCACCCAAGAGTGATTTTCCAAGTCCATCTTGATCATTGTAGTCCATGGGTTGTCATCATCATTGACTCTCACATCTTGCTTATGAACTTCACTCATCCCAAATCCCGTCTCACGAGCATAGCAAAATAACTACCACGCCCCGGGTCATGGTAACAAGGGATTGGTTCATCCTACCACATGATACTACTCAAGTTTAATGACTTCAAGAATTCACTACTGCATGCAATGGTGGGGTGGTGACAACTACTAATGCACAAAAACATAGGTATAGGAATAACATGATCAAAACTTGCCTTGCTGGTGATCCTCGAAGCTAAAGAGTCGAGTAGCAAGCTTCAGACTCAGGAACTCTACCGAGACAAACAATAACATAATAAGCACAAAGCAAGAGGATCACACAAGATAACAAAGATAACATATCACAACCAAACAATCAAAACCAAATCAAAAGGAAAACTCAAAGAAATCAAATTCAAAGTTTTTCCCTATTCCAAACAATAACAAAAATAGTTTTATATAACAAAATTCCTCAACATAACCTAATCATGGTTTTAGGTTAACTTAACAGAAAAGGATTAACTAAGCAACTAGGAGCAAAAAGAATTAATTAAATAGCTATTATAAAACTCACTTTAGGCCTAATCCAATTTCTATTAGGAAAATTAATTTAAAACTTTTATTAATTGTAAATAAAAGTTCATCTAATGGAATGACAGAAACTAACCTAGAATAACTAATCACAAGTTAAAAATAAATTAATTTACTAATTAATTAATTAGGAAAACAGGAACTAATCAATTAATTAGGATTAATAGGATTCTGCCTAGAATTAATTATTTATTAATCCTAAAATACCAAAGTTAATTTCTAGGGTTTGGCAATATCAAAATAAAGTGATTGCAAAAAGAATCATGCAAAATAATTTTTCTAACTAAAACTATAGCAGATTTGCTATTCTGACTAAAACAATATTAAAGCATTTTAATTATTTTTAACATAGCTAAATATATGTTTTTCAGAAACTACAAAAATTTGCAATCCAACAAAAAAGAATCACTAAAAATATTAAACAGAACAAAAGATATACATTTTGAAATTTGAAACAAATCGCTAAAACAGAAAATCTAAATAAAAGAAAAGGCCTAATGGGCCTAAACTATGCACTAGGCGCCGATAGACTAAGTGGGCCTAGGGTTTAACTAACAGAACCGCCTAACTAAAATAAACCTAACTAATAAAAATAAACTGCTCGGCCGTCCGGTTTTCTAACTAAAACTTACCCCTTGGGGCTTCTAATCCTAACCCTAGGTTTAGGATCTAACAGTGGAGGGATGCGGGCCACGGACTCAGCGACGTCGGGCGGGAGTGGGAGTGCTCGGGGCTTCAAGGCCATGAAGCCAAGAGACGTCGGGAGGTCGGGGAGCTCTGGGATGGTTCGGTGGAGTTGGGGTGGGTCGGGTGCACCAGAGCGGCGACGGCGAGGGTTTTGGCGGCGGAGGTGAGCTCGGGCTCAGCGTGCTGGGAGAGAGAGAGGAGAGGGCTCCGCGAGGCTAAGGGGGAATAAAAGGGGGCTTGGTTTATATAGCCAGGGCCTCGGTGAGGGGCGGAAGGGCATCGGGCGATCGGGATCCCAGATTCTTGGGATCAGCGGATCTCAGCGAGGTTCAAGCGTGGGCGAGGGGAAGAAGAGAGGTGGGGCCACGGGTCGGTGAGGGAGGGAGGGGGTTTGGTCGGTCGACCGGATCCTAGGGGATCGGGCGGGGGGGGGCTGGCGGTGGCTGGCTGGCCTGTTGGCCTAGTGGGCGGCTGACTGGGCTCGTGCGTGCTGGGGAATGAGGCGGCGCTGGCTGGGCTGGGTGGCTGGTGGCGCTCAAAAGTTTTTCTTTTATTTTTTAATAAAACCAAAACAAAAATAAAACCTAAACTATAAATATTTTATATATAGTATATATATACCAAAATGATCAGGGAATATTCCTTTCATTTGAACATTTTTCCAAAGGCAAAATCCAAACTTCATAAAAATCCATTTTTTCAAATTCAAATAAAATTCAGATTTGAATCCAATTCTTTTGGCTTTGTTTCCTCTGATATTTTTGGAGTGTCATGTTAGCTCCTCTCATACTTTTGATCAAGTATTTATCAGCTTGGTTTTGAATGGTTTCCACATGCCAAAGTTTGGAATTCAAATTTCAAATTCAAAACTCTCTCAAACTTCAAATGGTATTCAAATTCAAACAGGATGCATAGGATGCTTATCTATAATTGTAAAACATTCCAAATAGGAAAATTTGGGATGTTACAAACCTACCACCTTAAGATGAATCTCGCCCTCGAGATTCGGGTTGGCTAACAATAGGTGCGGATGGTCTCGACGAAGATCTTCTTCGCTCCTGTGTGGCTTCTTCCTCGGTGTGGTGACTCCACAGACCTTGCAAAACTTGATGACTTTGCTGCGGGTGACTCTGCTTGCAGTCTCGAGAATTTTGACGGGTTTCTCCTTGTAAGTCAAATCACCGTCAAGCTGTATGGCCTCTAGGGGCACCGTGTCTCTCAACGGAACATCGCCATGTCTCGCATGGCACTTCTTCAATCGAGAAACGTGGAAAACATCATGAACTCCGGACAATCCTTCCGCAATTCCAACTTGTATGCAACTTCTCCACGACGCTCGAGGATTTTCTAGGGCCAATGAATCGGGTGCTAACTTTCCTTGACTCCAAACCTCTTGATTCCACGAAGTGAGATACACGAAGATATGCTCGGTCTCCCACTTCGTAAGTCACCTCCTTGCGCCATCGTCGGCATAACTCTTCTGTCGTGACTGTGCTATCTTGAGCCGGTCTCGAATCAGCTTGACTTTTTCTTCGGAATCCTTGATAAGATCGGAACCGAAAAGTGATCGATCTCCAACGCTATCCCACAGCAATGGGGTTCTACACCTCCTTCCGTATAGAGCTTCGAAAGGGGCCATCTTCAAACTGGATTGATAACTGTTGTTGTACGAGAACTCTGCGTAGGGCAAATTATCATCCCAGCTAGACCCATAGTCTAGCACACAAGCTCTCAACATGTCCTCCGTAATCTGATTTACTCTCTCGCCCGTCCATCTGTCTCATGGATGAAAGGCTGTATCAATTCCAGCCTCGCACTCCAAAGTTTCATGCAATTGCTTCCAAAACTTTGAGGTAAACTGCGCTCCTCTATCGACACGATTTTCCTCGGAACTCCATGCAGACACACGATCCTGGTCATGTATATCTTGGCCAACTTGGCACTGGTATAGGTAGTCTTCACGGGAATGAAGTGAGCTACCTTAGTCAAACGATCAACTACTACCCAGATAGAATCATAACCTGAGCGGGTCCTGGGTAATCCTGTGATGAAATCCATACCAAGTTTCTCCCATTTCCAATCGGGAATCGGCAAAGGTTGAAGTAACCCTGCTGGCTTCTGATGTTCTGCCTTTACACGTTGACAAACATCGCATACGGCCACGTACTCGGCAATGTCCTTCTTCATACCTGTCCACCAGAAACTTTGCTTCAAATCCAGGTACATCTTGGTGTTGCCGGGGTGAATCGAGTACGGTGAATCATGTGCCTCCTGTAGAATTAGCTTCCTGAGCTCGGGATCATTGGGCACATAAATACGATCCTCAAACCATATAGTTCCATGTTCATCCTTTCGGAATCCTTTAGCTTTTCCATCCTCCATCTTTTGCTTAATCTCATCGATTTCCTTGTCCGACTTCTGGGCTTCACGAATCCTTTCGGTCAAGGTGGACTGAACTTCCATGGTTGCACCAAATCCTTTCGAACTATCTCCGATCGGAGATCTCGAGGTCATCAACCAACTCCTGGGTAATCCTCCCATCGTAAGAGTGTTCACATAACTCTTACGGCTCAAAGCATCTGCTACAACATTGGCTTTACCGGGTGGTAATGTAGCCTCATGTCATAGTCCTTTATCAACTCTAGCCATCTCCTCCGCCCGAGGTTCAATTCCTTCTGCGTGAAGATATATTTCAAACTCTTGTGATCCGTATAGACATCACAACGATTTCCAATGAGGAAATGTCTCTGTGTCTTGAGTGCATGTACAACAGCTGCTAACTCCAAATCATGCGTGGTATAGTTCATCTCATGAGGTCAGAGCTGTCTGGAGGCATAAGCTACAACCTTGCCTTCCTGCATCAATACTCCTCCGAGTCCTTGACGAGAAGCGCCACAATAGACCTGGTATTCCTTGTGTATGTCCGCAATATCAACACGGAGCTGTGACCAACCGCTTTCTTCAACTCCTGAAAACTGGCTTCACATTCCTCGGTCCAAACATACTTGGCTTCCTTCTTCAACAGCTCAGTCATGGGTTTGGCAATCTTCGAGAAGTTCTCAATGAACCTCCGATAATATCCTGCAAGTCCGAGAAAATTGCGGATCTCCTTGACTGAGGTGGGTGACTGCCAATCGGTAACTGATTCAACCTTGGCGGGATCAACTGCTATTCCTTCTCCTGAAATAACATGTCCGAGGAATCCAACTTCCTTTAGCCAAAATTCACATTTGCTGAATTTGGCATACAGCTGATGTTCTCGAAGTTTCTCCAGAACTAGACGCAAATGTTCCTTATGCTCTTCCTCGCTCTTGGAGAATATCAATATGTCATCGATGAACACCACGACAAACTTGTCCAAATACTCCATGAACACCTTGTTCATCAAATTCATGAAGTATGCAGGAGCATTAGTCAATCCAAATGACATGACGGTATACTCGTATAAACCATACCTGGTGGTGAATGCTGTTTTGGGTATATCCTTTTCACGAATTTTCAATTGATGATACCCTGATCGAAGATCGATCTTAGAGAATACTTTGGCTCCAACAAGCTGATCAAACAAGTCATTGGTCATCGGCAGAGGGTACTTGTTCTTGATGGTTACTTCGTTCAAAGCACGGTAATCCACAACCATCCTCAAGCTTCCATCCTTCTTCTCTACCAAAAGAACTGGGGCTCCCCAAGGTGATGAGCTTGGACGAATATATCCCTTCTCCAATAACTCATTTATTTGTTCCTTGATCTCTTTCAACTCATTCGGTGGCATCCGATAAGGTCTCTTGGATATTGGGGCTGTGCGGGCAATAACTCAATCGAAACTCAATGTCTCTCGTCCGTGGCATTCTGGTAATTCCTCCGGAACACATCGGAAATTCTTGCACCATCTGGCACTTCCTCTGAACAACTCCCGTGAGGGAATGCACTGATTCTTCATCCGGCTGTGCTGGCTACATACTTGATCCTCTTCTCGCCCGGGTGGTGAGCAGAATAGACTTGTCGGCACATCAATGTTCCTTCATACTTTGACAACCAATCCATGCCTAGGATTACATCCAAGGTCTGTGTTTCCAACACTATGAGTTCTACGGAAATTTGTGGTTCCCGATGTTGAGGTTTGCGTGACAGCTTAAACCTGCTATCATTTCTC